>JAODTK010005822.1:0-750000 GCA_026419785.1 Sclerodactyla briareus | reverse complement strand
ATTCGTCTCTCATTGTCTCAGCTTTGCGTCTGTAGTTCTTTCTGATGATTTCCAGTCATTCCTGTCTGCCTATACTCACTGTAGCCTAGCATGACTGTTGCCTAGAACTTAAATTCACACTACCAGCTGTAACGTTAGGCCTAGGATAGACTAAAATAGCCATGGTAGCCAACTGAGTTTTCATCTCCAGGTTGGCTTTTTCTATTTTGAATATTGTGGTAAATTTTACATGAGCTAAACCACTTGAAATACAAAAAATAATTACTGCCCACAAGACGGAATTATGTTCGCTATTGTTCCTCAATAAATCTGAAAGTCATGTTATTACACATTACAACTGGAAAAGATTCGCTGCTGATTTCGGGTAGAACAATGTGGGCTATCAAATTGTTCATGTTTCAAACCTGAAAATTACGCTACTGGTGATTAAAATCCTCAGACATTATTTCTTACATTCTTAATCGTTCTTGATTAACATGCATCTGGATCCACCCAGTAAGTCAACAACACTACTCACTCTTGTCAATTTTGTATTTTTGTCTTTGTTTTACTGAATTGCTAGAGATGAAACGACTACTGTTCAATTTGAGCTGCAGCACCATTGTGTTCTTGTTTAATTAGGCGTTGCAAAATTTACTAATGTTCGGCTACGCCCAAAGTGGGTATATTGGCGAAAAATCACAGGAAATCTAACAGACACAACACACACACACACATACACCAACACACATGTGCACACAAACTTTTGCGTCTCATCTGGGGTCAGACCTGAGTTATCTAAGGTCAAGAAGGTCCAAAGTCTGAACACCCTGTAAACACAATAAAGGCCAGAATGCCTGACCCGATCAGGTGAAATTTATTATCGTTTTTTTTTTATTGAAAGGTACAAGGCCTATGGTTTTTGGTGTAGACCTTAGCACCTGGGCAGTGGGGGAAATGGGCATATTGTGATAAAAATAGTATCTTGGCTAATTTTATTTAATCCTGGATGGAGTTCATACTCGGTAAGTGAGTTCCCCATAATGAATACTACATGATCCCTATTGTACAATCTTGTAAGTCCATGTGAAGTTAACAACGCCTAGTCTGATCACGCCAGGATCATTCAAGGACTCACTAAAAACCTAGACTTTTTCTGGTTATTTTTTTATACCAGTTGCACCTGAAGGAACCAGCAGAGAGCAGGGAGAAGCAGGCTTCAGGGAGCCAGAAGATAGTCTCACAAGCCAGTGTCTCACAACAGGAAACCGTGTTTGGTAAACCTGAAGGTACTTACAAATCAAGGCCGATTAGTTTACAATTGAAACTAAAAACTATCATCATTATAATAACGGGGAAAGAACCATATACATTTATTTATTGACAGATTCCAAGGAATTTATGCAGACATGCAGTGTGTGTGTGTGTGTGTGTGTGTGTGTGTGTGTGTGTGTGTGTGTGTGTGTGTGTGTGTGTGTGTGTGTGTGTGGGTCTGTGTGTGCGTGTTGTGTGAGGGTGTGTGTGTGCGCGCGCGCGCGCGTGTGTGTGTGCGTGTGTGTATGTATTTGGGTGTGCGGCGCATGGCTGTAATGACTCGACCCCACTTAAAGGGATAAAGCCCATGCGTGGTATGTTATTCCTCTAATCCCTGTTGGTTTTGGGGGTCAGGTCAGATGTCATATAAGGTCCAAACGAGGTCGAAGAATTTGAGGAATTCGTCAACGGCGTCAAGAATGCCTGGTCCGATCAAGTTGAAATTTGATAAGGAGCTCTCTATGGGTAAAATAAGAACCGAACCCTATGTTTTGGGTTGGCCAGGTGTCATCCTCGTAGCAATGGGAAAACCGGAATAACGTCAATTTTTCAATTGCGGCTTGTTAACACAAGAATCTGCCCCTACATGGATTAATGAAGTTAAAGTTAGTATGAGGAGCCACATAATGAGTACATAATTCAAATAGTTTTTGGAAAAAGATCAAAGGTCAGTGAGTCAATAAGGTCCAGTCTTAACATCTTCCTCACATGATTATTCCAGAATGCTTGGTCCGATCAGTTGAAATATTGTAGGAGGAGGATATGAATCCCGTCGACCAGAGTCCTGTGCGGGGAGGTAGGGGGGGGGGGGTGTGAGAGAATGAATATTCTGTTTTGGGCTGCCTAAATAACTTAACCTTCCACTGAATGGATAATCTCACACTTGGATGTTGGATTTCCCCATAATGAGTAGTCTTGTGGAATTGGAACAAATATTACCGACCAAGTGTTTAAAAAAGAATTACCCTATCTGTGTGGGGGACGAGACAACAAAACTCATACGCGGACCGCACAGACCACTCTACAATGTACCTACCAAACTCAAGCCGAACTGAACGTAGTTTTTGCCTCGACTGAGAACTTGCGAATCTATGATGAAAGCCAAAAATATTTCGGCATGAATGTGAAAATCGCAGGGCAGTGTAGAGAATAATTATTTTCTAAGAAGGGAATAAACTTGGCATGTACGAGGATATGTAATTGCTTGGAGAAGATATTCCACTGATGGTTCTTTACTGCTAAGGGAGTAGTGGAGTCAATAACGGAAAGTGACACGAGTGAAAAAAGGCTGAAAAAATATGATGGTGGGATCATTGTTTTATGACGTAATCATTGTGCAATCATTCAACTGATTCCTATCAATACATATATTTAGACAGAGGTGTATGCGTTCAAATTCTTCTTCGAAGTGAATGTTAACATCACGTTGTATGCGGGGGAAGTCGTAGAGCATTACTGAAATACCTACAATCCATCACGGACGATTTCTTGGAAGATATGACGTCATGATGAGTCACAGAATCGTTATTTGGAAACTCAATCCTTCTATGACGCCGTTAGAAGGGTATATCCTGGGCATTTGAATGTACACTGAGTGGACATATGTTGCGAATGTCTGTAACTGACCTGCTGCCTGGTGTATGAATTCCCGTGACGTCACCATGACGTCAAAAACTGTCAAAAACTGTCAAAAACTGTCATGAACTTTTTTCATCTGAAGAAGATAGCAAATACGTAAACACATGTACGATACGTCTCGACTTTCATGTCTTTCTTCACAGTGCGTTAATGCCCTATCTCCAGCATAGATAAATGCATCCGCTAATAGACACATACATTACCCTGTGATCCTTTCCCTGCAGTCTGCCAATCTCCAGCGGACAAGTGATGTCTGATGTAATTGAGATATCTGCATCACCAGTAGACCGAGTTTCGATCTCTCGTCATCAGCCCTCGTTATTCCTCGCAATTGCAAAGTTCCGTGCATAGAATACCGATCCCCTTGCACTTGTATCGGCTGTCACAATCGACTGCAGACTTTCAGCCGCATTTGAAATGCTCTCCGCATGCCTTGGCGGCTTCTTGTATCATCATCCATACCGGTTTCCAGCATCTAACTCGCAATGTCCATCCCAGCCTTCAGGGTTTGGAATCGCTGGTTGGGCGAGGAGGCTCGTTTCCCAGACAACCACCCTGTATACCACTCGCTTGATATGCAGTAGGAGCGCATCCTGTGTAAATACAATTTGAACACCTATCTGGGAATATAGTACAGGGTATGAAATGAGGCAAATTGTTTGATATATTTGGGTCTTCCAAATCAGTCTATGAAATCTTCAGATGACAGATGCAAAATTTTTAAAAACTGATTTACGGATTCCGCGTGAATATAGTAAGGTTATCGATGGTATATCTTCAAGCTTTGTTGCTTCTGACAGGAAATTCCCCGCGTACTCGGTTGACAGAGAGTAGGTTACTGGTAACATCCTACAGCAACACGGTGAATCGCTCAATGCACTGGACTTGCGGCGGTTAGACCTCAACTGCTAGAAGGGATTCTCTACAATGTGCAGGAACGCACCTGTCACGTCTGGATAAGACTTTCAGACCATCCATGCACTTTTCTCCCCTTTCTTGAGGAAGCATGGAGTGCCACTTCCAGTAAATGCATGGAACAGTGAGTTCACGCGCTGTGTCCTCTTCTATATGCTGCAGCGCGTTGATGTTGTGATCACAGAAGCTCTTGCCCATGCCAAATGCCATCCACACTTCAATGCGTGAATGGGATCGGAGCAACGATTGAACCTGGCCGATGAGGAGGATCACAAACATCGGTGTCCAGTCGGATTAGCATTTTCTGGGCTCCTGTGTCTACCGCGTGCGGCAAGTAAATGATGATTTTAGTGTCCGCTCCCTCGTGTGTACGTTTTCCCATGGGTTCACACGTACCTTCGGAGGCTCCCTGACGTTCAAGATAGAGGACAAACCAGATGGAATATTCATCCCATACAATTCTGTATAAATTCACTATTCTCGTGCAGTCATTGGTAGTGAACGATAATTAAGAGTAAGTCAACCTCCCACCACAGTAATTGCTCTCTCGTATTCAAGAGAGGACATGAATGTCCTTTCTTCACAATTCCAACCTTAGGTAACATAATAGCTTTGGGGCATGGACACTCCTCTGAATTTACGGTCTGCGTGAGGAATTCGAATGGTTCTGTCCCGGAGAGACTCTCTTGCGTACACCAAAGTCACGCTTCTGCCGAGTAGATGCATGTCCCACATTAGATCCAGTCGCCCCACTCCTCGCTTTCGCGGCATGCGGAAGAACGGCTGGGAAACTGCCTTGCCATATTCTTTGAATGTAACTGCGCCAGCAGTCGGTATTCCCTGGACCAATGCGCATGTGAAGGTTTCGCAGTGACAATTTTCTGGCGACTCTCCTTGTCCTTCAACATCTAGGAATCTGTCCAGCAGTTCCGACTTGGCTGTTGTTATTCGTGGTTTCCGGAAGTTTAGATGGAGGCCCCAAGGTAAGGCTGTGATGGCAAAATATGGATGGACATGCTCATTCGCCCTGTCCAATGATAATTGGCCGACATTCTGGGTTCTCTATCGACTACCTGAGAAACAATATGCAGACGGCAGTGGAATATTCAGTTAGAAAACGAAAGCGACATCGGCCTATCAGACGCAACGTCACTCTCGTCACGTCACTACGTGTTTCATTCAGTACGTGAAGAGGCGCACTGCGGTATAGAATGCGTGATGCAGTGTCAGATCACGGGGGCTGTCTTGAGGTCAAAGGACCCGTCCCTCCCAGCCCAATCATTACATTACATGTATCCAAATTTGATTCAGCGAGACATGTGATGCCTAAACTGTCTTCGGCCGCTTGCCTGGTAATGATTTTGCTTAATCCTCTGATCCTTGTCGCTCTCCGGCGGTCGGGGTCTGGATTTTCGAACCTTGTCAATAACTAATTGATGTGTTGATGCCGTTCGGTGTGTAATGTTTACGAAGCGTTCTGCTTTGTAACATTGCACAACGCTTCAAGTTGGGAGAGGAATGCACCGACGCGACACGTTTCGCTGCATGCGGTGCCTGGGCGTGCCAGCCACCTCGTTCCCACTCATTTTGGCCCATGCTGCGACGAAGGGAAGTTTTCTGCTCATCTTAAAGGCTATCAGGTATCAAGTGCAGGTGGTAAGTGGAACTGCTGCCGAGAATCAGAAGGGAAATGACAGCTTCTCTCTTGACCTTGGTCCTCTTCACGTCGGATATGGAAGGAAACCCAAAGAGGAATACAAAAGGGATCAGATTAAACACTCCGAGAAGAACATGCACACTTTTCGATAACCCCATTCACAGTTTAGAATAGACGAGACCAAAAACTCTCTTTTATCCTCGTAAACTTGAGATTGGAAAGAAAAGGACTAAAAAAATGTTAACGTAAACTTAACTTCAAATTTGGACGGGAACGACTCACATTTTCGAGGAATGACGTCACCGCAACATGGGTATCGAATTGAGAATAATGACGAATCAATTCCTAGAATCCCGGGATCCATACCAATCTCTTGGAGACATGATTAGGGCGAAAGCATCAGTACTGCACTACACAACTACACATTTGGGAACAGGAGGGGGACAATGTAGACGTTTATACTTTATGACGTCATAAAATACCCTTGCCAATATCATATTTTTTTTAAAGATGGGCATTTTTTTTTTTCATCCTTCAACCTCGAGGGAGTTTCGATGAAAAATGGCACTTTGTTACTTGTTTAACAATTGTCGATTTTTGTCACTAAGAAACCTCACTATATGTACTATTGTTCTGAAAACTGTTTACAGCGAATTCAGACGCTTTTCATGCAGTCATGCTAGTGCTCATGAATACGTCACGTGAGATACAGCCTGATATATTTGGGAATTACGGGATGAGCGCCATTTTAAAATTCGATCAGTGTAAGTGCCTGGGCAAACAGGTTTCACGCTGTCTTTTGAATATGCATTTATTTGGTAAATGGATTCGGTGAATAGTTTTAATCACATTTTTCTTATATTTCATTTCAAGGTACCGTTGATTACCACGCCGAAATTGTATTCCACAGTAAGTTGTATCTATCATCATATGTACGTCTGTAGTCCATCTGTCCGTTCTGTTCATGGAATTTCTACCTTCTTCAATCTGTCTTGGCAGGCTGGTACTAGGAAACACCAACTAGTGGTTAATCCTGAATAAGGACAATGCAATCTGGAATTTTTATCAGCCAAGAGACCACCTGGAGACATCGTATTACCAGCCGCATGTATATAATTAATTTTATTCACTGATCATGATCGTGTGCGATACTTAGTCTGCAACTGCAAGGAATCAGTAACTGGTAAAGCCAATATGTTGTCAGAAGAATTATGGATTCAACTAGGCTAGAGTTGGCTTGTGTCTTCTCTAGGAAGATGGACCAGGCGACAGGTTCGCAGAAGCTTCGTGACACGTGTTGACCGGCGGTGATCCTTCCAAATAAATCTGCCTTGCGCTAAATCATTTCCAGCCTCCTAATGTTACCCGCTTCGTATTGATCCACAAACCGAGGAACCATATTCCATACACGAACGAACCAATGAAAACGCAAGTGAACCCGAAGAAATGCCTGGTATCTGGTGTTCTGGTATTACAATCATGAAGATACCCACCTTCCCACAATCAGTTGAGAATCGTGTAAGCTTCAACAACTATATTGCTCATATTATTTGATCATGAGAGCTATGATGTGACAGTAAGTCCAAGATAGGAATGATTTTTCACCAGTTCAAAAGCAGCATTGTCAATTACATTTGGAATGGAACAGCCTGCCTCTAATTGGTAGCAACTCTTGACCTGCATTTGATGCCTTCAGATCGATCTGCCAGATCTCCCTCCATAGTAAAAAATCATCCAGGTCCTTGTTTATCGTGTAGCTGTCATGATGTCATTGATGGGTCGGTAGAGTATGCAACATCAGCAAACATTCTGAGAGTGAATGCTATAACGGTCGAAGGAGTTGTCCAGTGTTGTTAGATTTCTGATAGATGGCTTAATTCTGAGAAAAAAATGCTGAACTCACCTTTTGAGAGAAATCATCAAATCAGACACTTTCATTTTCACTGGTAGATCACCAAAGTTCTTCCGAATCGTGTTATGATATTTCACTGTCTGAAATTGAATGTCTCACATGGGTGGATAAGAATAGCAATTCGGTTTCTCCTTTGGAGCGAGAGAGAGAGAAAGAAACTGAGCGGAATTACACATGAGTAGTTCAGAACTTTCTCGATGGAGTTTTTGGGCAGAAAATTTCCCTTTGAGTAGAGTACTAATCTTTAGTTGTGGGTCTAGTCCCGCTCGAAAAAAAATAAGAAGCTTGTGTAATTACGGTCAGACTGTTGCAAATAACTTCATGGCGATTATGATAATATGCTTGCCTAATAGATATGTACACATGTTATTCTCTGCGTCTGACGAACATTTAAGCCTGTATTTTTAGAGGCCTTGCTTTCCTCTCACCTGACGACCCGAATTAGCATCAGTCCATATGCTCGAAGTGAATTCACCTATTGCCAGACAGACACAGCCTGAATCAGGAAGTTTGGCAAAGATGTTATTGTAAAAGTCACACTTCTGTGGAATGCCTTTGAAGTTGCCCTTTGAGAATAAATAGATCTTCATTTTAACAGGTCGAGAGCGAATGAGATGAAACGAGGCACAAAAAACAGCAATGTAATAAACGATAACTCCAATTATATTTGTGTAATCAATGTAAAAAAACCTAACCTATTTGGTATGTCCAGGATTGAATTCGGTCTAGCTAGTTGTGAATTATGTGAGAAACTAGAGGTGGAACTTGTGGAGTAGAGGACATGGCCACAACAAGAGTAAAGGATGCGGAGAACAGAAACTGTAGAAAGGGGGATTTTAGGCCTGAAGAATATCATTTAAAAAAAGGTTACTTCCAAGATAATTATATGTAGAATACATGTATTTTGGGCATTTAGGCTTCTATGCTGATATGTTTTTTCGTTTTATTCCAGATGCAACTGGTGTTAAGAGTGAAGGTAACAATATGTTCACATCATCAATCACCACTGAGTATTTACTCCCAGGTTTTTGTCCCTTGTCCGCATTTGAAATTCTTTTTGGCAGAACAAGGAATAGTACAAAAGTGCAATATTTTCATACAGTTATCGGATAATGACATCCTCTCATCTTTTCAAGGCGATGGAGCTTGATATATGGAGAACTTGAACATAGATCAAGTTCAATACAAGTTGAATGATCAAGAACTCCTTCGACACTTATTTGGCAATTGTCTCATTCTCATTGAATAACAGAATAAAGTATCAGTGGATCCAACCAGCATGGCAGTGAATATTTGTTAGTTCGGCATTTGGTGGCCCCACTCAATTGGCCTTAATCTCTTCCAATGAAGGGGGAGTGTAGTTGAGTGGCAAGTGTGGAGCATTCATAACAGTGTTACCAGTGGCCTAATATGAAAACCTGTTTTTTCTCAGTGTTCATTATTACCCAGTAGTAAAGTTGCCTCCGTAAAGCGTCACTGATACCACTGATTCATCTATTGCCAGAAACAGACACAGCCTGAATCAGGAAGTTTGGCAAAGATGTTATTGTAAAAGTCACACTTCTGTGGAATGCCTTTGAAGTTGCCCTTTGAGAATAAATAGATCTTCATTTTAACAGGTCGAGAGCGAATGAGATGAAACGAGGCACAAAAAACAGCAATGTAATAAACGATAACTCCAATTATATTTGTGTAATCAATGTAAAAAAACCTAACCTATTGGTATGTCCAGGATTGAATTCGGTCTAGCTAGTTGTGAATTATGTGAGAAACTAGAGGTGGAACTTGTGGAGTAGAGGACATGGCCACAACAAGAGTAAAGGATGCGGAGAACAGAAACTGTAGAAAGGGGGATTTTAGGCCTGAAGAATATCATTTAAAAAAAGGTTACTTCCAAGATAATTATATGTAGAATACATGTATTTTGGGCATTTAGGCTTCTATGCTGATATGTTTTTTCGTTTTATTCCAGATGCAACTGGTGTTAAGAGTGAAGGTAACAATATGTTCACATCATCAATCACCACTGAGTATTTACTCCCAGGTTTTTGTCCCTTGTCCGCATTTGAAATTCTTTTTGGCAGAACAAGGAATAGTACAAAAGTGCAATATTTTCATACAGTTATCGGATAATGACATCCTCTCATCTTTTCAAGGCGATGAGCTTGATATATGGAGAACGTGAACATACTATCAAGTTAAAAAAAAAGTTGAGGATTGAGTTCAAGAACTTCCTTCAGAATTATTTGGATGATCATTGAAGTTGATAACCAGAAATAAAATATTCAGTGGCTACAACATCAGGGCAGGGAATATTATGTATTTGGCATTTGGTGCCACACAATTGCATTAATTCTCTTCCAATGGAAGGGGGCGGGGGGGCGGTGTTAGTTTGAGTGGCAAGGGTTATTGCAATCATAACAGTGTTACCAGTGGGCTAATTATGAAAACCTGTTTTTTCTCAGTGTTCATTATTACCCAGTAGTAAAGTTGCCTCCGTAAAGCGGTCACTGATACCACTGAGTCATCTATTGCCAGAAAACAAGAACAAAGCCTGAATCAGGAAGTTTGGCAAGATGTTATTGAAAAGTCACACTTCTGTGGAATGCCTTCGCAGTTTTTATTTTGGCGCATAAATAAAATCTTCATTTTAACAGGTTGAGAGCATGCGAATGAGATTGAAAACGAGGCACAAAAAAACAGCAATGTAATAATCGATGACTCCAATTATATTTGTGTAATCAATGTATAAAAAACTATCATATTTGGTATGTTCCAGGATTGAATTCGTCTAGCGAGTTGTGAATTATGTGAGAAACTAGAGGTGGAATTGTGGAGTAGAGGGACAGGGCCACAACAAGAGTAAGGATGCGGAGGACGAGTGAGGGAGAACAGAACTATAGAAAGGGGGAAGGGATTTAGGCCTGAAGCATATCATTTAAAAAAGGTCACTCCAAGATAATTATATGTGAAACATGTTATTTTGGGCATTAGGCTTCTATGTGATATGTATTTTCGTTTTATTCCAGATGCAACTGGTGTTAAGAGTGAAGGTAAGATATTGTTCACATCATCAATCACCACTGAAGTATTTACTCCCGGTTTTTGTCCCTTGTCCGCATTTGAAATTCTTTTTGGCAGAACAAGAATAGTACAAAAGTGCAATATTTTCATACAGTTATCGGCCATAATGACAACTCTCATCTCTTAAAGGCGATGGAGCTTGATATATGGAGAACGTGAACATATATCAAGTTCAAATAAAAGTTGGATGAGTCAAGAACTCCTTCAGAATTATTTGGAATTGTCTCATGACATGTATAACAGAAATACATCATTCAGTGGCCAACCATCATGTAAGTGATATTATGTATGTGGCGCTTTGATGTCACATCAATGCCTTCTCTCCAATGTAAGGGGTAGTGTATTGAGTGGGCAAGTGTTATACTTCATAACAGTGTTACCAGTGGCCCTATTGACAACCTGTTTCTTTCCCGTTCTCATTATTCCCAGTAGTAAAGTGCCTCCCCGGTTTTAAAGCGTCACTGATCCACTGATTCATTTAGTTCCAGAAACTAGACCGCCTGAATCAGGAACGTGAACATATCAAGTTTAAATAAAAGTTGAGATGAGTCAAGAACTTCCTCGAACTATTGGAATTATTTATGACATGTGATAACAGAAATCAATTATTCAGGGGCCCAACCTCAGGAAAGTGAAAAAAAAAAAAAACTTTGAAAACAAAAATGATGTATTTGGCATTTGATACCACCTCATTGCCTCTCTTTCCAATGAGGGGGAGGGGGGGGGGGGGGTAATCGTTGTGGGAAAGGGTATTTGTGTGGCAAATGTTATGCATTCATAACGGGTTCCCCTTGGCTAATATGAAAACCTATTTCTTTCTCAGACCTCATTATTGCCCCATCGTTAAGTTGCCGCTCATACGCAACTCCGACTGCATATTAATAGTTTCCATCATGTTTAAATGCTTGAAATGATTGTTGTAGTGTAATCCTAGTTGTTCCATAATTACAAGTCATCTGATGCGATATAATTTGAATTTCAACGGGTTCGGCAAGCCCACGTTGAGGGCTCATCTGGGAACCCTGGCATATCATGTCGCATTGATAGTGGATGACCACGCGGATAACTCGACTTCTCTGATAGATGATATCCAAAATGCAGTGGGGTAGGGCCAATTCCTACTTGCTCTCGGGACGCCACCCCGCCTCAGAAAAACAATCAGTGAACACCAGGATCCGACTATTTTCTCCGATCCTGGAGGAGCGAAAAAATCCATGTTCACCGTCTGACGGCTTCACAAACGTATTTTGCAATGATCCCTAAACGAACCCCACAGCAGAACGTCGTGGGGTAAAAGACCTCGACCTCGCCTTGAGCAAGAATGCAATGACGCCGCCTAGAGGGAAAAAAAACCGTATGGTTGACCGCAGGAGGAATTCGAACCTGGGACGTACAAGCGTCATGATGATACCACTCTCTCATTCTGAAATGTGAATGAAAATATCAATGTTGTACCCAAATGCATTCATTTTCAGACAAGCCTTATGAGTCAAATGGAACTAAGCACGGACGATTTGAGTGATATTTTTGTTTCATGTGGAGGAGGGTTCCCGAGGTGTAATATTATTATCTTGACTACCCTATTTTATTTTTGGTGATATTTTCCAAACCCTTTCTTATTTTTTGGCAAATATATAATAAATACCTGTGTATCCCCCAAAAGGTTTTATTTATACATTCTAAGCCAGTACTATGTACTAGTCATCACAGGATAGTTTAATTCATCGTGTCAATACTGGTGGTTTCTCGAGCCTAAGGAATCATAGACGCTCACTTTGTCCGCACGGGAATTGTACATAGGTTTTCCTGAAGTGGTCGACGTATTGAATATCCAGGGGGAAAAATTTGTGAGAACGTGATCAAAGGCCAGCAGAAGTCCAAACATCACATAAGAATCAGTTAACGTTATTATGTCGGCATCCCCAAATGAAGCGTAGGCGTAATTATTTGACAGCCCTACTTGAACATCGCGCGGGGACTGCCCAACGCCTGACATAAGCAATAAGGAAATTGCTTGTATTCGAACATGGGGGGGGGGGGGGGGGGGTGGGGGGGGGGGGGGGGGGGGGGGGGGGGTAGGGAGGGGGATGAAATGTTAGGGCTTTCCTACGGTTTCGTTTTTGTGTGAAAAACACACTGTCTCAATAAACATGAATGAGTGAATTCACAGAAATATGATAAAACTTGTTTCTCTCATGCGAAGCTAATTTGGAACGATTCTGTGAGGGGATTAATGAGGCAGGTTTTTTCACAGTTTGCGCACTCCATTAGAATACTATGTAACTTTTGAACCCGCTTTAAAAAAAAATTATCACCTGCAACTTTTGGAGGGCAATGACGCAGAAGCTATCTACTATTCGCAGGTAAAGGTTTCCCCCAGACATGGTATCGTCATATATAGAGTGGGTGATTCCTGTCGTTTCGGGGTACACTGAGGTCAAAGTGTCAACAGGTGTCACAGGGGTCAAAGTCTTGAAAATTCTTGTTAACACAATATTATTTTCAAATGACTGATGTAGATGACTCATACAAACTGCAACATTGCAAGCTTAACATCAGGCCAAAGCCTTGCCTATTTCCAGGACTAATGTTACAGTCTAAAAATAGAATGAAAAACCTCTATAACCTTGATGCTGAATTGCGCCCTCGTATTTAAAGATTGCTAAAAAGGGTTCCATCCTTTCCAGCAGCATCTGTCTGTGGGATGGTCTGAATCCAGCTAGGACTATACTAGGTAGCACTTTTCTATGAAACCTGCACAATTTTCATCTTCATGGCAGATGGAAGCAATTTAATGTTCGGACAGGCATGCATTTGAAATAAATGTTGGAGTTCAACCAAGATGGTGGTAAAGTGAAAGCAACTTATTGAGGTATTGAGATGACTGTTACTAGTGGTGCATGCATGATGCTTAAAAAAAGGGCTTGTACTTAGGGCCTTTTCATAATATTGATCATTGCCCTTATCTCTCTGAAAGGAAAAATGAAGCAACAGACCATTTTGGTTTCCCTGCCCGAAGGCAAACCGGTTTGCGATACTGTGGATGTGTTCGGCCGTTGTAGTGTATGTTGGGTGGTCGCCATAGAGTGCATGTTCCACTTTATTTGGGGGTCTCTGGTCAAGACTCATCTGTGGTTTAGACACCGAGGTCAGAATTCTGGAAACTTTATTACTTCCATGCGGAACTTCCAAGAATGCGGTTCATTACTGGCATGTAGGTTGCCCTGAACAGTATTACTCGGGTCTGGTCTAAGGTCCTCTGATTGTTTCGTTGCCAAATAAGGAAAAAGAACCACTCTTAACGCATTGCTGCTGCGTTCGTGTTACGACAATTCATACAGATCCTTACTTTATTGCTGTTCCGAAACAGCATTTCAATATTGTTATATCCTGCTACTTTTTCCGACTACCTCGATCATAATTTTTTGTACTATCGTATTCGCGATTTGGGGTTGAAATTCATGTTGAAAGTCCAGCTTCGGAGCATGAGAGTCTTGTATCGTAAAGAAATACGACATGCTTTATATACATTGTTGTGATTTTTCATACATTCCAACAGAGATAAAATGCTACGTCTATAAACGGATTCCTAAAGAACAATCCCTGAAGAGCCTGATGATGTAAGATAGTCATGATCTGTTGCTAACTGTCGCAAACAGATCTTCACCGATGCTCCTTTTCAGTTGTTGCGACGAAGAACTGATTATTAAGTGCAAAGGAGAGAGGTGCTACAAATTAAAATTCTCTTCCAGTAAATCCTCCCGGAATAGATGATCGTATAGATTGCATATGTATCCCGAGAAACCCTGGAGTCAGCTTTTTCGGCTAAGAAGCTCTCCATCGAGCATCCGGATCTTGCATCAGCAATACCACGGCCAAACAGAAGAAGCAGAGAGTGTTCAACCAGTACTGCAACCCACAGAATCAGATGGTAAACTTACCGACAATCACAGTGGATACGCTCGGAAAAGGCCGAAACATCTCAGCGTCTTATGCCTCTTTGGATTCATTCGAGGTAAAACGTTGCAAATTAGTAGTTGTAATATATACATTACAAACTTCAGACATCGAACTCCGCTGATTCGCCTTGTTTGGACAGTTTCTTCTCCTAATGGCTAATACACTCCCGCCTTTCTGGTAGTCGTTTATTTTGGTTGCTGGCCAAATCTATGTCCCAGAATTTCTGCCTTTCGGACGTTGTTCACCACTCGCATGGTCCGTGGAACACTAATAGTTTAGACATTAATAAGGCATCTGCGTCCTGATTGAGTTCCTCCTTGTCCTCCTGAAGTGTGCCCCTAAACTTGCGTCCATCTTTAGCAAGCTCTACCTCTTGTTATTCTACGGGGATGCTACCCGACTGTGTGGAAACATGCTCAGGTACAGTCACCTGCGAAAAAACGTACGTGACTGCTGGAATTTCGATCTCGAAATATTTGTTCGAGAAGTGTCACTGATACCACTCACCATTCTACCATTCTTCCGTCCTAGTGGAATACTGTAAGTTGAGGTCTAATTAAAAAAAAAAAGGCCGCAGAGAGATATCTCTATAAAAATCAATAAGCATGATACCATAATTTATCGTTCACAATGTATCAAACATAATTGTAATGCAGTTATGTATGTTACGTTGTGTGTATGTGTTTCGTTTTTGTATATTCAACCCAGGTTAAAGACCAAGCAAAGGCAGGCCCGCACCCAGGGAGGATTATTACTCTGATAGATGACGAGAGTGGTGACTTTCTTACCGTTCTGATAAAACCCGAACATAGGAAGGACATTTTGCCCAAGGTCGAGCTTATACTGATAACGGTGTTGGCGTTCGGATGTTCAAGACCTGCACAGTGCTGTTTCCTGTAACAGCATCTTGGTATCTACGGAATACTCGACCATAGAGGTTAGATTTGATATTCAAAACCGAGCATGTGTCAATCCGTGATGACAGAGTATGGTACCATCCCCAATGCGAATTAAGCAGCCAGCAGGGTGGTGGAGGAAGCAATTTCGGTGCTCGGCCAATTTATGACCCCGAATTTTTGCAAAGATGATCGATTTCATATCGCCATTTAAGGTCGAATACAACAATTGAACAAAGATTTTACGATTTATCTTGAGCTGAACATGTGTGCAAATTTTAGGGTACAAAAGGTTTTCAAGATTGACATTCACCTGGTAAGAATCTTTCCGAAACTGTTTGTCGAGCGACAGTGAGTATAACGATCACCTACGCAAATATGGGATGTTCTTAATTAGCCACCCAGTTATTTGATTCCCATGAAATCTTCTCAGAAGCTACGAATCGCAAATGTAGGCGACGTCAAATAAATGCTACACAGTCCTGGGTGTGTTGGCGGCATAAAGTATAATAAGGTACACATTCCTGGTATAAGTTACAGCTAGAGAATAAAGGGGAAATGAAACGTTTTCATTACGCGAAAATTGTTTGCCTCCACAGGTCATACAGGACGGGAGATTCAAGGGCCTCGAGTCATTCATACCTCCGAACAAAGTCATTGAAGGGTGGATCATGTGTGGAAAAGAGAAAGCAACAATAACCTCAAGCTCCACAAAAGGGTGTCAGAAAAAAGTGGTGTTCAAGGAGGTATGTTCAAGCCTCATTACGGTATTGACTAGTCCGACAGGATTGAGGCGAGAGGTAAAAATCTATTTATTGGAGGTCAACCGAATGAAAGACCCCTTGAGGTGAGGGGAAATGCGAACGTGGTATGAAGGTAGAGAGTTGTATTCGTAGAAGTGCAAGTATTTTAGTCCATATAGATGGTGTCTCGAGGTACTACCTGGAATTCTCTGTGCGCACGTGGAAATTCTGTTCGGAAGATTGATTAAAATAATTCGCAGCATCGTTACAAATCTTAGGATTACCATGGTCGTTTATATGTTTTACAGCTCACTTTCACATGGTTGTCACAAGTTCGTACTCATGGTTTAGCTTTTCAGAATCGAAACTTGAACCCCAACAACCGGTTGGCATTGAGCCTTCTGGAAAGCTGCGTTCCGCCCGACCAATAGCTACTCAACAGTAAACACAGAGTGAACCATCAATCCGGTCTGAACAACTCTGAAAGCACCTCGTAATGAGCGTTAGTATTGTGAAAGAAATGCATGGTTAAAGTGACGCACTAATTCCAGATAGTGAAATACTTCTACTAATCGACAGTATTGGTGACTATGACTAGAATCGCATAGACTAAATGTCCATAGATTTGGGATGCGGCATGACTCTATGAACCTATGTGAGATCGGACAGGTAATTGTCTTCGTATATGCTGTGTGCTCATATATATATGATAGGCGGGATGGTTGGAAATAGGAAGTGAGGGAAAAAACAAAAAATGCCACAGGGCTCCACCGGGATGCGAGCGCGGACCTCTGCTTACGTGGAACCGCTCTACCCAATTGAGCTTGGTGCATCTGGTGGTCAAAGGAAAGTTACCTTTAACCGTGAGATTTGCATCTATACTGACAATGCTAGTTCTAGCTTCCTCATGAAGCCAGATATTATGTATGTGTATAGGCGGCATCCATCATGCAGAGATAGGTCACACTACGCCTATTGAAACCAATTTACAGAAGTTACTAGCCATGATCATAGAGTTTACCTAGTATCATAATTTAATTGAATCTTTTCCGCAATGTGATTGGCCCGATTTGGTTAGCTGACTGTGGGGTAATTTGAGATTGAGGTTGCGAAGTGATGCAGTATAATGCTCGTTTTTTGTCAATTATCGGAGTTACAGGATCAATTGTCCTTTGCGATTTATTCCACGGGTTCAGTTACAAGGCATGGCAGGTAGCGAAACTCCATTAGATCCCCATCTTGACCTATACATTGTATTGCCTCTGTTGAGAGGTCTCTGAATCGTTGTACTGTGTTCCCAACTTGGAGGCCCACGCCAATATTGATCTGAAAGCAGAGAAGAATAGCATCAATAGCATCTACAAATACCATACATTTACTGATTACGTTTTCGGCTGGAAGAGTTAGAACTTTCCAGACGACCTATACTCGACGTGATTCTGTCCGGACCCCAACTTGTCTCCTGTAAATGTCAAATTAGTGAAGATCCACCTGGATTCTAATCGAACTCACACCATTAGTACTTTCGTCATATATTGACGGTAACTGCAGGTGATGTATCACCGGTTGACATCTGGCTGCCATATTCCGGAGTGCATGATTGTGTAGATGAACCACATTTTTTTAACCCTCCTAATTCAAAGACCACCATATATGCTTTGAACGTTACCGATATACTTCTTCACTTGCTGGAAGGTATGGTACGGACTACACGTTTCGTCATTACAGAGAATTTCTGGTGCCCCGGTGCGAGAACTGTTTCAGACGACGAAAAGACTAAGGGACTGAAATGGTTGATAACCTAACCTCGAAACCGAAAACGAGGTAAGCAAACCAAGCCAGGTGTTTAGTAACGTCATTGTAGAGATGAAGCAACATTTCTCAGTCACCTCAGTGTCTGCGCTCCGGACGGAACTGATTGACCATAAAGTTATCGCTCGCCTCTCCCGAAGTCCAGCGGAGTTTCAATCGCATCGATCTCATCCCTAATACCTCCAGTGGCTAAAAAGCGTACGTTACCACCACTTCTAACGAGGCGTGTTATATATATATATATATATATAATATATATATATATATAATATATATATATATATATATATATATATATATAGGTGCGTGGGCGGCGAGATTTCGGGGCGTTTGTGTATGTGTGTTTACAAACAAAGGGACGGCTTATGTCCAATCAAGCTGACATTTGGTTCGTCGTTTTCTGGTGGGGAATACAATTATCCTATTGTTTTTGGTTTAGCCATTAGTTATTCTGTCGCTTGTAAACACATAATAACTCGACCTCACCTGAATAATCGAATCTCATTAATTGTTATGTGTGTTCCTGTGTGATTACAGAACCCACTCAGAGGATGAAAGGTCGGCTCCCATACCATGGTTAGATTATTTGATCGGATTTTGACGATTTCTTTACCACCACTACTCCACCTACCCTGCTAACTCACGGGTCACATACTGGAAACCATCCTGGAATCACTTTTGTGGGGCTGAACTCAATCAAGGTTCAGGGTTTTGAACAGTGTGTAATATCTCAGGCCCACAGGTAGAATCAAGTGTATTGTATCATCATCAGGGGAATTGGGTGGGAAGAGGTTTGAAAGTTAACAGTAGGCTACCACGCAAACATCATGAAATAAAAGCCAAGTCGCCTAACTACGCAGACTCTACACAAGTAATAAGGACTGTTTACAGTAATTCATTTACTCTAGGACGACACAGCATTCTGCAATTTTTTTAGATATACGGGTGTATATCCTCCCTTCCAAATTAAAACACTGAATAATTTGTAATCATGCGAGTAGATGGTGATAATACTTCATAGATCTGAATTCTTTAGACTTATCGTACTTCCGTTTATACTCTCGTTGTGAAATGTTATACCGTATGTTCTCATCAATTTCCTTGATACACCCATGTTATTTTACCGAGGATGGGATGTTTCCATCACATATAAAAATAACATTTGTTGAACCTTGCCCATTTTACTTTGTGGATGTAACTTCAACAATAGGAATTTCCTAAAATAGTATTACAGAATAGAGAATTGGTCCTTCTGGTCAGTGAATAATCGGATCTCGGATTCCCACCAACGAAGTATACAGCAAGAATGGAGAGTAACTAATATTAATGCATAATGTTTCAGGGGCCCATTAAGCAAATAAAACCAACCTTCACGAACTGAATCCCATGGACTGTATTTCGTTTCGTATATACTGGTCCGATACCTACACAACTGAAAAAAAGAGAAGAGCATTAGGGTAAGGCTGGAGTACTAGGTAAAAGTACTATCACACTTGACTGCTTGATTGGACAAAAAATACAGGATCATTATACAAAAAAAAACGAAAAGAAACAACAGATGAATTAATTATTCGATATAATTGGCTTCATGTTAACAAATCTATCAGGTTTTGTTTCTACCTCGCGGAGATCATAGGCCAGCATATCGCTCGCCAGGTCGATTATGAAGATCATGCATGTTGATCAAACTCATCAGCGAGATTGTGGATTTCACTTTTTAGTACTTTCTGATAGGTACTAGATGAAATTCATAACATTGTAACTACTTGTGCTGTACACTTCATTGCCGTCAACCTTGTAGAACGTTTGGGTCATAGTGTTGTTTCCTATGTCAGTAAGCTTTGAACAGAAGAAAAAACTGCCGCCAAACGGTCAAACGTGAATGCAGTACATACTTCTTCAGGGTGACAATGACAGAGAAAAGATGTTTATATGAGGCTTGGCAGACAGAATGGACGGAAGAAGACACGCACCAAGCTATTATGACTCTTGCATAATCTCATCTTGTTATGCATTTCGAAGTTGACACCCTCCTCTATGCACTGTTTATTTACTCATTAGTTGAGAAGTTGCTGACATGTGTTCCATATTTCAAGGTTTGGTACATTCAACGTAGATCACTCGAGGAAGGGCCATCTGTGGTCATTCGGGGTTTGTGAACGAACTTTTCGCTCCGCGCAGTTCATGATGGGCACGCTCAAATTGTCAAAGATGTTCATAGGGAATTCCCGTGTCTTTGTACATTAAGCTTACTCGTAATGCTCAACTCTAATCGAATATGAATACATTTTCATGTACCGTATAGGTTGAAATGGCCAATTATTTAAGGTTGTTAATATTTTGAATTCTGAACACTTTTAGTTGATAACTGATGGGAGCAGACAATACTCCCACGAGGGAGTTTATTTCACCGCTTGTCATTTTTCTCATTGGATTCTATTAAGTTGCACCTGAATCACATTTATGCTACTAAACTGAAATTCTACTAAACCAAGTGAATTATCAACGTTGTGTATAGAAGACAACAATAGCTGTCGCAAACACCTGTACGAAAATTTGTATAAAACCCAGTTCCAGTATGACAACACTGTGCATCCTATGCACAATCTATGTAGTTGTAGAACAGGTGTTTCACACCATACTTCAATCGTTTGTTTTGTTTTGTTTGTAGGCTGTTTCGAGCTTGCGCCATTTGGGTTACTGAACTCACAGGAATCTCCTATGATTATGACCTCGCAAAGTGCAGGATAGCTGAAATATTTCTGCAATCATAAAAAAAGAGGTCAATGACTGAACTTCAACTTCCTATATGGATATATCGGTCCCGAGTCATGAACGAAGTAGTTAACTGCAAACGAAATCAAACAGCTTCATCAGCAGATTCCCTCCCCTCATTCTACGGAGAATTATTGGACTTCTGACTAGGTAATGTCTTTGGTATACAACTACTGTCATCCGTTGGCGGTTCAGTTGTGACGATCTTCTGTTGGAAGTGTTACAATATTTTCTGGAGGGGGTCGACGCTCGAAGACTAACGACGCGATCACGTTTTAACGGCATTCAGTTGATGTATGTAAAGTGGAAATAGACAGTGATTCAAATGTCTGCCCACATACCATACTACTGTTTTTTTTTACCACTCGCGTAGTAGTCGGTTATCCCTCCTTAGAGAAGAAGTTTTCAATTTTCAATTTTTCGAAAATATATTGGTCGATTCTGTTCAAAATCAGAGGTCTAGGCCACAAAACATTCAAGATGAACACGCGTGTGTTCCCAATAGGTAGAAGTAAAGAATGTTTGATCCTATATGGATCTCATCAGAACATGCACAGCGTGTAATATACTCGCTCCTGGTTCTAAAGAGCGGGTCACACTACAACGATACTGATTTTTTCCTGGTTCCTGGTTTTTCCGGCTGAACAATATCAGGCCTTGCACATTTGACTGAAAACCACAACCACATGATAGAAAACCCAATGCGATATTCTTCAAGTCATATCGATGTGGATGAGCGCTTTTTTGGGAAACAATAAGCTTCTACCTTCATTGAATAAATGAATTCATTGTTAAGATTTTTTAAAGTTTATATCGATTTGACGTCCACTTGGGAATGCACGCTTTTTTCGAACCTTTTTTTGGAGAAGGCTCATATTTCTACGTATAAAGCCCCTTTCCTTCTTTTTCGGGTTTCTTTCGGCCAGAATTTGAAAAAGATCGTGTAGCAGCAGTCTCTCAAAAAATCTTATTGTGTAACCGGTCCTTGGTACAGTTTAACCACTTGAGACTGGCCCACTCGCGTCACACGAGCTCTGTCGTGACACATCAGAAACAAATTAGGACACAAAGGGTTAATCAGATGGCACTGTCGCGCGCACAATCAGAGACTTTAAAATGTTCCGATTGTAAAGTATATGTGCAGATAATCCCTGAAATGATGGTTTCGTATGTAGTTAACTCCTTGAGGCCGAGATGCACCATAACACGCGCGGAAAGACACTTCTGCCTCCTCAGAAATAGCTCAGGACTCAAAACCTGTTAGTTATTCTTGTAACATGTAATACTATGGGCGTAATCCTTATCCAGCGCGTCAACAGGGTGTCTTAAATTCCTGAACAGATGAACACCAGTTACTATAGTAGCAGTTCTCGGTTACACACAACTCTTAATCAGGTTTTCGCAGGATGATCCTATCGAAAGTTATGGATATAGGTCCCAGTGAATGTCGCGTCATCGGCAGATTATTTGTGAACACGTGGAGTTCGAATTACTTTGTTGGTTGAAAATGCTGAAAAAAGGAAATAATCACCTATTGTGGTTGTTAACAGATAATAGTGGGGTACTTGTGTTCAAAAATGGGCGATCTGAAATTGCCTGCCTAAATTGATTTTGTGGCATTTTAGGGTTATTTCGGACAAGC
Source organism: Sclerodactyla briareus (assembly GCA_026419785.1). Taxonomy (NCBI): domain Eukaryota; kingdom Metazoa; phylum Echinodermata; class Holothuroidea; order Dendrochirotida; family Sclerodactylidae; genus Sclerodactyla; species Sclerodactyla briareus. The sequence goes on along the minus strand of JAODTK010005822.1, from coordinate 727,673 downwards.
TGAATGCCAAAATGGAGGGTTCCATTTTTTTCGAGATGGTATGGCGGCCATTTTGGAATTTCAAAATGGCCGCCATTTCCCGGGAAAATATAATAAACTTCTCAATATATCACCTGGAGACATGAGTTAGGTAGCCCACATGATGGTATTAGTACAACCGATCAATGGTACGGATACCAATTTAAACCCCCGGGGGAAACTCCAGGCGGGCCATATGGTTTTCAAAATGGCCACTTTTCGTCGGGAAATGAGCGGCAACACTGATCCCACAAGCTAAGAGCACACTTGAGCATTATTGCCCACATTGGACCTAGCTTTCGGTTTTTCGTATCGTGAACAATCAGTTGTTCTTGTTAGAGGTTTTTTTGAACGGGATTCACGTAGGAGTTAGTAAGGCACGAGCCATATAGTTGGGGTCCCCACACTTGTGTTAACACAATTGGGGCAAGTCGGCCACACTTTCTAATTTCAACAAATATCCACTGGCAGCTTCTTATTCCACCCAAGTGGTGTAGTTCATCAGAAACTAAACTCAACATCTAAGATGAGCGAGACGATAACTGCATCGCACGATGTACGTGAAGCTCGGATTGTACTCTGATCCTGCATCAACTGTACGATACATGAAAGAGATTATGCGTCTAGGATTGGAAATCAGGTGCAGTGAAGATCGGATGAATATCAAAACTCTCCTCTAACTCAGATGTTCCTGGAGACCTTCTGTACGGTTCACAATGCTTACAAGTGGGGGAGCATAGGAAATACACGCCACAGTCAACGGTGATTCGTTTGTCAGATTACTGTACCACAACCATTGAAACCTGGACGACGAATTACAAATAAGCTTACAAATCAACGCAGTGAAAACGTGTCACAGAAACGCCGTTATCTTCATGCTACCACTCACACGCACTCCGGGGGGGGGCCAACAGAAGCCAGGATCTGACAAGTTTTTATTGACGTCTATGTGGCTGATGCATATGCATCCACTAGGACGCTGGAGAAACCGGTATATCGAGCCTCATGTCACGCATGGAGAGACAGGATACGCGTATGCTTGCCAGATTTTGTGAAAGAGAGATATCTCTGTTTTTTTCAGTTGGATAACATCGCTCGTAGAGAAACACCATGTGGCAAAGAGATACTTTTCACGGAACTGTTATTTGTCAGGTACCAGAAGTACCGCCGTCCATGACACCGCGGATACGATCAACTCATGCTGGAGTATAGCGGAACGATGGCTGATGACCCCCGCCCTCAGCTGAGGATCAAGTACCACACCATGCACCAACCACGAACCTAAGGACGCAATCAAGTTCTAATTTCGAGGCAGGAGAGGCTCCATGTGTGCATGCAAGCAACTGCAGCGTCGGCAAAAACATCGAAGGACGTTGTTCGATACACTCGCCATAGAGAAAGGGATTTATATTCGCGGCAAGCGTGCTAAGGGGTATCTCCTAAGAAGAGCGTTCCAGCGCGGTGTCGACTACACACAGTAAAATTATTTTGGCGTGTACGATGCTGCGACTCGACGCTCTAGTGAAGGCTGGACCGACGGTAGAAGGTGTGGTGAACTGACGGAGAGTCTCCACCAATAGAAGTACAGACATGTGTGAGCATAGGGCAGATGTCGCGGCTGCAATACTGACTCCGTGACTCTTTTGGAGAAGAATGCGAAGGACCCAAAGGGGAGTTGGCACCGTGGATGGGACACTACAGCAACAGGTGGAGGTGATCTGAGCATCTTAAGGGATGCCGGAGGCAACCACGGGAATATCTCGTGGCACTGCTGATAAAGTGAAGTAGTTCTTCCAGTTCGACCTTATAAGTTGCCAGGATGAATACACTCAATTTCTGCATGCCAACCATGCTGAGAAGAGCCATCATAAACAATTGTGGGGGAATCCATTTGCTGATGACACATGCCAGAAACATCTCGTTTCTGTCTGATCCCGGAACCGGAAGACTGATATACTCACGGGGAGTCCGAGGGAATGGAATTGTACGAGGGGGGGAGCTTCAAGATGGACGCCTCTCCAAAGATGGACAGGGAAGGTATGGGATAAAAATGGACAAAATCCGAACTGAAAACATCAGCACATGGACTGCCCAAAAAAACACCGCTCGAGATATCCGCAAAGTTATAAAGTTACGGGAAGAGAGATCTTCTGCCCAGATCTCTCATCATACAGAACAGCAGACCAGAACATAGCCGAAGAAACAGTGGACAATACGGAGCTGTCTGTAATCCCACGCTCTCTGATTGATAATTGAACACTCTAGGATACTAAGAAAAACAAAGTCTGAAATAATGACAGAGCTGAAAACCCGAATGAGAGAGTACAAACCAGATGGAAATGCTCCAAGCCAACCACTGGGGAAAGGTAGCCATCATTGACGCAATGGCGGAAGTGCAAGCTTTCAAAATTGAAACCAGGAATGAAGGTGTTCGCTGACTTGACGGATGCGTTCGTCTCAGGATTGAGAAAAAGATCGAACCCTTACCAGAAGGGAGAGTAGGTTTGAAGGGACGACGTCGGATACCCAATCACGTGCAAAGGACAAGGAAAGACTGTGAAGAGGAACACAGAAGAATGCCAGTCGAATAGGACATCCACAAAACATGGCGGTGAACAATGTTTATTATGAAAGACAATTGTTTCAAAAGCAAACAATAAGTCTCTGACACATGCATTCGGAAGCAGCATTAGTAGTTAAGTACAGGGGTCATTAGAAGAAGGTTGTTGTGATAAAGGGGTCATCGAGATGACCACGAAGAGGCGGACACCCTTAGCCATCCATGTTTTGGATGGCAGGCATGATACGACATGAGAAAATCAGGTCTATCGCCCGACACAGATGTGTTCATCCTGTTGATAGATTAGTGGAACGATAGGAAAGGTTACAGTAGAGAAGTTTGTCAACCACACATCCAACCTCAATGTCAGAGACATCGTAACAGCCATTTGCAAAACGACAAGGCAAGGAGTAGGAAAAGGTGGCTACAGAAATACCTTGATTACAAGGACAACGGACCAGTATGAAATTATACACAAGCCTGCGGACCACTACTGTGCAAACGGACTCGTGGATGGCAGGTACAAGGAGACCTGGAATCGTTGAGAGGTTTCTTGGTCTATTATGTGAGAGAGTGAAACATATCCTAGATGCTAGATGGGAGTCTTCGGGGTCGAAGCAAAAAGAGGGAGAACAATACCACCGACAAAGCCGGCAGTGCTGTCCTCATGTCATTCGAGTCAACTACTATGTGCTCGTGACCAATCGTACACATCAGCGAGCAGGGGACCTCGAGGAAGGAGGTAACAATAGATGACATATCAGACCGGAGGTTGCCGGAACCCCTGCCGCAGAAATGCAACAACCAACAGTGCTACTGCAAGAAAACGATCCGTGTGCAAGCCTCTAGCAAAGGCATAGCCGTTGAGAAAATGTTGTGAGTAAAGCATGCCAGGATGAAGCTGGTGACCAAGATGATGGAGAAGATATGGCTAGACCCTGGCACACGTGAGTAATGGGAGTATGGAAAGTGAGGCTGGTTCAAATATCAACAATCAATCTGCATTCTTTTCTGGTTTTTCAACTTGGTGATGATGGTGTTGTAAACCTGTGGAGAGCATTGTATATATGAAAACCCCAAATTCGGAGTTCTGATCATTGGTGAGCTAGTACCTGACTACATGGTTTAGCACGAGGCACTCCGAAAATCAATGTGAGTCGTTCAGTTACAGCAGAAGTGTTTATGCAGTTGCATTATAATCAGGAAAGTAAATACGGAAACATCTAGCATATAACTCATTCCTACTCCGGTGTTACCATAAGGTAGTAGGTAGCCAACACGCGTTGTTATAAAGGCGGCTGTCACATATTGCTAATAACATAATGAAATGGGGTTTAACAAACAGGAGGTTGTGATTATTCTACCTTTCTAAAATGACGGCCATTTCCCCCTTCAAATGGTAATGAACCGCTATGCCATGTGCAGACCATAAAAAACTTGCAACCGGAACTGGGCAGTTAAAAAAAAATGTCTCCCCCCCCCCTCCCCTGATGAAAATCAGCATGTTTCTGTTATGAAATTGGGAAAACAATATGGGATTCAAGTGCGCGATTTGCAGAAGCAACTGACACCCTTGACGGTTCAACTTGAGGTAATAATAATATGTACGAATACGCGGTGAAGCTGCTGAAGCGCCGCCCCTGTATAGTTTTGCGTAATCACTAACACTTATTCAAATCCCCGAAATGATCCCTGGTCGAGAGCAAATGCCTGATTAGTTCTATAAACTATTAAGAATTGAACACCCTGTCCAAGGTAAGCATTAACTAAAGGAACTGGTCCCCACAGCTTGTGAGGATCAGGATGTTTAGTGATTTTCGACAAAAACGGCCGCCATTTTTTAACGTCATGATGGCCGCCATGTAGTCTGAGTGTTGTGATATTACCCATGTCAAGTCACATGCCAACAACATTATTTAGTATATATCAGTCTGTTAGTGCGATAACGAGGGAAAGCTTTATTCAGTTTCTTCTGAAGGATGGCGGCCTTTTTGAATTTTCAGAATGGCCGCCATAATATGTCGAAAAAAAATGGAACCTTCCTCAATATTGAATTCAGCATCTTCAAAATAGCCGGAAAAGGCAATAAAATAAATGTAGGCAAAGCCTATCTCGAAGATGACACAAGCGCGCGCCCCTACTATATAGAATCAACTGGAAGCAGCAGCAACGAGACAGACTTTCAGCTCCGATATGTTTGGTGTATGAAAGAAAAGTCATCCCCTTTTGAAGTTTTGAGCAATACACCAGAATCAACTGGGGGTTCTCAGTATACCCCCCTCTCTCATGAAGTCGTTTCCATTACTCAACCTAACAAATAGCTTAACAAGTTAGAATGCTTGAATCGTTTAATTGTTCGATTTACAAGGGACAATCATCTGATAGCAATTGGGGGGGGGCGACGAAACAGCGACAGCGACGTTTGCAGACGTCACAACGAAAAAACTTTTAAGGCAAATCAATATAGAGCCGCGGCCTCGACTTATGGAGAGACAACATCGAAAAAGTCTTGCCAACGAGACTTTGAAGTTCACAGAATCCTAAGAACCCCACCCTTTAGGTTTTGAGGTGTGTCGCCGGCTGGTGAGGGCTAGGGGCGTTAATTCGCTAACAGCTTTAGACATTCGACCACTTCGAGTTCCCTTTTATGAACTGGTAAACCGGCTGCATCAATTAGTCCAGTCTTCTGTAAATGAGATTCTGGGTTCCAGTTTGGTTTCCACTTTGTGACGTCACAAGCTGGGAGAAAGGAGGGGGGGGGGGTTTGTCACTAGTGTAATGAACAGAAAGTCCATGCAAAACAAAATCCAACTTTCAAATCTGACAAATTTTGGAAATCGTAATGAATTATGCAAATTTGACCTCCGATGACCTTGAAATGACCTCCGCATTTTTTGGGGATCAACTATAGTCCCCATCCACCAAGTTTCGTTCCAACTGACAAAGTTTAGAAAGTCGCATAAATTATGCAAATTTGACCTCCGATGACCTTGAAATGACTTCCACATTTTTCGGGATCAACTATAGTCCCTACCCACCAAGTTTCGTTCAAATCCGACTAACTTGACAATTTCGCGTAAATTATGCAAATTAAGCGACCCCCAGCATTGCAGTGATGCCCACTTCCGAACTCATCCGAGATTTCACTGGGCCGGACATGTGTACCTAAGTTTCAGATCGATCGGATAAAGCGTTAAAGAGTTATTGCGCTAACGCCTAGAGTTTTCCGGCGACGGAGGAGCCTGGGACGGCGGCGGCTACACACCAAAACCATAATATCCCCAGACACTTCCAGTGTCGCGGGGATATAATAATGATAGTATTAATAATTTACATTTATAGGGCGCAAATTACTCAAGGTTTTTCATATTTTTATGTGCAAACACAAACGACAAACACAAAAACGAAGCAGCTATAGGCCTGCGGGCCTACAGCAAAACTAGTATCTGAACTAGACATGTGCATGAGGCGGACTGAGATGCAAAATGGTGCTGTGTGTCTCACATTTTCAAGCTATTATAATTAAATTTTTCGATCATCTCCTATAAACTTTATGACAGCCAACAGGGAGTGCGCGCCTATTGCGCTCCAAAATATCCACACAGTAATTTGTGAAAATGTGGCCCTCCTTCCCCCTCGCTCACACACACACACACACACACACACACACACACACACACACACACACACACACGCACACACCGCAACACACATATACCCTTTTGTTGCGAAGGTGGTGACGCTCATGTATTAGGCTACTGACCTCTGAAAATCACCGTCACATCTTCTGATCGTATTTTTTCTTTCTGTTTCTTTTGATTCCTTCAAGACTCGATAGGATCACATGAAATATTGCACATAGGTCATCCTTATGTTTCTACGCCTGTGCCAGTGCACTGTGCAGTGTGCATCGAATCAGGCTCACAGTCATCGCGACCGGTTTTCGGGAGCCCGCTGCCCCCGGCCCCTTCAAATATAACTCCAGGATAAATCGGTGCGGCGGTGTATTTATTGTTGCCAGTAGCTCTGTTTAGTAACTTCGCGTGTATTCACTGAACTTATTGTGAGTGACTAAAGACCTGAGAGCGCTTCGCGCATGTAATCCATACCTATGTTCTGTAGAACCCCTATAATACTAAATATGAAATTTACTTCGCTTTAATGGAAAAAGTGGATTTTTGAAAGCTTAGCCTTTCTCGCTGTATGTTGGCAACCCACACGAAACTGATGAGAACTCCGACTTCGACTCTTCGGCGGTTTTGTTTCGTGGTTGAATATCTTTGTATTCTGCCATCACTATTGGGGAAAATACTGTCAATGCTTACGCCAACTCACCGTTGTGACGTTAACTGCGCTCACTGATAACAACATAAAGTTTATTCTAGAAGACACTGACCTAAGGTAATTTAACCTCGGTTTTCAAATGGGGAATCAGTATATAACCTTGACACTGTATCAGTTTTGCGAGACAAATAGTGCTGTGTTCCTTCGAACTCTAAATAAATATATATACCGTACATAAGAGTTCACAACTGGTGAAATATGTTCTTTTGACACCAACATTGTCCAATACAACGGTCCGTTTAGTGGCCATATCGAAACTCCACTGTGTCATTGCTATGCATGGGGTAGTGGTTACGCGGAAAGCTCTCGCTTTCCGACGTTCGATGGTGCACTATTGAACTGAAAATTGCTCCATATAGTATTGACGATGTTTTTTTTCATTCAATTGCATGGATCCAGGTCTCCTCATATTCTCTCTACAAATATTCACAAAGAATTTACCTAGTCATGGATGATGAAAACTTTTCGGAATGACTCTTCATTTCTGAATTGAGAGTATCAAATTTTTGCCATTTTTAAACAGTCGTGAAAGTGGAGGTTTCATTGATAATTCCCAAAGCATCCCCTTGAAAGTCACCACTCTGTGGACCGAAATGGAACGGTTTATCTTGTATAACAGTTATCAGTTCGAAAGAACGCACCATAGTAATGCTGCGTTCTTTCGAACTCGTAGCAAACTGCGAAACTCATTATGGGGCACTTTGTGTTAGCGTCAATGGAGCAAGCCAGAAAAATCGTACTTCACTCATTTCTGGGTGTATTGCCACCAAATCCTCATAGTTTGTTCTTGTTATTCTACTTAACATGAAAATTGCAGAAATTCTAATTCAAATCCGATTTTCTTACTCAAATCAAGCATTTATTTTTGGTTTTTGGCCCGATATGCATTCCATAGAGGCCTAGCCTTTACTGTTTATCATGGTAGGCTGCATTACGGAGATCGTAGAAACAGCCCCATTTGAGACAGGAAAATCAATTTATTCTTTTATCTTTTTGTTTAGGACTTGACATATGATTTCTCCTTATGCGTTTATAGTGACCAAATGTCTGATTTCTTGAATGTGTCGTATCACCCTATTGAGCAAGAAGGAGAGGCAGGGATGTGCCGGCACTTGAGCATTCCACCCGGCACCCTTGACAATCCAGCCCAATTTACCTGGCATTCTCCCCCTGATTTCTATCAACTTACATATATACAATACTGTGCTCCACGCTACCCTGTCGTTCATGACCAGATTTATCCGGCACTCTGAATTTTTTCGGCACACTCTGGGAAGAATGGTCAGTTCTCTCTGTTTATGGCCATGTACAGGTAGGTCCAAAATACGTTGTCAAATTTCAGTCGCTATCAAAAGAAAAATTCCCAATTCAACTCATTTCGGGTATTAATTCAGTACTTGTGTTACTTCATTGTTATTGGTATATAATGACTATTATCTGACTTAGATAACAGAGTACTTGGAATTAGTCTCAGTCAAAACTGCGCACTGAGCCAGTGAGTTTTATTTGTACAGTAAGCGACAATGATCACTTACGATCAGATGGCTAGACGAATGTGCAAGCAGCTCTGTATGCAGTACTATACAGGGGCCATGCAAAGCTTTAAGGTGTGTTACACCATGTGTGCTGGGACTCGGGAGGTTCTGTTCATTGCTGTGCGTAGGACTACCTACTGCAAAAATCCAAAAGCTCAATACTGGCACACTTGTTAATGTTACAATCGATTTACATGCATAAACAAGACGCAACTCTGCATAGTGATTCTTTGCCTTAGTTTTATGTAGGGCTATGTTAGTAAACAACTCGATCAGTAGGAAGTGGATTCTGCAGCTGCGGCTGTTCATGACGAGAATATGTCCATCTTTTGACAAAGGATGTCAACATTATTCTTGTCAAAATTGAATTCAACTCATGTCTCACAGCGGGTATGTGGCGGATACACCAGAATCATCATAATCCCCAATTAACTTTTTCCACAGATATACCTGTAGTGGGGGGGCTGCTCCCGGCCTCGATCTAAAATGTTATCATCCGAGGTGTCGGAAGTTGATGATGTCATGACACTGACTGCCCATGGCAAGTTTGGGGGGGGGGCATATGTATTAGAGTAGTGATGGCAAGGACATTTTTGAGCAGGCACTTTAGGCTAGGCTTATATTATGGCATACTTTTATTTAAACCGGCGATACGGAGAACGGAGAAAAATCACGGAACTCGGCAGTTATAAAACCGGATTTAACAATTTCAAGAATCTTCCCAAAATAGCCTAAAGTCAAAACTGAATTGGACGTTATTCACCAAAATACATATATTTTTTTTCAAGGAAAACTCCTTACTCGGATCAGTAAATTAAGCGAATAGACATATTTGACCACCTACCGCGATCCGAACACTTCACTTACTTAAAATCAGAGCTAAGCACACAGGTTGAAGCTTACCCCGTTTTGTTACGCGGCGACGTTATTTCACAACGTGATCGGTCTTCGAAGGCATCGCATGCTCCTTTCAATTCTGTCACGAACTTTAATATGTAAAATCAATGACAGAAGCTTCGCCGTCGGCGACTGTACAACTAGACTTCGCTAAAAGGTCACGTAATCAACGGCAATGTCACTCTTGATGAAACCCATTTCATGTGAAAAAGTGTTAAATTTGATAAAAACGGCCCCACGTGTGTTGCGAGCTGTGTATTTCTTCATTTTGCGCACGATTACCCAGCCGCTGCCGACATCGCAGCTTCACCGTAACTAACATGCAAAGCTGTATGTTGCTAGCTCACTCCCCCGATGCAGTGCCCTACTTTAAAACATAGCCCTGCTTGGAACACGTGGTTCATCCTATTGCTCCCAATTCCCACACAGAGCCGAACACACGATACCACGTCTATGACTCGACCGGCAAACGAGTCATTCCACACTGTCACATAACTTCAATAGGAAATTCCCCTTGACTACGTGTCGATCACGATACTGCAATATAATTTTCGTTGGCCTACAAGTCTATGGATGAACGAACGTGATTAGTTAGACAATTGGTGGATGAAACAATCATACATTAGCATTGATTTTGTGGCTTTACGACTAATTTTAGATCGTGCCTTGCTTCGGTTTTCTTGCTGAAATAATCACAATTACTTTTAGGGCTTACTCAGCTGGTAATTGCGCTAGCGATTAGCGATCTGTTTCGGTGGGGCTGAGCTTACTACTACTACGTATGGAAGAATGAGAGTTGTACATGTATTTCTGCCTGGGTACTAGTACTACCAGCACAACAGTGGTCACATGCATGTGCTGTTTGCCATCCGTACTTTGTCCATGAATGCTTTTCAGAACGAAACGAAACATATGAACACGAAATACAGGAAACAATCTTCTTTTTCTTGGGGGGGGGCAATCTTTTTACATGAAAAAATAAGGATGTATGAAAGAAAAACAAGAAAAAAAATAGATGCCCCATGCAGTGTGCTGCAAGTATGCAGAGTAGTATAACGATCACTAGCAGTATTTTGGCAACATTAATACCGGTACCAGCACCGAACCGGTCCAGGGCTCGGTAGTACCGGTTTCCGCAAAAAGCTAGGTACCGCGCACCCTAATCAGCGATAGTAAGGAAGTTGTATTTTGTTCATTATTACTTTAGCATACAAATATCGCATGCATAGTGGCTTACGTTGTTGTAGGGTTATCTCCAAAAATGAAAACACGTAATGAGGAGGCAGCAGAAACATGGTTGTTTGTTTGATCTGTATTTCGAAGATTACAATTAGTTGTAAAAATGTGCTCTTTTTTACAAAACGGGAAAAACGGAAAACAGAAAAATTTTAAAACGGAGTTTACAGTTACAAAACGGGAAAATTATGCCTTTAGCTTATATATAGGGCTTGATATATAGGTAATGATAGATGGGACGTAGTGAAGGGGGCAGGCTAGTGCTAAAATCGTGGGAACATTTTTCGACATGTTTTAGTTGCGTATATTATTCACCATATGCCTACTCGCTTTTCTCTTCATTTTCCCCACTATTCCCCTCTCTCACTTCCTCTTTCCCTTTCTTCTTGCTACTCTTCCTTCCTCTCCTTTTTCTTCTCTCTCTTCATCCCTCCTCCCTTGTTTCTTCTTTTTCCCCATTTCCTTCTTCTCCTTCCCTTAACCGGGGCGCGCCATGCCCAAACCCCCCCCCCCCCCCCCTTCCTGCTTAGTGCATGAATACTGATATCAGGTGCACAAGATGTGTTGGCACATTGTGCTGTGAGGATTCCCCAGAGGGTTTCACTGTACACAAGTCAAAAGCCTTGGGGAAGTCGACATAGTTTAAAATAAAGCCTTACCAAACTCCTGCATTTGCTCAGACAGGACACTTTTTGGTGTGAAACCAGACTGTCAAGAAGCTTATGCTCAAGGAGATGATGTGAATTTTGTTCAAATTGATCCTTCCAAAAAACTTTGCCAGATCTGACAGAAGTTCAATTCCCCTATAGTCATTCCTTCCTTGTGGCACCCTGCTGTTCCTGTACATGAACAAGCCCAGGGCATCTATTTACCACCAGTGTTTATATATCTGTTCTTTCTGGTGGCATCTGTTGCAGTAGTTGTTTTGATGAGTATATAGATCCAAGATGCTGTTGCCTTTTTTGAAACGGGTGCTATATTTGTTTGGTGACTGACAAAATGGAAGAGACGACTGAGAGGTTTCGTTTTATATAATATTTATTAATATGGTTGTTCATGGAAAATTGTTATAATTACGTATAACAGAAGTTTACTCTGTTACATACAAGTGTGTTTAATTACGTATAACAGAGGTTTACTCTGTTACATACAACACAATACAAGTGTGTTATGTTAATGTATGATGGTTTACATACGAAGTGTACGTGAAAAGACAGGTAGCCATTTCCGTTTTGGTTTGTATACTTGCTGATGTTTTTACATTTTTTCTAAACGTATCTACAGTTCTGGTATGTACAGTTTATTGAGGTTTTTTTTAAAGATTGTTGAAGGTAATGAACGTTACTTGGGGTTATCAAGGGTCGCGCGTGTTTTAGCCAATGATTATGCACTACTGGGGGTCAATTGAAGCGATACAACGAGGGCGCAGCCCAAGTGTATGAGGAGTGCGTTATCATGTTGATAAAGCACCATCAATTGTTGATTAACCCTGTTTCATATCTATGGTATATGATATCCTGCTAACGAAAAAGTGTGACACACACACACTCACACAGCGCGTCACACACGCCATAAGGACCACTAAGTCTCCTCCTGATTTCATTCATACGAGACTAACAAATGTTATTGACCACAGATTAATCCAGCCCTGTTTACTGACTGTCCTGGGCTAAGTGCCTCACACTGCACAGAATTCGTTCTCCGCACGGTTGCGGCAGCTTACGGTCCATGCCAATAGTCTCCGTGTGACCGCCAAAAAAAAGGGTTTTTTTGTGAGGCAAAAGACTGCAAGGCATTTACCGCCGCGAGCGGCCCACCCGCCGTATGCTTTGCGAACTTCGATTACAATGTTTTGAACCAGTTGAAAAATTTAGGGATTCCGCAAGGCCAACGTAGTTTTGTAAGGCAATAATTCAATTCAAAGTTGGGCGACTAAAGTAGTACCGTTTATACTTCGCGTGTACCAACTTTCATCAGTAGCTCTTGGAAGGCGCTCACACAATACCTTTGAAATGAAATTTATCCCTTCGGCGACTTTTTCCAGTATGTGTCACAAACAATACGGTCACCGCTCGCGAAAGCTTACTGTCGATTGCACAACTTTCGCAAGCGGTCAAAAACTAAAACTCGCATGCGGTGACCGCGAGCGGTCACTGTAAAAAGCCTTGCAGCTTGAACTCGCATATTGTTGAGGGAGGCTTAAGGATATTCCAGGATGTTGTCCTACAAGGGTAGCTCTCCTAGTGGATTTTGAGAGAGTTGGCCTCCTGCACAGGAGGCAACAGAAAATACTACCTTAACTTATCAAGCGGGAAAAGTGGGGGAGGGGGGGGGGATTGGGGATATTTGGTGAGTGGCACGTTAGCGGTCAATTTTGTCTCAGACTGGGTTGAGGGTTGGGGAGGTACATTACACTGGATCTCATATAACATTTGCCTCTGTGTTTAACTTTTGAAGCTCAGATACATGGATTAACAACCATGCAATCAGTATTTTTAATAATTGAGAATTTAACATCTAAGCAGTCAAATCAAAATAATTTTACTATTTCGCATGTTTTTTTTCTTTATTCCAATTGTGCCACAAACTGCATCTTGTGTCAACAGCAATGGCATGTATGAGCCATCTATTTATTTCCATTGAGTAATAAACTAAACCCACAGTAGCCCCGGCACTAAAGACAAACCCTCAGCAAGGCTGTTTCATCATCCCTCATCATCATCACCTTTCTACCGGGGACATAACTGGAGTCGAATTATAGAAGTGTCTACAACTACACACCACTACTGAATCAGGAGTACATATAGGCTGATCACTGGTGCTAGTCCAATACTCAAACATATCAGAATAATAATAAAATGAATTCAAGATTTGTGTACTGTCTTCACTGGGGTGAAATATTTGGTGCTAATCCAATACTCAAACATATCAGAATAAAAAAAATTGACAATTCAAGAATTTGTACTGTCTTCCTGGGGGAATCTTTGGTGCTAATCCAATACTCAAACATATCAGAATAAAAAAAATTGACAATTCAAGAATTTGTACTGTCTTCCACTGGGGGAAATATTTGTTTTGGGGGGGTTTGGTGCTATATGCTTGTTCTCACCTGTAACAATTAATCGTTGCGAATATAGGATTGTCCTATGGTGACCCTGGAATGAACTTGACCTTATACCAAAAACAATAGGGTTAATCTTCATCATGTGTACAATCCACACACTCATACTTAATTTGAACTTATAGATACTGTATAATTCAGGATGTCCAAATGCCAAATTATCGACAGTTTATTCCATGTTTTAAGCTGGTCTTGACCTTCCATCCACATTCAACTTGAAGATAGCCCTTGATAAGAGTAACGTAGTAGGGTATGTCATGACTTTTTTTGTTTGTCTTAAAGACGCATCTGGCCATCATGAAAAAGCATGCAAGATCATCAAGTCAAAAGTCAAATTAGGTCAAAGTCGGTCACCAGAAGTATTTCACCTAGACGAACGGAACTTTCAATTACAACATCACTCTAAAATGTTACGAGATATATGACGATTTCCTACGGTGAACTCACGAATTGCACGACCTGACACCAAAAAACAATAGGGTTCATCCTCACCATACATGCTGCCCACATACCCAATTTGAACTTGATAGATTCTGCGTTTGTTAGATATCGTGCTGACAAGCTTCTTGAACTTTGCCCTATTGTGATCTTGAATGAAATCGAACGGCGCGCCCAAAACAATGGGGTGTTCATCCTCCCATTATGTGCTGCAAACCCCACATCACCTAACTATACCAGTGCGTACGTTAGATATCGTGATGAAAGGGGTCACACACAGACACACACACACACACACACACCATACGCACGTGCATGACTGCGAAGATTCCTGTTGCCTTCGGCAAGGAATCAAAAAGTGATCTCACATCACAAAATGTATCGTAGTGCGTATCTGGTTCGAATGAGAGGGGTAATTTGTAAGCGCCTGAGGCCAGCAGTTAGTGGTAGTGCTTTATACAGATACGGATCATATTATTAATATTACTATTTGATCGGTATTTGTCGTTTTGAGAGTAGTCTGACAATCATCCAGTTGGCAGTCAAAGCCGAAGAAGCGGGGGGGGGGGGGGGAGGTGCTCATTCCATCTGAAGATGGTTCTTGGGTATATGAATTGCCGGGTGCGACTGCGCCAACATTACAGGATATGTTTTTAGACCTAACCGGCTGAACAGTTTACCTGGTCGTCATCTGCATCATTTCATCATTTCCAAGAAACTGTGTTCTTTGTGAGAAGCAGCAGTGGCCTAACTTGTCGACCATGCTAATGCTATCCGTGCAGTCTTTATTGATTAGTCTTGAGTCATGTCCTGGTTTTGGCGATTTCAACTAGCCTTCCTGAAGATGTTGTTCTGTCTAAGATTGTGAATGCTTCAAGGACAGTCGTTATATTATTTTTCCAGGACCCGTGGGGCGAATTCTTTTAAAGTCATCCTTCTGGTCGTTCTTCTCTTTTGGGATCTTGTGCCTACATGGGGGGTGGTCTCTCTCCATGAGGATTTTGTCCTTCCTGACGCCCCCCGCTCTTTCACTAACTAGACGAACCTAAACTAAACTAACTGCTTAGGTCAATGAAAATTCAAATACCAATTCATGCCCTCTGTACGCGATGATCAGTTGATCACAAACGGCTGACAGGCCTGAATGTGTTCCTAACCTCCTATCTACCTCCTCCTGTATTGAAAAAGTGCAGTATATACATTATTTGATCTGATTTTGCTCATCAGCGTTGCAAACAGCATCCGACGGATCATGATCGCGGAGGTGCCCACCTCGCCATTGACTGGATACAGGTGCAGTCGAACAGCTCGGTCCTCCACGATGAGTTCATAGCACAGAGAGTGGGTGAGTTTTTGTCTCGCCTGAACTTTGTTCAAGGAGAGACATAGTGGTCACTTGTTGTGTGTGTGTGTGGTGTGTGTGTTCTGTATCGTTGGTCCCGCCGTCGTATGTGCGGTCGTCCGGTATTATACCTGAACCGTTCGAAAGACATCATGCTGGGACCTTTCTGTGGAGGTGTGGGAAGAGTTGCCAATGTGCATCCACTTTTTCGTCTCGAAAGACCATACTCATTTGCATAAATTTTGCATATTTAATGAAAATTGGCCCGGAACTGTGTACAAGATATCTCTTGATCGGTAGATGCATTGGTGATGCCGTTCGGCGTATATAACAACTATGAAGAGTACACAAATTGATTAGATTCCTGGCATGATATATGCTAATTAAGTAGTCTAATTGGTTGCCACTATATTTCTGTGATATTTTTGAAGTTCGTTGGATTTTGACGAAACTCGGTGGAGATGGTGTATCTATAGTCCCAATGAATTTTACAGTAGGGACGAGGGCACCAAAGGTCATTTCATGTTACTAATTCGCATTTACCTAGTCTCATTTGCATAATTTATGCATATTTTTAATGTTGGTTGAATCCTCTTGAAACTTGGTGGAGATGTACACCTTTGATCCTGATCAATTTAACAATAGTGCAAAGGTCACTTAAGTCATTTAATGTGATAATTTGCATAAAATTAATGCAATTTTCCGAAGTTTTGTTGAATGGCCGTAACAATTGGAATGAGTGCAGTTAGGCGCTCGTAGAGATTTGTCATGGTAATTTTTGGGTTCAGTGGATCAAACAACATCTGAAGACAAGGTCAAAAGATCAAAGGTCAAGTTTTAAGAAAATGTGCTCATTTTAGGAGTTACAACCGTCATTTTCGGGATATGTGATAGAGCTCGTGTGCTAGCTAGACGAAACCAACTCCCGCTTTGATCTGACACCTGGTCTTCAAGTTACAAGGGGCAAAAGGTCGATTGGATACCTTTGGGTGATAGCAGAGGGTCATTGTGTATCTGATTACATAATGCTTTTGGGGCTTGGTGCATCACAACGAGGCAAGCATTTTTCATAAAAACCATCATGTCTCAAAGGTCATTTAAGGTCACCCAAGGACCAAGAACTGCCCAAATAATAACATTTCCTGCAACAGCCTCTATGACTGGTGTGCCATATGTCTGGAATTTGGGGACATGGCATCATATTATCAATGGGGGGGGGGGGGGGTAACATTGTTTCATTAAAAACTGTCATGTCATTATAGTCCCTTCGAGGTCAATTAGGACCAAATAATGCCAAATAATAACATTTCCTGCAGCAGCCTCTAAAGACTATATGTGATATGGCTGATGTTTCGAGACAAGGTGCTCATTTATGATGGGAATATTTCATAAAACTGTAGGTTATCAAATGCCACTCAATTTCCCGACTCCTAATTGTGATAAGTATTGAAATGAGTAAAATAGCCCCTACAAAACTCCATACATTCTTTGATCAATATTATTACCCTCTCAGCTACCCAATTAAGAATGGTATAGTCTAGCTCAACATCACTATTAATATAGCAGAACTGTATCTATTTGAATTTTTACTCATTTCAACTTTCACCCCTCAGGTATGGTATTTCCATTCCATTCCATTAACTATATTCCTATCTGTAACAGACAGAGATTTCATTTATTGTCTTATTCATATCCACTTCATTGGCTCCCTGTTGACAAACTGTAGAGGAACATGGTTGCACAATTGATTGAGCAGCGAGTTACAGTGGAATCCCCCTACTTTATATCACCTATATATACATAGCCTCAAAACGTACTGTACATGTCAACAGCCAACAGCCTGAGGCTGTCAGGTTACACCGGCCAGGGTAGGACTAGTTAGATGGCTTATTCCACTCTAGACAGGGGATGTGCCAAGTAGCTGATGAGAGGGGTGGGTGTGTGTAACTCCCTAGGAGTTGACGGAAGTAGTAGATGTATAAAGGGGATACTCTTTGACGATATATAGGATAAACTTTATTAGTAATTATTGGTTTATAATGGGAGGGTACAGTAGGTAGGAGTAGGTAGGATCATGCCATGGGCGTCAACAGGTGGGGGACGGGGGGGGGACAGTCCCCCCACTTTTTGACAATGCTCCATTGACTTTACATTTTCACACAGTAAAATCTTGAAAATGTGGCCATTTCCTCCCCCCCACACTTTTGAGAAGGTGGGGACGCTCATGGATCATGCTAAAGATCCACAGTCGGTTGTTAGGTTTGCTATGTTCCAAGGGGTGTAGTTAATGATGGCGATGAATGTTTTAATATTTAAGAGTATTTGGATACCATTACATGTACACATTTACTCGATCACTTTGCTATTGCTATTATTCATTTTTTCATTCCACACGACTATTTCTATACGTATTCGCTATATAAAGTGTATTATTATGAATATTCTTACATTATTATTTACATAGACTGGAGGACACTGGAGGTCATTCAGTGGGTATATTGCATGGCTCATTCTAAATTACAAAGTTTGTTTGATTTTCATGAACCTTTCGAAAAATATTTGAGGATATTTGAAGTGAGAAAATGGGTCATGGAAGTTCCGTTGCTATTTTTCTCATTTACATAATTTAGTCACATTTCCACAAAACTTGTAAGTCCTTTAGCAGACGTTGTCAATAGTCAGTCCTTACAAATTTGGAATTGGGCACTGAGTAGTAGCGTTTCTGTTAAATGCTAATACCGAAATCTTGAAGCAACATATGGGAATGACTTGTATTGTTTGCATGGTGACTAAAGAAGAAATCACTGATGCGCAACCAGGCGAGACACTGGGGGCGGTCGCCTTGTGACTAAATTCTTCAGTTAGGGATCTTCATTTTTGTGGCCCTGATGCATCTCCTAATGAGAAATGAAGCCCAATTAAGCCTGCTCACATTTACTGTCAGAGGCACTCTGGTCACTTGACGTTGCATGTACAGGTGTGCAAAGCAATCTTCCAACTCCCCTGACGAAACCTGCAAACGCATTCTACCTAACAGATTCCCCCCCCCCCCCCCCCCCCAATACCATCAACAATAACACTTAAAAGGTGGATGAATTAGTTGCATTCTTGAAGAGTGGTGACAGTTTGAGAATAGGCTGTTTCAGGGATTGATAGTTCACATATCGGAAGCATGGTTCGTGTCTGGTCTGATGGTGTAAGTGCGACTTGAATGGATCGGGGAGTTCAATATTGCTTGATTTAAAAGTCATTCATGCAACACGATGCAGTTAACAAGAGTGAATATTTTATTGTTGAGTTACTCTGACCTACTGCTCCCTGTTATTGAAGGTGTAAAGTGCGATTGGGAGACTTTTAATCAGGAAATAAACAATCTAGGCAAAAATTAAGCTTCGCCTTGTTTATTATTCAGCTGAATTATGAGTCAGTTAATGACATGATAGGAGTCAACAATATTGCCTTTAATCCCTAATTCTACAACTCCCACATCAAGGAAACAGGGGATCTCTTGAGAAGACCATATCTCTAAGTATATTTCTGAACATCCCGTGAGCAGCAGGGCCACTTCGACATCAGTAGTTTCCTCATATTCCAGTAATACAAAACAAGTGACTATTTGATTGTTGAGTGACTCTGATCAGCTGCCCTTTTATATTGAAAATAACGGTTGGCTAGAGCTAGCCAGTCGACCAATCAGAGTGGAGTATTTGTAATGAGCAGACCAGTCTATCTCGGTGTCTATCTCAGTCAAGGTGTTCTACCCCGAAGGTCTGTGTTTCAAGTATCCCCTGATTTAGCATCTAGTACAGTAATGTTTAATTTCTCACATTGCAGGTCTCATTCCCGTCGTTAGCGACGAGACGGTGGACAAAATGAACTTCATGAGGGTAAGATATCGCATACTCGGGTTTTGTTCTTCGTATTCCAAGCTTGATGTCCCAGTTTAGAATTGGTATTGGAATTAGATACAATGCCTCATGACCATTCTCCTGCCGGTTCACAATGGCAGGGTGTTTTCTTTGGAGTTCAACCAGTCCATTTTTTTTTTTGTAATTTTTTTTCTTGTCATCATTTTGTTTAATCTCTAGTCATGAGAGAGGATTTGCTGGCCTCCTCTGCTCCGGGCTGGAATAAGTACAAATTTCTTGGTTGGGAGCAGGTAATTTTCCTGCAAAGGCCCAATAGTTTTACTCTTTCAGTACCGTGGTCACATTTCTGTGACACTGGACAGAAGACCAACATCACATTATTGCAGCAGGAAAATATCCTCTCCTGTTTGATTAATATCTTGGAATTATATACAGCGCCATCATTCTTCAGGCTATGTGCATTGGATAGGGCAGCGAATTATCTACCAGGTGAGGTATTACCGTTTGGTGTAATTTTTTTGGGAAAAAATGAAAACATTTTTAATTTTTATAATTTTTATATTTTGGCCAGTTTTAACATGTAGCCACAATAAATCGACCCCATCTGTTTTGGATTAATCGCCTAACTTGCTAGTGGGGTCCCCCTTAATTTTTACATCTTCCCTTTGTCTGAGGTTCAGATGCGAAGGTCTCTGAGCACACGTGGTGCATCATACAATCACCAATCTTCCTTTACCCGTCATCACAGACCCACTGAAGTGGACGTTTTTCATCCTGGAGACACTATATCACATTCATTCTGTAGAACTCATGCCTTTCGTTGGAACGTTTTGTCCAATTTTTGTGATGTGGGGTGTTCTTAATAGAAGCACAAGTATTACTAAATTTTTATCGGACTGATTTTGGTCCTCTGTCACTCAGACAACCAGAAGTATTTTGAGCGTGATGTGTATTTTTTAGATGCTGTGCATGTCTGCTCGGGTTCATTCTGTTGTTATAAGAATGGTACCATGCATCTTGATCTTACATATGTCAATATATACATGGCTTCACTAGTTCCATACACCCGCTCTACCATTAGACAAACATGGTACGACATGATTGAGTGTTTGCAACCAATGAACTGGATATGTATACTGCTATCCATCTTGTTGTTCAAGTGAAACATATCACTACCCTGGTTGGGAAATGGCTAGATACCTACTGAACCACATTTCCTATGGGAAACAAGAGGACGGTAGAATGCAATAAATGATGCCATTTGATTGAAGTGTTCGTTTTCCCCTCCAGGATTGTACCTGTGCTGAGTTCTGTCAGGAGTGTTCTATAGAGTTCCAACTAGACGTGAGGAATGACACAGACGAGACCAAACACGTCACCTCCAGAGACCTCATTTCGTCCCATCCTAAGGTGGTCCCCGTAAGTTTATGTTTCCTTCACACCCAAGGGCAAGAGAAGAAGGCAGGGTCCACCTACAGTCACATGGAAGGTTCAAGTACAATTGGTACATGGATGTTGCATCATTCCACTTGGGGGGGGGGGGGGGGGGGTAGGTTGGTTGGTTTCCTGCTAGCTCTCACAGAATGGTTGTTAGCTGTCATTAGAATGTAGCGAAGGCTTCTGCAAGCTGGATGCACTTACTGACAGTCATTGTTATTGAAGTTGCAGGAAACATGGTGGTTTGTGTTAGATCATCATACACTGGACGTGGTGTCAACCAGGGTAGAGAGCTCTACCATAAAGATGTCACAGCGAAATGATGGGGATTTTGAATGAGAGTGACCTCCTAGAACTAGACATCTGCAGGCAGGTAATCCGTGTATATCCTCAAGGTTGATTGTTCAGTGGACTGTGCCAATGTCAATCTAATTTGGTATTAAAAGGGTTCCATGACCCATAAAGTACAACAAGTTTCGTGTTGATGGAATACGACAGTTTGTTTGTTGTAAAATTGCATATATTACACAAATTCCACCTTGGATGACCTCAGAATTATCTCCACTTTGTTGGGGCCAGATGTAGTCTACCAAATTTAAATGGGATCTGTGCTGATGCCCACTTCAGAGCCCATCTTGGGATTTCACTATGATGGCCTTTTTTTTTTGTAGGTCATTGATGATTGTTGGGAGAGTTATTGCGCTAACATGAAATCTCTCGCAAGCAGCGAGACTGTTTAGCCAAAACCATAGCATTCCTGAAGTGGGGATGTAATGATGGAGGCCTTGACCATGGCTAAGTACCCATTACCCCATCTAAAGGTGCAAATCAGCCCTTCAAGGTCCTGTTGATGCCTCGTCCATAACCCACGTCCCTGGCTCGTCAACCTCTGGCAGAGTGTCATGGAGTTTTTTTTGCAACCTCTCACAGCGCCCCTATATAATGCCCCGAAGCATGTAAGTGCCAATCATTCTAGAAGCAGTCAATGTTCTACACGACCTGCAAGACCTGCCAGAAGATCCTTCTACTTTTAACATCAGGCAAGCGATGTTCAGTTTGTCATAGTTTAGTTCGCATTTCCAAGCACAACCATTTGTATTAATATGAGCAGTTGCCATGGTTTCCAAGACTGATGATCACAGTGCTACCCAAAAACTGAATAGTCTGGCAATGCTATTGGAATGAACATGTGGAAGCTGAATGTATGTTCCTGGACTAGCGGGCCCATTGTAACAAACTGTATCACTGAGCTGGCAGTATGCACTTCACAAAAAAACAGATGTATGTGTTGTTCTCCCCACCCACAGGTGCCATCACGACACCGAGGCGATGGGCGAATTAGTTCAATTATGGTGAAGCCGATGGTAAGGAATCCTTTCAGTTGGTACCCTGTTCTAGCTCCAAGGATATTGCCATCGCCCCTCCGTCATGTAACTAGTGTTTTATTACTCACATTTTGATTTGTTGTTAGCACCCCAACATCATTTTTGAACCATGGTTTGAGGGCAGACGCGTCTTCAGTTTCCTTTTTTTCAAGAGAAATGAATACTTTTCATCAAGGAACTTTAATGCATAGTTCATTGTTCTAGCTCACCGACATGCCTACCTGACCACTTACCATTTATCCATTTATCATCAGGTCAAGCCTTACATAACTAAGGGTTGTCGTTTTGACTGCCGCGGCAGGTTCCGGCTGGTGAACTCTCACGTCGTGCCACTGGCTTCAGGCCGCCTCCAGCAGATAGTGTCTTCTTCGGGCAGCCATCCTCAATCCTCTTGACCATTTTCTTCAGGCCGTCCCGGCCACTACCATGTCATCCTCTGTGCCACTCTAGCCCTCAGGTCGGAGATGTTGTTGAAAAAGCTTGAGTGTGAAGAAGCTCTCAATAACTGATTTGACTGACTGATTTGAATTCTAGGGGTTCAGGAAGCCCAGTAGCCACATCAAAGAACCCTGGTGGATTATCCCGGAGATAGTGAGGCAAGGGATTCAGACCCGGTCCCAACCTGCTCTCGGACCGCCATTTCACTCCCTTTGAAAAGGACGATCAGTGAACTCGAGGAACTGACCACTTTGTCGGACTCAGTAGTCGGAAGATTCCAAGTTCAACATGACTGCTCACAGCCGACTGATACAAACCCTAGAAAGCCAGCACACATCACTGCATACAGCAGCACCATGAAGCAAAGACCATGACCTCGCCCATTGCAAGTACAGCCCACATAGGGAAAAACGTCCGCGGTGACCTGCCTGGAATGTCGAACTGGTGGAATGTGCGATTGCGGAGCGTCACTAATTACCACTGTGCCATTCTTTCGCTTGAAATTATCCCTCCTTTATTATTTCAGGGAATTCCTTACAATCCCTCATGGAGAATTCTGATTGTCAGTTGAATAGGAGCAAGAAGCGAAGTTCAAGGCATTCGGGAGAAAGGGCTTCGGCAAAGGGAGCATGCACAAAATGGTCCCGACCGCTGCTGTGTCTTTCGAGTACGACCCCGACAACGCTTTGGGCCACCACCCTCATTCCCAACCAGCTGACTGGCCCCGGAGCGGTGAGCGAGTTCACAGAGCTGCCAGAGAACTCAGATAAAGGTAGAAAAGTAGTTATTGAATAGAGTTAGGTATAGTTCTTCCGAGGAAAGGAGGATGGTTAATAAATAATTTTTGTGGGAGATTAATCGTTAAGAATGATGGAAACAAGTGGGTTGATTATCTGCTAGGCTCACTTTTGTCGTGATAACTGATGTTTCATTTTGCAGTCGTAGTTTTAACCACCCTGATCATAGAGGGTCGGAAGAAACCACATTGCCATCAGCAGATCTTAAACAGCCAAAATCTAAAAGCATACAGAGGTGGATAAGTTTGCAAGTCTATGATAGCACGAATCACGGACCAACTTTAAATCATCAGGACTTTTTGACCATTTCTACCATTGGAGTTTTGTGTTGGAGATGGAGATTGCCTGAATTATGGAAATTAAACACATACTGGACTTCCAGGACCTTTCTATAGTTCAAATATTTCAGGACAACAGTGGACCACACTCAATACCTTTCATGGAAAATCAACGGACTGAGATGGCATAAATTAGCAAAATCAGACACAAAGAATCATGACCTCCAGGACCAGAGTGTGTGAAAATTTTTGGGAAACTAAAGGTATTAGACCAGACCCACCAAAATTCCATGAGAATCAAACAAACTCCAGAATTGTGCATATAAATATTGCAAAATGAGACACATTGAAATGGCCTTCAATGATCCCAAATTTATTTTCAAATATTTCAGGACTGGACGGTAAACCCATACTCAGCATATTTCAGAAAAAAAAAAATGCAAACCTCAGGATTGCAGGAAACCCCGAATTCATGTTGGCTTAATTGGAACTGAACATAGGCCATTTCTACCCAGCTTTCAGAAAAAATGACAAACTTGAAAAGAATAGATTATGCAAATTAGACTACTGAATTAGGTTGGCGACAAGTCATCTCATTTGACAGGAGAGGGTTTTCAAGACATCAAATTAATTTAACTGAGCAGGTTGACACAATGTTAGAACGTCGCCTTTCACTCGTGTGACTGGAATGAGAATCCCAGTCGCGGTCTCACCAAAGACTTTAACAATGGAACAGTGCTTTCTAACTGGTCACTCAGCAACAAGGGATAAACAAAACGAGGGGAAGGCCAATTTGCAAGTTGAATGTATGCCTGTGATTACCCCACCCCCCACATCTATTAAGGGCGGTACCGCCAAAGAAGATTGCCTTGTTCCGTGCACCTGGAGAAAGACTCACAGCTGACAATATGATGCAGTATCCAAGTCTGCATCCTTGCTGGCCTAGAATAGGTTCATTCTCTGTTCGGCAAGTATGCATAAAAAAACTTCACCAAGTTTGTACAAATTGCAAATAAGCAGAATGAGTGTCACCGTCTATACAACTAGTAATCAAAATAGGTACTGCATGCATCCTAGAATGAAATGCACGAAGACAATCCAGGAACCATGCGCGTTTGTTGGAGCAGTTGACATTCGTGGGACTGGTGCACATGAGGCTCCATTACCCATAGTACTGCCCTGGTCTAGCTGGACCTTCTGAGAGTGTCTCTGGCTGTTGGCAAGTACATAGTTTCTATTTTCCGGCCTTGTTAAATACTCATCAAGGTAGTGCTGCTAGTGCCAAGTTTTGCACTGGCTAGTAGGTTTTCTACATTGTTTAAAATGCCAGTGTGAGAAAAAGTGTTCAGCTAATTTGGTGTGCTCCTGTCAGGGTAAAAAAAAAATTCTTCAAACATACTAATATTTGTTCACGGAGATATGGTTGTAGCAGTAGAAAGTTTTTAATTTATATATTTCTTTATATTGTCATTACAAAGTACACTGAATTATTCAGGGGAAGCGTGGTTTAGCAGTAGGAGGTATACAAATTTATGCAGTGGAGGAATGGTTGTAGCAACCATTAGACAGTAATTTATGCAGTGGAGGAATGGTTGTAGCAACCATTAGACAGTAATTTCTTTGAAGTTCTTTGTCTTTTCCTGCCATCTATTGTATTGACGGATATGAGAACTACAATTGATTTTTTGTTGTTGAAATGATATTATTAGGTCAAATGTGAATTTCCGTGGAATCGGTCCTGGTGCCCCGCCGCTTTTTGGAAATTGGCGGACTGATCACCATTTTCCCAAGAATAGAATGATTTGATTGCTGCATTTCCAACTGTAGACGAGGTATCAAATGATGGTATTCATTTTCAATATCAATGATGCCTATTTTCCTCGATATATATCCAAAGGCTGAATGGAACTTTAATACCTATATACCACTTATTTTTATATTTTTATGATAATGTCAAATTCTTATATAGCGCTTTACACCGAAGTGCTCAAAGCGCTTTACAGACATTATCCCGATCATAGGAACCAGTCACGCACTCCGACAATCCCAGGGAGTATATCGCGGCAGCTACAATCAGCGCCAATTGTGTTCTGATACCTCACAGTCCCCATTTGTACACTTGGGTGAAGGAGCAAGCAAACAGGATAAAGTCCTTGCCTCAAAGTACAACGTGGCGGCTCGAACCCATGCCTTTTTTCGGTTCAACAACGCTGCCTTGACCAATCGCCACCATTCTCCACAAAAGTCGTGGGGGGCAAGTATACAATTTATTTGGGGGAGAGGTGGTTGTAGCAAGGGGGAGGTGATTATTTGTTCGGTATTTTAGTCTGTATTCCAACTCCATCATCTTCAATCTCTCCACATACAGCCCAAGCAGATTACGAGCCTAACTTCAGACAACCGTAGCAAGTTCTGATGAAACGTGGAGTCGATCGGCTCGCTGAAGCCAGAGGTGATCATGATGACTGGCCTGGCAGTCCTCAAGAAGAAGCTCAGGCGACCTGCAGACGCAGCTAAGCCACGAGATTCATGCCGAGTGGCCGCCATCGGCTGAGAAGAAAAGCACCACTGGGTCAGAAGACATTGGCTCTTGCTAGTGTTTCCGGCAGACAGGGTGGCTCGAAGGAAGGTTGTAAGGCACTGTGTGTGGTAGACTTCAAACTGCCGCTGGCGAGCACCACACCTAGAAAGTTTACACTACCATAATCGAAACATGTATATATTATCCACTTTAGGACGGTTGTATATTCAAAGTAAGTGCAGCTTTGATCCGTTGATTGGCTGCTGGCTTCACAGCAGCTACATTCATTCAGAAGAACTGCAAATGAGGGTTGCTGGATTGATCACGGGAAGCTGAGCTGCCTTGCTCCAAAGGATTGTGACTGACCATTGATGTAACTCTTAAAAATTGTAAATACTGGTTACGCGATATTTACCCCCTGCTCAGGATTTAACTGAGAGTTGAGAATGAACATTGTTTAATGCTGACTCAGGAAAAGTGGTAGTAGGTAAATAAACATTGTTGATTATAGGCTATCAGGTGACTTGAAGATTGACATTGCATACCGAACCAGGATTCCCCCGACGAGGGGGCCAGAGTTCCTCGACGAGGGGGCCAGAGTTCCCCGACGAAAGCTCAGCAGTATCGTTCGCCATAGTGCACCTCACCCTACCCTATACATCAAATGGGGGAGGGGGGGCAGTGCTCCCTGATGCCAGTGGAGGGGGGGGGGGGCTGGGGCCCCCTGTTGGCGCCCCCCCTGCGAGCATATCAGAAAAAATAACTCAGGTGCTCCTGATCAGAAGTCACCAACTCAGGTGACTTAAAGGTTGAATTGCATACCGAACCAGGATTTCCCCGACGAGGGGGCCAGAGTTTCCAGACGAAAGCTCAGCAGTATCGTTCGCCATAGTGCACCTCACCCTACCCTATACACCAAATGGGGAAGGGGGGCACTAGGGGGGGCTTGGGCCCCCCGTTGGCACCGCCCCTGCGAGCATGTCAGAAAAAATAACTCAGGTGCTCCTGATCAGAAGTCACCAACTCAGGTGACTTAAAGGTTGACATTGCATACCGAACCAGGATTTCCCCGACGAGGGGGCCAGAGTTTCCAGACGAAAGCTCAGCAGTATCGTTCGCCATAGTGCACCTCACCCTACGCTACACACCAAATGGGGAAGGGGGGGCACTAGGGGGGGCTGGGCCCCCCGTTGGACCGCCACTGCGACGCATGTCAGAAAAAAATAAATCGTGTCTCCTGATCGAAGTCAAAACTCAGGTGATTGAAGATTGACATTGCATACCGAACCAGGTTCCCCGACGAGGGGGCCAGAGTCCCTCGAGGAGGGGGGGGGCCAGTTCCAGACGAAAGCTCAGCAGTATCGTTCGCCATAGTGCACCCACCCTACCTATACACTAAATGGGGGAGCGCGGGCACTGCCCCCCTAGCCTCGGGGGGGGGGGCCTCGGCCCCCCGTGGCACCGCCCGCGAGCAATCAGAAAAAAGAACTCAGGTGCCTCCGGATCGAAATCACCAACTCCTACATCCTCGACGTCAATCGCCACACATCGCTACAGATGCCACTTCTCGCGGTTTGTAGGAACATGCCATGCACGTGCAGCCCGGTGCACTGTAATACGTGTTCTTGGCAAGGAGAGATCCTTGTTGAGCCGTGGTTCTATAGATTTACAACTACATTTATAAACTTTAAAGATGGAGGTAAGCTTCATCCTTTCGAATTGCAAATCCCTTCACCATCTCTCCTCCATTCATGTATGAACGGACCTCCCAGGAGTGGTCTGGCGTGTAGAGCGTGCTCCAATCGGCCGACATGCAATTGTTAGAGAGGCAAGTTCGGTTTCAAAACGTGAACCCATAACAAAGCTTATTCAACAGATGTATGCGATCGACCATCATACAGCTGGCTCAAACGTAACTTCTCACAATTATTGGCCAATGCCAGGGTGACTTCTGTGAATGGTCGAGTTGTGACAAACAAGACACTCCTAGCTAAGAAAGGCGATTTTTTGCCATAAAAAGAACTGATAGTTTCATACTGTAAAAGCATGTAACCCACAAGAGCCTTTGCTTAAGATGACCCCAGACTCCTAGCCACCTTGTCTAAATTGATGATGATGATTCGTCTCTTGTAATGGACTCTCGTTTCCGTTATAGAGATTTGCTGTGATATCGCCTCAAAGAGAGATAAAATTATGGCTACTGCAGGGTTGGGCTTCTCACAACAACTTGTGTACTCTTGTTCTTGTGTCTGCTTCCCCTTGGGTTGTTTCAAGATCTGCGACTTCCACAACGATCATTGGCAAACCATTATTTTAGTGAATGGCATTTCCTCCGAATGGGCGACAACTAGGGTAATTCTTCTATTTCTGCTCCATACTTGCTTAGTCACTCACCAACAAAAACTCAACTCTATATTTTGGTCACAGGGGAAGAAATTCTCTGACTATACAGTTTTTCCTACTGGTTGAAATTATCTTACTGGAATATTCCATTGTGATCTCTCTTTCAGATTTATGTATTGTTCAGACACCTGTCCGGCACAAAGTCTATTTGTCGACGTCATTGTTCATCTTCGAGACTGTCAAGCAGACAACAAGAACATGGTCGAAAACTTCTTGAAAGTTGTGGCATTGAGTTAACTAAATGTTGGAGAACAGCCCTACCATCCTAGTCCAGGTAGAATCCTCTTAACCATTCCAGGCTCGGGTTGCGTTATAGCTTGGCTTCATTAGTTTTTGCTAGTCCACCGGTTACTGTAGCAAAAGAATACGGAAGGTTCCAAGGAGTTTCAAATAACTCTTTCCTCCGAGTTGATTGATGTTCGCGAGTTTGTGATTCCAGCCAAAAGCTTCTAAACAAGGTGTTGGTCTTCTTGCACTATACGGTTGGCTGGAACTTTTACAAACTTTCTGGTACTTTTTCGCAGTTTTAGCTGGCCTTTTTGGCGACAACAAGGGTGTGAAGAGTCCAGCTCTTCATTGACGAGTCGCTCATCGATAAACTTAATGAAATGCTCTTGCCTGGACTGTCTGAGTTAATCTGGGGATGGAGATAGTGTGATGTGGAGATGGGATCAGATGCTCATAATCCTCTGTGAAGGGATTAACGAAAGGTTTCATCCCTTTCACAGACTCTTCTTCATCTCGCTGGAGGCAGCTTCGATCCTTGTGCTTCCCCATGTTGACGTGTCATTCATCCCAGCGAATTCTCCGCATGCAGAACCCTCGAGCACGTTCTGGGGAGTCCATCTCTCGACAGCCCCTGCATAACTCTAAAGCCAATAATCATGCTGCCGATGTTAGGCTCTCAGTATCTCACTGAAGGTCTGTTCGATTGCCATATCGCAAGCAATCTGCCCAAATTGGTATGCTGGACCGCTGCACAATTCAAATTCTCGGGGCAATGCTCCGTGTGTGTGATGCACCAGTCCGGAACCAAATTTTGGAGAATTTATCCTTCTCCCTCCACAGAATTCCATCTTGATTCAGCCCCACGCTATGTCGCCGTTTTTTAATAGCAGAGTAATGCACAGTGGACATTCAGTCAGGCTTGTTGGGATGCATGGCAGGCAACCAACCATTCTTCCTGGCGGTATTGGTGCATTGAACTCCGACCAATCTAAAACGTCTATCGTTTACGTCATCCCCATCCTTCACCGACATGTTGAAGTAACATCCACACAAGGCAAATTTCTCTCCTTCCTACAAAACTCTATGTTTGTGGATAGCAAATGATATATCACCATGTCTCCTCCTAATTGGAATACGGAACGATTTTCTGTGGATTTCCGTTGCATGATTCTTTTCCCTTTGTGCTGTGTCCCTGGAAGTTAGTACCCCCCCACGGAGGTTGAGATTCCAGTAGCCTCTGCACAAGAATCCCATTGGTGTGATGTGTCATCCTTCTTTCCAGACAATGCGCTTCAGAGAGGTCAATGTTGTTTCCAAACTGGTTTTTTGGATATTATTTTGGTGGTAAAACCACTGTAAGTATGAGTGAGATCTGTGTGGCCAAATTGTTCAGGAGACCGACAGTCGAAGGCACTTCTCGTCAAATGGGAAACAACTTTGGGTCCAAGAGCAACATGTTTTGGTGGTATTTACCTGGATTTACCTGTAGCAGCCTCCCCATCAACGTAGCTCCGTCCTATCTATTGAATAACGCTTTCGCGGGATAGGAGGGTCCACGACCTTGAATCCACAATCTGCTATACAAGTTCTTTAATTTGTTTGAGTGTCTGGGCTGTTGATGGCTTCTTTGGAAGGTTATTCCAGACTTTTCCATATTTTTTTGAAATGGATTTCTTTCTTTTCTTTCTTACATTCCCATCCGTACTCGTGTGGGTCTAACTTTCTTTGTGTGTTCCCTCTGGTAGTGCGTCTCTCCAAGAACTTGACATAATTCCTCCCTTTGATGTTCATTTTCCCTTGCAAATGTTATAAATGTTCACTCTGGCTCATGATGGCGTTGCTCCTATCGTCATCAGTCTTAATTCTTGCATCTTTTCTTCAAGTCTTGTTTCTCATATACCTTGATTATTTTTGTCATTCTCCCTCCGCTGTACCTCTTCAAGTAGTTGTATATCCCTTTCTTAGTATGGTTTCCAAACTTGCACACAGTAATCTCAGATGAGTCTCACCAGAGCTTTTATATAGATTCAGCTATCACCTTGTGGTCAAAATTGGTAAAGTTTCGTTTGATGATACCCCTCACTTGTTTGTGCTCTCTTGCGGATTCTGCCCACGCCTGCTGACCTTCATAGCTGGTTTGACAAACAATACCCTACGCAAATCCTTTTCTTCCTCTGTCCTCCCTTATCACCCATTTTGTACTTGGGTTTGCATGTCCCAAATGCATTCTGTGACCATTTTGTCCACATTGAATTTCATTTGCATTTCTTGTCATGACATCAACTCATTCAATCTTGCTGTAACTTCTGCTGGTCTTTTCCCTTTCTTACTGGACAAATCACTTTTGTGCCATCAGCAAATTTACTAATTTCACACTGCAACCAATTCTGAGTCAATTCATATGATTGTACAACACACAGGTCCGCAGAAACTGATCCCTGCAACCCCGAACTTAAGCACCTCTGTCCATGATAAACTTCTCCATTTCACACCACCCTCTGTTGCCGGTTGCATAACCATTCTTCTATCCATTTTAATACTGACATCAATTCGCACGGGGTGCCCTAATTTTGGTAATCATTTCCCTGTGTGGAACGTATCAAACGCTTTTTGCAGATCAAAATAAATAACGTCTACTGGCACTCCTTCGTCTATAATACTTTGTTATCTTGTCCCAATAACTCAACATAATTGACACACACGAGCATCCTTTTCGAAACACCGTGCTGCGTGTCCAATAATAAATCATCTCATCAAGATTGGTTGACATTTGGTCTCTCCCAGCATCTCCATTATTTTTCATGGAACGGAAGTCAAATTTTACTGGTCTATAATTGGAAACAGCCCCTCGATCCCCTTTCTTTAACAAAGGCGTTATATTTGATCTCTTCCATCCTCCGTAATTTTTGTGCTTCCAAGGTACTACTCTGTCCTCTTGGTAAGGTGAATATGATGTCTGGAGTGATTGACTGTAATCGGACTAACCTTTTCGTCGGAAGTTGTGCCCTATCTGGCTCGTCACCCTAGTCAGAAATAGAGTTCATTTTTCCACTAGTCAGGGGCCAACTTAAACCAGAGACCTTATGTAGCAAGCTTCACAGCAATGGGATCTTTATCGCACTTCATGTTCTTTACAGAGGGCGCTCCTCATTCCTTGTCTCTTCGAATGTTCTCAGTTTCTTGAGCTGGATCCTTCCAAGGTTTGAGACAGGTGAAATTGAGCATACATGCGAACCTTTCTCGTCTCTCTCGCCTGTTATTCTCCTTTGCTTTCGCTGAAGCATTCTTCCCCTTATGATTGGAGGTTAATATGGGGAGATGCGGTAAAGGGTTTAAACTTGGCTATGTAATTGTGTTTGTAAACAGAAGATTTCACTTGACACTCGAAAAATCCTGCAAAAATGATTACCTTTGTCTACTTTTTTCTCCCCTGAAATCTTGAAATTTCCCCCCGGGTGGGCACCACTGCATTAGAAGGATTCTAGTCAGTGTTCAGAGGCGATGATGTTTTTTTCTCCGAGGGCCAGCCCATCACCAGGTTGTAAAGAGTTACCAGTAATAGCATGACAAAAAACCGATGTGCCCAGCATCCCCACATTTTTGGATGACCATTTGTTAAAATTCTGGATTCTTGTTTTGTCTCAAATGCAAACAGAATCCTCCACTTGACAGTGTGATTAATTCTGGTGGAGATGAGTTTTAATGTTTTGAAATATCTTGAGCCTCTTGAAAGGCACTTGGTTTTCCTGGATATTTGCTACAACTCGTCAGTTGGCTCTGATCAGTCATTTTTGATTCGAACATCCGCTTCTTCCAGGTAGCGGACACTGGTCGGGTCCTGGAGTTCCCTGATCGTCATTCGGAGAGGAATGTGAAATGGCAGTGTGTGAGCAGTTTGGGATTGTATGGCCCCTGGCTCGACATAATCCAAGTGAGCACTAGTCGAGAAAGAAGGCGAGTTTTAACTGATGGTGCTCCATCCAGGTTTAATATGGCATTGATGAGCTTTACCTTGCTTGGCTTCCTGATTCTGTAGATTCAAAATCAAATTATTTTCCATGCGTAAAATAAATTTATCACATGCCTGTGTTGGTCATGAAGACAAATTTGCCTTAATGGCTGGTCATGATCATATCTGCACGAAGTTTAGTATCCTCCCGGTTTTCGATCCCGCTGCTGCATATGTTGTTATTCAAGAATTTGCTGGATGATTCTGATGATTGATCTAATTAATATTGGGAAAAAGATTCCTAAAAGCCTCCTATAAAATTGTTTTATGAAATCTTCAAGGCACCGAACAACTTGATAAAATACTGAAAGGTTAATTTTCAAGGATGGTGAGTTAACTGCACAGAATTAGCACGCAGCTGCCGGCTGGAGTAACAACAAGCACCACATTCACAGGTTTTGCAAAATTGGAGATAGAGGTAGCACGAATTATCAGTAAAATTATTTTCTGGCAGGCAACGAGAACTGGCCTCCATTCCAGAAAAGAACTGATGGAACAACATTTTTTTATTCTTTGACTGAAGTCAGGTTATCTATGCAGTCATCGCCATGTGCTTGTTGTGGTGACTCCTGCTTGGTAAGAGCAGAACTCTATCTACCCCACTTGGATGGATGAAAGTGAAGCCTCACTCTACTTGGTAAGTTGTACTCCATATGAGTACATGATCTCTATTGTTTTAGGTCAGGTCCACGGTCATACTGAAAATCTTGTTGGGAGGATGTAAGCCCAGAAGGCGTTGGTCCATTCTAGTTGAAATTTCGTGTGTTTTCTGGTGCGACCGCGTCCTTTTGAGGGAGAAAAAAATTTGGGAATTGTGGAAAATTGATATTTTGAACATTTTTAGCTTGTTAGAGCATAATTGACCCACCTGAATGATGAAGCTCATACTTGGTAACCTAAAAACACATTGCTTGGTTTGAATACATGTCCCTATTGTTTTGGGGGTCAGGTACAAGGTCACCTTGCCTAGAGAGGTCAAAGTATGATACTTCTATTCCTGCTGGGAGTATCTTATTGTACTCCCACAGATATTATCAGTCTGTATCCAACCATTTTTTTGTCTCGCCTGAACTTTGTTAAGGGAGAGACATAGTGGTCACTTTGTTGTGTGTGTGTCTGTCTGTCTGGTCCTCCGCCGTCCGTCTGTCCCTCTCCATGTCGGTCCGTCTGTCCTGTCGTATGTGCGGTTGATATCTCCTGAACTGTGGAAGCCGTCATGCTGGTGACCTTCATTGTGGAGGTGCGCGGTGAAGAGTTGCCGATTTGCATCCACTTTTCGTCCCAAACGACCATTCCATTTGCCTAAATTTGCATTTTTAATGAAAATTGCCCGAAAGCTTGTGTACAAGGATCTCTTGATCGGTAGATGCTTTTGTGATGCCGTTCAGGGGTATATAACCACTATGAAGAGTGCACGAATCGATCAGATTCCCTGGCATGATATATGCTAATTAAGGTGTCTAATTTGCATAATTTCTGTGATATTTTTGGAGTTGTTGGATTTTGACGAAACTTGGTGGAGATGGTTTTTATCTATAGTCCCAATGAATTTGACAGTAGTGACGAGGGCCCCTAGGTCATTTAATGTTACTAATCTGTCATTCAAGGTCACTTAGGGGTCCAAAAAAAAAAAAAAAACTGTTTTTTCTGGCGCATAATCCGAAGAATTGGATATCCGTGAAGGCTGGAAGAGTTCACATTGTGATATAATTGTTGACCTCACGTGTGTGACCTCTGCCCTCAATTTGCCTCTGTCGGGTGGTCATGGGGTTAAATGTTGAGTCTTGAATAAATGTGCTAATTTGAGGATGTACGGGCGAAAAAATGATAGAAAATGTTTATTTTGGGATATGTGATAGACCTTTGTGTGCTTTATGGAGGAGAGCAAACTCCGCTTCGATCAGACACTTTACTTTGGTAGTTACAAGGGGTCAAAGTTTAATTTAATAGCTTTGTCGCAATAACATTGGGCGTGTTCCTTGGAATCAATATGCTTCTAGGAGTGGAGCATCACATGGAGAGTAAACACTTTTATAAAAACCAACCGCCATGTCATGAAGGTCATCAAAGGTCAAGTAAAGGGTGAAAAACTGTTTTTAGTAGTTTTTGGCATTAGCACTGAGCATGTTCATCGAATGCGAAATGCTCCTAGGAGTGGATATCACATGGAGCTTTACATTTTCATAAAAACTGTCTTTTCATTAAAGGTAATTAAAGTTAACTTAGGGGTCAAAACTTGTTTCCTGGCCATAATCAGAGAATTAAATATTTGTGAAGGCTTGAAGGTTTCACCATTGTGATATAATGTTGACCTGCATGTGTGTACCTCCGACCTCAATTTGACCTCTGTCGGGGTCATGTGGTTGAAGGTTGGAGTCTTGCATAAATGTGCTTTTTTAAGGAGCTTACGGTTCGAAACAAAATAGAAAAACTGGGTAATTTTTGGATATGTGATAGATTTTGGGGTGGGTCAGGGCGGAACACAACTCCCGCTTATCTATGGGACCACTTACTTTGGGTAGTTTACAAGGGTTCCTCCGCAAGTTAATTTATATAGCTTTTTTCGCATAACATTGGCGTGTTCATTTGAAGTGCCCTCTAATGCTTCTGGATTGGAAGTGCCGCACCCATCACATGGAGAGTACAATTTTGATTCTTGAAAACCAAGTCAGATGAGCTATGCAGTCACGAGTCGTGTGTTGTGTGTGTGGTGTGTTGTTGTGGTGTGTTTGACGCCTAGCTTGTAAACCACGATAAAACGTCGATCAGGTCTGAGTTGGTCTTGTCGCGCTCTCTCAGTTCGTCTCCGTGGCTCGACGTCGTAGCAACCGCTGCGTTCGTGGTATGTGTTCCCCATTATGAGTAAATGAACCCTATTGTTTGTGGGGTCAGGTCATAGTCATCTTAGGTCGACCCAGACGTCAAAGTCTGAACACCTTGTAAACACTATTAAGCCAGAATGGTTGGTCCGATCAATTTGAAATTCGCGGTGTACAGCTTTCTATGGGGAGTTCACGGACCCTATTGTTTTAGGCTTGGGGCGGTTGTGAATTTTGGTCGAAAAAAGGAAATTTGAGTGGAAAATTGGATATTTCGCCAATATTTTTTGGCTGGTAAACACGATAACTCAACCCACATGGATGGATGGAGCTCATACTTATATGTGTGTTACCCATGGATGAGTACATGAACCTATGGTTTTGGGGGTCAGGTCAGAGGTCATCTGAGGTCCACAAGAGGTCAAAGTAGGAAAAAACATTGTAAACACGAGGAAGGTCCCGACATGGTTGGTTACGATTCAAGTGGAAATTCGGTATATAGCTTTCTACGAGGAGTACAGGAAAACCTATTGTTTTGTTCAGGTCGGGGTGAATTTTGGTCGAAAATAGGAAATTTTAAAATTCAATATTTTGGCCAATTTTGGCTTGTAAACACGATAACTGGCCCCCACCCGGATGGATGAAGCTCTACTTGGTATGTGTGTTCCCCATGATGAGTACATGAACCCTATTGTTTTGAGTCAGGTCAGAGGGTAATTTGAGGTCACCAGAGGGCGAAGTATGAAAACCTTGAAACACATAAGGCCAGAATGGTTGGTCTGATCGGTTGAAAATGGGTGTTGTAGCTTTGTTTATGGGGAGTAAAGGACACCTATTGTTTTGGGTATAAGTTCGGGGTGAATTTTGGTCGAAAATAGGAAATTTTAAAATTCAATATTTTGGCCAATTTTGGCTTGTAAAACCGATAAATGGACCCACCCGGATGGATGAAGCTCATAATTGGTAGGTGAGTTCCCCATGATGTCATGAACCCTATTGTTGGAGTAGGTCAGAGTCTTGAGGTCACCAGACGTCAAAGTCCGAAAACTTGTAAACACGATAAGTCCAGAATGGTTGGGTTGATCGGGTTGAACTTGGGTGTGTAGCTTTTTATGGAGGGTACAGACACCCTATTGTTTTGTGTTGAGTCGGGGTGAATTTGGATCGAAAATAGGAACTTTTAAAAATCAATTATTTTGGCCAATTTTGGCTTGTAAACACGATAACGGACCCCACCCGGATGGATGAAGCTCCATAATTGGTTATGTGTGTTCCCCATGATGAGTAATTTGAACCCTTATTGTTTTGGGGCCAGGTCAGAGGTATATGAGGTCACCAGAGGTCAAAGTCTGAAAACATTGTAAACACGATAAGTCCAGAATGGTTGGTTTGATCAGTTGAAATAAGGTGTATGCGTTCTTATGGGGACGTACAGGAACCCTATTTTTTGCTTCAGTCAGAGTGAATTGTGGTTGAAAATAAAAATTGACATGGAAGGTTAGCGAGTTCAAAGTCTGAAAACCTTGAAAGTCAGTGTGTAGCTTATACCAAGGACAGATACCCTATTAGTTGGTTGGGAAAGATATGAAATTTGTCAGACGTATGTCTTGTCCATATAAGAGGCTGGTACAATCTCCATTTGTCCGGTATATGGCTATAGGTTGACAGAAACAGTCAAGGGATCACTCAGCCTTTTGGCTTTCTGGTTATAAAAACCGCCCTGTCATGAAGGTCATCAAAGGTCACGTAGGGGTCAAAAACTGATTTTAGTACTTTTTGGCAATAGCACTGGCATGTTCATCCGAATGCAAAAAGCTCCTAGGAGAGTGATGTATCACATGGAGAGTAACAATTTTGTCCATAAAAACCTGCCATTCATTTAAGGTCAGTCCGTTCCAACTTAGGGGTCAAAAACTGTTTTCTGGCCATAATCAAGAATTGGAATATCTGTGAAGCTGAAGGTTTACCATAGATTGATATACTGTTAATCTGCATGTGTGTGCCCTCGGCTCAATTTGACCTCGTCGGGTGGTCATGTGGTTAAGGTTGAGTCTTGAATAAATGTGCTTTATTTAAAGAGTTACGGGCAAGAAAAAGAAACTGGTATTTTGGGATATGTGATACACCTTTGTTTGCTTCCTGGAGGAAACCACCTCCCGCTTCGATCGGACACTTACTTTGGTATTACAAGGGGTCAAGTTTAATTTAATAGCTTTTTTTTTTCTTTCGCATAACATTGGGCGTGTTCATTGGAATGCATAATGCTTCTAGGAGTGGACCCATCACATGGAGAGTCACATTTTTATAAAACCGCCATGTCATTGACATGTCATCAAGGTCCGTAGGGTCAAAAACTGTTTTAGTACTTTTTGCATAGCACTGGGCATTGTTCTCAGAATGCCAAATGCTCCTAGGAGTGGTGTATCACAGGGAGAGTTACAATTTTTAAAAAAAAACTGCCACTTCATTCAAAGGTCATTCAATCACTAGGGTCATAAACTGTTTTCTGGCCATAATCAGAATTGAATATCTGTGAAGGCTGGAAGTTCACCAATGGATATAATTGTTGACCTGCATGTGTGGTACCTCTGACCTCAATTTGACCCTGTCGGGTTGTCATGTGGTTAAAGTTAGTCTTGAATAAATGTGCTTATTTGGGAGTTACGGGCAAAAAAAATAGAAACGGTTAATTTTTGGATCTGTGTAGACCTTTGTTGACCTGCACTGTGTTTAATAGGAATTTGAATATTGTGTCTAATTTGCAAGGAACCACAAAACTTATACTTCTCCACTCCTAGTAGACATTGACCATAATCAGTCCTTGAACGAATTTGAAATGGATCACTGACTAGTAGGGTGTTCAATGCTGAACCAAAATCTTAAAGCCACACATTAAATTCCTTGTAAACTGTTTGCATGGTTACTATTAGATGGAAACAACTGATCGCGCAACCATGCGAGACACTGGGCGATCGCCTTGTCTTGGAGTCAGGAGGTCAAAGGGAATTTGAGTGAAAGTTCTAAGCAGTCATGAATCACTAAGCCTCTAGCTTTTCTGTTTAAGGTTCCTATTTGCAGAGAAAATATAGCATTTCGTGTGATCTCCTTTCCTGTTGACCTCCCCGGCTTCAGGGGTCAACTAAAGTTCACTTCCGGTATCTTGCAGTACTTTTTTATATTCGTCCATTACAAGAGTTAAAAGTAAACAGGAGAAGAAACAGAATTTTCTCTATTTTGTTATATTGATTAACTTATACATAACCTGAATGAAATACTGTTACATGATAGGCATTATAATTTTGTGCATAGGATAATCAGGTAAAACGCATTCCTGGAAAGACAATATCTCCGCAGAGAGGTTGATGATTCTTCATCACTTTATTTTCGGCCTACTATAGCGATTGATATTCCAAAAGAAATTAGCACATTGTTCATTCAGTAAGCTTTGATTGAACCCTGACTATTGCCAAAATTTGACCTTGGCAACGCCTAAAAATAACTTCTTGCCTGCATATTCGCACATGATCTATCATGTTACTGTCACCATTGAATTCTTAAAGGCCAATGGTCATGTATCATGACATGCCTTTTGGTACTTCCATTAAGTAAGACAGCCAAACCCCACACCAATTTCAGTTGATTTGAATGTACCAATAAGAACAGTCGGCTCATTGCAATTGGCCTTGATGACATCACGGAGGAACCACAGAATCCTCTATAATACAAAGACGATTCAAACAACCTTACTTTGAAATCTTGGTACGGAACAAACACAAAAAATCGTTCACGAAACCTGAGAATAATTTCATTCATTCTAGGTGAAACCTTTGTCGTCTTTCGTTATTCATAGCGTAAAATGCAGCATTTACTGTGTGGGGCACTTGACCGTTCCCCCGTGATGTCATAGATTCATCAAGTATCTCAACGAGGCAAAGGGACAACATGCTGGAACCTCCAAGTTGGGGGTGGTGGGGGTTTGAGTGTCCTCTTCTCACCTTGCTAGTTTGAAGGAATTCTGTTACATGACCATTGGCCACTAAGATATCTTTGCTAACTATTCAACCTATCCCAGCACTAACTGAATAAATGAGCCTACTGTCTCAACTAATCCCCTAAGTAAACTTGCCGTGCACCCACTCTAAACCAGCTATGCTACAACAGTTCTGGATTACATAGAAATAATGACCACCATCCATTTGAGGAAAACACTTAGTCAGCTATGTTGAATGCGTCCTAATACAGCCTTCGCTGATCTAGTTAGCAGGAAAGTGCACAGTAGGAAAAATCCAGTTCTTGGGCAACTCATGTAGGGTTTGAAATTCTTGCAATTTTTGGCGAACGGTTCTAAATTGCATCCCAGCACTAACTGAATAAATAGAGCCTACTGTCTCAACTAATCCCCTAAGTAAACTTGCCGTGCACCCACTCTAAACCAGCTATGCTACAACAGTTCTGGATTACATAGAAATAATGACCACCATCCATTTGAGGAAAACACTTAGTCAGCTATGTTGAATGCGTCCTAATACAGCCTTCGCTGATCTAGTTAGCAGGAAAGTGCACAGTAGGAAAAATCCAGTTCTTGGGCAACTCATGTAGGGTTTGAAATTCTTGCAATTTTTGGCGAACGGTTCTAAATTCTTCCTTCCTTCCCGTAGGATAAATTATAAAGAGGCTAATATATTAGTGGAGAAAACTGAATGAGTCAGTCTAAAACCTGAAGTTCATTGGACTTTCCGTTACTGAAATACAGTCCTTTGAAGTTTGTGCATGCGTATTGTGCAAGATTGAAAAGCATCCATCCCATCATGCAATAATATTTGATGTCATACTTGCACAACCCTGCGAACAATCTTTGTTTTTTTCATTGAAATTCAGACATTTTCACTTCGAAGAATATTTGGTCTATGGTGTAGGATTTCGTATGGGTTCGCAGGTGTTGATGGTCACTCCTTTGGTGACAGAAAGACAACAGAACTTCTGCAGAATTTAATGTTGACCTATTCAACAAAATGAAACGATGAATACATGACACAACTTCCCAGAATGTCAAAGTGTGATGTTATGCATTATTGCGCAATTGGGATTCTCCTCAATTTCTCTGAATATGGACCAAACTTTGAAGGCCAATAACTTCACATAGGAACAACGTATTGGAATGGGGTTTGTCCCTATAGATATCCTCTATTGCAGTTGTCCTTTTATGTTCTAAGGTTTGACCGGTCGTCGTCCTCGGATCTATATAAGGATGATGTGTGTGTGTGGCGATTCTGACAGAAGATCCGAGTCGGAACCAGCACGCCGCATGCTATTTCTGAAGAAGAAAAAATAGTGATAAATGTCATATCCTGGTGTGCAGAGTACCAGATTT
Organism: Sclerodactyla briareus; assembly: GCA_026419785.1. Classification (NCBI taxonomy): domain Eukaryota; kingdom Metazoa; phylum Echinodermata; class Holothuroidea; order Dendrochirotida; family Sclerodactylidae; genus Sclerodactyla; species Sclerodactyla briareus. Next base: position 686,627 of record JAODTK010005822.1, on the reverse strand, counting down.
AAACCATACACTTATTCAAATTCTTGAGAAAATTGCACATCCAGCTTGTTACCATTCATACACAAGACATTTTGGATGAATTTCCATTAGTCATCTCTGTGTTATTTCAGAGTCCAAAAATGATATGGTCACATCTTGCGAATGCTAGAGAACAATGACGCAAGTGGTAACAAGCAGTGACTGCAAGAAATTCCTTGAAAGTCCTGACACTGTGTGGCAGGCTTGCTTTCGTTAAATATCTATGGAATGAACTACACAAGCAATCAGGGCAGTCATCAGCAGTTGTAAAGTTCACTGAAAAAAGTAATATTATGAACATCCAGGCAACACTATGGCATTCAAACAATTATGTCTATGGTTCAGTGCTATTTTTAAAATTAAAAGGGATCAGAGAACCCTTGAACTTTCCAATAATACTGGCATCGCCAGAGAATTCAAAGCAGGGTTAACAATACCAAGACGTGAGAAGAAACAACTTTATGAGTGTTTGGCATGTGTGTTAGTATGCATAGGGACACTATTGAAATGGAAATTGCTGGTGAATGATACGAGCATGGGCGTCAACAGGTAGGGGACGGGGGGAACATGTCGTTTATCCCCCCCATTTTTCCGGTCAGTAATAAAAAAAATAATAGGCATATGTCTGATTTTGTATCACTCTAAACTGATTCTATCTTTGGAAATTGTCTTAAGTCCACTAATTCCAGGTGTGGACCCCAGGTGAAGATCTGGACCCGACTAGGGGGGAAGTCAGAAGGATTACCCATGTTTCATTACCAAGTTCTCGAATTTTGAATCGAATAGCCAAGTGCATAACTTTCCAAGTGTTTCGCGCAATGTCGTTTTTATTCTTCAGGATTTAGGCTAAATATGAGATTGTTTTGTTGTTGTATGCCTTCAAAATTTTGTTCACTCAAATAATTTCAGAAGCCTCGTGGGGCAGACTTCCCCCCCCCCCCCCCCCCAATTTTTCTGAGATGAAAAATTTCGTGGAAAATTTGGGAGGAAAAAAGGCCAAAGGGAAAAAAAGCCTGAATTTTTTTGCCAGGACTTTTTTGATCAATACCCGGAAAAAACAATGCAATACTTTTTTAACATTGCTACGCGCGCGCCGGTAGTTTCAAATTCGGATACAAATTTTCCGCTCCAAAAATGGAGTGGTCCCATACACTTCCCTTCGATCCCACCAGGGACCTGGATCCTACGCAAAGCCAGAGTAGAAAAGGTAATAAAAAATACCATGTGTGATATTCGGTAATCATCTTAGTATGCATAATGACAAATTTTCGGCTGTCACACATGTAGATGGGTGCTATTGAGCCTGGCAAGTGCCCCTTCCGTCGATCTGGAGGGATGAAAATCTGAAATTTTCTTGGTTCGCTTCGTGCCAACCGATGGTGGCGCTCCGCTTAGATGGTCATTTGCATCCCATGTGTCCCCCCCACTTCTCAAAAACGGATCGACGCCCCTGATACCGAGAGTGACAAATGCCACAGATCAACCTGTGGGTCAAACACAAGTAAGCAGTGATTTTTGACAGGCTACCCTTCAATTAGGTGTAACCATGGATTGGAGTTGAAAAGACCCATCCCAAATGCGGGGCCTTTCACGTTGCAGCCAATGCATGTGTGTGGTGGTCAAGAGGATGTACAAATTTTTAGGCACATTGAATAAATCTAGCTTGCTGAATAATCTGAGACAAGTGTGCAAAGTTAATGTTACCAAAGTTAACGTGCTTGTGTTCCAGAGGGGAGCAGCCTCGCCAACTAGAGTGCGCTTCAAATGTTAGTGCCAGCCTGCCAGGTTAGAGTGAGTGAGGTAGACACAAAATCTCAAAGGTGCAGGGGTGCACCACAACCAGGATAGGCCCTGGAGAGGAGGTACACTGAGGGCAAATCACACTAAAGGCAAACCTCACAAAAAAGAATCATTGCTGCAAACAATTGCCAAGGATGAAGAGGTACCAGTGTACTCGAGGCAAAGGTTTTTTTAAATCTTGGCCAAGGGTTCCTGTCATGGTGAAAGTGAATTTTCGGGTTACAGTAGTATCAACGATACGACCCAATGGGAAAAATGTATATTCCTGAAACTAATGTTACCGTGAAAGATGGCAAATGTAGCACCAGATTAATACCCGGAGTGTAAAAATCACTGTGCTCTTCCCCAAATCGAAAAAAGGGCTGGCATCTGTTGTCGTCTTTGCATTCGTTCAGATCAAGATTTGAGGACTGTCAAGTCCACTATTAAATCCCTTCCATCTCCCCATTTATGAAGGATAGTTATGCCAGAGGGAATCGTGGTGAAAAAAAGGTTGGGAACCACTGACAAGGTGAAGGTGAGAAGGAAACAAGCTCTAGTATCATTCCTGTCACTTTATTTCCATTGTGCATCACAGAATTGTCCCCATTCTCACATAGAGACTCATGGGACTTCTATGTTTATACAGCTGGCAGTGCCATCATCAACCATACTCATAGCATGGGATCCGAGTAGCTCAGTCGGTTAGAAAAAAGCTCCAGACTGATGATTGAAAGATTGTGAGTTCGAGTCCCGCAATAGTTGATCAGCTTTTCCGATGCACCATTGGGCAAAGAAAGTGCTTCATCTCAACGCTCTCTTTACCCAGGGGTTTAAAAGGGGGACCTGTGAGGTAGTCGAGTACATTGGGCGCTGTTCCTGCTGCCAATTATTCTCTCAGGGATTGTCAGGTGCGTACCGATATCTATGATCGGGGTAGTATGCTGTGAAGCGCCTTAGAGCCGTCAATGACTGAATCTAATAGTCGTCGGCAATCGAAGAACAGAAAATGGGGCATCATTAATTCAATGACACATGCATTATCCATAGAATGGATGTTGCTCACTGGTTGGTGTAGTCGGGGTGGTATAGCCAGTAAGCCAGCACTCAGCAAATTTAGACATGCCAACAAGCACTGAAATAATAAATTCATATTTGCAGTTGGTACCAATTCTGCCGAAACTTGGCTCAGTTTCTTTCCCTGATATCTAGATTTTGAACGTCCCTCGACCAAGCCAGAGTTCCCCCTCATTCTTTTCTATGAGGACATGTTATCAACGTTCCTGCAAATTCTGGGCAAATCAATTCGCAGACTTTTTCAGGGACCAAATATAAAAGATTCAGACCTTCTCCATGACATCATGCACAGAATTTTCAACTTGAACATCTAAACAGGGCAATCGCCCCCAGTGTCTTCGCCTGGTTGCGCGATCAGTGTTTCCATATAATAGTCACCATGCAAACGTTCCAAGGCATTTAATGTGTTGCTTTAGATTTTGGTATTAGATTTTGCTATTAATCAGTGATCCAATTTTTCAAAATTCGTAAGGAATGATAATGGACAATGTCGACTGAAGAGGTGCTGGAAGTTTTGTGGAAATGTGGACTAAGAATCGCATGAATTATGCAGATTGAACACAATATTCAACTTCCTATGCGCATTTGCTCATTTCACATATCAGGACCACACTTAATACATGGGGATTCAACAAACTTGAACATTTGCATGATTGAACAATTTATACACATTGCATAAACCCCCAGTGACTTGAGTCAATTTATTGTTAACATTTTGGGGGAATAAACTTCAGGTAGACATCCCATCAAGCTTTCAGGAAAAATCCAAAAACCAACTTTGAATTGGGAAACACTTGCGAAATGACACACTGAATGACCTCCAGTGTTCTCCACCCTATGTGAATAATACAATTTATATAGCGAATAATCACACGAGTGCTCTATTCACAGACATGCAGTGGGATGGAATGAAAAAAATATGTGAACCTGTGAACTTTCGCATAAATATGCAAATTAGACGACCCAATTCGCAGTATTGACGACTGAAAATCTAAGACATACATCAATTCATATCCGCATCTATGTGCCAAACAAGGTCACCATAGCACAGACGGTTTCATCTGTAATCTTGCTAACGAAGCCGAACAATAGTTACCTAAAAGTAGCTAATACATTACTTAACTAGACACCGCCTGGCGGTAGGACCGCCAACTGTATATCGCCACTGTTGCCCAATAAACAGTTTATATTTTTTTTGCCCGTAATCCTTAAATAAGCACATTTATTCAAGAATCAACCTTCAACCACATGAACAACCGACAGAGGTCCAATCGAGGTCCGAGGTCACACAAGCAGGTTCCAACAATTATATCACAATGGTGAAACCTTTAGCCTTAAGATATCCACATTCTCCGATTACCGGCCAGGAAAACCAGTTTTTGACCCTAAGTGACCTTGATGACCTGTAAGGACATGGCAAGTTTTAGTTTTTAGTTTTGGATGTGAAAATTGTAACTCTCCAGTGATACATCCACTCCTGAGCATTTTGCATTTCTGATAACACGCACAGTGCTATTGCCCAAACGTATCAAATCAGGTTTTGACCCATACGTGACCTTAAGGACCTTCAATGACATGGCGGCTTATATAAAAATTGTTACTCTACATGTGATGCATCCACTCCCTGAAGCATTTTGCAGGTCCAATGAAATTGCCTCATCCTAATGTTATTGCGAACAAAAGCGATTTAAATAAACTTTGACCCCTTGTAACTTACCAAAGTATGCGGTCCGACGAAGCAGGAGTTGCGTTTCTCCATAAAGCACACAAAGGTAATCACAGATCCAAACTAACCAGTTCCTATTTTTTTTGCCCGTAAATCCTTAAAATAAGCACATTATCAGACTAAACTCTTTAACCAATGAACACCTGACAGAGGTCAAATGGAGGTCAATGGTCACACACATGCAGGTCAACAATGATATCACAATGGTGAACCTTCCAGCTTCACAGCTACAATTCTCGATTATATGGCAGAGAAAAGTTTGACCCCTAAGTGACCTTGAATTTGACCTTTAATGACATGGCAGGTTTTATGAAACTTGTAAACTCAATGTGATACCTCACTCAGGAGCATTTTGCATTCTGATGAGCATGCCAAGTGCTAGGCAAAAAGTACTAAAATCGTTTTGACCCCTACGTGACCTTGTTGACCTCAATGACATGGCGGTTTTTGTCATAAAAATTGTTACTATCTCATGTGATGCATCCACTCCTAGTCGCATATTGCATTCCAATGAACACGCCTAAGTTTATGCGAAATAAGCTATTAAATTAAATTGACCCCTTGTAACTACCAAAGGATGCGTCCGATCGAAGCAGGAGTTGGTTTCCTCCATAAACGCACACAAAGGCTATACATATCCAAAATAACCCACAGTTCCTATTTTTTTTGCCCGGAACTCTAAAAAGGCACATTTATTCAGCACTCACCTCAACCACATTGGGACCACTGACCAGAGGTTCAATTGAGGTCCAGAGGTACACAAATGCAGGTCAACAATATATCACAATGTGAACCATTCCAGCCTTCACAATATTCAATTCTCCGATAACGCCCAGAAAACAGTTTCTGACCCCTAAGTGACCTTGAAGGACCTTTTACTGGACATGGCCGTCTTTCTGAAAATGTAATAAATATCCATTGTGATACATCCAACACTCCTAGGAGCAATTGGCATTCTGATGAACATGCACAGTGCTATTGCCAAATAGTACTAAATCAGTTTTTGGACCCTACGTGACCTTGGACCTCCAATGACATGGCGTTTCATGAAAAATTGTTACTCCCATGTGATGCATCCACTCCTGAGGATATGCATTCAATTAACACGCCTAATGATATTGCGAAGAAGCTATTAAATTGAACTTGACCCCTTGTAACTACCAAAGTGGTCCCGACTCGAAGAAGGAGTGGTCGTCCCTCCATAAAGCACACAAAGGTCATCAAAATTCCCAAAATAACAGTTCCTATTTTTTTTGCCCGTAACTCCTTAAATAAAATAAGCACATTTATCAAGATTTCAACCTTTAACCACATGACACCTGACCGAGGTCAAATTGAGGTCAGAGGTCAACATCACACATGAAGGTCAACAATTATATCACAATGGTGAACCTTCAGCCTTCAAAGATATTCAATTACTCCGTATGGCCAGAGCAGAGAACAGTTTTTGACCCCTAAGGGACATGAATGCCTTTAATGACAGGCAGTTTTTTACTGAACATTGGATACTGTCTCCATGTGATAACATCCATCCTAGAGCATGTGCATTTTTGATGAACATGCCCTAGTGCTCGTGCCAAAAAGTACTCAAATCAGTTTTGACCCTACGTACCTTTGATGACATCCAATGACAGGCGGTTTTCATAAAATAGTTAATCTCCAGGTGGATGCATCACTCCTGAAGCATATTGCATGTCCAATGAACACGCAATGTTATTGCGAAAAGCTAGTATAAAGTAAACTGTGACCCCTTTTAATACCAACGAGTGTCCGATCGGAAGCGGGGAGTTGGTACCCTCCATAAAGCACACAAAGGTCTATCACCTATCCCAATATAATACCCAGTGTCTATTTTTTTGCCCGTAACTCCTTAGATAAGCAAATTATTCAAAGGGACTCAACCCTTGTAACCACATGACCACCGACAGAGGTCAAAAAAAAATTGAGTCAGAGGTAACACACATGCAAGTCATAACAATTATATCACAATGGTGAACCTTCCAGCCTCACAGATATTCAATTCTCCGATTATCGCCAGCAAAGAAAACAGTTTTGACCCCTAGTGACCTGGAGACTTCAATTACATGACAGTTTTTATGAAAAAATTGTAACTCTAATGTGATACATTTACACTTCCAGGAGCATTTTGTATTCTGATGACACGCCCAGTGCTATTGCCGGGATACGTACCAAAATCAGTTTTTGACTCGTACGTGACCTTTAATGACCTCGGATGACATGAGGCATTTTTATAAAAATGTAAACCCTAGATGGTTACACCCTGTCCTGAAATTAAACCAATCAGGGAAAGGTCACGGAAGTTGTGTAGGAACACATTAATATTTGGTGTTATATGCCCGAAGTGACCGTGAATGACCTTTATGAACATGATGGTTTTTATGGAAAAATGTTCTCAACCATGAATACACCCTGCTGAAATTTCAACATTGGCCAAGCAATGTCAGGTAAGGTGTCTCCAAAAAATATTTATTTTTTCCTCCATAAGTGACTGAATGCCCTTTGATGACATTGTCAGTTTATGAAAAATGTTACTCTCGATGAGATGCACGCAGTCCCTTACAAAGCATAAGTCTCCCAAAGTCATGCCGATGCTATTGCCAAAAGAGTATCAAAAACCAACCGTTGACCCCTGTACTTGAGAACGAAGTGCCCGATTGAAGCAGGAGTTTGTTCGTCTATTAGCACACAGCGCTCTGCCAGATATCCAAAATTTTGACAGGAATTGACAGTTGTAATTTTCTGTGCCCTGTAACTCGAACATAAGACAATTCATTCAACAGTGACCTTTTGACCTCTATTCAGGGGTAGTGTGACCGATGATTCTAAAATCACCATGACAAATCAATACGAACATTCTAAATGCACTTAATTTCAAATTGAAAACTTTGACCTCTGATACTCACACACAAAGGTCACATGGGGTAAAATTATGGTCATTTCGAATCGGAAGGTAACTTTGAGATCCGAAAATGGCACGAAAAATTTGATTCGGCCAAAAACATGGAAAAGGTCAAATTGAGGTCAAAGGTCACACAGATGGAGGTCAAAGAGTGGAATCACAATGGGCACCTCCCAACCCTGGCAGACATTTGGTTCCCAAGTTTTATGGCCAAAAAAACCCGTTTGTGACCCCCGAATTACCTTGATGAACCTTTTTACGCTGAAAAATCTAATCAGTTCATCTACCGGCACATCCCGCATCTATGTTGAAAAACCAAGTCACCATAGCACCTACGATCCGTTCGTAATCTTGCACACGAGCCTAAACAATAAATTATATAAAATAGGTAATACCTACTTAATTTGTGACTTGCGTGCCCAAAATTATCAGATCGTGTTTCACCCAACCCCGATGTTACACTGAAAATGTCGCGCAATTGCACTTGCCGTTCGACAGATATCCTGCTCACGAGGAGGAAGTGTGACACACACACACACAACACAAACACACACACACACACACACACGCACACACACCACAATTACACACACACAACACGCCATAGTGACCAGTAAGTCTCCCTGAATTTCATTCTGGCGAGACAAAAGAGCCAAAGAGCAAGGTTATTAAAACAGCTGTGTGAAAAGTAAAAAAAATAACGTCATGAAAATTGCCATGACTTTTCCATGACTCAACAACTTATCACTGAATTTCAAAACTTCTCCAGGGCCTGGACTTTTATTGATGAAAATTCTGGCTTTTCCAGGTTTTCCATGGACCCGGGAGCCCTGCGTTAAGTGACATGTGTGCTCTTGTAATGTTAAATTAGATAGTGCAAAGACTTTGAGGGATTTAAATCTATCAGGTTATCACATGGGCTGTCGCCGAACCGTAACCAAGGCTCAAATCCCACCGGGTAGGATTTGCCCCTCCAAGTGGAAATGAACGAAACTTCTTTTTAGTTTGCAATTGAAGATATGAAATGCGCCTTTAATGTGTCAAACTAGAGCTGCAACCTGTTAATTACATCTGTTCGGGTCCACCTCTCCCACTTGTTCACAGACGATAGTTAGGACAGAAGAAAAAAATACTAATTCACAACAACGTTCAAGTGTGCACATGTTAGACAAACCAAAGCAGTTAAACGATTGAATTACCCAGCCATTCAAGTCATATGACAAGCTGTATAAGTGGTATGGAGGAAAAGTGAAGGAAGGTCGGCATATGAAGTGGGGGAAATATTTGCAGAAGTGGTTCGCGTGGAGTTAAACAGCTGATTAGAGAATGAGGGAGAGATAATGTCATACATACCAGGTCTGTGGAGATAGTGTACAAGGGCAGGAAAGTCCTGATGGTGGAGGGGGATTTGCAGTATTCCCTTCTTTACAGATATTAAAGTGATCAGCCTCCTTTCCAGCCCGAGGATACCCATACTGTAGTATATTATTGTATTAACTGAATTAAAAGTATCAATTGAAAGAAGAATTGTTGAAGCCATCATATTAGGCCAAAAATTGTAATTTTCGTGAAATAGGTTCTTGTGGGGTTACGAATATCATTTGTTAGTGCTGGTGGCTTCTTTTTTTAATTCGCGAACTAATCACTATTCTCTCCAAGAATTGAAATGATTGAGGGCTCAATTTTGACTGAAGTTCGTCTTGTGAGAGAGGTATGGAACGATGGCATTCTTTCCAATATCATTGATGCTTATTTTCTTGAATATTTCAAAAGCCTGAATGGAAACTTTTATATCTAATAATTAAGATACATAATGAATTTAGGGGGAAGGAAGCAATAGCAATAATGTACATATTCAATCAGTGCAGAATTTTGTCAAGCTTGTTAATGACATCAGGCACTGCATAAATGCTCAAAAGTAAACACCAACATTTGGAGGAGGCCAGTGGTGTGTGCACTACACTGGTCTGTATCTGGAATGCTTGTACTACTGAAGCATACTAAATCTCCACCCTGGGAGAGGCATTCGGGAAGGAGCTAGCTAGAAAGCACTGTAATATGTGGGTGAATGAAGCTAGGCAACAGATAACAAAGGGGTCTTAATCACAAAGGAGCTAGCATCCTTAGGAAGCAATCTTGAAGAGATGATTCAGGTGTGGATTCAAGGACTAGGGGGGGGGGGGGGGCCGGGAATATTAAAGTTCAGCAATTTTGCTGAGGGGAATTTCTCACTGACCCTCATTGTACTTGGAATGGACCTATGACCTCGGACGAGAATAGATGTATGGAGCCCTACCTCTGTGTGGAAGGGTAACTTTCAGGAAGTTCCTCAATATCTGGAGTCAACTTGCGAATGAATCACTGATAGCTCACTAAAGTGGTGCAACCACAGAAGGAGGGGGGGGGGGATGTTGTTATCCTCCAACCTTTATGAGATCCCCCCCCCCCCCCCATAGTTTTTCCAACACAGAACATTATCACTGATTCGCCTCCCAAAACTTGCTTCGAGCCCCTCTCACTTTCGACAGGTTGCTGAGTTTTGCCCTGTCCCCTAGTGATAGCATGACTAAAAACCCTTCAATAAGAGCCAAACGTTAGTAGAAAAATTAATTACCTAAATCACCAACACTGCAGGGAAAGTGTGTTGTGGGAAAGCATGTTGGATAAGCTGGTTTATAGGTATATTCCATTTTCTAAATGCTGTAAGTGGTGAAAGGATTTGTATACATCACCCAAGTTGCTTTGGCTCCTTGTGGTACGTACACAGTTTCGCAACAGGGGTTTCCGCCCACACCAGTAGCCCAAACCAGCCAGTAGTCCAAGGGGGTGAGTGCACATGGGATCGATCTAAGTATTTTACCTTTTTCTACATGTTTTCACAGCACCCGACAACGTTTAGATCGCTTAATTACCTGGGCTGGCTCCTCGTCACTCAATCTTATGTCTTCCTTCTAAAATGACGATTCATGGGGGTAAAGAAGTGTATTGTGGTGGACAATTCTCAATGGATACAGTTTCATCCAGTTGATTGCATGACGGCCAAACATAACCAGGTCCCAGTCATACCCCAGGTTGTCTGATTGGATGTAGTGAAGACTAAATGTAGTTTTGAACTTAATGTTCGATTTTTCGACAAGGGTTGTGTCCCCATTGGGGTCTGTGTTGTATGACCCTGAGGTTAGTAGATCTCTCAGACTGACATGCTTTCTTGGGGTCACTGGATGATGACATTGGGCAGCTGGAGCTGTATTGTGCTCCAAGTCCTGTTGTTTGTACTCTGGCGAGGCATGGACACTCAGTAAGGAGCTGAGAGAAGACTTACCCCTTGATTCCTGAGCTACCTCACTCTGCTGCATTATAGGTTACTACTAGCAGAAAGTGTCCAACGAGGATGTTGGGGAAGACAGAATATATCAGGGTCATTTGTCTGATCGCGAGGGGCCAACTGCACTTTGGATAGCAGCTCAGAGTTCTCCAAGTTTCGCAGTTGCAGTTTTCGCAGAAACCTAGAATGTTTAGGAGAATGGTTAGATCAAGGTGTTTGGTGCCACAGAGGACTGGGCTGAGGGGAGGGGCGGAGGGGCCTGTGCCTGGTATTCCAGGCATTAGTCCCTTCGATTAGGTGATTGATTGATTTACACATTATGGTGTAAGGATGTATATTAAACATGATAATCATCCAAAAAACTGGAAAAAAGGATCTCTGCTGGATTATGGGTCGGAAATCGCGAGAAGGAGGTAGTTACACTTGGTAGCAGAGTGCATGTGCAGGAGCAATTCATTCTTTTTGGAGTTGGCGGTGTTATAGCCACAAACCGTCTTCGGAACAGATTGGGGCATCCGCCATCTCCTTCCTAGCCTTTACACTGCACAAACTGCCCCATGAAATGAATGGTGTTCTCGGATTACCAACCATCATGACTAGCCATTGCCATGGCGGGACTTTTTTTTTCAGGGATTTTTCTACATTACTTCAGCCTGAAACAGTTGCCACTTCTGGACCAATAAGTGTTGGAACACTAACTCTGGGCACTAGCCATACTACAGGTACTAGATTTAAACCCCCCACCTCCCCCATTACAATGTGATACGACCAACAATGTTGAATATGGCCAGTGTTGGGGTCCAGATTCACAAATTGTGTGGTAAGCGGGGTTCTATCCATCACGTTAGGTATAGCGGGATATTCCAACAATTTGTCCAAGATGCCGGTATCAATTTTCGCTCAGTTGTAGAACCAAGAAAGCCAAAAAGCTTAGTGATTCATTGACTCTTCTGACAACCTATAGCCAGAACACAGGACAATGGGAGATTTGGTACCGCTCGGTATGGAAACAGAACATATGTCAAATTTCCCATTTTCCAACCAACCAATAGGGTTCCTATGCTCTTTCTTGACGAGATAGCTACACACTAATTATGAGGTTTCAGACTTTGACCTATGGTGACCTCAAAAACAGTCGGATTCATGAACTCATCATCGGGAAAACACTCATACAAGTATGAGCTTCAACCATTCAGGTGGGGTCGGAGTGAATCATTTGTTCACAAGCCATAATTGGCTAATTTATTGACTTTTCACAAATGTTCTATTTTTGGACCATTAACCCCTGACCATACCAAAAACAATAGGTTTCCTGTATCTCCATAAAAAAAAAAGCTACACCCCCCCCCCCCCCCACAAATTTCAAACCCGATCGACCCCAACCGTTCTTGACTTTCATGTTCACCAAGGTTTTTAAACTTGACCTCTGGTGATTTCAGATGACTCTGACTGACCCCAAAACAATAGGGTTCATGTACTCATCATGGGAAAACCCACATAACTAGGTAGAATTTCATACATCCAGTGGGGGTGAGTGATCGTGTCACAAGCCAAAAGTGCCCAAAATTATTGAATTTCACAAATTTTCATTTTCGACGAACGAATTCCCCCCCCCTGAACCTATACAAAAACAATAGGTTCCGGTACTCCCCATAAAGAAGCCACACACCAAATTGAACCCGATCAGACCAAAACCATTCTGCGATTATCGCGTTCACAAGGGTTTTTCAGACTTTGACCTCTAGGGACCTCAGATGACTTCCGACCTGACCCCCAAAACAATAGGGTCATGGACTCATCAGGGGAAACACACATACCAGTATGAACTTCATCATCCATGTGGTCGGAGTTATCGTTGTCAAAGCCAAAATTGGCCAAATTATTGACTTCTCACAAATTTTTTTTTGACCAAAATCACCCCCGACCTACAAACAAAAAAGAGTTTCGTGTTCACAAGCCAAAATTGCACCAAATTATTGCACCCTTTTCACAAATTTTATATTTCGACGAAAATTTTCCCCCCCCCGACATTACCAAAAAACAATAGGGTTCATGTATCCCCATAAAGAAGCCACACACCAAAATTTGAACCGATCAGACCGAATATTCTGGACTTATCGCGTTCACAAGGTTTTCAGACTTTGACCTCTAGTGAACCCAGATGACTTGCGCCTGACCCCCAAAACAATAGGGTTCATGTTTTACTCGCATGGGGAACACAAATACCAGGTATGAACTTCATCCATCCATGTTGGGTCGAATTATCGTGTTCACAAGCCAAAATGGCCCCCAAAACATTAGTTGGACTTCTCACAAAAATTTTCTATTTTTGACAAAAAAATCACCCGCCGACCATACACCAAAAACGAGTTATCGTGTTCACAAAGCCAGCGTACATACACACCATACATACAAAACTACATACATACATACATACATACACATTGTCATGACTTGCATAGATTCCTCTGACTTCGTCAAGGAATAAAAAAACAAAGAATCTACAATTTGTACTACATTGGTAGATGTATAGAATTCCTCAATTTTGCAGCATAATATGTTAAAGAGAATGATTATTATAGCTTTGCGAACGAATTGCCAAAACTGCCTAGTTGCTACTATCACCGTTCACACGGAAGGAAAGTAAAATTGCCGTCAGTATACACCCTATGCAATAAAAACACGAAAATAATGTTATGACTGCAATAATCTTTTGCATGGAGAATACACTGATATAATCCTTCAAAATCCGACCCACGCTATACCACCCACTTCACCCACACCATTGTTAGTTCAAACAGTGTTGGTTGGTCCCATGTGAACGGGATCCGGGGGGGTGGGGCTGACTCGCGGGACGCCATAGCCCATGGTTGGCACAGCTTCGAGGGTACTCAGGGATGGGGGGGGGGATGGGCCAGGCACCAGGCGTGTCGCTGGCCCGGAGGAGGCCGGGTGATTGGGAGCAGTGGGTAGATGTGGCTAGGTGCCTCCCAGGATGTGGTCCCATGAGTGGGTGGGTGAGTTGGGTGTTGGAAGTTACTAGGATTCTGTATTAACTTGCGCTCAGGTGTAAACTTAAAAAAGGCAAGGTTACTCTATAGCAAAGGGAGAAAAAGCAATGACGACGATTGCTTGCAGACGTCACAAGAAAAACTTTCCAGGCGAGTCAATATCGACATTGGTATATCATCGCAAGGGCATCTCATTACAAACAATTAGTTCCGATGAACCAGGATTTTTTTTTTTTTTGTTTTTTGGGAAGTAATGTAAGCGGCGCTGTCCAATATTTGCCTGCTGTTTGCCAGGTGGTATAGCTCCACTTTAATCAAATTTCATGTAGTTCCCACCTATGCACATGCATGGTGAGTTAACTAACAGCACTCAAACGCCAAAGTCTAGAGCATGAATCATAGTGACCAGTCTTCCAATAGCCTTCTGGAGTAGATGGTATGTGAGAGCCATTACTGGACCAATTAGAGGGCGCTATTCCTCAGTAATACTCAACATAAGTCGTCGTTGACAATCTCTCCACATTGTAATTCTCCTCTTAGAATTTATGTGGCGTATCTGTCACTCCCAACAACAAAATACACAGCATGGGCATTGAGAATATTACGCCCTATTCCGCGGGATCGCCCACGTACTGTGTCGTTGAATGTTAGGCTCCGCTCATGAGGCCCAGGTAATAGGGTGAATAATCAGATCGACAGCGAGCAAATTCAAATAGAAACAATTCTTACGGGCGTTTGTATTAGTGAACCACCGATCACGAATTACGTCATTTCATGTATAGAATGAAGAGGCTCGATACGAGGCGGAAAACATTACGACCCTGGGTATGGTTTTCAAAAATGTTTTGATCTCAATGCATACTCAATAATAATTGCGTGCTTGTCACTTGTCTTGCAACGACATAGGTCATGGAAATAACCGCTCCACAAAACAGAACGGGCTTGTGAATATGTGTGAACCAAGAAGACTACTAACAGGTCACCCTGCACCTCAAGAGAATTGAAGTCTTGGTTTCAGCTAGTCGCGAGAATTTTTCAGCACGAAAAACTGAGAAATTGCACAAGCCAAATAAATCATATAGACACATAGTATGCAAAATGAGGACGGGTGTGGGGTGGGCAGCCCAATTTGTTATGTACATTGCCAGGTAATTGCAGTATAGTGGGGGGGGGGGGCCTGCAGGGTTGCCGATGAGGGGTAAGTTAAGAAATGAAGTGGACCCTTGTACAATGGTATGTTACATTACGCAAGCTATGACATTCAGCAATATGGGTGCCCCATACCCATATCAAGTTGAAGTCTGCCGGGATAAATGTACTCAACAAATGCACCAAGAGCTTACGGCCAGGTGTCTTCTCGATTTCCTTCCCTGGAACGGATTGAGGGAAGGCTGGGAGAGCGGGAGCAGCTGAGAGAGTGACAAACGAGACATACAGACAGTTAGCTACATAACCAATACATAGTTAAAGTGCTTGGAACACTTCACCCTTTTATCTTTTTAACCCACCAATCCACCAAAAAGGAAAATCCAGGCCAGAACTTTAGGACTACTACGACAAGACACAGGTGGGACTCTGTCTGTCTGTCAAAAAATGTATGGTTATGGTGGAGTCCTTGTCTGCGGCTAACCATGAGATTACCGGCCCTTGCTGGGGAGCGGACTTCTGTGCTGGAGACCCTGGCCTCCCCCCCCGGTTGGGCCGCAATTCATTCTGAACAGGTTCAGAAAGCCCAATGAAATTTGTATTATTTGCCTTTCCTGGAGGGAACAGGGGATATAAGACAAAAAAGAATGTTCTAATAGATGATCTTTTTAAGGACTTACTGCAAATATCCCATTGAAAAAACCCCATATCTCCAGAGAAAGTTAATGCATACAGTGGAACATGAAGTGAAGAACAAGAACTTGCTCATCGCAACTGCAAGTGCAGCCACATAGGAAAAAAAACCTCCAGTGACTGCTGTAATTCAAACCCCAAATGTTTGCTTGTAAAGCAATCCTGATACCACTCCTCTGCCAGTAGCCGCCGGGGCCTGTCATTATAGGCAATTGTTACACCCAGTCCGTCCATGTTTATGACAGGGTGTTACCAATGGTGGGACCATGCACCAAATCATGTCCACAACATACCAAACCATGGCATGCACTGGCAAGCAGGGAGAGTCCTTAATCATGTTTCACACTTTACAGAGTTCTAGGTTGGAGAATTCACAGCAGATGATGAGAAGGGATAGATTTTCATTAATAGAGGGTATGTCCAGACAGTCTTGAGGAATATTGAAGGAAGTGGGACCACAGATAGTGAAGAGGATACTACTCCTGTCGAGCTATCAGCAGATCCAACCGCTCAATGCACATGTTATTGATATATGTGCTATAAGAAAACGGCCAGTGCGTGAAAAGCAGGCCAGGGAGATGAATTTTTTTTTGTTCAAAACTGGCCATGAGCTTAAGACCAGTTCGGCCATGTGTGGTGGCTATGGTCCTGCAGTCATGCATGAGACATGATTCAAGTCTGACTGCCAGTCAGCGGTAAGCAGTTCTGTACAGTGCAGGCAGGGTATGATCATTTAAAATACACAAACCCAAATTAATCTTAATAAGTCCAAAGCCTCACAAATATGCAAATCCAAAACTACCCCCAACAGACAATTCTGTTTAGAAGGCCTATTGGTACTCTCCTACAGTCAGTCAGATTTTATCCGAGTATTTCCTTGCCTCCCAATCATATGCCAAGCTACGACCATACAATATGTGGGGGAAGGGGAAAGAAAAAAGAGGAGGCGCTGAAAAATACCAGTCCAACCTACTTTATTTGCTGCTTCTCATTTTGGCGCTCTTCGACCGGGACTCGGTGATTGCGGATGGACTTCTTGCTAGGAGGCAGAGTCTGGACTCATCAATGTCCTCGGCTGACAGCCGGCTTATCGCCGACCGGAATGACCGGCTCAGAGGGCCACGAATGCATCGCCAATGTTGGGACTTTCGCTTGTTGCCGTTGTCATCCGGAGATCCAAATGAATCCGTCTAACATTGGGCACTGGAAGAGAGGAAACAACAGCTTTTATTAACCAAAACAATCTAGGGTTTAGGAGGTCAACCTTCACAGTCTTTTCTTCCAATCTGGCAACTAGTTTGGCGAAATAAATGTCAGCTCATGTTTCTGTGAATTGGAATTGATATGTATCCATCTAATCTGGCAGGCATTATAGGTGTTTTTTAAAGAAAAATCATCTTTTTCTGCCAGCCACAACGGCCCACAAAATGACAAAAATGGTTATTCATGCAGCTAGGTATGCCTGAAAGTTATAGGTTTAGGTGTAATCGTCTGAAACTAATGACTTAGATGTATTCATAACTTGACAAGAATGCCACTGTAAGCTCTAAATCTGTGATAGAGAGGGCGATAAGGTGGCCGATTGAAAGGGAGAAGTTCCAGAAGGGAATAATAGGCTAAACAGAGGGAGCTGTGTAAGTATGAGATGTTGAGGAGTGAAAGTAGAACAGTAACATTTTTAAAATTCCAATGACCTCTTCCACAGGTCAGACAAATTGAGAAAGAGGAAAAAACTAAAAATTGGGTTAGGAATATGATTTTTCCACCACCAATTAGGAACAAAAAACATAAACATCGAAACTAAAAGAGGAAGAAAGCTATGGAGAGTCGGCAAGGTGGGTCAACCTGCACTACTGTTGCTATTAAGATAAGATGGTAATAATTACTGGCAGAAGTGGCACTCACCAATCAGTCCACAGCTACAGAAAGCTAGATTTTTCATGTCATTTTCATTAAAACAATAATCCACAACAACAGCCTCTCTCAAGATTGCCAATGCATAACAATGTTATTGGGAGAAGTAGCTGTATGTGAACGTGGCTAGTCGGGGCAAACTGTCGTCCCATATAATGCAATACTGGCTTCATTCTAATAAAAGCTCACATCCTAATAAAAGTAGCACTGGGTTTTGGTCAATATTTCTGTCCTGATAGGTCGCACAGTCGCACCTTTGCAAGACCTTGAACTAGGGGGGGTTCGAAACCTTGGCTTGGCAAGTATATATGAAAAAAAAAACCCATGAAGAATTAAACCTCCTTTCGATTGAGATGAAGTTGAATAGATTAGAATGTTAAATCCTATATCAGCAGAGGAAATACCCCCCATGACCTGGAACATTACTCGGTGAAAACCGCTCCATGATTAATATTTAATTTGGTACTGCGATTTGATCATACAATATTTACAAAGAATAAATGTTGACAAGCAATTAGTCATAATATTTATAACTCATATTTAAAAAGTTGACAGATAAACATTCTAACTCAACGAGGTACAGCCACATTGATTACAACAGGTTTTATTCTTCCAACAAATAAAATATTATAATCAGCCAATCAGATGTTGAATTTGTGTACAGTCCCCCCCCCCCCCCCCCCCCCATATTATCACAGTAGCTCTGATATGGTCAAAACTTTTTGGGTGACCTCATGCTACCTGAAAGACATCAAAATATGAGATTGATATTTGTCTCCTCAGAAAATAATTTTCAGAGAGTCCGGAAGACTTCAGGAAATGAAACTTTTTGCTGTTACCTTTCTGTTGCCGGTTATTACCTGGAAGACAATTCCTCCTTACAATGTTGGAGGAGACTCGGAAAGAAAAAATCTGCTGTGAACGTACTAACCTTCTACACCACCTCTCATTTTGGCTGTAAGCAAGGGGAGGAGAAGAAAGAATTATATCACAAGACCATGAAGGACTACTAGCATCACTGAGAATAAACTACTATGTTAGGCTCTACTTGGGTTAGTTCTGCAACCTGAAAGCTTCACTTCTAAGCAGCGCAGTATACTAAAACTACTTCAGCAGACCCATATTAGTAAGAGGATAATAAATGAAGCAAGAACTAGAAATAATGTTATATTTTAATATATGTTATGTAGTTATTATTTCCCACAATACCGTATACCCGTTTTATAATAAACCAACTGCATCAAATTTGTGCAATTCATATATGAATCTATAATGTATCTTATGAAATATGGTAAGCACTAACTATGTTAATCCAGTGAAGCAAAATAGCAAATCAAAGTCACACGTGAAATACATTTGATATACAATTATAGAACATTGAACTATTACTAGAATATATACTATTAACTATTATTAAAATATATGCAATTTTCTGGTTAATATACTATCAACTATTACTAACATTTATGCAATTTTTGGTTTGTTACACAGGCATCTGTTAGACTCTTCAGCTAGTCTTTTAGCTTATATCATATTTTAAAACAAGTGACATCGAAAAACCTAGAATTTTCGTTTTACGGACACCATTTTGAATTGTAATGCTATAGCCTTTATGATCATTTTAATCATGACAAAACTATAGTTTCTAGCATCTGTACTACAGTACGCAGTGAGAAAGAAAGGAAAATCTGTCAAATTAATATGTTCACTACTCGGAAGCAATCTATATTTTGCATGGAGTACACTATCATAAAATGTATTACAAAATGGAAATACTACTCACAATACATATTCTACAATGTCGCCCTCTAGTAGTATCAGCGCAAAACACTGCCTCTACAAGGTAACTCTTTTTTTTTAGGATGAGCCTGCTAGCTGTCTTCCCATAGCCAATAACTAAATGTGGGTAGACTGCGATTTCGGATTAACAGGAAAACTGACGATACCAGATTGGATGGCGTGTTGAAAAATGGAAAGATAATTTTCTTTTCTACAATATAAAGCCAGTTTATGGTTGCAAGAGCACAAGCACACAATATGAACTAATAGGGGAGAGATTTAATCCTTCCAGGACAGAAATAGCCAATAGCAATAGCGCCCTCTTTGAAAGTCCAAGCTATTTATGCTGTGAATTACTAAATTTAAGAGAATAATTTCAATCATCTATTTAAATCAACTTCATACAACCAGTGTTGTGCATAGGTCTTGTTCAGGAGGAAGTGGGGGGGGGGGCTATGTTCTTTGCCAGGTGTCGGAAGAACGTGACTGCAGTCCAGGAAGGGATAGTCCTTTCATTGCCATATACCATATTCATCTAACAAGGCTCAGGCCCAGATAAAAGTGCATATATCTCTTTGATTCATTTGTGACTTTCGTGTCCTGGTAGGAGCACACTAAAAATCAGACAAAAAGGTCTAAAAAAGTTTTGGCCACACTCTTTCAGTTCCCCATGCCACATAAACAGGGAGTACGGGGTGCAAAGGAATGGTGGAACAGGTGGGGTGGTGTAAAAGGGTGGAGCAGGGGAGGGGGTTGAGTGCAGCAAGGAGAGGTGGAGTGGAGAGGGGACACAGGGTGCAGCAGAGGGTGGTGGGGCTGGAAGTAAGGGTAGAGTAGGGGGTGGGTGGTGGTGCAAGGGATGATGAACGAGGAAGTGGGATGGAGCCCGAAGATGAGCTTGGGGGCAAAGCACGGGTGTGGGTGGAGCGGGATGTAGAGGCCGCAGAGGTTGGTGGGACATGGAGCAGTGGAGGGTAGTGGCTAGGTGAAGAAAAGCTAGTCGAGCTGGAGTGAGACATTGATTCATAGACCCTAATTTCTAGAACCCTCCTCTTACCCAGTTCCACAGAGCACCCGTCCCAGATTTGGCAATATTACATACAATAATAGTAATATAATTATTTTAATCATCACAGGCAGACAAATAAAGCAAACAAGGGCAACATAGTAGTTATATCAGTGAATTTTATTCTACCATACATATGGAACATTGTGCAGCCTTTAATGGCAAGGTGGTTACAGAGTGAAGGTTTTGGCATCTGCATATTAAACAAGATTTGAATTTTACTAACATTACTGGCAACACTAATCTATTAATTCCTCATTAGTTACTAAAGAAGATTAGAGAACATTGAATGCCACATGGTGTTTATATTGATCCAAACCTTAACCACCTCACGTATCAAGTGAAACATGCTGTGCTGTCTAGAATGAAACAAGACTAATTTGGTTCTATTCCTTGATTAGATTATTGATGTTCAGGGTCACATTGACACATTTGCTATAGGGTCTCAAGATGTCCTCACCTTCAGTTGCCATTTATCAATGGCAGAGAATACCGCCTAGTCTTTCTGTATTTTGCACCTCAGCTGAGACTGAAGTAAGATTTGGCTGAGATATGCAAGACAGAATTACACCAGTTTTGTCTCGTTAATAATTATATTGGCGACAGGGATAAACAATGACACACGGCATCAAATCTGGATGATTGCTCGATGAATCACAAGGTGTTTGGCTGGTTAGCAGCTAACTCCAGCCCATCTTCTACCTTTACCACAATTGGATCAAATCAGATGAGCAGTAGATGCTCGAAAAGAAGCACTCACTCCAATTTGTATTACAGGTTGCACTGCGGGTTGGGCACCTCAGATCAGCTCCAAGGCTGAACTCCCTGGCCAGCGGAGTGCTTGATGAAACAGTACTCAGCCAGCGAGCATCTATCTGGGCTGAAACTATGCCACAGTACAACTCAATTTATACTCATATTGATGGAAAGAGGCGAGGGCCCTTGCTAAAACCAATAGATTCGAACATGTATAGCACCTCAGATCAGCTGCAAGGCTGAACTCCCTGGCCAGCAGAGTGCTTGATGAAACAGTACTCAGCCAGCGAGCATCTATCTGGGCTGAAACTATGCCACAGTACAACTCAATTTATACTCATATTGATGGAAAGAGGCGAGGGCCCTTGCTAAAACCAATAGATTCGAACATGTATAGCACCTCAGATCAGCTGCAAGGCTGAACTCCCTGGCCAGCAGAGTGCTTGATGAAACAGTACTCAGCCAGCGAGCATCTATCTGGGCTGAAACTATGCCACAGTACAACTCAATTTATACTCATATTGATGGAAAGAGGCGAGGGCCCTTGCTAAAACCAATAGATTCGAACATGTATAGCACCAATTATGATTACATCACCCCATGCCACTCCTCACTATAGCGATCATATAATACATATGACCCATGTGAATGTTCCATGAAAACAATGGACGTAAAGAAAATAAATAACAGGATGCAACATGCAACATTATCATACAAATTAGTACTCTTTAGGTGCTCATTGGGTGCGGACTTATAGAAACGAAGAAAAAAACAAACAAATCTACCAAAATTTCAGAAAGTTGGAATAATTATTTACATAAATTAGTACCACCGGGTCATTGTGAAAAATCTTGACTAAAAATGCCCTCCAAGCACCTCTGAATGCTGTACTAGGTGTAAAAGTTAAAGAAAAGGAAAAAATGTTTCGCTGTAGCAGCACCCTTTCCCATGAAATGACTTACATATTGAGTGTCATTTGGTTCGTTGTGAATAGGCCAATGCCTTACAATTTTTCTTGTCACTGGAATAGGCAGTTCTGTAGGGTTTTATATAATGTGTGCCTTTCAGTGGTTACCCATCTTAGCAATTCAAAATCATGATAGTTAGTAATAATATTGATAAAAGTACAATAATAAAAAATAATATCAATGATAAAAAATTAAATAATGTCTACCTATAAATTCCGCCTAGACACTGGCAAATTTTGTTGTTGAAGATCAGCTAATGAGACACACCCCAATTTACCATAGACTATTGTTAGGCCTATTGTTGTCTTGTTTTGTTTGGTGTGGTGCTGTGGGGGTTATAACACTGTATTGAGAATAGTTACTTAATCTCACACACACACACCCTATAGGCTAACATAATTTTAGGTCAAGATCAACCTACCCAGTATGATTTGATTTCAACAGGTTCATGAAGCCAGATAAGGCACATCAAGAAACCCTATTGATCATGCGTAGATGAGCATGCTCAGATGATATCGAGGCAGGGAAAAAGGGACTTTTCAATCGATATGAATAGAAAAAGTTGACTTGTAACACTTTTCCAGTACATCATTATTAGCTGAAACTCCATCACATCCTGGCTCAGCGAGTGGCACTCAGTGCCTTTTCCTTCTTGTGCTCTCTTTGCAATAAGTAATACAAAATACTATAGCAGTTAGGAGTCTTATGGATGACCCAATCCAGGGTCAGTTACATATGTCCATCTGTCTGTCATCATTGTTATACAACAGTGGCTAACCAGGAATTGCAACTGTCCCAAAAATAAACCCAAAACTGCATCCCAGAACATACAACTCCTGACGAACTGGGACTAGCATGGTACATCAATTATAACATATAGGATACAGATCATATTCCAACCTATTTCCATAGGAAATTTTGCAACAAGCCTATTCAACGTTGATAACAGATATTGGAACTTTATAACAAGTAACCAATTAAAAGTGATTAATACTCATACAAAATATGCCTGAAAAGTGTTGAATTTACAATATATTTCAGAACTGGAAGTGAAAATGTGATATTCAAGTGTAGTGATCCAAGTACTATTAGTGCTGTTACATGACTGGTTAATTCCATTTAATATTGAACAAGTTGAAAAAGGCCTGTAGGTTCATATCAAAGTGTTTTATTTTTATAAATTTGGTATCGAATGAAAGAGTCTTACATGCTCTTCAATGTTGATGACCCTACTTACTGTACAGCTACAGTTGCTGCTGTTATAGTGTCTTATGTTAAAAAAAAAAAAAACATTCTGTGGTGAACAATACTCTTTAGGTTGGAAATATGCCTATTTTACAGACTTCCATTTTAGGCCTTTCTTATGTTTTGACAGTGAAGACTCTATAAAGGTTACATAATTAGACTGAGAATTGAAGATCATGTTGATGGGTATTTACAGAGTCAAGATGGAGTTGTTATTCCTCTTGTCCTGTGTGTCACTTCATTTCATATGTGAAACTTTATCATGGTGGGGAAACTGGTCACTATTGTTATATTACTCTTAAAAATGGAAATATTCAACATGAGCAATATTGAAAGCATGTACCAGAAAAGGTAATTTTCTGATAAGTTTCACTAGTCCCATGAATCATACTCCCAATTTACTCCACTATATATGGATGAATTTCTGAATACTTTCTACTATATTAATATCATCATTAGTACTCTCCCTGAATATGTTTCACTTGAAATTTTCAGAGATTCCCTCTTTTGTCTCGTGAGACACGCTGGAATCGGCCGACTGAGAAATCCATAAATGGCGGTATGCTTGGATATGCTAGTAATTCTCAACCATATCCCAGGTATTTCACTGTCTGAACCCCACCTCCTCAATTCTGACCCTCCCCCCACCCCATTTACATCCCATGGCCTATTTTCACTTCTTAGCTTCCCTCCCTGTCACTACACCAACCCTAGAATATCCCCTTTCCCCCTCCTCAGTGAATCCTACATTGAGTTAATCCTTATCCTCAATCCTTAATCCTACATTGAGTTAATCCTTATCCTTAATCTTTCTGTTGCTAGCTGGTTTTCTCCCATCCCCCAGCCTTTTAGTCCCGCTTCGTATCACCTACCGACATCCTCTTTCCCACCAATACTCCCTACAGCTCTGTACCAACCACATATGGTACCAACACACAAACAATAATTTGACTCCAGAGACCAGGCATTTCTGCTAACAACCCCAGGGAGTATGTTGCTGTTACTTTATACATAGGTCGTGGCCTCGGGACCAGCCACCGGACCGAAAACGCTGACAAATTCCAGCAAAAGTAAAAAAGATGATAAAAAGCATAAAAACGCTACTGGGGACGATTTTTGGGTGAATATCTTAGCTAAAAACCGACGAACAGAACAACTTGCCGAGCAAAAAGAGAAGTGAGATGGGGTGGCCAACCCGCCTTTGTGTAATTGCCAGAAGCTCGACGTGGCAAGGGGGTGGGTGCATAGTCCATGGGGTAAGTTGAATAAATGAGATAGATTCAGATACCCCACAGGCCCCAATTAGCACCTGGTTAGGAGGGGGGGGGATGGAGGGGGACAGGTGTACAAGTCTAATATACCTAGAGGATTCCCTTTCTGTCACCCTTACCACAAACTCCCGATACCGTACGTAGCATGATGGTACCATTAGGCAGCCACTTTTGTAATCCTGTAGAAGTAATCCTGAGAAGGTGCAGAAGCACGTTTATGATTTGGTTTAGTTTAGTTTAGTTTAGTTCAGTAGGAGAAGGGTCAGGAAGGACATAAGCCTCATGAACGACCCTGAAAACCACAACCCCAAAAATACAAACGAGCCCAGAAGCTACATAATTCGCCCACAATTTCTGAAGAATAAATCAAGGGCGTTCTTGAAGTCATTCACACTACTAGACATAACAACATTTTCCGGAAGGCTATTCCACTCGTTGATGATGATATGTCGAACAATAAGTTATCTTTTTGACAAAATAATCTAGGATTTTGGTCAGCTATATTTATAGGGAAAGAACAGTTTTTTGGCAACTAACAATTTTCTTTCCTATTCGTACAGGAGGTACTTAAACCCAGACATATGAAAAATATAGAAGTCATTCCTTCTATTTTGGTTATTTCTAGGAAAAATCCAAATCAGAAAGAGTGTTTAGTGAAACAGACCTCTTCACCTTCAAAATATCAAATTTTCCTGACAAAATTATAGTCATGCCCAATTTTGGAATGGTTCTATGTTTCACCACCACAAGGCCAAAGTCTGATTGGTCCAATCACACAGATTTTCTACATATGGCTCCAAAAGTGCCATTTCTTATTAGGATGATGAGGCAACGAAGTGTTTTTATTTAACTCATTATGCGCCAGTACGCATTGCTAGATTTTTATCATACTCAGTAACTGCGTGAAGATACTGACCAGGTTTGTATTCTACATCCCCCAGCCACAGGGGGCAAGAAAAGGGGAGTGGCACTAGAGTGCTTCGATTAATAATTGCCCAAGAGCACGATAGTTCTTCCGTCTTCTCTCTCTCATTCACTTATGGAAGTACTTAGACACATCCGACCGAAGGGTTAGCACAATTGGTAGAGCAATCAGCCTTCACCAGACGAGCAGGGTTCAAATCCCGGTCGGGGCGTACCTGTTGCCTTCTCGCTGGTCGCTCAGCACAAGTGATTGGAGTAGGGACTAAGGAGGGGTAGGCAGTTTACAAGTTGGCGTCTGCGTGTGATTACCCCCACCTCCACATTGAAGTACTGTCAAAGAGGCATTGCCTTATTCTGTGAACCTGATGAAGGATTCGCAGGTGACAATAAATAAGGTGCAGTTTCCAGGTTCCGCCCCTGCTGGGCCTTGAATAGGTTTGATCCTCTGCTCGGCAAGTATACCATTGAAAAAATATCCACCTGCCATCCCAATCGAGCCACCAGGCCTGGGCTCAACCCATTCCCCCCCCCCCCCCCCACTACCTGAGGTACCCAAGAATCTGTGGAAACCATGAGCTACAGGGTCTTTGACTGAATTGCAACCATTTTCCCCTGAGTTCTACTTGGACCTCAACTAATATAAACCTCAATCTTCCTGATACAGTATCAGTCCTTGTTCAGCATGGTCAGAATCTTCGAGTATCTCTTGGCCTTGATTTCAGAGCCGTTCTTCTGCCGCTGATTCTCTTCCAACTTCCTGGCTTTCCACTCCTCCAGCTTGCGTGTCAGTTCCGCGTCTCCTGTGGGGGTCGGAAGAGGACCAAAGCAGGGGGCATTATCAAGGACATCTCTCTTAAATATCTAGGGCAATCAGGGCCATGCCCATATGTGCTAACTCTGTTGGGCCTAGAGCACCCTGCTCAATTCGACAAAAATGATCAGAGATATTATCAGGAAGCAATTAATGCCTGATTTCGTATCTAGGGCACAGGCATTCAGCTCAGGTGAATTTCGTCCCCAAATTACGTTGGGATATTTTTGGATGGGAATATATTTCACGATTAATGGTATGGGAGGGGAGCAGAATTCATTGATGACACTAAGAGGAAAGGAATTTGGCCTGGGGAATGGGAATTCCCCTGGCAATGTAGGGGAGTGGTCATAGCTAGGGTGTGTTATTACTTATGCACAATAGATGGAGCTAAGATAAATGAGGAACAATACATGCTATTGTTACGGTTTATTCATGCATTGGTAGGTCTACTCTAGTGCACAAAGAGGCTAATATTAAGTAATGCAAACTGTCTGCTGCGAAAAGTGCTAGATTGTATGCAAATCATTATACTACAGCACACAATTAATACAGACAATTTGGGCAAATAATGCATATTACTCATGCATTCATGCATAGCTGACATCAATACTGACTGAGATTGCCTACCTTAGATCTGCCACTTTTCACTTCAATCATGCCAACATTTCGGGGATGCAAGAATTGTTTTATCAATCCAGCCAAGAGATGCAAAATAAGGAGACAAAGACAACAGACAAACAAATGGACAGACAGATATCTGAGCACAATAATAACCTGAAATGTCAGTGCCTATACAATGTTTGTGCATGACTAGTGATTGTGTGTAATATGCCTATGAGCAGCATGTGATTCCACCCGAATGAATAAATAAATAAAAGCATTCTTTGTTTCCATGATACCAAGCCGTTTGACTAAAAGGAAAGAATTATTTGCAAAGTGAGACATTTACAAATCGAACATTCCAAGTAGTTTTTTTTTTTCAGTTTTTCTTCCGATTCATTTTGTTTATGCTATGTGATAGCTTCCAGATATGGTATTGCTAAAATGCTATTCCAATCCTGAATGATCCACAATAATTTTTTTTCTCCCTCAATCCACAAATTTTATAATTTTATTTTATTTTAATTTTATTTTAATTGAATTTATAACTGTTTGGAGCCTTTTCAACATGCCCATCCAATCGACTGCCCACCGACCACCACCCACACCACCACCCCACTGCCCTTTTGAAAGAGAAAAATAAAAACAACACACATTTCAGACATGCTCTGCTCAATAAATTTTGAATGCAAATTACAGCTGATCTAATTTTGCCTAATTATGTAACCATTCTCAAATATTAGTGTCTCGATTTGATCAGCTCATCACAATTTCCTTCCAAATGATATTGACAATCAACTACACTATTAGTAATTTTCCATAATTTCATTGACCTTTTTGGTTTTTACCTATCATTTTGAATCAGGGACATTCATATATAAATCTGTGGTATATAATGAAATGAACCTCTTTTCCACAATCCAAATTGAAATTGGAAAACCAAATGTGATATTCTTGACTGAACTGGAGAGGGGGGACTGAGACTCCCTACAGTTACATATGATACTGTTTCCCACATTCTCATATGATAGTCATCGTAAATCCAAACATATTAACATATGAATAAAACATCACCATAAACCCCCAATTTATTCCAGCCCCGCCACGTGAATTTGTATCTTGACAATATCAGCTAACCAAGCTATTCTGAAGTCACCCATTCCTTATCTGGTTTTAAAACAGTTTAATAAATATCGGCTCGCTAGACCCTAACAGTGAAATAACCACCCCAATACCTTCCTCTGAGCTATCAATCATAATACAATCATATATAACACTAGGGTGATTTGGGCAGACATCATTTGCAAAATCAATTCCCTCCAAATCCTCGCCCATCACATCTGTCTTGCTCTAATGACTCTTGACGGTTTGCTATCTTTAATAAACATCTCCGCCACTGATCCAAATCTAAACGTTTCCACAGCCGATCGGGCGACTTGTCCTGCAGCTCAATGAGTGAGAACTGCCGCGACGTCCCAGAGCATAATTTTGGAGAGGAAAAAATCGTCAAATTTGTTTTGATCAACATTTGTTAAATACATCATCGGTCTGCACAGTGTAGGCCTTCCCCATAATAATCAAAGTCCAATAAAATCAGGCAGCTGAAATTTTATGGCTCATAAAAGCAAGAGCATTCTTTACTTACCAGAGTTCCTTGGGGGGATGGGATGGGATCTTGGGCTTGTGTGTGCTTTCTTGTGGCATTGTTAACCATTTTGTGGTTTAGCACTATTTCGTCTCTCTCCCCCTCTCTTTCTCCTATTTCTCTGAGTTATACTGTTTTTAGAGTGCCTGGTCGGTTCCAGAGCTATAAAGGGGGGATCTCATATCCCTGTCTCTTGATGAACTGGAATGGGGCCATAGCGAACTTTCCCCACTGGAGCTTCTGCATTACTCTGTCAATTAGTGGTGTACCCGGGGGAACGAACAAGCTCCTCTCTAATTGATCCAAATGGTCATCAATCGTGCCGAGGAGACCAGAAACAACTCCCCGTTTCGTCAGTTAGTTTCCACGTCTTTTTGTGGGCAGTAACCAATCGCAATACCCGTCTGATATCGACAAAACACACAAATGGCAGATGTGTGGGATTAATATAAACCTAGTTATTTATTGCCTCATCCTCTTCCTCTGCAAGCATTTTGAATGAATATTTTATAGGACCGTAAAAAAGTTTCCACTTCTGAGACGAATACAATAAATTTCTGAGGGGTAATGACTCGATAAACGGTTATGTCTCAGAGAACTTTAAAGGTTTAGCATTTAATGGATTTGGAGGCTTTTAAGTAAGTACCCCACTGAGAATTGAAATAAAGAGGCATGGATTTATGGCTACCCTTTTAGGATCTTTTGAATACAGATATTTTATATCAACCTAACATTAACAGAAATGAAACCGTAGAGAACAATCATCGATTGGTGGAGTGTCTGTGCAAAACAACTATATGGAAGTGTGCAGCACAAAAATAGGTGAAAAGTAAAAATAATTTCTCCAACACAAAAAAAAAAACTTACACAAAAAATAAATATTTTTTCTCAGTCCTGAATTTCTTAAAGATCTGACATTGGGAGTAGATAGCATTCCCCCCCCCCCCCCTTTGGTTTGTTGAAAAATCCTCTTACAAGTTCGATGTTTTTGCAGCTACAGATATTTACACAGCATTTGCACCAAGCATAGGTGCAAAGGCCATTTAGGATCTAGTAGTGATGGAAGCGGGACGATGGGGAGAGGGGGGGGGGGGCTTCGCCCAACTTTTTTTCCTGACAGGATGACCAAAACATCAGTCACCCCCCTTGAATGCCCCTTCCCCCCTCCCCCCCCCCCCCCCCTCGCCCCCACTTAAACAATACCTAGAACATTCAACTAATTTCTTCCCATACCACACCGTGCCATTGCAACTTTCCTGGACTGTTTTGGTTGCGCCAAATAAGATTGTATGGGAGATACAGATATCGAAATGACTCTTGAAGTGACAGAACCTCGCATTTTATTAAAATAGTCAGAAAGAAAAACAAAGCTTCCGTACTACCTCTCCTACTGCTTGTATCATTGTTTCTAAGATTGAAGACTAAAATAAACTACTTGTACATTGTTCTTCAAATAGATAAAACAAAATGGTTGCAACTGAAATAAAAGAAAAAAAAAACAAGATTATTTGTTTGGTTCTGTGTCAATTTTATTTGGAGTCTACTTCATTGGGGTAGAAAACCGTGTCTATGCTTTTGAGATAATGTGCTTCAAAAACTGAGTGGCATTTCTTACCTTTTGATGTAGGTCCTTAATATCTCAATAAAGAAC
The DNA here is from genome assembly GCA_026419785.1 of Sclerodactyla briareus. Taxonomy (NCBI): domain Eukaryota; kingdom Metazoa; phylum Echinodermata; class Holothuroidea; order Dendrochirotida; family Sclerodactylidae; genus Sclerodactyla; species Sclerodactyla briareus. Next base: position 656,299 of record JAODTK010005822.1, on the reverse strand, counting down.
ATATTCACTGAATATTAATGGGAAGAAATGAATCTGCAAGATCAAGGTTAAATACAATACACGGTACATTTACATGACAACATGCTGTGTGGCCAGTATATTCATACATGCTCTTTGAAGGCAACCAATACCCTCACCCCATGCAAATATGCATAATGATGAATTACAAACAGAAGCGGGCAACGAAAGATTAGTCTGGGTAATATTTGTGTTTGTCTTATAGAACTACATTATATATACAGTAATTTTTCCACATGGGATAAATTGAGACATGCTTTACAGGTATTCTCCACTTCCCAATTTCATACAACTCTGTTCAAATAAATTTCAAACTAATAAAGGCAAATATATAAATATGGAATTTGTCAAAGGATTGTGATCATGGTTTCTTCATTTCTGACGTTATTTTAACACATCATCACAAATCTCTTAATTATAACATTGTTTTTTTCTCTTCTGACAGCATACTATAGAGAAAGGTAACAATCTAACATCTTGGCCTTGATTCAGGGACTGATCATGGCCTATCAGGGGGGATCACACAAACAAGTAACTCCAAAGCTACACACATGAATGATACAACATTATTCTTTTGAGTGTGGATATGTGATGGAGGATGTTAAAAAAATTCATGGTATTGGGAAAAGGAAATTTTGGGGTGGAGACACTACACTGCCTATATAAGTCGAGGCAAAAATATAAGTACATCCATGAATACAATTGAGACAATAACCCACAAGCATGCAGTTAGTTACAGTGAATACAGCGGTTAGTGACATTACAATAAACTGTTAATCACATCTAATACCCCTAATCCCCGCACATATTGTGAATCCCATAAATTGCCAAATTGATGAATTTTATAAATTGTAAGAAATTACGGAATTCGCGTAGCGATGCACCGAAGCCGAATCACAAGTTCAAGATTGGATCCAAAATTTGTAGGAATGCACACAGATCGATTAGGAGTCAGTAACCATACCTATGAATGTACTACCATTACTACAAGTTCATTAAAAATTACCTAAAATGATTTGGAGTTCATATTTGAATAGTTCAAAACTTTTGTTACACATGCATGATTGCTGAAGAATTGCAGGAATTGACCAGGAATATAAAAGCCGTTGTGAACTCCAGGAACCTGTTATGATTCATCTAATTCTCCCTGAACTGATCAATTAATGGCAGTTTGTAGTGTATGTGGAACAGAGGCATGAACGATTAGTACAAGACATCAAAGCGAGTGGAATATCACTACAGGATTAATACAAGCATACGCGAACTAAACTACAATTGCCCCAACTGTATAGGGTAATCTAACATGCATGTACACCCTTTAGTTCTACGCTAGAAATTGAATGAAGCTAGCGCAGGTTTGTAGCATCGAGAAACCACGAACAGGAGCTAGCGCAGGTTTTTAGCACCAAGAGACAACTACCAGAAAAGCTAGCAGCAAAAATAGATACTAATTCATTATTAATAGACAATAGGACTTCGGGAAACTTACAGACAACAGCTTCAACATTGAGATTACGATATACATATATCATAAGACCACTATAGAATTAATGAATAATAAAATATTTCAAGGGATGATGAATACTTTCTTCAACATTCCACCTAAGTGAGGATTAAAGAAAAGTGTAACAGTTCATCCCAAAATCAATGAAGAAAAAGGGTTCGATTTTAATGATTATGTCAGAATGGATGAGAGAATTGAAGGAGTGAAATGGAACAAAACAAAAAGTGGAATGGCAAAAGTCATCAGGGGACACAGAAGGGCCAGTTACACTATATAAAATGTTTATCCAACTGCTTTCTGATTCCTTGACTAGTCAGAGGAATCTAGATATACAGTCCTATCAGTGTATATGTGTGTGTGTGTGTGTGTGGTGTGCTTGTGTTGTGGTGATGGCCCAGCTCGTGAACCCAGTACCTTGCATCGGCCCAAGCTGATGAGCTTATATAAGGTAGGTGTGTGACCCCATGAGTACAGGGTTCGCTTGTTCTGGGGTAAGATCAGAAGACATCTGATGCCACCAAAGGTCAAATATGAAATCTGATGAACATGATAGGTCCAGAACTTTGACTCAATCAAGTTGAAATTTGGCGCCTAGCTGTCTTATAGGAACACCAAGAACTCATTGTTAGTGGTGTGGATAGGAATTTGGAATTTTGTGGAAAATCAATATACCAGGCAATTTCAGAGAGCGATAACACTCCCAGATCTGATGGATCAAGCTCATACTTATGTATGTATGATGTATGTATGTATGTATGTAGTATGTATGTATGTATGTATGTATGTATGTATGTATGTATGGATGTATGTATGTATGGATGTATGTATGTATGTATGTATGTATGTATGTATGTATTATGTATGTATGTATGTATGTATGTACGTATGTATTAGTACGAGTCTTGTTATTTTTGGGTGAGGTCGAGGAATAATTTTTTGTTAATATGTTATGCAAATAAGACTACTTATTGCAAAATGCAATGTGGAATAACTTGTATATTTTAGGCTGACAATTTTTGTAGTCTGAGTACCTATCAAACTGCTTCTACATGTTAAACTACATCCACAATAACCAATATGGTTCTTCCATATTCTTCAACAATAACCTCCATAATTGTGGGTAATATTATAACCAACCCAATTAATGTCTATTGTTCCCGAAACTTATCAGATTCAGTGCATCTGACTCTGGTGCTCCACACCTGATTTTATCATGATTGCTCTCGTAGTTCAACAAAAATCCTGTTGACAGAAAAGTGTGACAAACACACACACAACAAAGTGATCACAAAGTCTCTTCTTCATTTAGGACGGTTAAAGAGAGGGATGAAGACACAACCGAAACAAAGGAGTTATGGGGATGAAAAAACAGTGAAATGACAGAGAAGACTGGCAAAATAGGAATGATGTGATTCCAGAGGATATTACCTCCCGATGTATATAACTGGAACAGTTAAGGAAAAATATTGAGGTCAGAGGTAAAGATGAATGTCGGTGAACCATGTTAGGGGTCACATGAGAGAGGAATACAAGAGGAGAAGGATGATTCAGAAAGGGGAAACAGAGAGAGTGGAGAGAGGAATGAGAGAAACACAGAATCGATGTGCCATGGGGAGTACACACAGCTTGAAGAGAAAAAAAAAATCCCAAATCAATTTGTTCATGAGCATCGCAAACCAGCCAATGCCCAACCAGTCAATACCCCGGAAAAGGTTGAAATGAAGATAGGCAAATTACAATAAACACCAGGAATTTATCAAACACAGGCAATATAACAACAGCAACAGATGTGAGAGACTTTGTACCCTACAAGATTTACTTCACTTTACACAAACAATAACTTGTTTAGGCTTGTGTTAGTGACAATGCAGGAATAATTTCAATCCACAGCTTTTACAATTATTTGATTGTCTCTGGTATTTTGGCTTGGTGTCTTGCCTACATGGTTCATAGCAGTTTCTCTTATGTTGTATGCAATAGACAAGGATGAATATCAACCTTAGGATTTCGGTATTAGCATTTAACAGAAACAGCCTAATAATAAGTGACCAATTTTGAATTCGAAAGGACTCATTATTGACAATGTCTACTTAAAGGAGTAAAATTCTGTGGAAATGTGACTAAAATTGCCTAAATTGTGCAAATTCAGCAATTTACCAAGTTTAAAAAAACAAAAATCCGGCAAACTTCAAAATTAGGCATAATTATGCAAATTAGACATGTGAATGACCTCCAGTGACCCTAAATCCATGACAAAAAGTTTTGGAACTCGAGGTAAACCATACCCAACCAGGTTTCATGAAAATCCAAGCAACTTAAAGATTTTGCATAAATTATGCAAATTAGGTAAGTTGAATTGCCTCCATTGACTCCCAATCTTTGCTAAAAAATTTTGGGACTGAAGGTAGAGCATATTTACCAAGTTTTCCTGAAAATCCAACAAACTTTTAATTTTGCATAAATTATGCACATCAGACGACTTAATTACCATATTTATGCTGAAAAATATAATCAGTTCATATTCTTACTATCCCAATCTATGTGCCAACCAAGTCACCATAGCCCCTACGGTCAGCCATAATCTTGCTAACGAGTCTAAACAATAAATTACATAAAATAGGCTATTACCTTACCTAATAGTGACTTTTGTGCTCAAAATCTAATCGATTGTGTTCACTCAACCCCGATGCTACCCTGAAAATTTTGTCGCAATTGCACATACCGTTCGAAAGATATCCTGCTAATGAGAAAGTGTGACACACACAAATACACACAAACACACATGCACACATGTATATGTACACATGCCATAGTGACACTAAGTCTCTCCGAATCAGTCAGGCAAGACAAAAAAGAAGTCGTCCTGAACTGAATATCAGTATGAGTGATAATTGTACATTAGTCTGAAAGAAGTTTTCAAGCAATGGCACTTTTGACGAATACCATTATACGGATTTGAAGTTTTAACGAGTGAGAAAACTGACATGACAGCAAACACTTCCCTTGAAAGGATGGGTCTACGCTAAGGTTACTTAAGAAATAAGGTCAGGTCAAAGTCACGGAACTAGAAATAATTAAGACAACAGTCATGTGACAAAGCCGCCATCTATGACTATGTACAGAAAGGTCACTCGGGGGAATTAGGTCAGGGCATGACCAGCGTGTTAGAGGTTTATATAGGGGAAGTACCAGTGTCAATTTTGATAATTAATTTCCCTGAAGAAAGTAAAGGTGGGTCACAGGCTGCAGTAAACTAATATTAGAAACTGCCTTAATCAGAACACTGTCTAGGTCAATTCTGCCTAAAAGGAATGTTGGGCTTGGTTTAAACACATATTTTGTATGAAATCAGTCACATACCCTGGTTGGTAGAGAAACTCACATTGACCTAATTTTATATAATTATTATGGCTAGGATCTATGATCAATAGCAGGTTAAAAATTACATGTAGTCTGTAATTACATTATAACTTAAGTAAATTCAATTTTGCCTCAAGCTTGCCACACACGAGAGCACACACATTGTCAGATTTTAGTGCAATATTTAATGATATAGATATATCATATTAGATGTCTTGGAATCTTGTATGGAGTCTGTGTGCAAACCCTTCGAACTTCAGCATTGATAAAACAGATACAGAAAGCAATTATTCTGAGATGTCCAAAATCCTGATTTACTGACAAGGTTTTGTTGATACCAATGAGATACAGTCGCGTCACGAAGCCGCCATATACACCTATTCCTTATTCTTCAAGTGTATCCCCAACTAGAGGCCACAGCCGGTGTAACCTCTAGAAACGTGTTCACGTTGGGGTTCAAAGATGGTCATGGCGGGCCGTTTGAGGTAGACAGAGGCGCTCCTGAAGACCCTCTGGAATTTGGAGCTGAGCGGGGTAGCAGGGGGTGAGGAGGAGGCATGTCTCTGGCGGCTACAGGGAGTGCTAAAGCCATCATAGGTGTGGGTGGTGTCAAGCTTACTTTTGATGTAGGAGGACGCCGTCGACTTGAGGTGATGGTGGGGCTTCCTTCCGCTGTAGTCCCGCATCTCGATGTTGGCATCTGACGAGAGATGGAATGGGGGGACTGTTAAGGAGGAAGGCTGCGATTCTTTGGTTCTGGCTGAGCACAATGGAGAAACGGTTGAATGTTGAACTAACAGATTGTGGATTCGGTTCTACAGCGGGCCAATGAGAAAGATACTTAATTCCGATTGGTAATTGAGTGGAAGGCAATGGGCGATGGTGACATATGTATATTAAAGGACAACTGCAAGATGGAGCATGAAGGCTAATTGTTAGCTGGAGAAAAACTAAAAGCGTCAGTCCAAACCCAAAGTCCGTATGACTTTCTGTTACAGAGTTACAGTCTTTTGAAGTAGTGCATGTGTATTGCACAAGATCGAAAAGCAGCCCATCATGCAATAGTAATTGATGTCATACTTGCATAAACCCGCAGACAATCTTTAATTTCTTCGAAATTCACACATCATTTTCACTACGAAAAGCATTTGGTCATTGGGGGAGGATTGCTGTTGGGATGTTAGGTGTTGATGGTTACTTTGGTGAGAGAAAGACAACAGAACTTCTGCTAAATGACTTATTCAACAAAATGAAACAATGAAATACATACATAACTTCTGGGTTGTCCAAGTGTGACGTCATGCATTATTGCACAAATGGGTTTCTCCCCAATTTCTCTGTATAATGGACCAAACTTTGAAGGTCAATAACTCCACATAGGAACATCGTATTGAAATGGGGTTTGGACGTATAGATACAGTTTTCCATTCTCCACGATACAACCTGTGTTGTATCCAAGCCTGCAGTTGTCCTTTGGAGGCGCACTCTTCCATGAATGTGGTCACGTTTCTGCCTTATTTCACACACAGATAAATAATTTGTAGGAGATGAGAGCGAGTGCAATATCCTTGTATAAATTTTTGTTACAATGGACTAACTATATTGTATAAGACAAGGGGTGGGGTTGAGTTATCCATGTTATCGAGCAGAATCAGCCAAATCATCATTTTTTTCACATTTCTCAATTTTCCCCAAAAATCAAATATACCAATAGCGTTTATGTACTCCCCATGAGAATCATGTTGCATTTCAAATTTCAACTTGATCAGACAAGTATACTGGACTTTGACCTCTTTTGGTCTTAGAAGACCTTTAACTGGACCCCAAAACGATAGAGATCATGTGCTCATTATGCGGAACCCACATACCAAGTATGAGCTTCATCCGTCCAGGTGGCTCGAGTTATCGTGTTAACAACTGGACTCGGCCAAAATATCAATTCTTTCAAAATTCTCCCCATGCTGAATATCAAATTTTATAGCCTGATCAAACCAAGCATTCTGGACTTATCCAATTTTTTCAGACTTTGACCTCTGTTGATTCCAGATGACCTTTGACCTGACCCCATAACAATAAAAAGTTACTCATAATGGAGAACCCATATAATAATAATAATAATAATAATAACTAGTCTTACATAGCAGTAACGAGTTGTCATTCGCTTTACGGTCTTGAGAGTGCAGTGGAAACATTAGGACTGGGAAAAAAGAAAGTTTTCAGACGACATCTGAAAAGATCAATAGAGTCAAAAGACCTCAATAGACAAGAAGGGAGTTCCATAAGCAGGGAACATAATTAAGAAAGCTACGGTCACCATATGTTTTTGTTCGAGACCTGGGAACCTGAAGTTGATGTTGAAGATGGGAGCGAACAGGTTTTTGTCGACTCTGTGTGTGTGGCATATGATGTATAGGCTGGAATACCAGTTTTGATAGCACAAAATGCAATGATGAATGCAATAGTCGATACGCTGAGGAATAGCCAACCAGTGTAGCACTCTCAGAATGGGGGTAACATGTGTAATTTTCTTAACCCTGCAATCTACATGGGCAGCTGTGTTTGAACTCTTTGTAGCTGAGATAATTATTAAGAGGAAGCCCCCCTCCCCCCCACAATAGAGAATTTCCATAGTCAAGTCAACTCGAAATTACGGCATGGATAAGATTCTCAGTTGCTGGCCATTTGAGATATTTACTAAGTTGCCCCACACGTCTGATATGAAACATCATAGACTTGCAAATCATATTGAATTGGTGATCCATATACCAAGTATGAGCTTGACTCTTCTCATGGTGTTGAGTTATTGTGTTAACAAGCCAGGCATCACACACACTGTCATGACTGCATAGATTACTCCAAATTTGTCGAGGAAAACCAAATGAAATACCCATAACAGTTCATATTCTAAACAAATAATGGGCCAGGATAAAGGTGAGAGGCCGAACTACTACTAGTTCTGCAAACCAGAATACTCCTAAATGGAAAAACATCAGAAATTGAAACAGGCAAAAAAGGCATTCATAGAACGTATCGATCATAGGTGAAGTTGTCATTTGCGCTGAACAGGTGTGAAATAAGAACCCTGGTCATCTTCCTCATCAGAACGCTGATCAGCTAAAAATCTTCTCTCTAAAATGAAGTTCTACAGATCAATTGGCCCTAAATGAAGTTTCACCAAAAATGAGGGGTACATGAAAATCAAAGAAAGTGGAAACCTAGAACGAAATAGTGAATAAGTAACAAAAAAAAAAAAAAAGATTCCCACTCCTGAAAAAAAACAAGAAAAACAAGAGGAGAGTTGGTTTAAGGAACAAACCTCAAAGGACGAAAACTTCTCCCGGTATATTGAATATATATTGAAACCAACACAGATAAACAGATGGATGGTTGGACAAACAGACCTTATAAAGACAGGTGTTTTTTTATGTCCTCAAAGGTTTAAAGAAAATAAATTAAGAGGAGACTCTAGAAGGGAAACCTATATATTTGCCTGAGGACATCACATTGAGGTTTAGTTTAGTTTAGTGAATAAGGGTTAAGCTTATCACACACTATACAGGGTTCATTGCCGCATTGCATACGCCCCCCTTGCCCCCCCCCCCCCCTCCTTGATTGTTCCAAAGAAGTGTCAACATCGAACTCCCTTGTCAAAGACACTAAGGCTGGGATTCTATTGATGTATTTGTATAAATGTATGTGTGTCCAGGATGGATGTGAGAATCACATATCTACAGAAACAAACGTTAGTTTCAAGAAAGAACACACTATAAGTTTATGCAGAAAGACCATAAAAACCCAGCAGCCCATGCATATGTTGTTTATTTGTGTTGGAACCAATATCCATTTTTGCAAACCAAATAGGATACTGGCCCCATCTCAGCTTAGTTAAGTTTCACGTGCCTACCGGATCCGTATACACAACAATGGAATCCCAGGCGTAATATGGTGAAAAAGTACTCACTGTAATCTGTTGTCAGGAGCTGCATTATGGCTTCCCTGTTGTGCATCGCCGCAATATGGAGGGCGTGTATCCCTGCGATTATAGGAATAATAATAAATTCTAGTATTCACAATTCATACAGGTTTATACATGATGGCTCAAAGTGACCAAGTATGATGGCAAATTATTAACTCAATCTATAGAAGCACTTCTGCAGTTTTTCAAATAGTAGCTCAATGTGTCCCTCCAATGACCTTTGACCTCCAATCCCCTACACACATCGGCACCACGGTTTCTTGATAACCTGACGAGTGTGCTGGTATCCAACCTGATCTGTAGAAGCATTTTGCTGATTTTTGCAGTTTTTAACATAATAGTTCATTATGCCTCTTCAATGACCTTTGACATTAAATCCCTCAACACTAAAATTGCCCCCCTAGGTGACCTCTAACCCCAGTTAGCTGAACACCTCATATACCTAGCCACTTGACAGAGGTGAACTAAGAACCTTGTCACCAGCCGCTCATTCTCAGAAATCTAATGATCCTCAACATTGCCAATGAATATGGAACACATTCAATTATCCTTCAAATAATCTTTCTCTTTACCTTAAACCCAAATATACTTTGTTTTTGTTCACTAGGCTTGCCTCAACGACTGGCTAACACCACAGATTCCTGTCCATGAATAACCCAGATTTATGTCCTCTGCAAAAACAATTTTCTTCACCCTCAATTCACTCTTCCTCCTTCAAAAGCGACAACAGATAAATTGATAGTCAGCATCAATCTCCGCACGGGATCGTGATCATCCCCCTCTCAACTTTACGCCTCCTCGCTATGATTATTGCCGAAATGGACGAGGCGCTTAAGGGGATGTCCTTCAGTGAACCCACCAAAGACTGGTTCTCCACTCACACCTAATCCACAGATCACTATCGCCCATAATTGTTAAATTAATAATTCAGCGCGGCCGGAGTGATTTATACCTGTCCGGCTCAATGTTCACTGGGTAAGTCATTCCCCGAGAACGAGAAGCTAGTCATCGGGGTGTCCGACGCCTGCCGCCCGTACATCACACGTCCGACTGGCAGGCGCACCCAGAAGAACATTGCCAAGAACCTCTGAAGGACTATCGGCATGTGTGAGAACATGCAGAAATAGACAGCTCGATGTCAGTATTCCGGGATTTGTTTGGCAGAGAAACTTGAACAAGTGGCAACTATTTAATTATAAAACAAAGTACAACACTCAGAGTGATGACTGTTGTGGTAAAGTACAATGGTCGTGTAGACCTAACTTCTGCTATCTTCTGCTATATTATATCTAACATATTCAGGTAACCCAAACCTCAGAAACAATTTCAGCTGGACAACGCGTGACAGGAAGACAATTCTGCAATTGCACAATGTGCCCTGTCATGTCACGAGAGTAACCGGGGACCCTGTGTAATACAGAGTCAATCCAAAACATGTATTTTTTTACCAGCCTGGTTACAAGAGAACTAACAATGGGATTTGATTGAAAACCTACAAAGAAAATTTGATTATTTCATTCGTGAATATTAACTAAATAAATAAAATTAACTAAATTTCTGCTATAATGGTGCAAAAGATCACCATTTACTGTGTGAAGTAAATGGGGGACCTTTGCATTTTCACTCTTGTGACTTCATCAGTTAGGTTGGAATTCATTCAGGTGTATTAAATGATTCAACAACGGAAACATGCATCCAATTTTTCCGTTGTTGAGAAACTGGATAATTTCTCCTTCTCCGTCCAGACGGGGATTAGGTATCCTTGGTGTTAGGTGAAGGGTGAAAAGGCCATTTCTCTACACAGGTATGCAATTATTTGTTTTGATTAAAGGGGCTAAGGGTAATTTTTGTCAGAAAAGTTGAGAAAGGATGTTCTTCCGCATATCTTGTGCGCTGCTTCGACCTCATATCATTATCATATCATTATTGCATTTTTTTGCATTAATTGCCAACATGAAAAGACAAAATTGTATCAGTGCTATGTAGACGAGAACTAAAGACATTCACTCTCAAAGTACACAGAACCTTGCTCGAAGAACTCCAGAGTCTGAGCCAGTGACTGAACTCATCCCGATAAACTCAGGGCGGAAGGGATATTGAGAGGGTGATGTGAACATCAGCAAACATGAAGTGAAAATTACTATTTGAGTCCTTTATCGCGTATCGGATGTTATTTTTTGTCAATTCCGATGAGACTCGACTCATATTTACAACAAATGCTATCAAACGAGGGAGCTTGCCTTCATCATTCTGTAATCAAGCTGAAAATAATAGGCGAAACCACAATATTCCAGAAGTAGCACAACCCAGGCTGGAATGACTAATACTCATGGGTGCCTGGGACGTGCTCGGGTGTCTAGATAATTGGCATGCAAATCGAGACTCTAGATCCACTGTCGGATGTAGGCATTTTCCAGAAGACTCGGTAGTACAATCCTGAATGTTCCTCTTTTCTTTCCAAGTTCGGTTTGAGGGAAAAGGAGGAGGAGGGGGATTGGGATGGAAGTATTTTTTGCAGAAACTTCGCTGCTATTTCTGGAAAAATTTGTGCCGGCACAGGCATCAATAGAACCGGCATAGGCTCCACACCACCTGGAAGACTTTTCGGTGAGCTGTCATCCACAAATAATCATTGCAGCAGACAATGTAATGGGATCACAAAAATATTGCAAATTAACCAGGAAAAAAATGGTTCTGGATGATCGTCTGGGCTATGAGGTTCTCAATGAGTGACACCCAGGCATTGCACCTCCTCCACAAAGGAGTACAAATGCGCAATGTCAAGTAAGACAATATGGGGACACATACAGGAAATTCGGAGCTGCCCTTCAAGGAGTTTATTTCGGGCCACTAAACTATAGGTAAGAAATGATTTGTGTTGAAATGAGAACCCCAAAAGTAACCCTTTGATTCATTGAGCCAACCAAAAAAGCTGAGCAAGACACACTGAATTGGAACGCATTCCACACCCATCTTCCATCAATGACCTTACCACTACCCACTTTTCTCCTGGGGGGGGGGGATATGGAATTATTTTAACTTATCTTAGTGATCTTCATGAGGGAATGATTGTACCACCCCTTGCGTACATGAAATGAGAAGGAAGGAAAAAGAATACCAGTTAATGAGATTGAGGGAACTGTTTTTGAAATATCCTAGATATCGTAAAGAAGGTGTCTGTATTCATTCTTACAACAGCAGTAACAAACTAAAGTCAACCCCAATAATGTGTGAGGGTGCTCATTGCTCATAGTGCATGAACAAACCCAGACCACCCTGCATCGAAAAAAATTGAGTCACCCCCTCTCCATCCCAGGTGGGATAGGGAGGTGGTAGTGTCAGAATGGAAAGGTTAGACGGGAGGGAATGGGACGGTAGAAGTAAGTGAGATGTAATGGTAAAAATGGAAGTGTGAGGTAATGGGATAGAAGAAGGTGAGGCACTGAGAAAGGGCAAGTTTTATGGTAGGGAGCATGGATTGTGGATGTGATGGAGCCATGAAAGTGTGAAATATTGAGAAGGGTGGAATTTTGAGGCAATGGGAAGGTTGGAAATGTGTGGTGATAGCAAGGTGGACGTGTGAGCATTATTTAGAAAGAGTGGCTTATGCCTGGGAGTGGTACTATCGATGCCATTTCTAGTCAGACAGTGTACTGGAAAGCTTTCGACAGGGTTCCACGTGAGGTGTTTGGTGGGCAAGTTGCAGACTGGGAAAAGAGAATGGCTGGTATCAGTTGTATATCTGGGTCGGGCAATGCTCTTATAGCACTGATTTTGGTGTGAAGGTGGGCGTGCACCAACAGGGTTCTGTGCTGAGCCCTTGCTGTTCCTCAGGTTTTTGAAGCTCTGTCTAGTGAGTTTAGAAGGTTGCCTTGGGAGATACTGCATGCTGATGATCTTATGCTGATTGCTGTAACTAATGGAAGAGTTAGTCCAGAGCAATTCAAGAGATGGAAGATGATATAGCGCACAAGGGTCTCAAAGGTCAATAGGTAGAAACCAACGTTATGATCAAGCTGTCATGGTTGGTATCACGCTGAAGCCTCTGGTACCTGGCCCCGGTTATGTGTGTAGAAAAAGGGTGTAGGCAGAAATGATTTGTCATGATGGTAAGCACTTGGTGCACAGAAAGTGTAGGAGTTGAGGGAAGTTTTGGTTCTGTTTAAACTCAAGTGTAAAATCTTTACAGGTGAAGTTAGTGTTCTTTCATTGAGCCAGTTTCTGTGACTGTCGGTAATGCACTCCCTTGAGCCAGGTGGAAATCTGCCTATCAGGATGTATGATCAGTGAAAGGGGGTGGGGTGAGAAAAGTTCTGTGGCTAGAATTGGAAGTGGTGGAAGTCGGGCAGAGAATGCTTCCACTTCTTAATTCTAGAGTTTTATCCCATACATGCAGGGGAAGAGTTTCCAGGTTTGTGTCAGGAGTGCTGTGTCTAAGGAGTGAGACTTGACGTGAAAAGAAGAAGACCAGTTGACTAGCCTGCGCTCGTAAGGCTTTAGTACCTATAATGAAGCTGCAGTCACAACTCGAGGCCTAGCTGTTTTTAAGGCTAGCGCTAAGCGGCCAACTTTCTCTGATAACAAGTGATCAAGGACCTTGCACAAGTTGTGTTCGCCTGCTACCAAAGTTATGGAATAATCAGGCAGATTTGCTGTAGTAATGTCGTGCATGTGCCATATGAATAATAGGAGGCCAAATGAGCCCTGAGGGAAAACACTTCTGGTTTACAAAACTTGTTTTCAAAACAAGACAGGCTGGGAACCCAGGAAGCCAAAAGGCTAGTGTTTCTTTGACTTTTTCTGACAACCGATAGCCAGACAAAGGGACACGTGGGAAATGTAACAGCTGTATGACCTCTGTATGTCTCTGACCTGACCCCAAAGCAATAGGGTTATGTTAATCATATGAGAACACACATACCAAGTATGAACTTAATCCATTAGGTGAGGTCAAGTATCGTGTTCACAAGCAAATTGGCCAAATTATGGACTTTTCACAATTCTTTTTTGAACAAAATCACCCCCGACCTATACCCAAACGATAGGGTTCCTGTACTCCCCCATAAGAAAAAGCTACATACAATAACCCCACAAAACCCCCCAATATCCCCAACACCCACACCCCAAACAAAACAAATTTGAACCCGATCAGACCAACCAGTCTAGACTTATCGGGTTCACAATGTTTCAGCCTTTGACCTCTGGTGACCTCAAGAGACAATGACTGACCCCAAAAACAATAGGGTTCATGTACTCCATCATGGGGACAGACATACCAAGTATGAGCTTCATCATCCAGGTGGGGTCAGTTATCGTGTTCCCACAAGCCCAAAATGGCCAATAGGAACTTTCACAAAATTTCCTATTTGACAAAATTCACCCCGACCGATACTAGAAAACCAATAGGGTTCTGAACTCCCCATAAAAAGCTACAACCCAAATTTGAACCTATTCAGACCAAACTTATGGATTATTTGGTTCCACAAGGTTTCCGACTTGACCTCTGGTGACCTCAGACGTTCTCTGACCTGACCCCAAAACAATAGGGTTCATGTACTCATCATGGGGAACACACATACAGGTATGAACTGCATCCACCATGTGGGGTTGAGTATCGTGTTCACAAGCCAAAATTGGCCAAATTATTGACTTTTCCACAAATTTTCTTCTTTTGACCGAATTCTCCCCGGCCTATACCGAAAAAAATAGGGTTTCTGTTAATCCCCATAAGAAAGCTACCACCAAATTTGAACAGGATCAGACCAACATTCTGGACTGATCGTGTTCAAAGTTTCAGACCTGACCTCGGGTGACCTCAGATGACCTCTGACCAGCAGGACCCCAAAACAATAGGGTTTTCATGTACTCATCATGGAGAACAGACATACCAAGTATGAGCTTCATCCATCAAGGTGGGGTCAAGTTATTAGGGTTCACAAGCCCAAAATGGCCAAATTATTAACTTTTCACAAATTTCCTATTTGTGACACAAAATTCACCCCCGACCTTATACTAGAAAACAAGAGGTTCCGGTACTCCCCATAAGAAAGCTACACACCAAATTTGAACCTGATCGGACCCCAACCATTTGGGACTTATCGTGTTCAAGGTTTTTCAGACTCTGGACCTCTGGGACATCAGATAACTCTGACATGACCCCAAAACAATAGGGTTCATTGTACTAATCATGGGAACATCACATACCTCAGGTATGACCTTATCAACCATGTGGGGTGAGTTATAGTGTTAACAAGCCCAAAAATTGCACAATTATTAACTTTCACCAAATTTCTATTTTTGACCAAAATTAACCCTCGACCTATACCAAAAAAACAAATAGTGTTCCTGTTAGAACCAGAAGAGGGCTACACACCAAATTTAACCTGATCAGACCAAAACAATTTTGGGCTTATCGTGTCCCCAAGGTTTTCAGACTTTGACTCTGGTACCTCAGAGGACCTCTTGAAATTGAACCAAAAACAATAGGGTTCATGTACTCATCATGGGGAACACACATACCAGGTATGAACGTCATCCATCCATGTGGGGTTGAGTTAGAGTGTTTATAAGCCAAAAGTGGCAAACCCAAATTATTACCTTTTCACAAGTTTCTATTTGACCCAAATCACCCCCCGACCTATACCAAAAACCAAATAGGGTCAGTTCTCCCCATAAGGAAGTACCACAAATTGAACATGATTAGACCAAACATTATGGACTTATAGTGATTACAAAGTTTTCAGACTTTGGACCTATGGTGACCTCTGACTGACCCCAAAACAATAGGGTTCCTGTACGACCCATACAGGGAAGCTACACACCAATTTGAACCGGATCAACCACCATTCTGGACTTTCGTGTTCCCAAGGTTTCATACTTTGACCTCTGGTTACCTCAGATGACCTCTTACCTGACCCCCAAACAATAGGGTTCCTGTACTCATCAGGGAACCCACATACCCGGTATGACTTCATCCATCCATAGTGGGGGTTGAGTTATCGTTTTCGACAACCAAAATTGGCCAATTATTACTTTTCACAAATTTTCTAATTTTTGACCAAAATTCCCCCCGACCATACCAAAAACCAATAGGGTTCCTGTACAACCCATAAAAAGCACCCCACATTTGAACCTGATCAACCACCCCATTCTGGCAATCGTTTTAACCAGGTTTTCAGACTTTGAACCTCTGGTGACCTCAATACCTCCTGACCTGACCCAAAACATAGGGTTATTACTCTCAATGGGGAACCACAACCAGGTATGGAACTTCATCCATCTAGGTTGGGTTGAGTATTGTGTCACAAGCCAAAATTGCCAAATTTATTGACTTTTCTTTTCAACAACTTTTCTATTTTTTTTTGAACCAAAATTCCACCCCCGACCTATACCAAAACAATAGGGTCCTGTTACTCCCCATAAGGAGCTACACACCACATTTGAACCTGATCAGACCATACGTTCTGGACTTATCGTGTTCACAAGGTTTTCAGACTTTGACCTCTGTGACCTCTGACCTGAACCCCAAAACATAGGGTGCATGTACTCATCATGGGGAACGCACATACCAAGTATGAGCTTCTCCATCCAGTGGGGTCCGAGTTTCGTGTTCCCAAGCCAGCGTTACAAATTACACACACACACTCAAACACCACACACAAGCTGGTCATGACTGCAATATTTCCTCTGACTTCGTCCAGGAATCAAAAACAGGTGTGATTTTCCTTTCCCAATTATACGGTCAAAATTAGGCTTTTAAGTATCAACTTCTCATGATAATGAAACCTTTTAAAAACATTGTAAGTAGATATAATTTTCTTGAATGTTTGAAGGGTATAGAGGGCTTTGTAATCGAGGAGAAGTGGAGTCATGAGTGACGATCTCGTCACCTTCATGTGGAGTGTGCTACAGTAAAATTTCTTCTGATACGTGGCTAGTCCTCTCTAGGAGAGGAAACGATTATGAACTAGACACTGCAGCGGATAAAAACCGCAACGTGTATATCCCCGCATAAAGCCTTTGTTACCCCGTTTGAAGAGGCACATTCCATTTGACCTCTGTGACCTTTTGAAATACCCTACTGTCGTTCAGACCGCTGTAGTTCACATTGTCCCAAGTTGAGTTTCAAATCTGACAAAGTTAGAAAGATCTCGAATAAACGCAAATTTGATCCCCTTGAAATCACACCGTCCTGTTTGTTTTGGGACCATTTCTGCCCCAACCCCCAGTTTCATAGTGTGGTAACAGACCAACTCGTTTTTTTTCGTTCAAAATCTGCAAAATACTGCAGTTACGCCTTACTTTTCGAACTCATCCAAGATTTTTGCTAGGACGTACATTGATAAGTTTCAAGCGATCGATAAAGCATTAAGAGTTATTGTCGCTAACGCCTAAATTTTCTGTTGTGGCGCGGCGGCGGAGACAGTCACTCTACACCCCCAAAACTAATATCCCCGAACTCTTACAGTGTTGCAGGGATATAATGATTAGATAGATGTACAGAGTGAAACTAAAAGATGGAGTCATCTGTGGAGTTGGGGATCGTCTAGTCTAACATAATTTTCGGGAATGTGTCCAGAAGGGTATAATGGGTGGTTTGGTCAGTTGAGATTAAGGTGGCCTGACCGAAAGTAAAGAGGTAGGCCTTCAGAAGCCTTGGGCGTGAAGTTGTGCGTGGCGACCATGCTGCCAAGGTGTTGACCTGGCCTTGGCCCAGAATAGGGTTGAGTGAAAGGTGTGCCATTGAGTTTTTCCCACTTATCCATGCTCCATGGACTCTGACATAAAACCTTTCATGATGATGATGATGAATGGATGTGAATCATGAGGTGTGTGGGAGTGTGTGTGATAGCAAATCTCATGCAAAAGATGTGAACCCACCTTGAGAGTGACTAAAGAGAGCAACACTAAGGCACCTTTCTCACGATCTGCTGTCATTCTTGAATTGCTTAAACATAGCACCAGCAGGACAAAATTCACCAATGTGCCAATGTCGGAGGACAGACGACACCCTAGATTTTTCGAAGCTCTGTCTGTTTTACGGGGACATTGAATAGCATCATGTTTTGCCCCTGTCAAGAAAGAAGGCTCTATACAGAATGGCAACTAGAAGCGAAATTCCTACCTTGTAATGAGAAACACAAATCATTTTCCCCACAGACTATTGTCCGCAGGTGTTCACATTGGCGTTATAAACATTGTGGTGGGGTCCACAGCCACTCCACAGGACCCCACAAATTTCAAATAGAACAATTTTGACAGAACAGTTAAAAAGACACTCAGAGGACCTTGTGGTTTTTACGACCTGGTATAGACTCATCCACTCGAGAAAAGATCCTCAAAGAAAATTCTGCAAAAGAGGTGCATTCTAAAGTTGAAATTGAAGTTAAGTTCAATTTCCGATTCCTGTGTGTTTTGTCTGGATTCTCAAAACCTGGCGTTCTTAAAAAAAAAAACGTCATAAAAATGTAATAATATCCATCACAATCATTATCAATATCAAAGTGAGGTCTCCGAAAAATGGATCCAAACAAATGACCAGCTCTTGCACCAAGCAATTACTAACTATAGAAATTAAAGCCAGCACTGGAAAATACATGTTGTGGTGGAGAGGCAGGGAGGGGGAAGGGAGGTGGGACAGAGGTTGGGGGGGGGGGATGGAGGGGAGAAGTGGAAATTTGTATTCAATACCTTAGAATGCACTTATACCATCCTTCCAGGAAAGGCTGCCAAGCCGAAGAGCACTCTTGAGCATGTTACTGAGTTTTTTCTCAGCTCAACCTGGCTTCCAGCTGGAACCAATATTTTCGGCAGGACATGGACTGAATGCCAGATCCAAGAATTCAGTCAGAAGGTGCTACAAGCTCTAGGTAAAAGAAGTACTGACCAATAGCCTGATCTCCATCAGAAAAGGGGTGATGGGTGATTACAGCAATTAATTGACAAGAATATATCTATTTTCAATGTTTCTTATCATCTTAATATCAAAATCTGGGAGGACCTACCGTTCTCAATGTTGACATCGATGCCATTCTCGATAGCCATCCGAATCATCTCTTTCTTGCCTAGTTTAGCCCCCAGTGCATGACGGTCTGAGGAGATGAAGAGACCGATAGGATGAATCAACACTCGCGTCAGGGTTTGAACTTGGGTGATCATTTGACCACAAGGTTTTCAACATAGGCTGGGGAAATGTTCCTACCTCTTACCCTCCTGATTATGCTCACCTGGAGGTGTTTCAGCAGACTAGGGAAATTCTTCTTTGAAAAGTGTCGAGGCTCAGGGTGTGTGTGTGGAATAACAAGCCATTTCTCGCCTTCTCTTTCCGATCAGTGCTCTGAGTAACAAGGCAAGGGTAAATATTCCTGCTCCTGGGGCCACTTTTTAACGTCTCCTCTTGGTAGTTACTCTCGCACAGCTGCTCCCCAACATGAGGGCGAAGCGCAGTGGAAGTTGGTGTCTGTGCTCGACACTGGGGTTTGAACCAGGGCCCAATCGCACTGGGACACTTCACTGCTTATTTAAATAGAACGATTTATATAGGTGGGGTCCGATCCAGAATTTTTCAATACAGGGGACGTAAGGGGACGTCAAGAAAGGCTTTGGGGCTAACCTAGGGGATGGTTTTGGGCAATTTCGGCTTTTCAAAGAGGGTCAGCTATAAAATGGTGCTTGTATGACACATCATTCAAGCCTATATAATCAATTCAATACTTGACTTTTCTGGTTCTAATGACTATTAACAGACAAGGGCAGTTGCGCAACCGCCCATTGGCACAAGAATTTATATTCCTTGATATCTGATGTTCTATAAAACTTGTGGTACCCAGCAAAGCCATCTGGATGGAGGTCTTGTGCCACTATAACTGAGCATCACATGCGGACACACAATGTAAGGGCTTTGGATTGACTGACCCCTGGTCTTGAACCAGGGAGGGACATTTGAACTGGTATGCATATGTCTAAAGCACCCCTTATACCCCTGGACAAAGGTTGAGTCATTGGTGGGTCATGTCATTCTAGTACATGACACCCCACCAGTCCCTTAGATGTCACCATATCCTGGAAAATGCCAGCCCTTGGTCCTCATTTCTCAATATTTTTCCACTAGAGCCAGTAAGTGACGCATCCCAAATCCCTCGTGACTGACCTATCTCAGGGAAGTGACGCACCTGGAGTCCGCTGGATTTGACAATGACACAGATTTCACACAAATATCTCTCAATGGGCATGGAGATATCCTCTCAACCTCTAGTCAGAAAGGCAATCACAAATATCTCTGGAGTTACCCTATGAGATCACTGTGCTTCTTCCCCCCCCCCTCAAAAAAAAATCTGGGAAGTCTGGTGAGACCACTGCTCCCCCCCCCCCCCTCCAAAATCAACAACAAAAAGACAATGATGCATGTGACTGAAGGTCATTTCCAGTTCACATTCGAAATTGAGAGGGCAATTCCAGCCAAAAATAGATAAGGATGGACTGTCGTCTGCTAGCGTCCAGCAAACAAGCGACGGCAAATTTTGCATGACGTCACACCAAATAGCTAAGTGCAGAAAAAAAACTTGGTTATATCGGAAATCACAGACGTTCAATATTATTATATCAATTTTATTTGGACAAAAAAATGTGTGAAATATACCATTGGTTTCAATTTATCTAAATTGCTGGATGCAGTATTATTGTTTACAAGATTTATTTTAATTGACGACAATCTATTTTTAAATGTCATATGATTTTGTATGGAAAATCATGCCAATCAAACCTTGTTTCATGTTCATAGCATGTTCGGTTATAAAGTTACAAATTTTTGAAGATTATTAATAATTTATCACTGCTAAGTTGGCATTGAACAAATTGGCAATATTTGATGGTCGTCATATCTACCATTTTAAAAAAGAAATGTTGTCTCCAACTTTTTCCCAGACAGAGAGGGTTTATCGGATGGTAGATATGACATCAAAAAAAGGTTGCCAGTTTGCCCAAATCACCAAATTATATCAAATTTGAGGAAGCCATAGCTTCTCAACCGAACATTCTATGACCTGGACACGCAGTGATATTTTAATGATTTTTTTATTTTCTTTAACATTATAACACCAGAAAGAGTATCATTCGGCTGGACTTTGCCATTAAATGTAGCGAGACAGTTCTATTTCAGAGCTATCTCCTGACCTACCATCCACAGCAATGGTACACCTCCCACAAACCATTTTTGGCATTCCCACTCATATGGCTTCCCCATTAAAGAAAATCCTATTACTCCTTGCACACTTCACAGCATTTATTTACTGTTGTAACAGATCGTAAAACCAACTGAATGAGATCGATGGGAAGAATTCAATTTGTGAATAATTCACATCTCGGCTCTTGTACGGAAAATGCAGAAAGCGTAACATTAAGGATATCATAGAGAAAACCCCACGGAGGGAATACTGAAATCTAACATTTGCGAACAACTGCATTTGCAATTATCACCTTAAATCATGCAGGATCCCTAGTTTACACCAAGCATTATCCGTCAAATCAGGGCTTTTCTCATATATTCATATCATGTTTTTTGCCCTCATCGTCTGAGATTCACATTATCGACATAAATAACGTGCCGGTGGGCTCAACCCCCCCCCCACCGATTCCAGGGTGACAACAGACGCTATGTCTGGGCTGCTAATTGCTCCTTATTTAACCAGGGGATCGGATCGGTTGCCTACCAAATGGCTTCGTGCACGCAGAGGGATTTCTACAGCCCAAGATTTATTACCGACAGACCCTACTTAGTGAGGCAGTACAGTGTTTCCACTTCTTGGGAAATACTTCAATACATCAATGAGGATGTCCTAAGCTTCAATGATTGCTTCTCGTTAACCTCAATAGACCTCATAGTACTCACCCACAGGTCAAATGGCATGTTTTCATTTCTGACTCCCTATTATTTTGAACTATATGCAGTGAAAAATACTTGCAGAAATGATATGGATTTTGGGGTGACATGACTTACCTCATAAACCGCCCATATCACACAAATATGAGCAAGAGGGGTTTGTCCCTACCATCCATCCCCACCATGGGATTGGTCAGGGAGCAACCAGTTGTTGAGGGTCAGGGGAAGTCATTTATGCCCCCCTCCCAACTCTCTAACAGTAGGAATGGCTCATGGATAATGTGAATGGAATTCACTCTAATTTTTTTTTTCGGTGGGGGGGGGCATTGGGAAAGGCCAGGTTTGGGGTCCCTCCCACCTCTTCACAAAAAAAAATCGCATTTAAGAGCCTGTAGATGCAGAAAAGTTTGCGAATGAACACCAGTGAGAACCAACTGAACATTTATATACCAGTTTTGGTGAGAGTTTCGCTCTTTTTCACTTGGGCTAGAATGGGCAGGAACTGAACCCAGCAATGCCAGTAGTTTATTGAAAGGTCAGAGTGTAGGTTTACACTTATTTTTCTTTCGTAAAATTCCACTGCTTTATAGTGTCCATGTCACATGTTCTACAGGATTCTCAAAATTATTTTGGCTCCTTTCTCAAATGACAAGTTAACAAATTTTTGATGAGTGGAACAACTGCTCTCGGTAGCAATTGCCAATTGTTCTCCTCCTTGCCATTGACAACGCTGAAAACATTCAAAAGTTTTGCTCAAAGGCCTTGGAATGACAGACTTTACGGCCCGGTGTTGCTCTCCCACCGGAAACAGCCTGCGACAAACAGGCGATCCATGTTCCCAGTAATGACGCCAGAAAAAAAGTACATAATTTGGGTGACAGATAGGCCATGTATCTAGGACTCATATTTAGGCTAAACTACTACTGAATGCGATGGGCAGTAGTCATTGCACTTTCGAACCCAATGATCATCGACCAATCAAACAGCGTGTTCAAGTATCTCATAAAATAGAACAGAAATTGGATAATTTTACATTACTATCGGGGACACCTGTTTCGTTGTGTTTGCTCGGCCCGTTAACTACCGTGATAACTCAACCTCCTTTGGTACAGTTTGGGGAGTTGTAAATAAAGGCTCTGTACACCTTTTATTGACAATCACAAACAGTACCAATATCAACTTTTATGCTTTGTATGGCTAGACATTGCCAATTTTCTTTACATTTATCTGGGTACCACAATGCTCGTAAAGACAATGTTCTGCGGTTCATTGTCACTGTGATAAAAGTGCAGATGATTGGATGGTCGGAGAGTGTGCATAACCTTGCACGACGTCGACAAAATGACTGAACGGGTACGGGCAGGTTCATATGTGGGAGCCCTCCGAAAACAGACCTCTAGGCATACGGCATCAGCGTGTAGTGCCATGTATGGCATGTCGGTAAGCACTAACGATGCTACACATCTGACCCTGCTAACCGTGGGTGACCTTTAACCTCTCTAATAGATATCGGAGTACATGCAATCACCAAGAGTTCAGTACATTCACCCTCTGTTGTACCACCTTATCTCCCACGCTCTGTTTCCATTACGGACAGACAGGTGGCCCCCACAAAAAGGGACATCGCACGTACAATCGCACGTACACATACACGTACAAAATCATCATAGATATAAGTGACTTTCTATTATCAGGTTTTTTTTGTCAATGACACACACGTCATCATTTTTTAGACAAACAAGTCCCCCCTCAATAGCCTCCCATTGAGCAGCGAGCCCTTTTCCCTCGAGCCCTTCACTTCATGATTCAACATTGAATGATGCCTTTGTGAGTAAGGCGTGGCGGACCTCACTGAATCTTCTTTTTTTTTTTTTGGGGGGGTGGGGTTGGGTGGGGGCGGAGAGGAATATAGTCTGAATATAGTCAATAGAAGCCTTGCACTTGCAGCCCCTGCCATGTGGCATCCCCTATTACATAGCATTGATTGATTGGGAAATCATCTATCCATGGATCCCTTGTGAGCCTCAAAAATGTCAGCAGTGATTGCTGGCAATGGGGAGGAGATGGGCCCCCTTTTTCAAATGTGAGGGTGCCTAGATGCAGAATGGTGCATTATTCACCAAATTATTTTTTCTATCATAAACAAACCTCTTCAGGTTCAGCTAACCTTAGTTTCTTAAGGAATCTGTGCAGAGGCCCTCCCCCTCACAGACTTTGAAATAATTTAAGAATCCCCCTATGGATCCATTGGCTACAAGTTGAGTAACACCGATTACGAATGTCATACACCCAGTCTGTACCTATATTCCTGCTAACATGACCCCAGCTGCCCCCCCCCCCTCCCTCCCCACCCATCCACCACCACCACCTATACTGAATCTAAGAACTGAATAATTGACTGACATATTTATCAATCGCCCATTCCTATATGTTGTCACTAAAAACAAGCTGCACAACCTCCCTTCCCGAGAAAGCCATATATCACACAAAATAGGCTTTCTATGCAGTCAGTCTGTGAGCTATCTTCGAATCTACTTCCACAATAGCTTGTCATTCCTGAAGAGCGCCACCAGTTAACTTGATTATATCACCAACTGCAAAATGCTGTCATGATTGAGTGGCAATATGATCTATTCATTCACACTGTTTGAAATCCTAATGAACTCGGGGACTGTCAAGGTATATTACATATAGACTGAATAACATTGGTAGAAGAGCGCCACACTACCGATGGTTCTGGCAGAGGCCATGTATTTGTAATAAACTGTTAATTGCAGAAAATAGTCTGGTGATAGTTTGTTTGACACTATTCCTGATGTCATCGACCTCTCGTTGCAATATAGAAAGAGCGCCATCTATTTAAAGGCTACAAGCTGTATCACTGCTAGCCGTACTCAATGCTGGTTTTCAATAAATATGAAGGTGACATTTGTCAGACCTACCAACACTCACAGATTCACCATGAGTCTTGGTATCAATCATGAATAAAATTACGGCTCTAACAAGTTTCAACTGCTTTCATCGTCAAAAAATGGTCGATAGATGCGGCCCAAACTACCTAGTGTCCGAGAAATTTGTTCAGCATAACATGCCTGCAATTATATTATAGAGTCAACCTGTATGGAATCAAACACATAGCATATAGTGCATGTTTTTATACCAGACGGATAGATACATCATCGGAACCTCAATCAATGTACACTAAGGGCTATTTATCTATCAAGAAGGAGCCTGTATCGAGACATCTCGCCAACACCCCTTTTGGGTCATACAAAACTGTATTAAGCCATACTCGTTCACTCTTCAACTACATGACGCAACACAGTTTGTAAAGCATAAATTTAACCTAACACTTTGTGATAAATTTTCCCCTCCGCATTGCGGTAGTTTTAGTATGGATGCATTTATTGTCAAGAAAACCACGTTTCTTTACGGTACGCCCTTTTGGTAGTATAGATTGAATATTTGAGTGATTGCTGGTTACTAATTGTCCTTTTCAACTTATAATTTATGAGATATATATATAAAATAGTTTTCGGGACCGTGCCTACTCAATGTATGAGAGTCAATACTATGATAGAAAAAAAATCTCAATAAAGACTGGTTAAGTTATTCAGACTTTCCGAAGACAATGACATTCAGAAATATTCTTTCCTCAATCTGAATGTTGGTATCTTAAAGTTGAACGCAATAATTTATCAATTCAAGATGATCTCGGGTTCTAGCTGGAATATCAAGTCTTCCAGTAGAACTCCTGTCCAGTTAATTCCTATTGAATAATTATTGCTTGAAACATGTATGATCTACGCCCTATAATACGCCTGACATGGTGATTCAATGTCGAAGGTGGGTCAGTGATAGTTATTGTACTTAAATTAACAACGCAAACCCCCTCAGTCACTCAGATGGACATAACACTTCCTTGAAAATGACCCACTCATAAGTCAACTTGTTCCACTATTTTCTGCATTAATCCAGGTACAACAAGTACGTAACACTTGGGTCCGCTTTAAGTGACTGCCTAGCTCAGGAAAGTGAAGCAGAGAATGGTGACAAGTCACACTTGTGACTTGAGGGTTGAAACATGCTGGTGACTTGCCCATGGTTGAGTGACTTGCTTCCATAGGGTTTGTTACAAGGGACTTTTGCCTGAAATGACTCGACTCGCACCATATTTTGAGTCGATGTGGCTTGGCTTGAGCAGACGTCTGAGGACTTGCCCCATCCTCTGGGAGTGATGGCACAATGTGGGTCACATCAGATTTGACAATGACTCCACAATTGACTGACTATGTCCAGGGTATCGGGGTGTGTCATGCTGCTATTGGAACATGGTACATGGTTTCCAAGTTACCTATGACAGGGGAATGTAAGTCTGATTTTCCAAAAGTGAACCAACAATGTCGAATAAAAGACCAACATACAATGAACATCTTCCCCAATTTGATCAAAAAATATGGTTTACTTCCGAGATATGCCAGTTTGAATGTTAAGCAGGGTACGGCCATTTTGGAAAAAAAAAAAAAATTGCGTTCACTCTTCCTCACCCACCCCTTGTAGCTATGAAGGTTCTGTTTCTCATTATAATTTTGTTGCAAAATAGGCCAAATAGCATACATTATTTCAGCTAATTTAGCGTTATTAATTTCATCTCCACAGTATACTTCAGTTTTTGGAAAAGCGTGCATTGAATTGCTCATTAGTGCTTATGATAGGTAATGAAAATTAGGGAACTACATTAAAATCCCCTGTAAAGTCGGGTTGTGTGACATCATAATTGGACTTGTTTGAGTCCCTTGCCATTCATTTGAGGGTGAATGGCAGCGCCCATCTCCAAGTTTAAAATGCACCTAATTTGGGAAGGGAACAATATCTTGGAATTATTTGTTTTCGCAAAATGCTCATTATTCACTGCTGTGTTCATATATGAGTAGAATACTTTCAGGGTTTCATCCTCCTTTAAAAAATCCAGCCTACTGAGTGGACAAGTACAGAACATTTTCTTTATCGAGAGCTTCACAAAGAAAATGCCTCTCATACAGGTCTCGTCGCAAGGTTCAAATTACTCCTAGAAATAACGACCTTTGACCCTCAATTTTTTGTCACAACCCTAATGACCCTCCACCGTGGTCATCAATGTGACAAAGTTTCGTTATGATCCATCAAAGAATATGGAGGGCTAGCAATTTGAATTAATTGTTGACAGACAGACAGAAGATAAGACATGCAGTTCGCACTAGCCTCAAAATCGATTGTGTCGAAGGAGTTAAGACCCCAATTTTCTGAGAACAATGTCAACTAGGTCTTAGAACAATAGAATCCTGTTATTAATTCGTGAACCAGGAAAGGAGCCAGCGGGGAAATGTAATACAAACGTTAAATTATCTTTGTCAGCTCCCTCGCTCACATCCATCACTAGAGGCACTGACGTACTTGAAGATTAATTTGCCGTCAGTGAAGATTATATTCCAGATAAGTCTGGGATAACATCTGGCTTCCATGGAGCTTTTTTTTTTCAATGTTGTTCCCTGACCAGTGAAAAGTCAAACAATCAATCAAACGTGATATCAACAATAATGAGGGGTTATTTCAGGGGGAAAAGGCCTTCTTCGATGTGAACCAATTTTTTAAAACCATGCAGTCCAAGGACGCTCATATGTTGAATGCAGAGGGGGTATGCAAATCAGGATGGTGGTCCAAAGCAGCATTGAACTTCTTTTTTTTGGGGGGCGGGGGATGACACTTATTTTTTTTTTTTTTTTTTTTTTTTTGGGGTGGGATGTGTGGGGGGATGAGGTTTGAATTTGAGAATATGATAATTTCAACACGAGCATTTCATAAAGTGGGGGACGCAGCCTCTCCTTTACTCACATGTTGTGCTCGATGATCAAATTATGGTTCCTCACTTCAAACCCTAAACCCAAAGACATAAAAAATACTTTTGCAGTATGTTAATTATGACAAAGGTCAGTAAAAAACTGAATTGACCTCAACAATTTTCCTTCAATAATTACACTTTTACATACCATGCAGAAGCCTTATAAAAAGTATGTGTCAACAACAGAACAAACACCAGCTTCAAAGTACATACAATTTGATCAATAGACATAATCAAACAGAACCCTTTTTTCCACTGAAATTCGGATGTCTCTATTACACAACCGTCTCTGCAAAGATGTAATTGACGTAATCTGGGGGCGCCCCCTATCTACAACAATATTTTGACCCACACAGCGCTCTCGAATACAACATATATGTTAGGTTATGAGCAACATCTCACTGCAAGGTCTAAGACTCGATACACAAATTCTAGCTGGTTATCAGCATGAACACACTGGCGTTACATAAAAATGGCTATTGATGGGACTGGGTATTAGTCACTATGGCTAAAATATTTAGGCAGGTTATTCTCTCGGGAATAAACCAGGGATACCACCTGGGGGCGCTATCATGACCACACAACCGCAGCAAGACAATGCTTCACACTCATCTGTTTATAAGAGCATGTCTTCAGCAGTTAGTCTGCGTACCTTGTTATTTTCTGTGCCAAGACTGATTGTGTCAAGTGTTCTCGTTCGGCCTCACTGGCTCACGTTATCTCACGTCGTGCACTGTAATCGAGGCGGGAGCCATGCACCCTGTATTTTTTTCTTCTGTTCTTTGAAACCTTATCTCATCATTGGACAACTACAACAGGATCACACAGCAGATAACCACTAGGAGGGGGGAGTAATGTACATTCCATGGGAGGAAGTCCCAGCCCCGGGTGGGGCCCATCATCCTGATACCCCAGAAACACCCCCCCCCTCAATCCACCCTCCAAGCCCCACACTTCTGGCCCCAGGGTGACAGTGGGTCCAACAGAAGCAGATGTTGTGACATTGATGTTCTCGGCATTTACATAGGGCAAGATAAAAGTGTTATGCCAAAACAGGTGCTATCGTGTGCTGCAGTACCAGGGTTGTTTGCAACAATGGGGGGGCATAGGGAGATAAGAAAAGAGGAACATGGTGACCACTCCGAATTAGTGCTTGATGGAATGATTGACAGCCAATGGGTTCGACAGAGTAAACACTGATGCACATGAAAATCTGTGGTTAGTAACCAGGTTCAAGGGGCAAATTTAGGTTAGTGACCAGAATGCGGTTTTCATTGGGAACTGATATTGCAATTGAGAAACTTTGCTCACACCGGTCCAAAAGAATTGCTAACTGAAAAGGATTCCAATTTTTCTACAGCAATGTATATAACAGTAACGGCAGAAGCAGATTATAAAGGTCTCAATAAAAGCCAATCAGGAGTAATAAAACATCTATATGTGCCAGAGAGATATTGAGGTCTTGAATTAACAATCAGTGAGGTTATATTTATTAATTCAATGGCATGGCGATGTAACACCTTGTTAATGGGCAATTGTCAGCTTTTATAAATTGGACAGAATTCGATAACATTCAACAAAATCAAGGCCACCCCCCCCCCCCCAGAAAAAACACAACAACAACAAGATGGCAAGCGTGGTTCTGACGTGTGTGGAGTGTGGTAGGACTAGGTTTCAGCCTTGCCAAGCCCACCCCCTCAATTTTTTTTCTATATATGGAATGCATACAATTGCATCTGAGTAAAAAATGCTCAAGGGAGACAATGAATTGACATTGCAGCTGGTAAAGGCATCCTCTCCTGATCGAGGGTCCTTATATTTTAGTTTGTTCTCCTTGCACCATGGGAACACCATTAGCAATTAAGAATAAGAGCCCCCACCCCACCAATTCTCATACCTTCAGGCAGTACTCAGATAGGTAATTGAAACATTCAGTACTCTTCAAAACCCGCAACGTAGAAAAATTAGCTCATTTCTCGAGCAACAAGGGAAAGCAAGTTTTATAGACAGGCTTCAAAAAGGCCGCATTGGCAGTCATAATGTTCATGCATGTGAGCAGGACCTATGAGATAATATGATAACACAATGGAAATGGTTGTGAATCTGACCTATGATACTTACTCAAATGGAACCCACACCCCCCCATGCGCCACGAACATCTGCCAGTAACACAAAAGTTTGGGTCGGCCACCCCATCGCCCTTCGCATTCTCTCCAGGCGGAGGCCCTCTTTTAATGAGCATCTTGGCTCGAATAGGCAAAAATTCACACTCCAATTTCGCCACGATGAAATCTATCCGTCATCTCCAGTGAAAAATGTTTGATAGGTGGAATAGAGACTGGAATTTAACGACACTGTATATCATTAACTTCAGCTGTATACTGGCTGTTGTATGCCTCCATGTTATTCTCCTCCACTCATATTCACTACCAACGAAATAAATAAAAATTGAAATTATAAGAACCAAATCAACAACCCCCACACACACCGTAGCTACATATGCAGTATCTACGCGCCTGCCAGAGCGTGGACCAAGGTGTCCAACACCGGCATACCGCGGCGGTGAGGCTAGCCGAGTTACGGTAGATTGACAGCTAGGTGTTTGATTGATGGTTGAGTGTTTTGTCCCACAATACTGACAGTGATGACATAAAGATGGATTTAAAGATAGGGGCTCGTCTCAGGAAGTGAGTCACCGATGACTACAGAGAAATAAAATAAATCATGGGAACCAATACAATGGGAAATGTCACATGTAATCTTGACCCCATGTCTTCCATGTGATGCCAAAACTGATTCCGTTCAAAACTCATGCATGTATCTTACCCTACCAATTTCTTACCAGAATCAACGATTTCACAGTTGCTTTCAGAAAAAAGAGTGGAGTGGCCTGGATTGAAACGGCAACACTCCTTGTTACTTTCTGAACTGTGCAAAACGGTTTTTATAGTGGGTTCCCACTCATGATAAAATTGGCAAAATTAGAATAAGGGAGGAGGGTGGTTGGGGGTGAGGAAATTATAACTACTGGATAAATCTGAGAAAATTCAGCTCAAAAATTATGCATAATACAAAGCCGTTTTTTTTTCTAATGCTGATACCGAATCAATGTTCATCTACAAATAGTCATTGCTTAAGCATAACCACAATCTGCAAAAGTCCCAAGACTCAATAATCGATTGTATAAAAATTATTGTGTCAATTTGTAATATTTAGACCATTTCAATTAGTGCTCAAACACAGTAACGATAGACACCCAAGGGAACTAAGGTGAGCATTACAACAGGAAATATGTGTTACAGGCAATTAATTCCAGGTAATGCCCAGGTTCCCCCCCAACTGGTCCCCCATTATCCCCTACCCTTAATAGGGAATGCAATGAAGACATGATTTGATTTATTTTGATTTGAAATCTACGGGTCCAGAGGAAGCATTAATAAGGCTCATCAAGAACCTGGCCGTACTGATTTTGATCCCTACCATTCGGCAAACTCCTTTTTGCTGCCTTCCACATTTTTTTTCAAAATATTTTGCAATAATTGTGGTAATTGTTATTGATATCTTCTCATCTTCAAAATTATTGACCTGAAATAATTCCATTGTGCATTGAATCTTCTTTGTCTGCCCTCGATTTTTCAACTCATTGGTCAAATGTCCACCAATTTGGATTGCTTGTGGTAATCGAGACAATTCTCCATTTGCCAGATCGTGGTGGTTGTGTAAAAGGATTCCATGTGGGTGAGTCGCCCATGTGAAACAGGGACTTTCGAACAGTTACATTCTGGGCCAAACTAAGCTCGGCAAATTTCACAAGTTTCCACCCTACAGTGTGATATCATTCTAGCTAAATCAAAAGACTTTATTGATGGATATCCTGGTATAATTCCTCGTCCAAGGATTCGGTATGCTTGGATAATAGATTATGGCAATCCCCGGGCATTTGTGTCAGTTGAAATAAGTTGTTAACAAAAATCGGGAAAACCTATCATCTTCTTGCAATAAAGCGAGGAACACTGTGGGCAGGTGAGGGGTGTTCGTGATTCGGGTCTGCCGTCCTGCCATCCCTACGTCACCACCTTTGTGCGGTACGGGCCCATACCTGTCAGGTACCCCGACAGAAAATGGCAACACTAGCATACCCAGGTAGTCAGGGGGAAACCGACCGAAAGGTGATTGATTAGTGCCCTTTCATTTGTACTGACAACTGACCAGCGTTGAACCCGGATTCCATCAGAGATAAGTTGTCAGGTTGGTGTGGGTACGATAATGTGAATGGTCCACTAAATTAACCACGGTGACAGCGATGACGTATCACTCACATTAGAAGTTACTGCTTGCTGAAACTATTGATGTTTACTTATTTGGATAATTCTTGACCGAAAAGGTATGTTGAAAATGGTCCAGGTAGAGTCAGGTAGACTTCGGATAACCTGGATTGACTGCCAAAAACCACCCACTTGGTTTTGGACGGTCTAGGCTGATGATGGATGCCTTCTTCACCCTCTATGCACCACACAACCCTGCTAGTTAGTCAGATTTCCAGGTCTTCTCATGGACAACACATTCTAACAACACATGTTGACTCTCATTTTCAATAAGATAGTTCAGAGTTCCAATTTAATGAGATGATAATGATATTGTGTCAAAGGTCATGAGGGAACGCGCAGTTGACGTTGACGTACAGCGTGCAGAATGATCTTTCGGAACTCCCATGCCAAAAATTACAGATCCCGCCAACACAAAACTTTACAGATTTCCCCCCATACTTATAAACAATAACATTTGAAAACATGAGATGAATTGTTGGTTCAACTAGTGGTGACAGTTTGAAAATAAGTGGCAACAATTTTGCTATGGGGGGGGGGGATCTGTTCTATTCCCCCAAAACTGTTCAGTGGTGAGCGTGTGCACTTACACCACGAACTGGCTTATTCAAATCAATGAGGTTCGTGTTAGGTCAAAAGTGGGGGGCTATAATATCTCGACCTGGATTATCAGGTTACGCCGTTTTATTTTAATTCAAAGTTAGCGTACAGAGGAAAATGCCAACTTCTCACCCGAATCACCTCTGAACCTTCGAAATGAGTGGTAATACATGACAATACTTGGCACATTCGAACCAAACTTGGCTCTTGCCCTATTATATTCTGGAATTCCCAAGAAAAAAGACAATACGGTGAAAAGAGAGAATTTATTATACTCACCAACTGTTGAATTGTCGGCAGATTGGAGGTCCATGATAGGCAGGAATAATATGTGGCTAAGAAGAAAATAATAATAATATAAGAAAGTGTTAAACAATTTGACAGGGGCAAGAACATGAGAGGTCTATGCAAATATATTAGGATGAAGCAATTTCAATGCCACAACTCTGGAAACCATATTAGGCCCAATCAGTATAAAACTGCCTACTCCTATTTTGGTTAGCCATTTCCCTTTTTCAACAGCTGCCGGAAAACAGCTCGGATACGCGTCTCTCTGTCCGTTTATCTATTGTCATATTCGTTGATAAATCTAAACAATGACCAGTCGAGGTTGAAACTAGTGAGGATGCAGAGGTATTTAGTCCTTCATAAAAATGCCTTTAGCATAAGATATACCTTATTCATTCCTATCTTCACCCTGTTGTTGTTGTAACTTCAATGGGATTACAAATTAAGACTTGGTTTGAACATTTTTAGGACTGGTGAAAAATTTCTTCTTGATAAAAATCTTAACTTATCGATCCAATCAATCCTTTCCAGTATTGTTCCACAATTTCCCCATTTTTGTGGTGTGATTGTGTCATATTTATGGACAGTCCATCACTCGTTGACCTATTTTGCTGCACATGATCAGTTGTAGATATCTCAGAAATAAATTCAGTAGGTTTAACAGGCTGGATGATTAAACAGACCACCTTTTCATTTTTGACAGTCGGTGTTAAACGCACTCATGTTTGATTGGACAGAGCAGGTGACATACATGCAGTGTGAAGATGTGTACAATCACGTACCTAGAAACAAGAGCACGTTTGAAACGGATAGACTACTGTCCAAACGCACGAGCATGATTCTAGTCTGTGCATAGTGCGGGTCTATTAGAACGAATATGGTATGCTAATTAAACAGGCTAGTTCACATACATAAAAACTTTGGTCAATTCACATAAAAGTTGGTACATGTAGTAAATATAAGTGCTGGAAAATGTTGAAGGCCATTCCAAGGTCAAGTGCCATCAATAATGTCAAATTTCTCAACAATGACTGATTAACATTAAAGTTGCTAAATACAGTAAACACTAGGTGGCAAAAATGTTGGAAGTCCTTAAAAAGATCTCCAGAAGTAGTTATTAGGCAGGCTAATATGCATAGAATATGCTAAATCGTCAACATCGATTTTGGATATACAATTGTAAACAAGGTTGATGACATAGCGTATCAATCTCAATGGCTAACTTCATATACTCTCAATTGTAAAGATGAATATGATATTATCATTAGATTAATATCTTTGTAACAGCCCTCAGGTGTGAGAGATGTAAATTTCCAATAAAGTTTCACTTACACTAACTAGGTGGCAAAAATCAAGTCAATCCAAGGTCCCTGAGGTCAAATTAGTAGGCTAGCATGATAAATCAGACAATTCTCAAAACTAACCTTAGATTTACATGAAAGTGTCAGTTCATACTATACACATCATCCAGCAAAAATGGTCTTTATGCAGAGAGGAGGTCTCATTACTGAACATTGTATAGAACAAAAAGAAAACAAAAAAATTCCACCCTATGATCTATTTCGACTAGTCTGCTCAGTAACAGCCTACAATCCCCTGCAGCTATCAAACAGTATAAACTGCGATCGCACTTGTTTTTAAAATGAGAAGAAACCTTTTTTTTCCAAAGGTGACAAGTACCTTCACCTCTGTGAACTCGGTGCTCACTAAACTAAAGTGATGTTTGTTCTAAATGCAGCTGAACACCCATCAATGGTTTCAGCTACTTCCTAGTAATTCCCCATTCTCTTGTTTTTGCTAAAATACTCTATAAATATTCGCATTTTTTTTGTTGCAAACAGTAATTTCCTGGATTGCCATGGAAACTTTGAAAACTTATAGAACTCCACTGGGAAAAGTATAAAAAAAAGTTCACCACAAGCAGGCTAGCATGCATAAAATATGCAATCCCAACAATGGCATTGAATGAAAGTACATGAAAGTCAGGACTTTCAAAGAACGTTATTCAGCAGAAATGGTCACCAGGGGTGATCGAAGGGCACTTTACTAAGTATCGTTGTACAAACGAAACTCTCTCCCCCTTCAATCTATTAGACCTTCTTTGATCCTTATTTGATCTTTTGAACATGACTACCATCACCTACACCAGTGGTAGCCAGTCTTTGTGCCAGTGGTTTGTAACAAGTCATGACTCTAGTCACTACTTTCCAAATATGAGTTGACTCGAACAACTTTGTGGAAATTGTCCGCATTGAAACGGTTACAGTGACTCGAGTCAGTGGACTTGACTCGAGTCACCTAAATCTCTGAAAGTCAATTAACTCGGTCATAGCCTTTAGTGACTCGTTATAACACTGCCTACAGCTACCAGGTCGTTACTGTGACTGCACTATTCATGCGAGGAGAAACATTTTTTTGAAGTGACAACTCACTTAGTACCATCACCTTTCGTGATCTCGGTGCTCACTTAACTACAGTAGGCTGATATTTGTTTTTTTGTGCAGTGAACACATCACTGATTTCGGCCCATTCCTGTGGTGATTCCTACTTTTGTTTTTGGCCATGATCCACGCTATTTTGTTTGCAGACTAGTAATACTGGTATTTGCTGTGCAAAGCTTGAATAAAAGAGTATAAAACCAACCGAAAAACTTTATGGAATACACCTGACCAATATGGCAGTTTCATAGGTTGATAATTATATTTTCAGATTTGGGGTTGCTGTGATTTGTATGAAATATGTGAATAAAAATGGTCAATAGCTTGATATCAAAAACTCTGGGTAATCTGTACAGGAGTGCCCTACCAACCTAAGGCAGCTAATCTCACAACCTATTCACCATTTTCCTTCTAAATACCACTTCTCTTCACAAACAAATGTGAAAACATCTGCCAATTTGTCTCCAAGGTTTGAGGCACTACTGGGTTTGCCCACTTGATCAGGAACAAAGCAAACATTAGGGTAACGTTGACAGTTGTCCCATTTTAGCCTGGTTCAATGGCGCAGTTGGCAATTTTCACTGCAATATTGACAGATAATGTGAGTAAAATATAATATCACTGTCAGCTTTGATTATTTCGTCAGAAATGCCCATCATGGAATAGGTACGTGAATATTACATATTGTTATCAGGTGCCATAACTCTAGCCCCTATGTGGTTATGTGCGTGTAATTGTTAACACTAGGCCTAAATCTCATTGCACCTGTTTCGAAAATTTTGTTTGTTTTGAAGAATGTCTATGATCTAGCCATGCCCAAGGCCTAGAGCCCTTCGCTACAGATATATGAATGGCTGGGATAACCCCCGCTTCCCTGTACAATGTCGTAGTCAGTACACAGAACTACAAGTAGCTCTGAACTTTCGACTGCCTGTCGCAATGCGCCATTGCTACTGTGCACGTGTGTTGTCGCCTGTGAGTGGGCCTGCCACCAATGAAGTTATATGGGCGAAATTGCATGTTTTAATTCCACTGGGTTGTTCGTGCCTTCTGAGCAGATACAAGCGCTCACCCATCAATATTTCCCACTTTGTTGGACAACCCGTGGCCAGCTTGCATAACTG
This sequence comes from Sclerodactyla briareus, assembly GCA_026419785.1. NCBI lineage: Eukaryota > Metazoa > Echinodermata > Holothuroidea > Dendrochirotida > Sclerodactylidae > Sclerodactyla > Sclerodactyla briareus. The sequence goes on along the minus strand of JAODTK010005822.1, from coordinate 619,911 downwards.
TATTTGTGCTACCCCAAAGAGCGCCCCCTATTTTTGTGATTACCCCAGGCAGAATATAAAAGGGAAACAGCAACTATACCAGCCACGCATACCAAATGTAACTCATCCTTGTATCCTACCACCTGTCGATTTGTGGACTATGATTCCATCACTTGAATTACGAGCAATCACTAGTGATTTTCTGAATGGGGGGGATGTTCCCATTTGCCAGCCAGGCCGCACAACATAGAATATTAGCTTCATGTTGTAAAATCAGCAGCTAGCCACACACACAAGTTTTAAACAAAACAAAAACACATGTGTAACTAGTTTATGGTAACTGTAATTTACAACTGAGGAGATTATTTATCTTTTTATGCCTCTTTTTATCAGTTTCACAGCTGCCTTCCTCCTCTACAGTCATCAAACAAGTCAGGGATAAATTGGCATGGAATCATGAGAGTAGAACTCGGGTAAGTCCACAAGTAACAAAGAAATACTTTCAATAAAATGAGTGATACTTCCTTTCCGGTAGGCATTTTTCTATTCCTATCCTTTATATATTGGTGTTAGGGCAGCTTAATGAGGCCTACGTCCCCATGGACTCTTTTTCTTACCAGAATGATCTACCAGCCACAACTACGAATTGAATTCATCATAGGAGATACCATTACAGGGAATATTTTTGGGTGGCTTATTATTATGTGACCATCCAATGCGGAGTCATCACCATTGGTGACGCCGAGGCGGAAAACAAAGATAACTGGGACCCTCAGCTCACTTGAGATGCCTTCTCCAGTGGCAAAAAGGTGCCAAATCATTGTCTAATTGGAGCATTTCTTAAGCATCCTATTGACAATGAATTTTTGTGGAAGGGGGATGGGAATTACTCTGATAACTTCGGGACTGGCTAAGGCAATTGATGTTATTCAGTTGAATTGATGTTTCCTGTTCTTAGGACACTAACGCTATCCTCATCTATCTACCCCTGCAGAGAGACGACTGATTTACCTCCAAATCCTCCAACACGTGATGGGTTGTGTTGCCAATTTTATTTGAGTTTCACTCCGGATTCTCAAATTTAATCTTATGTTATATACTGTTAGAAAGATTGTTTTGCGATCCATCTAACTGTTGAGTGGTCACAACAGAGGGGGTGCATCAACCAGTACAAAATATCATTTCTGGCCAAACTGCTATGTCACACAATTGTTTCGCCTATGGACGCAGTGTGGAGGCATATGCAATTGCATTAAAAAGGTTAAATGACTGCAGGACCCTTTGTTATTCAAGTATGTCAAATAAAAAAAATATCCATAGAAGCTAATAAATTTATGGACATTGGATTATTCTACAAGTTGTGTATTAAGTCACAACAAAGACTGAATTCATGGGACTATTCAATGAATTCATTGCTAAAGTTCTCAATACTGTCCCTGTTATAGTCAACATCATCACTGCTGACATCGTCCATTATATAAAGTGAGTCACAATTTTGAATTATTTGGCAGCAGAACCTTCAGAAAAAAAAAACCAAGGAACTGCCAAAAAAAAAATAACTAGTACATGGGGGAGGCACAATAGCTTTGGGGGACACATCTCATAAAAAAAAAAATTGGACCCTTTATTCACTGATACTGTGCCCCAATTTTGATTGTGATCTTCCCAAACCGTTCATCCCCTACACGTAGGGTTACCATCTGTCCTGAATAATCAGGATTGTTTCCACTTTTTCATACCAAAATTGACACAAATACAATCAGTTTTTGAACTAAAACTAATATTAAATTGAATATGACAGTGATATGCTGCTAAGTGTAGCATTTAGTCTTTATAAAGCATTCAAACTAAAAATATCTAGTAATAGGGGGTGGGTTAATTCCTATGTTTGGTGCAACCTTAAAATGTCCCACTTTTTGCTTGCTAAATATGTTAACCCTACCTACATGAATGTACAGTTGTAATGGTCCAGGCATTGGACTGTAGTTTTTTTTAGTTTCCAGATGGAGTTCATCACCGACACCAATCGAGAAATTCACCGCAGAGAACAGTTTGCCTGAATCTCAAAGAGTCAAAATCTCATCATTAGAGCTATATCCATGAAACAGCCAAAGCCACGACTACATGGGCCTCAGGTACTTGTGCATACTGGTCCCCCGCTCTCTTTAGTGGAGCAGGCTGACACTGTTATCATTCTGCCAACTTGGGGAATGAGTGAGAGCAGCAATATCTACAGAACACCACGATGGAATCAATCACCTCAGGCAACAACCACTCTCGCCATGTTGACTCGGAAGTCAATGAATAATCGGCTACTGCACAGGAAACTGATTCCCCCAATCTGTCTGAGCCGTTATTAAACAAATCCGAAGCGGTCATATGTTGCTGCCAGGGTACTCGAAATTCTTGTAAGCCCTCGACCGCCAAGATACAACAGGAAAAGCAGGAGCACCAACCAAGACGGATGACCATCTCCCCCCGCAGCCAACACGAGCAGAGTCAGCAGTGTTTGGGTCAGGCCACTAAAAGTCCATGGTGTGCTCGGTACACAGGCCTGTATATGCCCCGCCTCATGAATCTGACCACGCAACGCTGGAGCCCACAAACAGAGCCTGCCGAGTTCTGTTGTTTCAAAAGGAGGCGGTTTATTACCCATGGCTGATGGGCGATTCAATCTTTGCGGAGAGGGGGGAATTGCAAGCCGGATCGGTGTAAGCCTCCCAACCAATCTTGACTTGCTCGGGGTGACTCTCTCAGAGAGTCAAAACGGCACGTTCTGCGAACATGGCGGGGCCGGGTTGAACACGTACCTGGTGTTGTTTACATCCCCGCTCCGGTGGTATCAGTGGTTAACTCGGAACACAAGCAAATATCACGTTGTAATCCCCCACTCGAGATTCTAATTGGAGGATGTTACGAGGTTGATCTCTTCTCAAGTGTGACCCAAAATTGACTCCTGGAAAGATGCCATACTATCTGGACCTGAAACAGTTTCCAGTTCGGTTTTGATAATCCAAGCCAGTCTGAATTTGAAATGTTTATTGCACTATTACATGTAGGTATGTAGTACTGTCTTAACCGTGTAAGACGATAAATAAATACTTTGGGAACTTGGAGGAATTTCCCTCAGCTAGCTCTTATGTTTTCCACAAGATGTTTATCTTTATATACCTTTTTTCTAGGCTAACGGCTTTGCCCCTGGACATTAATGAGAACCCTGAATCACCAAGGGAATATGTGTCCATGCTTGGCTGGGTGAACACTACCTGATGTTTACATCCCACTCCGGTGGTATCGGTGGTTAACTCTGAACCAACAAGCAAATATTGCAGATTTTGTAATCCCCTTCTCGAGATTCTAATTGGAAGAATGTTACTAGCTGAAATGTTGAAATGTTGATTGAAAATTACATGTAGTACGGAGTACTCTCTTAAAGTGGTAAGATGATAATACTTTAGGACTTGGAAGAATTTCCCAGGGGTACAGCTATCTTTATGTATTCACTAGACGTTATATTTATATACCTCTTCCAGCTGAAATATGTATTCATCATAATGCTTGGCCTGGACACACTGGATCAACAAGGAAATATGTTGTAATTTGCATGTAACCAATTCTTATCTCCTTAAGCAGATCTGACAAGCACACCACGTAGAGGAGGGGTGGGGATTGGACCAACTCAACTTTCATGAGGCCTCCATACATAGCGTCTTCTGTAGGGCCCCCCCTCTACTGAAATGACTTTGTTTCATGCCGATCCATGGCCGATGTTTCCTTTCCAACATCCGGCCGATGTTCGATCCATCCGATGATGGACGCATGAACTTTCCAAATACCAGTATATGCTTGCATTCTTTGAGAACTTCATATTACAAGTGGGCACCCACACCCTTCAATTGTACGTCATTCTAAACAAATTATTTATAGAACAATTTGATCACATATCAGCTGAACATTTTTAAAAAAGAAAACCAAAATTGGGGAGCGCTTCAAATCACTGTTTGTGTTTTCACTAGCGTTTATTCGCTGAAGCTACGTTTATCATGTTCATGTTCTTGTTGTCACATGCTGTGCTGCACTGGAATGATTACATTTTAAGTGCCTCCAAACTATTGCGATGTCTTGTACTCACCTTAACTACTCATTACAGCCTAGTCAGCGGCTGTCTGAATGACGCCCCTGCACTGTCTGGACACCCCCACATTCACGAGTGGTTTGTGACGCTCCTAACTCTTCCAATACTCCTACTCACCAACCTCAGGTGATAATTGGGACCTCACAGATCTGTGAGAAATCACACCTACAACAGCAGCCAGCTCTCTATCCTGAGTTTTAGTGAGGGCATAACAAGTTCTATCATCGAGGTTAATATCTGTAAAACATGTTATCCCACTGGAACATAATATCGGCTCCACAATATTATTAACTGAATCATCTATGAACAGGTACATGTTTGTGAAAGATCATTTTTGAATATTATCATTACATACCACACATCTACTTTCGACCCAGTCTCTTCACACGGCTAGCTACACCTCTGGCACTCACAGTCTAACAGCATGATCCATGAGAACTAACTCTTTACACACGATACCTGACAGCCTAACGAACAAAGCAAAGGTTGGGGACAACACCTATACTTAGGGTGTAAAAACCAAACACCCTACGTGCCCAGATGGGTGAACGATACTCCTGTGATATGCTGATATCTGTCTTCACACCGGAAGGGTAACAAATCGTACCGTTATAGAACGGCATGGACTATATTGAGCCTGTCATGCTGCTGTCCTACAAGTAGTTGAGTTCAGAGGCCAAATAATGTTTTCCACAAAAAAACTCTAAAAACTGATGGTCTTAACCAGACAGAATGGGACAAGTCACAAAAATCTGACTCAACCCACAAGTCAAGTCCATTTCAGGCAAGAGGCAAGTCCCTGTACAATCTCAGTGGAAGCCAGTGCCACTCAATAAGGGCCACATCCCCAGAATTTTTCACCTCATATCAAAATCCACTTGTCTCAATTCCTTGTCTTAACCCAATTGCTGAAATAAATTGAGGACAATTTTCATCTACTTGCGATTTCGTAAGATACCATGTCAATATTCTGGAATCCCAGGTATGCACATAAAGGCAACCGGCTTCGCCAATGAGAATAATGGCAGTTTCAATTTGGTTGGAGAGCGCCCTCGCTGATGCTGCCCTCACCCACGTATTGCTCCACATATGTGAAGCACAGTTCTGTGCGTTCCATAGGGCTGGAGAAACACATCGCACCATGATTTCCCACCGTACGTGCCCCAACTCTGAAACCTGCCATAATTCCCTGCCGAATAGCCCCACCGCCTCTGTATCCTCATTCCCACCCGAAACTACCTCGGAATTATTGTGCAGAAAACTGAATTGGCACCCAGAAGTGGCTCTTTCGGTCGATAATCAACTTCGCTTGAATGGGCTTTATCAACATTAGCCCACCTTTGTCGTAGAGAACGGTTTGCATTTTCACCAACGAAATAACTTGTGTAAACAGCACTAACCCATGCTACTTTGATAATAGGGGATCCTCTTTCGCACCCGGTGAGCGCCAAAAATCTTTGCTAATTCCATTAGAGGTCAGAAATTATCCCCCATCCACTTCCTCAGAGCTACTTCTTCCAAGACATCTTGGACAAGTATTTTCTTTCTTGGGGCCAGTTTGTATGCCATCCATAGCGAGTTTTTATTTTCTTCCTGTTTGCTATTCGACCACCACCTGGAGCAATTGAATTAACACGATTATTTGGGTTAAAAACGCATCTCTGGGCTATAATTGCTAGAAGCACCATCAACTGGGTGAAAAAGCGGAAACCTATGACATTAAGGCTCTCTGAACTTCCTCTCCTATTTCGGTTGCACGATTGTTGCCAATTTGGGCATAATCAACGTTATCAGGTGCTACAATTATGTTTTGTCTTTTACCCGGTTCAGGACAGATCGCGCTCACATAATGAATGACTACTGTCTGACTTGATGGTTTGGACAATCCAGTTAATTTTCTCTCTCTACGAAATGTGGATTATTAAATTGATCAACTGAATTGAGAGGAATAAGTCGATGTCTCAATTAGCCATGGACAAGGCCGAGGGAGGAAACGGCCAATTATGAAATTATGTAATACTTCCTTGGACATTGGTTAGTCGATGAAAAAAAGCCTGACTCTTGGCCAAATGAGTGGAAACAATGGTCAAAGGAATCTGTGATTCAATTAACTACAGGTCTACCTTCCCCATATTTTGCGTGATTTTAGTAACATTTGTAAAATGATTCTTTTCAATTTTCACGTTTTGATCTGTGTAGTAGCCCAATCATATTCCACAGCATTTTCATGTTAATACCGTATAATCGTATCACGCCCCTGGGAGCATTGCATTTTGAAAACAGGGGGCATCTAGTAAAATGGGATATTTAAAAAAAAAATTGTTTCGACTGTTGACCCGTGTTGCTTTCTGAAAAGTTTTCGTACGACTCAGTACTGCGTAGCGTGTTCGGTGTTTAAAATATCCCCGCCCACCGAAACCGAAAAACAACCACCAGTTGAACCGTGCACTAATATCCAGCAGACACTATATGCGCGTACGATTCCAAACAAAAAGTTACGGTAGGCCTACCAGCCTAATTCTAATGTATAGACCATGTGGCCCCGTCCGTGCGCACCACTGAGCTCCATATGTACAGAATCACCTTACATGGGCATTGACAAGGCGACCATCAGGTGTGAGAAATATTTCCATTTTTTTTAAAATCATTCATTTCCTGAGTAATTAGAGTGTACAAGTGCATACATGCTATGGTTGACTGTATGAATTTTCCTTTTGAAAACTGTGCTTTTTATCAATTCGTTTGTCTATGTGGTGTTTTTCTATCATAAGTTGAAAAGTCTCGCCGTAACAATTGCACAGACGTTCCGTACTATAGCCCGCAATACATGCTTTAAAGTGCAAGCATTTGTGAATCTGTGACTGCAAGAGGAAATATGTTTGATATCGGGATACTGCTACAAGTACAAGGGGCAGGGTAATTTTGATTTTGAACTTTAGTGCTGGCTGGCGGAACCGTTTCTCCAAGAGCAGATCTGCATACTGTGGGTAGAGCCATTTTCTTACTTAATACCCTCGTGTTATGTTTCCAACGTTTATTCCTAACATCTCATATTTAACCATGGACCAACTTTCCATGATCTCTAATCACTTTTGGTGGAGACCATAGCCTGCTGACGTTCGAACGATAGCTGAAACTGACCCTACATGACCTTTGATCCAAATTCCTAACACCCCATATGTAACACGGTCCTGATCACACTGATCAATCAACTTGCATGATCATTCATCTATTCTGTAGGATATAAACGGCTTTAACCGTTCAAACAAAATGGTCAAAACTGACCTAGAATACCGGACCTCAAACCCTGAACACCCCAGAAATATACTTACCAATCTTTTACGATCATCCTATTTATTCGTTGGAGTAGAAACCGCTTGAACGTTAAAGCTAAATGGCCAATAATGGCTCCCGGATGACCTTGACCTCAAATTTTTAGCACCTCATTAACAACTTGGTCAATGATAATACTGACTCACTTTCATGATCATCCAATCCATTCTTAGAGTACAGTTTCTTGGCCTTCAAAACGAAATTGCCAACATTTATTTCTAGATGTCCATTATTCTCAAATTCATGGACACCCCATGTGTAACATTGGTCAATGATAATACTGACCAATTTTTTATGACCATCCAATCTATTCTGTAGGAGTAGAAACCGCTTGAACGTTAAAGCTAAATGGCAAATGTTGACCCCTAGGTGACCTTTGACTTCAAATTTTTTAGCACCCCAAATGAACCATTGGTCAATGATAATACTGACCAACATTCATGATCATCCAATCTATTCTGTAGGAGTAGAGGCTGCCTGACCATTCGACTGAACGAAATTGCCAACATTTATTTCTAGATGTCCATTATTCTCAAATTCATGGACACCCCATGTGTAACATTGGTCAATGATATACTGACCAATTTTTTATGACCATCCACTGTTAAAGCTCATGGCAAATTGTTGACCCCTAGGTGACCTTTGACTTCAAATTTTTTAGCACCCCATTTGAACCATTGGCCAATGATAAGACTGACCAACATTCATGATCATCCAATCTATTCTGTAGGAGTAGAAGCCACTTGACTATACCAAACAAACTGGCTGAAATCATTGACCTCAATTCCAAAGCACACATTATACATGGTTGATGGATAATACTGACCAACTAAGTGGAAGCCGCATGACCATTCAAACTAAAGTTGAAAAACTAACCCACTAGATGTCCTTTGACCCAAAATTCTGAACCAACCCCATATATACTACTAGTCAATAGTAAGTAAAGCTTTCATGTTCATCCAATTCAATCTGTGGAAGAAGCATTTTGTTCAGATGACCCTCAAAAGACCATTTCTGCCCGAATGACCCCAAGATGACCTTTGACCTAAAATTGTTGAACAACCCAGAAGGCCCTTCATTTGGTTATCAATGTGACTAAGTGTCATCATGATCCATCAAAGGATGTAGGATGAGTAGCATTTTGAATACATTTGTGGAATTATCACAATAGTTCACCCAGCCAAATGCTGAAGTGAGCCCAACGTGTCAGTTTCAAAAGAAATTTAATAATACACTCCCCATCCAACTGTCCTTCTATTCCTCTTAACTTATCTTCCTCCTCATATTTTTACTTCCTGATTATATTCCAATCTGAGCCTTTCTTTCCTCATTTTTCCCCAAACCAGGATGGCAGTTTTATTAATTCTAACTTCCAATCTAATATCTGACCTTTGATTGAATCCCTTCCACATCTACAACTTCAGTTAATTTAATCACTGAGTTAAAAATTAAATCCTGTGATTCAATTGCCTATTAAATCAATCTTCGCTTCAACCCCCGCGCTTCAAATGACCGTTTCCAAAAACCACTGGAGCCTAAACAATCGTTGAGAAAATACAAATAACTGAAAATCCTTTCTGGCTAACAGAGCTCATATAGACAGTCGATGTGACATGGAGGTCTTTGAATCAACTTTGGCACTGTGTCCAGAAAGCATTTTGTAAAATTTTTTGTTTTTCTACTACAATATAAAAACAAAAGTTTGTATATAAACTTCTCCCCATTAAATTGTTTTGGTTCCCGTCAATAAACATCTTGGGCTGAACAGAGAATGGAGTTGATAACGCAGGTAGGGGTGAAACAAATTATTGGTTACAATGACTGATTCTTTGCATGCTATTATTTCCTATGGATTTCAGTACAAAGGGTCGACAGAGTCCAGGACCTTGAAACTATTAATGACTCTCAGAGACTAACAACAAAAGAACATTTTTTCAACAACAAGAGGGAAGGAAATAAGAAGTTACAATAGGTGTGTTTTTCTTTTCAAAGCTTTGTCAGACAATTCTGACAATTCCGGGCTCAGACAGAATAAATGTTTGTACAGTCTGAGCAATATATACACACAGGTGTATCTAGGTGAAAGGAACAAATTGATTGAGTGCTTGTTGGAACAATTGGACAGCAACCATGAAAACGGGATTGGTAAATCTCAGCAGCTATTGTTTTGTTTCTACTGGATTGAATAAATCAATTTGAGGCACGTTCCATGTTTATACAATATTTATCCAGTCTGGCTGATGCACAGACACCTTAATTAGATTATGTTGTTACATGTTTATTCTGGTGGGGAGAGAGTTCCTAGTTCATCCACACTTTCGGGGATTTATGGTTTCTCTTTCAGCCACAAGATTTTGTGTGTTAGCACGATAACTTCCCAACACATTATCCTATTGAGCTGACAATTGGCACACATTGGATGAGTTCAAGAGTGGAGTCTCTTGACCACGTTGACAGCGGTCATCCTTGAGTCTATCGTCATAATGCGATTACTCTTCAACAATTCCGATAGTCTGATTGATTTTGAAACATTTCACATATGTCCGTCAGATAGAAATATCAGATGGATTCGAAAGTGGGCATCCCTGTGCCACTCTCACATGACCACCTAGGTTTTTTCAAGTAATTTTTGGAACATTCATTTTCAACCCATGGGACCCACGTGGTGGCCATTTTGAGTTCTTTTCATGAAACTTCTCTTTTTCGTAGTTGGCAATAATTTCACAAACAATCCTACAACTTGGGATGGTCTACCTAAAACAAGCTGAGGGGTGGGGGAAGGAACCCATAATATACTGGCAGGCAGAGTTTCGCCTCATCCAGTAGCCGGTTCATCCATGCAAGTGCGCACGCCCACCACTAAGCGGTTCAGGGGTACAGTGGAGAATTTTTAGCGCTGCTGCTACAGATTATTTTTCACTCGGATGTCACCACCCTTTGAAATTGTAACTATTTTATCCCATGTCTCACCATGCTGTTGTTGGTGGGGGGGGGGGGGGACCTCCCATGCTGGTAGGTTGTGTTTCATGAGGGGTGACTCAGAAGGTCTTTCTGAATGCTGTTCGTACAACGTCAGATTGCCATGTCCCCCCATGACCGTTTGACATCACATCATTATATTAATGTACTTTCTACTGTGAACAGGCCTCATTAACACTTGATGACTCACTCACATTGATCTGCAATGATTGTTGTGACTACAGTCCAGTCACTGATTCCTCAAACATATCAATAAACACTTAACTACAATTCCACTCCTTATTCTTCTGAGCAAACACATTTTTGCTCTCACATACCATACTTGTCTAATAAATGCCCACGTTGTACTTCTAAAAGGACATTTTCAATATGCTGGAGCCTACTCGAAACATCTTCTCAACCACTGAAATATGGTGAGGCTTTCAGAGACTTCTTGAAAATGAATGGAAAATCCATGCAGGTTAGTATTTCTATGACTTGGAAAACTTTTACGAGGAAAGAATTCCAAATCACAAATGACACTCCTCGGAAATGCAACTCACTGCATGAAACCTGGTATGACTACTCCTGATACACTCACTGCAGTCATGGAACAAAAAAAAAGATAATAATTAATACAAATAATACAAAAGAACTGCAGGAAAGTCCTCTAAAAACCTAGGAACTACAATACCTAAACTCACAACCATGGCAATAAAAACTTACTCACAAGGGAATACAGCCAAAGTAAGAAGGAAGAATGCCGAAAGTCAACAAACTCAGAAGCGAGTGCTTCTTGACATTATTTGACTTGCGAGCTGACCAATCCTGGGCTGAAAAGAATATGCTAGTTCTCGCCAGCATGGGCTTGGGAAATGCTAGTGTTTTGCAAAATCCTCCTCGAAAGTAGTAAAATGAAATAATTAAATCACCAAGGCAACATGCTAAAACATTCAAATTCTGGGGGTGTGCTGATTTGATGTTTTCTCTTTCCACCTGTTGCCCATTGAAAGAAAAGAAAATTTGTTACATAACTACTAACTCATAATACAAAGAATTTCCGTCACAACAGGCCTGGTAATAAATCACCTCGGATAATTGGATGAAACAAACCTACATCACTGGAATAATTCATCCCAATCTGTATGTGTGATGGACCTGAAAGTATAACAACCCCAGTGTCACAAAAAAGAACGGGTTTGTGAATCAGTGAACATTGAATACTTACCCCTGAGGAACTGCGCCCCCCAAGATTCTACAAGTGTCTGACATTTTTACGTAGTACCGGGTTGGTAACACCATCACTGCAAGAAGTATTGGTTTGCATTCAAAAAAAAAGGGGCGACGGGATCCAACCCAGTACTCGGGAAAATGGCGGTGCATATTGAAGGGGGGGGTATTTTTGGCAAGAGAGATTGGGTATGTAGAATAATACACGGTTTCCTTGGATCAGCATACAGGCTGTCCGGAACAAAATTAGTTAACACCAGCAACACAATGCATCAAACATTGGCGCAGACATAAATATTATATTTATTTTTTAGTAAACACTCGAACATGGAATACTCACCCCCTTCAGAGCCAGCACAGGATAGCAACGAGGCGAGCAGCAGAACCGGTTATCGGGTTAGCTGGTGAAATTATTTCAGTTAGTCCCCATTGAATATTCAATAATACACATGCTTGCAAGCAGCATATCACTACACAAACCTACCGTTATTAGTGCCACAACTCTGGCTGTACACTGTAGATCTGAATTGTTTCCTCCCTAGTGTTGCAGGTTGCTTTTTGGCCCCGCAGAATTCAATCTAAACTTGAGCCAAGTTACGTAAGGGGCGTTTTAGACCAGGGTCTGAAATAAGCGGGGCGACGGGCGATTCGCCCCCAATTTTCCCTTGCCCTGTGAAAAAATATACGCGGCGAATATGACACGAATGTTATGTAAAATCGCCCCTTCAGTGCTGAAAGTGTCTCTCAAAAAACAATTATTAGCCATTAAAAATTGTAAATCATGAAATCCTATTTGCTGAGTTGCTTTGTTCACATTATTATTAAATCTCCTGAAAAGTCCGCGAATTTTGTGCCACATCCGCGTAACGATATCAATCCATGTCGCGAAACCACAGTACCATTTCCGCGAAATTTTGTATACTTCGTTGCATTGACTGAAAGATGTGTACTTTCCCTCACGATAGCGGAAACACACACCGCAAGGCGTCCCGATAATGACATTGTTTTTCTGACCGTCTTCAACCAGTCCCGACTTTGTTACGGTCCGGCGCGTGTTACATACGCATATTATTGTGTGTCAGACCAAGCACGCGAAACTTAGTTTGTGTTTACTCATCGATAATTTTGCTCGACATGAATATTGCCGAACTGGTGCATACACCACTCCGTGTAACCACTAAGGGGACCAAGTCAAGCCGATTGTAAAATAACGTAACAACTGCAACTGTAACATTGAAATCACAATACTGAACACGGGCCGTGTAGATGGGTTGATACAAACCCTATTTCACAAAAGATTGCTCATGTTATCGCAAGGTGTCTTCAAGGGTCCTTTTCTGATTAGGCTAAGTGTGGTACCCTGTACAAAATCAAGCAGTTCCTAGCCTAGGCCTACTGCTGCTACTTGTGGGAATTATAACCATTGAACTTCATCATTTTGTTTTCTTATTTATTCCACAAAAAGGTTTTGCCTGTAAAGACCATTCTACGATAGCCCGAAAATTTGCTGTTGAAGGATTTGTCATTTCGGCGCGGTCGTGTAGCTATGGGATGTTCGCAGAAACGGTTTATGGCTGGGGTGGCTTCTACTCATTACGCCTACCCATCACTGCCTAGCTATGGCGTGTACCTTGTCTAGGCATAGATTTTGCATGCATCATTTGAGAGAGGGAGTCAAGGACAACTGGGCCAGAGGGAGTCGTAACTCCCTTAGCGCACACCCTCCCATTGTAAAACCTAGCTGTTGCGATTTTCGGAGGTATGCATGTCACTACGAAGATCCCACTGTCTGTATTTTCTGAAGAACCAAGGGTGGGGTGAGGGCTAAACATGGCCTATTGGTCTTAGCATGAGAGAACATGGGGATATCGAAGCACGGAAACGATATCGGACGTATATCGCGTTGCACCATTTTTTATTTACTCTCCTGTCATATTGTAGATTTCTAAGATCAGGATGTTAGCACCAATAAAGTGACTGAGAATATAACAGGGCAATTGCTTTCCGTACCATCGAGGTTAGTTTTTTGCATTGCATCTTCGAAATTTGAAAAAGGGCCCCCGGTGTGGGTCAAGCGCCCCCGCCCTCTCCGCGAGGGCTTTTTTTTTGAAGCAAAATGAAAGAGCCCCCGTAGAGGCAAAAATTATATTCCTACCTGTTTTTAGACACTCCCTTCGAAACCTTCTATGAATTGGGTTTAAACAGAAAGTGGAACAGAATTTGAAGCTTTTATGTATGCACACGAGCACAAAGTTTTCAGTTTTAGGATTATTTTTGCGAACGAACGCATAATGCGCTTGTTAGTGGCTGACCGCACACCAGACAGCCTAGCCAATAGTGGTCAAATGTGACACACATGTGATAGTATTTCCAAACAAAAAAAAATTTTTTTTCCCTAAATGATGGGGTGTGTCGGATTCGGTCCCGAAAATAATAGTGGGAAAGTTGGTCTGTCTGGATTCATCCTCATATTGTAGTCACTTAGTGACTGATTGGGGGGACAGTGTATGAATGGTAAGAGTGTGTCAGTGACCTTTCACCAAATTTTCCGGGTTCGATTCTATGCAGTCAGCGACGATTTTAGCTGGGGTGGCTGTTGCTCACTGCAGTTGTGATGCAGTGGATTTTGTGGGTATTGTGGTTTGTTGTATGAGAATTTTTGCAATAAGTCTTATCTGTTGGCTGTGATCATCGCGACGTGACTCCTGCTTTCTCCAGGTTCCGAGAAAGTGGTCTGGTCCTGTAGTTCAATGGATAGTTCTTTCGGGAGGAGGGGGGGTGTAGAATGGCCGTCCCGGATGCAGGTTGGGGTTGTTTACACCCTCATCTCATCTGGGCCACTATCCCGAAGAGAGGCGAGTTATCGACTGCATCATTCACGGTCATCTATGGCCAGTTTCCTAGGAGGCCCCTATCGACTTCCGCAACCCCTAGGATCGAATCAACATCAAATCAAATGATTTTATCGCCAGCCTTCGCAATGACTCACCCTTTTGGATATGACATTTCATCATACAATGACAAGTCCCGATCAGAGTGCCCAAAAACCGGCATGCTATATGATTTTCTTGTGGGGGCTGCATACAATAATAAAGGTATGAGCGGATTTAGTGAGATCTAGCCTGCCTATAACTGATTAAGAAGTCCCAAACAACTCCCCCACCCCACAGCTCCCAGAATCATGCTCAACAACTGTGGTGAACAACATGCACGCCATACACCTGAAGCCATACCGCTTTTGTGTTAGTTTAGCAAGCCAAGTTAAAGCATATTGTAAGGTTTTTTGAATTTGAAGAATTTTTTTATTTTGTTGAATAAGCATAACCAAAAAATTAGTGGTCCCAAATATACACATTTTGTTGATGTTTTCTGAGGTTGATGTATTAATGCGCCATATGTTCTGCCATGACCTACATACCATTAACGGGACACAGGTATTTAGCTACTTTATCTACTGACTCCACTATCACATCGGCCACGAAGCACCACTTGCAAGTCTCATACAAATGGTAATGCCCTGGTCCTGATCCAAATTGAGAACTAATCTGCCTGGCCACATCTTCCCACATGAACATGGGCCACATGGAGCAGAGCAATTAAAGGCAAAGTTTCCACCCAATGAACTCTTTTTGGTCTTTAATGTTAAAGAGAAAAAAAACCATTGCAATATTACTTTTTTCCAGGTTCATACATGTTTCGGTCGGGATTGAAAAGTTAGACATATTTTCTCAACCTTTTCCTTCTAATTGGCAACTCGCATTGGATAAAGTTATCATATTCTTAGAATTCTACTTTATAACCGAACATGTCTATGCACATTAACAAAGTTTTGATTGGCATGATTTTCATGCACAATCATATGACCCAAAATTTTCAAGTATTTTTGGCTGGACTTCCCCAATTAACTAGTTTTTTGGATGTCCTCACTGGAGTCTTCCAGAGAGGGTCTGGCCAATGGAAACTGCCATATAACCGAATATTTAATTGGAAATTCTTTAATGCTTGTTATACAGTGTCATCTCTATAGTCCCCCCCCCCCCCCGCCTCACTAATCCCCAGTCTCATTGCCCCCTCTCCCTAGCTTGAATCACCATCATCAGCATGGGACCCGGCAGTTATGACTGGCCACCAGGACGGCTTGTATGCTTGGCGTTCGCACAGCTTTGCAGTTACTTTCTGGAGGTGGGGGGGGGGGGACAGGTCCAGGCCCAGTCCAGGATGCTTGGGGGAGGAGGGGGGGGGGGGAGGTGGCACGCGGATAATGAGGATGCCAGGGACTGAGAAAATACCCTAATTGAGTTGTACAGTCTTTGCTTCGATCGCCTCTCACATCAGAACAAGGACGATGGGGGGGGGGGGCAATCCCATGTTTTTTCCTGCCCCGCATTCCATCTACTGAATGGCCAGCCAGTTGTTAGTTGAGAACTGTTCAGTAAAATCATTGATACAATAATCATGACACTTCACCGATATGAAGTCCTGTAGTCAGGGAGTGATGACAGAGCATGAGGAAGATGAAACAAAGAAAAATATAAAATACATAATATTACCATCAGAATACAACCAAATTTAATACAATACTGCAGAGAAAAAGTAGAGAAACAAATAGAATATGATAATTTATTATTTATCATCAAGTTATCGCTTTTTATTTCCAGATAATATCTCTAATTTTAAAAAAAAGCTGAAATTACAATTCCACCAATTAAGTTTTGAATTGATTCTTGATTTAATTACATTGCTATGAAACATTGAAATACATATAATGGACCTATAGCCCTAATCTTTATTTCAATATTGGAATAACGGGAAGAGCCTACAGACCCCAAAACCCCAATATGGCGTGCCTGCACACATGCAAGGATTGAACCTAACATACCTCAATAGTTGACTCCTTTATTCAATAGAATAATTTTACACAATGACAGTTTTGAAGTGAGAATGAAAATTCCCTGATAATTTACAGATTTCTGTTCAATGCATACTAAAACAGAGCATCTCTCAAAACAATATTGTTTCTAAAGTTGAGTTGCAGCAGAGCTGGTCTTACTCCCTACAATCTATATAAATAAACCTGTTTACCATTGGGTAATGACATTTCCAGTAATGCTCCAGCCTTAACTGAGCAAATCAATTTTACTAGCAATACTGCGCCTTTATACCATTATAATGATTACTGAAACAGATGCCCGCATTGCCATCTATTCAAATTAATATCGTAGGCTTTGACGAAAGCGATGCAGAAAATTACTAAGCCAAATCCCTCGCCCGATCAAGCTCAGAAAGTCCTCCCGGGGGGACGGCACAAAGCCCACACAAGGATATGGCTTAGGCATAAGTCTATCGGTGACACGACAAAGTGCAGGCCAAAAACAAAAATCGTCCGCATTCAGGCCGCATCGTCACAAAACCCACATGAGGATGCCCAGGCCGACTTCTTGTTTGTTTGGTGTAATTCGTGTGTTCAACAACTGGAAAACATTTGCTGACCTCAACTAAAATTGGTTCTATTCATACCCAACTTATCCCCCACACACCTGTTGTTTGCCCATGGCTTCGTGTGCACCCATTCCCAACAATCCCCTTAATCGTCCTTCGTCGGCCCGGAGCCGCAATGAATTCTAACTGGATTAAAGCATTGGGCGTGAGCCGATCTCCGACGGCAGGGTGAAGTTTGACGTGATTTTCCCAGAGAGATTTAGTGGAGTAATTTATCATCGTCAATGGAGGGGGGAAAGGGAGGGCGGCATTCTCCTTGACGAGATCAGATTTAGCATCCGACCCGCCTGAGGATTCCATCATGTTGCATTTGTAGCATTTATTTCCCCTGTGGTCTGGAGGTGGGGATCTGGAAACATAGGCACCAAGCTCGGAGAGTCATGATCCGGTCTTCGCGCCGGAGGGGCAGCGCTGTCTCGAATGCTGACAGATTTCCTTCGCGTGTGTATAATATCCGCTGCAGATGCGACATGCCAATTACCATGTAAGCACACACTGGAAATTGTGAATCGTCACCCAACCACCACCTGTCGTAAAAATTGTGAGGGAACATGGTACGCGAGCACTGGACAATCGCGTGTTCCGGTGCAAAACCGTAAAATTGGGGATCTTTCTTCCCAGTTGTTGGCGAGTGATTAGCAATGCGCTTGAGAGAGATAGCTTGGGCCCATGTTTTCCCCGTCTTGAGGTATCAGTCCCCTCTAATTGGAATGCCACCTGCCTCTGCAAATTACCAGAAAATAAACTCTGCCTTACCCGATCAAACGAGGGGAGGGTGATGGATTAAATCCACCCATTAGGGTTCAGAGGGGGGGGGACCTTGAGTAATCACTTTTATGTAGATAGAGTGCGGTTTATAGAGGAGACTGTTAACAAGTCAATTGACCAAATCTTGTGGTTGATACATGCACCACATGACATACCAGAATCTTAGCTGACTTGCAACAAGACTGAGGAATATGACTTTAAATATATGGGGTGATACAGATGAATCAAGTTAACTTCTATCACTCACGGTAGTATAGTATTACTGAGGCTGTCTAACAGTGTGAAGCTACACGCTACATGCTCAGAAGTTGCTATCTCAACCAAGGCAGGCCTTGGTCATATGCGTTCCCAACGTCTCTTAACCAATACCTGGATGATATATTCGGATTTTAACAAAATTCTATGCCTCCATTTGAAACTTCCAGCTCCATTTGAAGTCTAGCTGGTGGCACATTTTTGATCTTGATTTTGGATTGTCGTCCCCACCCTGTTACCTTAAGTGCACAAGTTTGCAAGACTGCCTCCCCCCCCCCCCCCCCCCCTCCCTCCGGATTAAAATTGGAAACGAAAGAGCAGAAAATTTGGGGGGGGATTAGTTGAAATTCAGGTCAAGACAATAGGAGTGAAAAGATGGCATGCATTCAGGGTCTGATTTTCTATCAAATGCCTGGAAGGTGAGCAGAATTTGTGCTGTTCCATATATAGTAGTGTTTTGCGATCCATTTTATGGACAAAACCTGCAGGCAACTTTGCTTGCCCAAGATTTGGCCCAAAAAATGAATTCCCCTTTATGTATAACAGTAGGACCAATAGCAGAAGGGTTCATTTTTTCAAGTCTATAACTTGACCTAATGTCAAACTCTGGGCCTTTGTAGCCTGAGATGTTAGGTGCCGCGTTGGAATAGCTGTGTCACATCGCGAAATGCTTCTTGAATAAACAAGGTTGCTACACACTTTAGGACCTGCAAAAGCAGTTAGTTGTACACAAAACTAGGAGACAGTCATACAGGTTTTCTACCAATTTCCTCCAGAGATTGCATAGACGATTAAGGTCCGGCCACTATTCCAAATGCTAATTAGGCAAGATTACACACTATTGGGTTACACAAAATTTGGGCATGTCAGTCTATACATGATTTTGGGAGTGCCCTTCCCAATATGGACTTCCCCTAACTCCAGTAGTTAAGTCGTCACATGACAAATAAAACATATTTCTATATATAATTACTACATTCATCAGGTGACTAATTTTTTTTTATTGAGATAGGGATAGTGGTAGAATCTACCAAAATGCTTCCCCTTTCAATTTGGGTAAAAATGAAGCAACAGGAACCCTACGTTAGCCCCTTTCACTTTGATCAATTAACTAATTCTCGCCAATCGATTATGAGCCAAATTAATCTCTGCATTCGGGCTACGCCCTGGCCACCCAGGGCTCAACGAAATCATGAGCTCCATTTGCGGCAGCCCAAAATTGTCCCCATTACGTCCTAATTTTGTATTAAATTTTGGTTGGCACGTTTCAACCAAAAAGATGGTTACCTGCTCGCAACAGCTTTAATATTGCTTTCTAGTCTTCCTCAAAATAAAATTAAGGAGAGGTTTGCAGGGAGAAAAAGATTTGGGGCAAGATATTAGGTAATTAGATGGTAAGTGATAAAATTATTTCAGATACTTCTAATGATTGGGTTTAAGGGTAATGGCTTTGGAAAAATAAGATGCAGGCAATTTTGCCGTTACACAAATGAGTTGGCTCTTTGGGTTTGGCGAGGGATTTTGTTTGGTTTTTTTGATAGAAAACCCACTAAAATTTACAGGCTCCAAGCTTTGGAGAAGGTTATGATTAGAGTTGGGCAAGGTCTTTTCCATGACAGATGTCCATTGAATATACTTAGTATGAATCAGTGAGCGTCACTTAACAAAGAATCATTGGAATTTTTTAGCAGAAGCCAGTAGGGTCAATGGTTCTACAGGATTCAAGCACACAACACACCTCATATGTTGATAGTGGCTGTTGGGGTTTCATAGAACTTGTAATGCTTCCCCTAATTGTTGCGAATACCATTGCACTCAATATCCATCCAACTGACATAAAATGTGTCACACCACGTCCCTATTTTCCCCGGGCCCTAATCACTGTGAAATTCCTCTTAAAAAAACATTTTTCTACAACATTACTCTTAGGTTGCCATAGCAAGTTGACATGACCAAGCCCTGGCGTAGCGCAGTTCCATTGTTGACAATACACGTGGTGTACGGTGACTGTGAGGTAAAAAACAATCGAAATCCCATTTTTATGTAGTTAGAGGTCATTGCCCATTACATTTGCCCTGAATTGTTTAGGTACTAGTAGTGCTATAGTTCAATGTTAGTGCCCCCTGTAGTCCGCCTGCTATTGATGCCATGCTGTTTCTTCTTGCTATTCCTAGAGAACGCACAGCTGCAGCCGAGGTGCCGCGGTGCAAGGTTACTATGCGTCTTTAATTCAAGTAAGAACGTTCCCTCAATTCAAGTACACTGTGCGACTATCCTGAACCCACTTTGTCTGCAAAAAATGAGCTGTAGCAACTAGCAGTGCAGAGTCCCCAGATTTCCATTTCAATTGAATGTCAGGGACATGTGACCTAGGGTTGCTTCATCTCAATTTTCAGATTTATTTAAAAGAATGGCACAATCACTACCTCAGCATGTCCCATTCCAGATTACTGCATTGGGGCTAACGAAACAGACACTCTGCTATCCGATTTGAATTAAATTCAACATTTTTCAAAAACACCTTTAGACAACCTCCCTTAAACAATTGCCGTTGGGCACACCCTTGTGAATTGACATGAACTAACATGTTCAGCGCCCATACAGTGAGAAGCAAGAAGGAGTGGTTCCTATTCATAAAATATTTTAATACATTTGCATAAAATATCACCTATGTTTGTTTACCACTAAAGTGTCCAACATAGCCAACAAACAAAATGTAATTACACTACTACCCTTCTCTGGGTTGCACCTCTCCTGTGTCTATCTCCCATCCATAGAGAGAAAAAACCTGATAGTGCCATTATAAATCACATCTGGTAATTGGAATCACCTAATCGTTAGGACAAAGCCCCTCCCTAGGTACCAAGTAGACACCACAAGCCACACCCCATTCTAATAGAGCCTAAAATACATCACTTAGTGTATGGGGCCAGTTGCATGTCAGGGGAAATACCGTATCTCAATTTTGGAATTAATCTCGTTAAGCGGCTTTTTCCCCTCATAAGCCTGAGTGTTTTTCCTTTCAGTCAATGACGCAAGCCGTGTGTTGGAGTGGGTGACGTTTCTGAAGCTATAGGAGGTAGTGTAAGCACCAAACTAAATGGTTTTGTGACACTTCATCATTGGCAAATTTCAATTTCACCTCATACTGGTCTGGCAAACCCATCATATCCTTTATTTTTGTCTTATGCGAAACAGCTGCAGAAAAGAGAGAGAAAAATCCACAAAATCTCAACCATCATAAGTATCCACTTCGAAGCTGCAAGTCATGCAGCAAAGAGCTGAAAAGGTTGGATTCCTCAATTTTGAGCGTAATATAAGTGAGAAAATTGAAGAACTTTGTAGCCGAAATGCTCTCAAACTAGACACTTTGTTCTGCACAGAGTAAGGACGATGGGGGGTTGATAAGGGGAAAGTAAGACGCAGTGAAATCAATTGGACGTGGTCAATAAGTCTGTTCAGTTTCGACTGAGCATCTCACCACCCCCTGGAGTTCATGCAAAAATAATCAGCCTTTTCTTAATTTTATTCAGCATTGCATGGTTTATTTTATTTTTTTTATAATGTGGCAGCTCATCACTAAACCATTCGGAGTAAGAGTTGAGGTTTCTCCCCCGAAGCCGATCATTACGGAAGATTTTTGAACTGTCAGCGCTCTTATATCCTCAAACTAAACCAATTCATCCCATGTTCCACTTATATTTATTGTTGATGATATTGGGTACCATGACTGTAATGTGTAAGTTTTGTACTGGTAGAATGAGTAATTTGTTTCGAAGCTGGTTTGGACTGTATTGCCACTGTCTCAGTCAAACTGTCCATTTTGCTTGGCTGTGCAATGTACTGAGACGTATGAATGTCTCATTGGATTGTTCTGTGACCACACAATGTACCACAGCAACTACCGCATTGTCATTCTAATAGACGCTCACCGAGCTAAACAAATATACACAGGTGCTCCTATTAGGGACACTGATTCGACTTGATTGGCAGTTGCAAACAATTACTAATTTGACTGATAAGAAAACAATGGTATGTTTCAGATTCATGTTTTCAACTTGTTATTGCTTAATTGTCCCCACTGTTTGAAAATTCATTGTTATAACCAAATTGTAGCTCAGCTTTAACTATTCTGTTTCTGGTTCTGCACGGATCTTCGGAATAACTCTTCAGGGAAACTATGTAAAAATTGCGATTTAAAGGTGTAATTAATATGAAATTCACCCAAAATGCATGTGTGCACCTATTAGGCCTGTCGCTTATTAGATGATACTGTATCAAAACAAGGCGATATTTTTTTTCAAGTTCACTTTGTGTGCTGGCTGGTAACAGGATAAGTACAGTTACTATTGCTTCACACCACTAAACAATCAGATTCCAGATGACCATAAATTCTCCTCAAACACCGAATATCAAGCATCTTACCCTCGATTTGAATCGGTACTGGTCTCGATTCAACCCTCCAGCCAATCAGATTGGCAGGAAACCATAAAGGTAGTGATGATTATGGAAATACGAGGGTGCAAAGTCATTTGTTGGGCATTTACGACCGATGATGACGTCATCATGGAGGCTTCAACCCCGAGCCGCAGGCGAGGGTTTGGCCTCCACGTCTCTCTGGCCAATCGGATCGCAGGAACCCAATAACGGTAATTGATGATTAGGGAATATACAGGGTGCCAAGTACCATTTGTTGCTTTAAGACCCCGATGATGAAGCTCGTGGAGGCTTAAAACCCCGAGCCGAATGCGAGGGGTTTTGCCTCCACGTCTCCTCTGTCCAATCGGATTGCAGAAACCAATAAAGGTATTTATGAATGGGGTATAATACAGCCATATCGGTGTCCTCATTGTTACTAGCATATTGACCTCTAGTATACAGTCACAGACCTCTTTTATGGATGTACCTTCATCTTATTCCTATGATATTCAACATTGGTCGCTATCATCGCCAATTATCAATATCCTGACTCGGTCAATCTTTGGCCTCCACCAGGACCAAACTTGGACGATGCATCATTGACCCGTCAAGGAATTGTCACCACCATTGCGTGGACACTGAGAATTGTTAATCCCACCTTAATTGAATGTTTACAGGATGAAGTCGACAGCCTAACCATATTGGGGGGGACTCTACGGTTTGATCTAGAAAGAACGAAGGCACGCTGTGGTCATCGTCCCGAGAAAGATTTTGAACTACGGCAACAGCATCTTTTTGAAGTAGTGCCGGACACTTGTGTAGCAATTTCCCGGGGGAGTAATTGTTAGGAACCTGGATGCTGTCTAAAGTTTTGTGTAAAAATTGACTGCTATGCACTTCCCAAAGCCCTGTGTAGCATCCGACTCATTTGAGGAGCACTTCGCGTGCATTTTGAATGCTGGCAACATGTAGGCGACATGTGGTCAATCAACGTGTTCGGATTCACTAACCTCCGAAAAACTTGCAGCTTATGCCATTTTCCCACCTAGGAAAACACATCATACATTTAAAAAGAAATTGCATTTCCTTGATCCTTTGCCCAGTAACAAATTTGGCAATTTCATAATTTAATTGTCAACCCTCATATGAATAGGTAGAATGTGCATGGGGGGTGGACATAGTCTTGAAATGAAGACCACAGCAGGGATTTTCTGGATCCCAAATGATGCACTCTAGATCATTTTGAATGTAACATTGATCAATTGAATTTGCAAATTTTACAAAGGAAAAGACACTCAATTACTAGATTCTAAGCCTGGTAAAATGAGGAGGGCTATAGGGTGGCCAACCTGGAGTTGTGTTACTGCCAGATATGCTATAGTGCATGGGGGCAGAGTGCAGGGTTCAATATTCAACTGTTTCCAATACATGAGGTAGTCCATAGCCTTTGCAACAATTGAGCCTCATGTGGATTATATTTCCGTGTAAAGATATGAACTGACCAGCTGAGAGTAGGCATTCTGAATTTGGAGGGGGTTTTCTGCCAGCATTTGGAAAGAGAGGGGGGACACCAAAAATGACTTTGACAGCGTCAGGGGCACAGGTATATTCGCATATGGCATCAAATGAATTCACCATACTGAAAATCAGAACAGGGGGGGATTAACCCCATAACTAATTTCAAAGGGGGACACATCCCCCCCACTCCCCTCCTGGCCAAAAATCCTCGGCTTGAATTGACAAGCCTTTGTTTCATATGATTGCCAATAGGAATCTGGGAGGTATCTTAGCGATTGTGCGATTATTTTCACAATCCACATGCATCACCAAGATGCATGTGGATGATCCTCCAAACATATGTCCTCCCCCTCCCCCAGGTGGGATAGCTCAGCCCAATAAATATGCCTGTGGGATAATGTTTACAAGCTAATATATACCATATGTTTAGGCTAACTAAAACCCTATCACACCCAAGATGGCCTCCAGAACAATTACGGAGTGCATTTAACGAGTCCATGTGGAAAAACAGATAAGATCAGTGATAAAAACTATAAGAATGCCCGCAACCTGCTCCATCGCAGACTATCTGCCCGAGTCCCAACTGGTGGCAGAAGTATCATCTTAATCAGCCGCGGAGACGAGGTGCCATCGACTGCCCTCCATCAACACATTTTACCAGTGAGGACCAATTTCCGAACAGCTCCTGTTAGTGTGATAGTCAATTTTCCCACTCCATCCTCTCATCTCCACCTGCACTAAACTCAATTTTATTGTCATCAGAGAGGGGTCATGACCCCAGTTGGTGTGAGCAATCTGTGGCACTGAACTTTTTTTTAGGATAAATGTGTAATATTGATGGGTTACAGTTACACTGCCCCATTCTGGTTATCCCATGACCCATGTTCCAATGACTGCCAAGGAGGGGGCAATGTTATTGGATTGCCTGAATCAATGTTGAGTGCAATGACATGCAAACAAAGTTCAGATATGCTGTTATCTCATACTACATTTATCCTAGTAAATGCCAATGCCCCCCGCCCCCCCCCCCCCCGCAATGTTCTTGCATTGGCCTTAATCCTAATGTTGAGTGAATAGAACATGCAAACACAAGTTCAGATATCTTTTTCTCATACTATATTAATCCTAATAAATGCCCTCCCCCCCCCCCCCCCCCCCGCGTGTTATTGCATTGCCTTAATCTAATGTTGAGTGCAATAGACATGCAAAACGTTCAATATTGCTGTATTTTTTCTCCTATTCTTTATCCCTAGTAAATGCCCCCCCCCCCCGCATGTTATTGCATTGTCTTACTCCTATGTGAGTGCATAGACTGCAAACAAAACACGAGTTCAGATATGCTGTTATCTCATACTATATTATCCTAGTTAATTGCACCCCCCCCCTGCAATGTTATGCATTTGCTTATTCCTATGTGCGTGGCCATAGACATGGCAAACAACAATTCAGCTATGCTGTTTTCTCATACTATTTATCCTAGTAAATGCCCCCCCCCCTCATGTCCTTATTGCATGTGCCTTAATCCTAATGTTGAGTGCAATCGACTTCAAACACCGTTCAGATATGCTGTTTTCTCATACTATATTTATCGCTAGTAAATGCCCCCCCCCCCCCCGCAATGTTATTGCATTGTCCTAATCGTAATGTTGAGTGCAATAACATGCAAACCGGTTCAATATTTGGTATCTCCTATGATTTTTCCCTAGTACTGCCCCCTCCCCGCAATGTTATTGCATTGTCCTTAATCGTAATGTTGAGTGCAATAGACATGCAAACAGCATATGAGATACCAGATATTCTGGTATCCATACTGAATCTATTCCTATAAATCCCCCCCTCCCCGCATGTTATTGCATTGTCTTTCATCGCATGTTGAGTGCAATATAGACTGCAACACGATTCAAGATATTTCTGGTTCTCCATACTGATCTATCCGATAATGCCCCCCCCCCCCACAATGTTATTGCATTGTCCTAATCGCGTGTTGAGTGCAATAGACATGCAAACACAAGTTCCGATATGCTGTTCTCTCATACTATCTTTATCCTATTGAATACCCCCCCCCCCCTGCAATGTTATTGCAAATTTTTGTCTTAATCCTAATGTGTGAGTGCAATAGACATGCAACACCGAGTTCAGATAGGTTTGTTCTCCTCCTATATTTATCCTATAAATCCCCCTCCCCTGCAATGTTACTCATTGCCTTAATCCTGATGTTGAGTGGCATAGACACCGCCAACCAAATTCAGATATGCTGTGGAGTGATCATACACTAGCGAAGTAACTATACATCCTTTGTAGTAAGTGGCCGCCGCCCCTCCAGAAGTGTGGTTGTAAAATAGTGTATCAGGCGGATGTGCCTGTAAGATCAAACTGTAGTTTAACAGTGTGACAAGTGTTGACAACGGTGTGCGAAACAAATGTGTGTAAGTACAGATGAGTGCTGTTTTTCTCATACTATATTTATCCCTATCAATGCCCCACGCCAAAACACCCTCAAATTGTGTTATAGGGTGGTCGCTTTCAGCCGGTGTACAACTCCTATGTTGAGTGCATGGGCGTCCACAAACAAGTTCAAAAAATCATGGCTGTTTTCACTCAATCTATATTTATGCTACACTAACAATACCCCCGCACAACACCGCATGTTATTAGTCTACTGTATTTATAAAAGTCGTAAAATCCTAGTTTTGAGTGCAATAGACATGCAAACATTAGGTCCCAGATATGCTGTTATCTCTACTATATTTATCTAGTAATGCCCAATTCCCCCCCCCCCTGCAATGTTACTGCCTGCCTTATCCTACTGTTGATGCAATAGACTCAACACAAGTTCGATATCTGTTGTCCTCATACATATTATCCAGTAATCCCCCCCCCGCAATGTTACTGCATTGCCTTAATCCTAATGTTTGAGTGCAATAGACAATGCAACACAATTCAGATATGCTGTTTTTCTCAGATATTTTATCCGATAATGCACCCCCCCCCACCCAATGTAAGTGCATTGTCTTAATCGTAATGTTGATGCATAGACATGCAAACACGAGTTCAGATATTCTGGTATCTCATACTGATTTTCCTAGTAATGCCCCCCCCCCCCTGCATGTGATTGCTTGTCCTAAATTAATGTTTGAGTCAATAGCATGCAAACACAGTTCAGATATCTGGTATCTCATACTGATTCTTCCTCGTAAATCCCCCCCCCACTGTTATTGCATTGTCCTAATCTTATGTTGAGTGCAAAGACATGCCAAACACAATTTCGATATGCTGTTTCTCAATACTATATTTATCCAAGTAAATGCCCCCCCCCCCCACCGCAATGTATTGCATTGTCTTAATCGGAATGTTGCTGCATAGACATGCCACACGGTTTTCAGATATTCTGGTATCTCATACTGATTTATCTAGTAAATGCCCCCCCCCCCTGTCAATGTTTTGCATTGTCCTATTCGTAATGTTGAGTGCAATATACAACATGCAAACACGAGTTTCAGATTTCTGTTTATCTCATACTGATCTTATCCTCGTAAAATCCCCCCCCCAATGTTATTGCAAATTGTCCTTCATCGCAATTTGAGTGCAATAGACATGCATCACAATTTCAGATATTCTGGTATCATCATACTGATCTATCCTAGTATAATGCCCCTCCCCACATGTTATTGGCCTTGTCTTAATCGCGATGTTGAGTGCATAGACATGCCACCACAAGTTTAAGATATGCTGTTATCTCATACAATTATTTTCCTATGAATCCCCCCCCCCCCCCGCCAATGTTTTTTTTTCTACATGCTAATGTTGAGTGCTAGACATGCAAACACTATTCATATATGATGTTTCTCATACTATATTTATCATAGTAAATGCACAACCCCTAAATGCCCCCCCCCCCGAAATGTTAGTGATTTGTCTTAATCGTAGGTTAGTGCAATAGACATGCAAAAACACGAGTTCAGATATGCTGATCTCCCAATACGGTATTTATCCTAGTAAATGCCCTCCCCCCCTGCAATGTTATGCATGTCTTAATCGTAATGTTGATTGCAATAGACATGCCAACAACGAGTTCAGATATTCTGGTATCTCATACTGATCTATCCTAGTAACATTGCCCCCCTCTCCCCTCAAAGTTCTGCATTGTCTTAAATCGCAATGTTGAGTGCATCGACATGCAAACACGAGTTTCATATATTCTGGTAACTCAACTGATTCTATCCTTAGTAAATGCCCCCCCCCCTGCAATGTTATTTGCAATTGTCTAATTCTTAATCGCGATGTTGAGTGCAATAGACATGCAAACCCAAGTTCAGATTGGCTGTTATCTCATACTATTATTTATCCTAGTAAAAAGCCCCCCCCCCCCTTGCAATGTTACTACTGCTTGGTCTTAATCGACTGGTTGAAGTGCAAGAGACATGCAAACACGAGTTCAGAATATTCTGTATCTCATACTGATCTATCCTAGTAAATAATGCCCCCTGCCCCCCCCCCCCTGCAATTTATTGCATTGTCTTACATCGAATGTTGAATGCCAATAGACCATGCAAACACAAGTTCAGATATGCTGTTATCTCATACTATTTTATCCTAGTAAATGCCCTCCCCCCCTGCAATGTTTATTGCTTGCCTCTAATCCTAATGTCTGAGTTGCAATAACATGCACACGCGTCAGATTCTGGTTTCTCAGCCTATATTAACCAGTACATGCCCCCCCCTGCAATGTTTACGGCATTGTCCTTAATCCTCAGGTTGAGTGCATAGACTGCAACCCAAGTTCAGAGCCCTGGTTATCTCATACTAATATTTATCCTAGTAACTGCCCCCCCCCCACTTTGAACCCTCCTCCTCCCCCTGACCACAATTAAAGTCACAGATGCGATTTTTCCCCACCCACACCAGGCCAGTCTATTTAAAGAGGTAAATTTTGTTTTGGCAGCAACATGCAAACATGATGAACATGTTGTATGCCGCCACATGTTAAAATGGTCCCAGTTCATTTGATATTGATACCGTAGTATATCACCATACTGATACGTCGATGTACATTCAGTCCCAATATTTTGAGGAAACGATAATTTGCTGTGGACGTCGTGTAAACTGCTGCACGTCCATTATTCCTTGGAAGGGTTGCTCCCGGCCACTGGTCTGGTATGCTGCGATTCCGGGATGCAGATTTGTGAATTATGTCAAATCCCTCCCCCCCTCCCTTCACTTGAATATGCCCCCGAGATGGGTACCTTTTTCTACCAGCTTTTCCTACTCTGTGCAAGACCACAGAGCGCCTGCTGTACCAAAAGTCACAAATAAAAGAAGAGTATTTTGAACAGCTACTACCCCTCTCGGATATGAGACCAACCCATCCCACTATCGACAATCCAATTGATGTCAGGTGTGGTTGGAGACCCCCACATTCACTTCACATACTGTAAGAGCAAGGTACTATAAGAATGACTTAATCATAAACCACTTGCGGGTCCGGGTTTGCAGAACTAACGCTGGGGGACAATTGACTGGGGATCCTCGTTTAGACCAGATCATCAGAGCTCCATGATCATAATTCGCTGATATGTCCTCAGCCCTGAGCCTGATTTCCCTCGGGAGGGCTGGATATCCCCAGTGAGAGGGGGGGTGTGCTAAAAAGAAGGGGATAATCGTCAACTAATTGTTGATCAGTGCACAGAACAGTATCCCATCAACTACACCGCCCCGGTCACAAAAAAAAAAGGAAAGGGCACCGTAATTTCCAGCCCGCCGGCTTGCACTTCCTCGTCCCCGATCTGTTAAATTCAATCAGACTGATAGCGGAGTAATCAGTTACCACCAGATGGGGTCTCCTCGGCGAATGTCGTGCCAGGACATCCGTACAAAGATCGTTTGCTCCAGGAATTACCTTGATACTAATTTGTTTAATATTCTGCACCCCCTCTCGTCATCAGATGTAGGAGTCTTCCCCAGAAGGACCCCGAGGGGCGATTGACTGGCGACCGTTTCGATCCAATTCTCAAGCCCTTATAATCGGCTGTTCCTAGGCAGTGCCGTGACATTTGCTAGCTGGGATTAAGTCTCTTTTATTTCATCTTCCTGATTAGCTAGCTGTCAGCAATTGCTTTGATAAGCCACGCTGACTCGTGGAAATAAGTCTAATACAAATAAGGCTGGATTTAATTGTGAATTAAAGAGTCTGGCACGTAATATTTGAAGCGAGCGTGGTTTCACAATTTGGCGGCTGGCTCCTGGCATCACAATCCTTCGAAGAATGCATAGAAGCATTTGACTTGTTCGTTCAATTTTGTTTTTGATATCTTGCGATCAGTATCAGGGAGCCTATGGTATTCCTGACAGAACCGACATTTGCAGGCGGGTGAACCGTCGATGTGTATCCCCGCAAAAATCACCTGTGTGACCTCGTTGCGCAAAAGCACTTAACTTATATCCATTTGACCTCCGGTGACTTGAAATGCTCTACCTGTTGTTCAACAACTGTATTCCACATTCTCAAGTTTCGTTTAAATATACAGGTAGAACCAGAAAGCCAAAAGCTTAGGGATTCTTTGACTGCCTTCATAACCATTCACTTGAAACTTTGTTAACCTCAGATTACCTTGGACCTGACTCCTGAAATTGTGGATTACAGACCAATAATATTTGTGGGATTACTTTACCTTGTCGAATCAAGGAATGCATAGCATCACACTTTTACCTCTCCTGAGTGCCAGAATGAAACCGCTGACCTAAAACTGCTGACCCCCAAACAATAGGGACCATGCTCTCTTTTCTTTTCCTCACAATTTCTTACTCTCTCCCCAACAGACTCCCCGTCTTCACCAACTTAATATTTATTGTGCTCACCCATCAGAAATCAGCATACCCAAATTTCAACCTGATCAGACCATCAGTATTGGTACCTTCGTGTTAAAAAGATTTTCATACTCTGACCTTAATGAACTCATATGACCTTTGACCGACCCCAAAACAATAGTCATCATGTATTAATTACTGGAAACCCACGTACCAAGTATGAGCTTCATCCATCCAGGTTGGGTCGGGTTTATGCTCTTTCACAACTAAGAAAAACAGTAAAGGATTGGTCAAAATATCATTTTCACATTTTTCCATCTTTCCGTTCCCCAAAAATGACCCCTGGTCTGCACCAAAAACAATAGGGTGCTTGTACTCCACATAAGACAGCTACCGCCAAATTAAACTTGATTGGGACCCAAGTGATCTGGAATTACTCCTCCCCAACAAGATGTTCAGACTTGACCTCTAATGACCTCAGATGACCTTTGACCTGACCCAAAACATAGGGATCATGTCTCATTATGGGGGAACCCACATACCAAGTATGAGCTTCATTATTCATCCATCCAGTGGGGTTGAGTTTTGCTCTTCACAGCTGAAATTGCCCAAAATATCAAATTTTCAAAATTTCAATTTTTTGCCCAAACTGACCCCTGGTCCACCCCAAAAACAAGAGGGTGCTTGTACTCCCCCAGAAGAAGCTACACAACCAATTTCACTTGATTGGACCAAGTCATTATTACTTATTGCCTCCTTCCAAGATTTTCATACTTTGACCTATAATGACCTCAGATGCCCTTTGACCTGACCCCCAAACAATAGGTATCATGTCCACATTATGGGTAACCCACATACCAGTATGAGCTTCATCCATCCAGTGGGGGTCGATTTATCTTGCACCCGCCAGGGCGTTCACATACACACACACACTACATACATCATACATCATCCATACAACATACATACATACATACTACTACATACATACATACATACATTACATACATACATACACACCACACTGTCCATGACTGCAAAGATTCCCTGACTGAAGTCAGGAATCAAAACAATTGTATGATTATGCAAATTCGCCCTCCGGTGACTTGAAATAACCTTCACATTGTTTAAGAACTGATAACAGTCCACATTCACCGAGTTTCCCCTCCACAGCTGACAAGTTAGGGGAAATTGGCGAAAAAACACAATTTACCTCTGTTTCCCTTGCCCCATCATGTTTTTGATGACCAACAACTTTTTTCCCCCACCCACAATTTTGTGTAAATCCGCCTTACTCAGTATTTTCGTGTAAACCTCATATAAGGTGGCAGCAGACATTCAGGAATGCCCACTCCAACCCATCCGAAAACAAATAGATTTCACTAGTACGGACTGTGTACAATTTTCGTGTCCAATCGTATGAGTGTTTGGAGAGTTTTGCGCTAAACGGCAGGTTCCAAGCGGCGGCAGTGGCGGCAGCGGCTGCGCTCCCAAAACCACCCCCGGACACTTCCACTGTTGCGGGGATAAATGAGGTTGATAATTAGCCTTTGTATTTTATTCTTTTTCTAAAGGGACCATGGTGATTATTTGGTGTAAAGATATCGTGAATTTTGGCAACACGCTGATTTTCAATCTTATAGAACAGCTGACCAATCTTGACATTGGTTTCAGCGATGGGACATGGAATCTGACAGTATGGGTCTTGACTGGTTTGTGATTTTTGGTTGATCAGATTATCCACATGTGTGTTTCATAATGGAACAAGTGCCGAACCACACCCAAGAAGTTCTAATTTGCTTGCTCTCACGGACGTCGCGAGTGGGGGGGGGGGGGGGGGTGTCTCACACCCCCCACAAAAGGTCAGAGCGACCTTGCAGTTGGAAGTTTTTTCGATAGTCTAGTTGGATTTCCTGTGACAGATCGCCAGATTGTATATTTTCCGAGGCCCAGTCAAAACTTTGGGTAAATTTTCAACTCAGCAGTCAAGCCAAAAGGAATATTTTTTATTTCATGTAAAAATGGTGAAATACAATACAAACAACCCAAAATTGCAAATATCATTTTTTTTTTTTTTTTTTCCTTTCATAATCCATATAATGTGCGAAAATCCAACAGTATTTCTTTTCTTCCTTCAATTAACAAACGATATTCAACGACCCCCCGCCGTGATTGCTGTTGGTCCATAACATCACTTGTGGTCTATACTGTCAATGGATTACAGATTAGGTAGGATTTATATTCGGCGTTCAACCTACGGAAATAGGCCTAAAAGCTTTGCAAAACAAATCTGTAAAATCTGCGAATTGACCCCTCAAGCCCTCTTCTTCTTCACATTAAAGGCTAGTTGCAATTTTGTAATTCTGCATTGGATTCAAAATATACAAATTGCGTCCTGGATAGTCAGCTAGCTGGCAGGCAAAATGGACATATTGAGGAGGAAGCCACCCTCCCACCCTTCTTAGTAGAAGTTCTTAGCTTAGAGCCCTCCAATTTATTTCGGACAAAGAAGTTTCAATAAATATCCATGGTCCAAAAATTGGACAACAAAAAAAAGCCGAAATGGATATAAAAAAAGCTTTATAGACTAATATCTAAGGCAGAATTGATCAAATTTTGGCATAATAAGAAGGCTTCAAAAGGCGTTTACAAGGGGGGGGGGGGGGAGGGGCACCTGCCGCACAAGCCGTACCACAAGTCTCCCATTTTTTTCCCTGAGCGCGCAAGAATATTCGAGAGAAAAAGTAGACACCAGTTCGTGAAAAATTTGGGCCAGTCGAAACAGGCAAAGAAGTGAAAAAACATTGGCCGAACCTGTTCGATCTTCTCTTTCTGCTTACTTACTGGACCAAATTTCACAAATTTCTGATAAATGCCAGAAAAAACATGACATGCGAAGAAACTTTTGCGGGGGTGGGGGGCGGCGGTACCATACGTTTTCTCTTTTCCTTGCCCACTAAAAAAAAAATTTGGGCAAATTTGCGGCCACCTAAATTGATATGGTCCCGTATGCCTATGTGGCGGTCACTGTTAAGTAAGATTAACAACTACTCTAAATGATAGCCACTCACTACTGCCCATGGACAGATGGAGCTCAGTGAAAACAAATCACAGAATCCTGAGTAGCAGTGCACTAAGGACGTGAAAATGAATGGCCAATTATATTTCTGGAACGAAGCGAATCTTACCAACAAACATTTTCGTCACTCACCTACGCGATGGAATTTTTCCACAAAAAAAAACCAAAAAACCAACCAAAAAAAAAAACACAAAACAAACACAAACAACAAACAAAAAACCCAGAAAAAAAACAAAACACCGAAAAAAAAGAGGATTCGTCAAAATAACGATGAGGAATTATGTCAAAAAACCAACCAACTTTCGGCTTTGACTTCAGGACCCACCGTAGATTCCTACACCCAAAAAAATTAGGTTTGAATATCTGTCTAACTCAAATCGACAAATGCAGATTTGTCGTACGCTAAACAGGGGACGAATTGATTCACTGACTCCATATATCTTTCTGTGAACTCTCATCTCGTTGATCTTTCATGTCACACACAAGACTTAACAAACTTCTTAAAAAAAAGAAAAAGAAAAAGAGGCCGAAAGAAGGCCAGGCCGCCCCAAAAAAAGAGGAGGCCCCTTCTAAAAAAGAGGAGGCCCCGCCACCCGCGGGAGGAGAAGGCCCCCCCGAAAAAGAGGGGGGCCCCCCAAAATGAAGAAAACCTGTGGAACGCCAAAAATGCATGGCACCTTCAGTATAAGGTGGTAGGGTGAGTTGGAAAAAAAATGAATCTCTAGAGACCGTTGGAATTTTTTATCTTCTTCATTCTTCAACCCCCCTCCCCCCCCCCCCCCCCCCCCCCAATCATAGACCCCTAGCTTACGTCCCATGTTTGCTCTTACTTAGATACGCTAACCAAAACGCTAACTAAACCCCATCATCCACATAATATTCCCTGACTCTTGGCGGTGACGTTTACTTGTCCAAAATTTCGCTGTCTACATCTTGTGGAGCTGTACGGTGATATAGGATAGATTTCCAGTGCTGGGAATTCCCCGGGGGCCAAGAAATCGCCATGGCTGTCGGTTTTTGGGCTATGGTCTTGGTGCCCTAAAATATGGTCCCGTTTTTTTCAAAGCCATTTGGCCTACAGTGGCCCCACCCAAAATAGCACAATTGAACACAATCATTTTCCCTACTTGGCTTTTGTGCCCCCCGACAGTTTCAATGGGATGTTGCCAAAAATGGAAAAATGGTCTCTGCCCTCATAAAACCCTTATTCAGCCATGCTTTTCTTGCTTCATGAAAAAAAAATTGTACAAAAGAGATACTCAAACGTAGCTGAAAATAGCAAAAATGTTATTCCTCCTCAAGTCTGCGTCCAGGTTAGAGAATGTACCAATCTTGGAGCAACGATGGGGGCCAGGACATTGCTATTGTAAGTTGGGAAATGTCCATGGCCCCTTTTTTTTTTTAGTTGCCCCCACAACTCCCAAGGCCAAAGTCCCTGTGTGGAGGGACAGCGGTTACTACTTCTATCCTTGTTCTTTATGCAAGATATATACCCATCACCTCCTTCAAAGTAAAATGAGGCTCCCACCACGAATCGGGTTTTCTTTGAATTTCATTCCCGTACTTTTTTTCTTCTGTAGTCATTTTATGTCCTCCCATTATCCTTCCCACCAAGAATATCTGATATCTGTTTTTGATATTCATGTTTTTGTAGTACATGTTTGGTTATTCCTCTCAGCCTCGTCTCAGTCAGGTAAAGAGAAGTACCAGATCTTGGAGCACGATGGGCCCAGGACATTGCTAGTAGTTGGGAAATGCCCTGGCCCCTTTTTTTTAGTTGCCTCACTCACAAAGTCATGTGTGGATTTTTTTTTGGGACAGGTCCCTACTTTACTCTCTCACTTTCCTAATGCAGATATATACCTCATTCAAAGTACAATGTGTCACGAAATAGGTTTTTTTTCTTTGAAATTAAATTCCCCCCCCCTGACTGTTTTTTTCTGTATGGTCCCATTAAATAAAAAATCCTTCCACACCAGAATCTGTTTTGATTTTTTGATTCATGTTTTTGTACTTTGTACTGTACTTTGGTTGTACTGCGTTTATTTATAATTATTGACTAAAGTAGTTTTAGAGTAGGAGATTGGACAAACTGGCACTGGCTCAGGTTCTCTTCTCTCTAGGTCTCTCTATCCTTTCCTGAACTTCCATCAGAGGGGCGAGACAATAAAACCTGATGACTCACCTCCAACAACAAACAAGCCAACCCACACCACGCCAGGGTGTACCCACCCCTCAATGGACAGGGGGGGGGGGGGGGGGGGGGGGGGGGTGGGGGGGGGGGGGGGGGGGGGGGGGGGGATGAGGTGCATAATTAACCCACCCTGCTCATCTTGTGAATATGTGCAGAAAGGCAGAGCAGAAATGCCTTGTTCGCAGGGAAAAACTCTGGATGATTGTTGGCCTCTAAACAACCACTATTTCGCAGTCAAAAAAACCCAACCCACCAACAACCCACCCCCAAAAAATTACATTAATTTAATGGGCACCCCACCCGGTCATAGCATAGACAGCGGGCATACAAAGAATAAAATCT
This sequence comes from Sclerodactyla briareus, assembly GCA_026419785.1. Lineage (NCBI taxonomy): Eukaryota > Metazoa > Echinodermata > Holothuroidea > Dendrochirotida > Sclerodactylidae > Sclerodactyla > Sclerodactyla briareus. Next base: position 583,398 of record JAODTK010005822.1, on the reverse strand, counting down.
GAGGAGACCGCAAAAATTGAGTCTCCAGACGAAACAAACAATAAAATCGCATGCAATAAGTAGTAACACCCCCTAATCAGTGTGTTTGTGAACCTTGCTAGAAACTAAGGCCTTTCTCACAACATGTTGCATGTTTCAACCACCTGATCTTTAAACTTAAAAGTTGATAGTGACAAATGTGAGTTAGCAGTATTAAATGAACAGCAAAAGCCGACAAGGGTGAATATATTTTGCGCCCAGCCCCTTAGTGCAACTACCTATTACTGGCACTACAGGGACAATCATTAAGCCTGATTACGACCATTCATTGTTCACCCAAGAATATCACAAACACCGCACAGAGGAGACTCTGGAGACTCTGTATATTAATCTATATATATATATTATATATTATATATATATATATATATCTATCTATATATATATAATTATAATATATATATTATATCTATATATCTATATAGTTCGCATCGCAATACTACCTTGCTCATAGTAATATAGCCCGCACCCATCCCCAGTGACCACTGCTAAATACCTAACACTGTCATTGTTCCCACTGTCAGAAATTGTGAAACATTGTTCCAACAGGAGATGAGAGAGAAAAGGAAACTGGCATCTGAATTGGACACCCCCCAGGAATGGGTATGAGATTCAGAAGGTACACAGCCAGAGGGTTCAAATGCACTGATAACCCCAGTGCCCCAGCCACACCCATCAATAATAATTGATTGAGGTGTGTCTTCTGAAGAGACAGGGGACCGCGGACAATGGGCTGACCTTAGGGGTGTCCATTATGACGGGTGGGCCCATTTCAGAAACGTCAGTGCTAGGACTGGTCACCAGTCGCTCCTGGGGGGGAGGGGAAACACATGTACCCTGTTGAAGCCTTTCCTCTCCCCCTCATTCCAATAATGGGCCGTATTGATCAACAGCTGATGAGGGGTGGAACACAACACAAAAAAAAAAAAAAACCCCCCCCGAACAAAAATCCCCCCCAGAACCTCAAACAACCCTCCAGACAAAAAAAAAAAAAAAACAAACCCAAAAAGATGCCGGAAAAAAAACAACAACCCCCCCCCCCCTTTGGTGGCTCAAGTGGGTGTGGGTTGGGTAAAATTCTCCCCTCATGGTCGAGTAGATTTGACACGGTTCCTCTCATTAAATACAACCAGGTTCCCTGCAGGGGTCACAAAGTCTCGCCCCTCCCTCCATCAGACTCATGGCAATTAATGAAATCCTTCATTAGCAGATTAGTGCTCGATTGTGTATTTAGGGATGTCCGACACACCCCCTCCTAACACCCTCGAGGCCCGCGCTGCCCGCTAGAGAAACCACTCATTGTTTTGCTTAGATGGACAAAGCTCCCTATCAATTGTGGATTACCTTCAAGTTACAGATTAAGTATTGAAGTTTCTCTCTCAATTAAGCAGTTTTATTGCTGTAAACTGCACAATTAAATTTTTCATAAATTTGAATTTTGCAATCTGAACGCTCAATCAAATTGCATTATCATAGAGTTTTTTTATTTTTAATCCATAAATGTACAATTTGTGTCTAGACCTCATACTGTTAGGGACCTAAGACCCCCCTCAATATCCCACATTAATCTCCTGTTTCTAGTGAACTATTCAGTATTCACCCTATGATACCACAAGGTACCATCCATCGTTTTGAACACCTTATTCATACATGAACACGAATTCTAAAACCCTACTCCGTGTTTTTTTACGGAGATACTACATGCTGATTGGCTAAACCCAGTCATGCGACTGTCATTTATTTCTGCACAACATCAGTACCATATTAGACTTGTTCAAGTTGTCGGTCATTTTGGTATACCACGCAGCTGGTCAGAGTAACACAACCATGACACTTGCTTGATTTGCTGGTCATAAGTAAACGCAGTACTTTTTCAACGCAAATGTGGAGGTTGCGTGAACATTTGGGAGTTTATGTTTACCCGCGCAAATCTGTTCAGTATACGCACGCTTCAAAGGGCGTACTGCTTCAACGGAATACAAACGATCGAAACGACGCGTCGCTCGTTGCTGGTGAACGCACATGTTCCACTCGCAGAACCCCCAGTTCGCACTCGTGGTTTGTATGCTCCCCCGTGAAATGTACGCACAGCAACAGCACGCACTGCATCTTTTGTGTACGGTGCGCAATGCAATTCATTCGATCGAACTAACGTAATAGTTTACCCTAGCCTCGTATTTACTGGTTTAGAGATACAAAGATATAAATCTAGAGATATGGATCCTCTAATCGTGCGGGTAATTCCTCGATTTGTGGGGTTTAGAATAGGAATAAACTACAGCAGGTCGAGCTTTTCTAATGGTTCATAAACTCTCGACTCTGAATTTACATTAATAACGAACTCGCGCCCTCGCCGTTATTTACCTAAATTCGTAGTCTCGACTGTTTATTATTCGACATAAAAGTCTCCCAGTTGCATGTTTTATTCTAAAAATATAAATATGCTAAATATAAACACTGAATAGTAATATGAAGGAATTTTGTCAGTCCCCCCCCCCCCCAACCAGCATGACCCAAAGGAACCACATGGTACGCTACCTATACCATGGAACCAAGTGTGAAAGTGCTCAGTACCCAGGCAAAATCCCAGGATCATTAAGCCAACGTGATTCTGATATCTCAAACTCATTAAAACAATCACCATGTCGTCAAAGTTTGCTGGAGGGGACTCGGCCGTTGATGATTGGGATACACCCCGTATCCCTGTTTCGTGTACCGATCTGTCAAACCAAGATGATTCCCCATCTGTCGATCACTTAAAGTTTCGCTCTCTTCCTCGTCCTGGATGAGCTGTGACACTGATCACCCACCCCCCCTCCTGTCAATCGGTACCAGCCTACAATGACAGACACCCCGAAGGGCAAACCACCTGCTCATGCATCTTTCTTGCACGATTCCTTCCACCTCTGAACACCACGCAAACTGTCCCGCCATCTATTCCTTCTGATGAAAGTGCGCTCTCGGCTTTTATCTTGCCCACCCGCATCTCCTAGAAACCCTCCCTAACCTCCGCGCTGGCATCCGTTAATCATTGATGCCAGCCAAGATTGGATTAGCCGACGATTTTGCCACTTTCGCCCTTCTCCCCGAAGACGCAGATGTGCGATATTTGGCCGCCGTTCACACCCCAGCTGATCGGAGGCAATCACCGGGCTATCAATAATGCAAACTGGAATATAATTATGACACGTAGATGCGCATCGAGCGAGACCCCGGAGAATGCGCGGCTTTAAGGCTCCGCCAACGAGCTCCGGAAGGTGACAAAGTCATTTGTATGTTATCTGTTAAACAAAATGTCACATTTGCATTCAAACAACTTGGAACCGCTCTTGGGTGTATGCTAAAGTGTTAACCGGGGAGAACGGGACGGAAACTGGGAACTCGACTGCAGAGTTTGATAGATGGCGTCGGAGAGGGGGAAGCTCGCCCGCGGGCCCACTGGGAACGTCAGAGTGATGGGGAATAGTCATAAGGATGGGGAAAGAGAGGGTTTGAACACCTCGGAGAGGGAAACGTAATGTGTTTAGCAGAACTGAGACGAAGAAGAACAATAATACTGGTATCACGATGGAGGGCCCTAGTCGACACCTTGTGTGCTAATGAACCTTGAACTGATGTAGGACACAGCGTATTCATCACATGTCCATGAAAAACCTCTTCATCTCGTCTCTGTGATGACTTCTCCACAATCTCATCAACATGAAAAGACACTCTTTCCAACTTTTGGCCAGACATCAGGGATCGATGCCTCAACTTCAGGCAACCCCAAAGAAAATGGAAAACTGAGCAGGGAAAAGTAACCACGGACCCACCTATCCTAACTAATTATGCAGCTAAAAAAGGACATGGAATTTGGTAGGGGTAAGTGGGACCTTCAAAGTAATCCTAAAATGTATTAAACTGATAAAAATTACAGAAGTATCCAAAATGGAGATGGGTAATAAAAACACCTGAAAGCAGGACACGAAACCAATGCCGTTTTTTTTTTTTTTCCATGTGAACAGGAACCCTGTCCAATGGGCTTAATTCTGCTGCCAGACTCTCCAGTTATAACCAACTTCCTGATGTTGACTAGTGCAATAGAATATCAGCGATTACAAACAAATAGCCCTTGCTTAGTCCAATCTGTTGCCTAGCTTGATGCTGAAGGTACAATGGTCATGTGAAAAGATGCTTTTGGGTATTTCTGTTCATCACATAATGGAAGCCAAATCCTCAGGCCTTAGTAGCACACGATCCGAGTGTGTTGTGAGCACAATTGGTAATGACAACAGATCATCTTCTAAATGGCACAATGAAAAGGGGGTAGTGGTTAAAACCATACAGCCAAAATTGCTATTCGGCATGTTCCCTTGTTGAGTTATCTCGATTTTACTTGAATGATTTCACCCCAATGATGACGTCCCCAGAGTAACGAGCAGAGTCGTGTAGACTTCACACGGTAAATGCTGATGTTTTGCACCATTATAGCAGGAAATATAGTTATTATCATACATGAATATTTTCTTCATATCTGTGAAACAAATGAAGTTTTCTATCAGATCCATGTCAGTTCTTGTTCATTAGGTAGAAAAAATATGTGTTTGTGGGTATAGCTTTTGTATACACAGGGTCCCCGGTTATCTCGTGATGTCACGGGGCCCATTGCACAATAGCAGAACGGTCTCCTCACACCCGAATCGGAGATTTTTTTTCCAAGGTTTAGTTTCCTAATATACTAGATATAAGATACCAAACTAGAAGAAGGTATGATTACTGACCATTTACTTTAGGCGAAAAAATCCTATTGTGACGAACTATAATAGTACGTGGCAACTTCCGTTATCTTCCAACGCCTCTGTTCAAAACTCCTCCATATCGTCAGATAGTTTTTGACAAAGCTGTGAGATCTTCAGGTCCAAGGTGCCTCCAGTAAGTCGTGGGTGAGGAAGTACACTTAGCATCTTGCGAGCAAGTTCTCAACAGGTCCCTTTCCTGTCAGCGAACTGACAAAAGCGGAGAGGGCAGAGTTTGTTCAGAGATATGTATACGTATACTCTTGACAAAATGTCTGGATTTTACAAGTATTCCACGGATAGAAAACTATTGACCTGCCCTTTCTCAGATCTAGTTCGGGATGAATGCTTCACATGGGCAATTGTACCTCGAGTGTATTGCACACCATAGGGGGTTAAGCACAACGTGGACCTTGTTTAGAAACAAACCGATCAACGCAAGTCAAGTGATGCTAAAAACATGTCCGTATCACGTGAATATCCAATCTAGCTGTCATTTCATTGCTTCGGTGATCCCTTGGATAAATTGGATGTTACAAGAGCTATGGTCCGGGTAAATGGAACTGACAACTTTTAAGGCTGAATGCATTTATGAGACTTCTCCATGAGTGGGGGCTGCTGTCCATGCTTGCCACTTGAAAGTTGACACATGAACAAGTATTACGACACAAACAACAAAGGAGATCTATCGAAATCTGCCCAGGAATGCTACTCCTTGGAATGTGGCATCAGTGGCATACCCAGAATTCTTTTTGTGTTGGGGGTGGGCTCTGAAATTTGGGAACTAGCTAAGCGGAGTGAAATCAGTCGGTTTGGGTGGAGCGTTTTTTTTTTGTAATTTTGGGACATGCAAATGAGACCCCCATTGGCCCGGAAATCGTACCAGTACGGACCCCTGCAAGTTTGGCCCAGCCAATTACGTATTGTTATGTGCTGTCGCAGTGATCCATTTCATGTGGCCCTACTAGGTTTGTATCGGCACGCGGAAAGCAAAAGCAAATTTTCTGAAATTCCATAATCCTGGCACCTTCACCCGGCATTGTCTCATTCCATGGCAAACTTACCCCGTGGTCTGTAAACACAGTATAAGAATTACTTGAGTGACTATGTATACAACACAACAAAATGACATGACACCTTAAAATGTTGTCATGTCAGATACACCTTGTTTCATTTTACTTTTTCCTTCAACGTGGTCAACCCCAATTGCTCCCCTATCTCTCCACTGAAAATACCACGCTTTGGTTAGTCAATGACAAGTTTGCCAAGCTGTTAACAAAATAGTCAGGGTTAACTGCTACAATAAACAAAGTCAGCCTTACCGTTTGGTGATGAGTGTCGGGTCCTGCTTCAGCAGCTCGTGAAGTTCCTCGACCTTTCGTGGGCAGAGGCTAGCAGCCACTTCCTCCACCGGAGAGCACCGAGCTGAGGGCGAACCATAGAATACTTGCAACACCTCTTCAGAGAGGCCGGGATTTGAACATACTGTTTTCCTTGATAATCCCTCTTTCTATAGAGGAACACGCCTTGATTTTTGGCCACTGTATGCTGAACGACCCACTTAACATGAATAAAACGGTGCAGGCAGGTTTTAGAATGCCGACATGTATATCACGGCAGAACAGCCTGTGTGGAACTCAGTTTAGAGTGAGCCCATTAAATTATGTCCATTGACCTCCATTGACTTGAATGACCTCATGTTGTTGAGGATAAACAGTCTACATCCACCGAGTTTGTTCAAATCTGAGTTCGAAAAGTGCGAATTAAAACCTCACCAAAATTTGACCTCCGCGGTGACTTAGAAATCACCGTCATATTGTTTTTTGGTACCCAACTTGTGACCCCACCCCAAGTTTCATTTAAATCGGGTAATTCAGTATTTTCGTGTAAACCAGCAAAATAGAGCAGACATGCAGCGATGCCCACTTTTGAACTCATCCGGGATTTCACTGGGGAGGACATGTGTACCAGTTTCAGATCAATCAGACAAAGTGTTGGAAAGTTATTGCACTAACGCCTAAAGTTTCCGCGGCAGCAAGACATTTCGCCCTCCCCAGGCTTCGTCAAAACTGAAGCCTCAGGTGTATAGGCTGGCGAAACAACAGGAAGACAGATTTCTCACTGCAATGTTGTTAAGAGTGTCTTTTTCTTCAATGCGAGGGTCCTCTGATGGTTTCTGTGACCAACTCTATAAACAATACTCATTCTAATAGCCCCTCTTCATGAGCACTTCTACACTATTTTCCAAGAGTGGAAACACTACTGTGAACCATGACAGACGGATAGGATGAATAAAAGAGAATCATTCAGCTAAAAAAATTAGCAGTTTTTCGTTCAGTTAGCACCACGACCTGAAACAAAAAGTTATTCATCATGACTATCGTGTATGTGATTGACTAGAGGAATGATGAAAACTGTCGGTGAAGTTCAGGTGAAAAGACAGCATTGGCGTAGTGATGAATTACTGTTAACATTATTTAGTGCATTGGTATAGGTACATTAGGCCTAAACAAATTGTAAATGTGTGCCAGGTTCCAGCCTGGTTTAAATGTCAGCCGAGGACGTGGCCAACTCAGCCATAAAAACATAGAGCTCCTTACTGTATATATATATAGATAGGCTAAAGTTTACGGGGAGGATGAGGTTGTATCTTTGGTCGTTCCGCATTGAAAATCACTAGTTTTACATAATTCCACTAATTTTGTCAAGTTTAGATGAATGGATGATGTGAAACTGAGGTGCTAAATTAAGTTCTCAAACTGGGTGGTGATGTAAAAGTGAAAATTTGAACCAGTTTTGAATGCCCTGGCTATGACCCTTTGTTTATCCTGTACTCCCCCCCCCCCATCTCCCATCTCCCCCCTCAAGTCTCTTGCAAGCACCCTGCGTAGCTTTAGAAATTACTACATAAAATAATACCATATTCATTCCGATGAGCGCCCAGGGAGCTTTCAAGGTTCCAGGGACGGTGCTTATCAGAGTATATATAGCTATATGCTCGTTTTGGATATATTTTTGTCAGAATGAAAGGAACCAATTACCTTTTGGCCAGTGAGTTAATTGATTCATACTCCAAAAATTTCTGGGGTAGACTCACATTTGTACTGTATTGTTGCCTGTCGCAGGCCTAACTAACTTCACCAGATCGGTAGTGACCAGCATTGTAAAAAAGTTGGACAGTGGCTTATGGAAGAGGGGCATCGGAAGAAAAACAGAAACAAGAAAAAAAGCTCATGGAGCAAGATACGCAACTTCGGAAATACCGGCATTCCTGATATACTACGCTACAACACAGCTTGAACTTGGCCAATATCGCCATGTATCAGAGGGGGAAAAAGGGATGTGTACAAGAGACATTTTTATTCACAATTCTGTTCATCGAGCATTTATGATCCCACGACAGGTGGTCCCATCACATGTTTATTGGCGCTTAGTACAACAATTGCCCAACCTTGCATTTGAATACTTTAATACAAAACTGATCAAAACTTTTTATGATATATGGTTGAGAGAGGTTTTTGATTTACATAGTCCTCTCAAATCTGATAAAAATTAATGGGATTTGCTCTCGACGCACTTCGTTGTGCCTTGCATAGTGTAGAAAAAACAAGAGGGCATGTAAATCTGCTAGGGGACCAGCTGAACATATGCAAGTCTGTATGCGGAGTCATCGTTTTTTAAAAACACAATTGGGGGATGGAAGCAAACTGCATACAAAATCCGAACATAACTGAGGTTCATCATTTACATCAGGATTCATGATTTCCAAGTGGAATGGTCTTTTTAGATTGCTATTTAAACAGGAACAGGTGAGAGGGGATATATGAAAAAGCCCCCACCCCCAAAATTCAGGGATTCAAGCATATTAGTTAGTTTTGAGAAAATTGGGGGAAGGGGAGGGGGATTGGAAGGCTGCTTAAGACCTCATAGTGCACTGATCGTGGGTATAGGACGGGGGTGGTTGATGAAATCCAAAAAGCCCCATTGATCACTGTAACGGCACTTCCAACTTTACCAAATATTTCTGGCTGGAAGGCATGGTTAAATTAGTTTCAACTAGACCTTATGATTGTCCACAGTATTTCAATTTCGTGCAAGACTGATATTCCATGAAGACAAGACACAGACCTTAGTTGCCTGAACATGTTTTCTCAACGCGATATTGCGACAGTGCAAATTCAGTGCGCTAAATTTTGGATGAAGTTGCTCGAAAACGCCCTCTATATATTCGCGATATGGCCCTGCACAGTAAATGCTGCAATTTTGTACCTTGATAACAGTAACACAGAAATGGGTAGCTACACAAAACTGAATGACATTATTTCAAACAACTCTATTATTTTGAAAACAACGCCAGAGCAAGTTTGCAACAGCCTTATTGTGCACTCAGGATCAGCTAAAATTTGGACTATTCGAGAATTCGGACTGTATTAATGAAATGTATAACAGATTATGTCATTTTTATATGACCGCTTATCCAAGGCACAATAAAGATATGATGCATAGTGAGTACATACAACACTGTCATGTGCGTGCCTTTCTTCAACTTGGTGAAATGGAAAGTACTACAAGAATGCAGTGTTGCGCTAAGGTGCGCGATTGCGGGATTCGCGCACTCCTATCATGATTCCCGCAGAGAAATTGGGCATTTGCGGGAAATTCCCGCACTCTTTTTCGCGATGGATATTGGCACATACACCAGACAAAACAACACACATGAAGCCCAGTACTTTTAATAGTACATAAAAAATATATCCAGTCATTCATACTATTGTGAAAAAATACCCGCGCAAGCCCACAGACAGTTATCTGAGTAGCATAGAAGAGCCGTCGTATACATGAAGACGACTCAGTCCTCGGGCACTACACAAACCAGCTATGCGCAATACTCAGTAGCCAAGCACTATACTGCGGTATTAGATTAGGCTAACGTTACTTCCTGCAAAGTTCTGCGTAATCGCAGACATAACTGATCGAGGTCAAGATAGAGATACTTTAAATATTCCTATTTTGCTAGCTCTACTTCAAGCTAGGTGTAAGATTTCCAGACTATTTGCCCAATATTTGTCATTCACGATCCCAGCCTTCAATTCATGGATTCGGCGTTACGTCAGCGTGTGTACGCTCTGTGGCCTAACGTTATTTGTTGCACACTGAAGGGCTAAGGCCTAAACTTTGAATGTCGGATTACTCACTTTTTGTACTGCGCGTGTTGCAAAATTTATGCACAGTTACAAAATATTGATGAAAACATTCCAGCTGTTATGTGAACTGGAAGGAACTGATACATAAAAGTGTGGAAAAGTTCGAAAAAAACGAGCAAGTCATGACGTTGTACAGAGGATGTACACCCACGGACGTCTGTGGCCGGCTTGTACATGAATCTTGGCGATTGTGACGGTAAGTCGTTAGCGCACATCTGGATTCATGAATACAATCATATGTGCATAGGTCAACTATATTGTGTTAAAAACACTGCAGGCTAGCCAAGGCTAGGCCACATGCGTAGGTTCGGCTGTGGTGAGTTGTTACGATTTTGCACCGGGCCCAGCTAAATCTAAAAGCATTCAAACTAATTTTACATGTGATGGGATTCATGCTAGCCTTGCTTGGGGAGAAGATAATAGATTCAGGGGTGGGGACAGGTTTGCCTGGTTTTGAGGATTGGCTCATCGCTCGAGATGAGTGATGATACAGCTATGCCGGGCGCAATTAACTGATTTGGAGCTGAGGGGCAAAAGTATTTTCCAGAGCTGACCATAGGCCTAAATCTGTTGGGGGTCAGTTGCAAATGATCGCTGTCACAGAGGGTGCGTAGAGTGGGACAGGGTGGGGGTGCATAGAGTGCTGATTTTTTTTTAAGGAGGCGGGTAGAATTGAAGGTCATAGGCCTAATTACTTTTTTTTTTATCAAACTACATGCATTTCTGCTGTAGTGCTGTTGTTTAATAATTCTGAGAAAAACAAACAAGCATGTTCATCAAAACCGGGATGGGTTGGTGATACCCGCTGAAAAATATCAATTGCAAATGCGATGGCACTGCGTTATGGGTAGCTGACAGCAGACAGCCAATCAACAAATCCCCCCCCCCCACTTTTGTCAGATCCCCCCCCAATTTTTCTTGAAGGGGGGAATTTCCCCCCCAAAATATAAATCCTAGGGCCAACACTGCAGAATGGAAATGAGCAGACTAATTTGGGGAGGGATTCCCGAGGCGATTCCCAGATTCGCCGTTATGTCAATGCATGTACGCACGTCGCACAGTGACCTAATGCTATTTGTTACATGGTGAAGGGCTTATCCTAAGCTTTCAAAGTCGAATAACTCCCGTTTTCCGCTTGCGTTGGCAATTTTTTTTGCACAGGTACAAATATTGATGGAATTATTTCACCTCTCGTGCCGACTGTAAGAAAAGGTACATAAACCTATCTGAAAAGTTCAATAGCGATTTGTCAAGAAGCACTTGTCCCAGTGACTTGGTACAGGGTTCAGCTCTCGTTTACACCTAGTGCTGTCAGTAGGTAGTATTTCGTCTATTGTGACGTAGACATTTTGCGCGTATCTCGGATCAGTGAATACTCACCAGGGCACCATATGCTGGCACTGGCAATCAGTCATACCTTTCAGTTATAATTCCATTACTTTCAATGCAACATGGCTTCATATAAAAGACAATTACCACACTTATATTGAGTGAATATGTCTTTGTTCGTTCCCCACGCTATTATGTAGGCTATGCGATCTGTCATGACAGTAGGCCAAACAATAGCCTATTGTGTGGTGTATACAAGTGTAACTCATTTTGCAAGAGTGTCTCCCACAGCTTGGCAATATTATATAATTGAATACTGCCAACCATGTCATAACAAGCATTCCTAGTCTTGACATTGTTCCTACATAATCCTAACAAATGAATGCAGTGTTTACAAAGCATAGAAACTAGCTGAACCCACATCAACATGATGTCAAACAAATGAAGTCTCATCACTGAATGCATAAATACAGCTGCCTCCCATAACCCCACCGCTGAGCTTTTCTTTTGACGTGGCAGAAACCTAATTTTGTCCGATCCGCTCCTGCGCTGTCAGTCAATCGAAAACCTGATCCCACTAAAGACTCCCTAAGTGCCCGCTACCTTGTCAATACATTTGCTTAGCTTCCCATAACAGAGGGTGCCAACAATATGATCGGGCGACATCTCCGTTTACAACTGTTAATTTGGGGGAGCCGGTGTCGGACGACAGCGATCCCGTCCGCAGGTGAGAAAAACGACGGTTCGGGACACCGGTGGGTGCGAAAACAGATGTCATTACCCAATCAAGGATTTGATTTCCCAGCTCGAGGAAACGCACAGCAGAGGCGAGAATCGTCCCCTCTGCCGGATGACATTCATCCGACCTGACAGGTTGCAGGGGCCCCCTGGGAGGATGGGGAGGAGAGGGGAGAAAGTCCTCAGCCCGAGGAGTGTGAAAACCGTTGGTACAACCAGAATAACACAATCCCGGCATTGTCACATCGGGTCTACGATGTCACACTTCCTGGTGACACCTCGAATCGGGTGGAATCAAACATTTCAAATCTTTGACACCAAGTCACTTTTCAAAGGGCTGAACTTTTTCATTTTGGCTTCAATGAGAAAGTAAAAATTCCACATTTTCTTACCTCACACCATCATAATGCTACCCACTACATTCGCCTTCTAAGGTACAATGGTAGCTATATACAAAGTGTGATTCGCAATTCACTTCTTCACCCTTACCACTGAAGAATGGAGCAGGCTAATATTTTGTTGGTGTCTACTTCACACACTGACTTGACATTTCCTCAAGTTTTTTAGAAGTTTGTGAAATATATTTCTGCCCAAACACCAAGCAAGGATAGAGACATTCTATAACTTGATAATAAACCACTTAATGATCATTGTATTTATCATGCTCGGATTTTTAAATACTAATGTGCCTTGCAGTTATCTCCCCAGAAAGGATTTCTAAGGATGTAATATGTAGTGTAACGACATGGGAGTTTTTTAATACATTTTTCCCCCCAATTTGAGTCAAAATTTTACTGGAGAGACATACCAGTAGGGAGACTTTCATAAGAATTGTTTGATAACTGTGAGTCATCAATTTGAGTCATCAGATTGAAGGTCAATGGTCATGTAAATATGACTGGACTTTTGGTACTGTATCACATTACGTATGATAGCTGAATCCACTGACGGATTATCAGCCGATTTGAGTGTACTGATAAGGCACAATCAGTAATTCCCAAATTTGCCTTGTGACATGAGGGGAACTTGGGTTCCCCTATAATACAAAGTCAAAGTAAGACATGAACTTTGTGTGAAAAATTGTGTACCAATCAAACTATAGATGGGATCAGAATTAAACCCTGCAGAATTGTTCACAACATTTTAGAGAATCATCCCATTCCAAGTGAATACCCTTTTTCGTCTCTCTGTTTATCAATGCGCACATCGCAGCATCTACTGTGTAGGGTCTACAAGCGGGCATGGAATCGTTCCCCCCGTGATGACACGGATTCCTCAAATTTCTCAGAAATAAATCGAAGTATCTCAACGAGGCACCTGCTATCAGATTTGGGATGCAGGGTTTCAATATGTTCTCTTCCCACCTGTGCTAGTTGTGCTTCCACACCTTTGGAAAAAGTTAGGGGACTTCGAAGGAGAAATGTAGAGGGGTGCTTTATGGGAGAGGAATAGTATTTGAAAAAGTAATACGGTAATAAAAAAAATTAAAATCTTGCCTACAATACCATGTTGGGAATTCAAAATAATAATAAGATTTCTTTGGAGTCTTCGATATGTTGCTTTCATTCACCATTGCATAACGATATACTTGCTGACATTCTGTGAGAATACGACAACATTTGAACATATAGAGGAAACTGTGTATGTCACAGTGTACGCTCAAGCAAATATGCAAGATTTGTCAAGTTTATGAATTGCTGTCGACGAAAAACAATCATATTCCCTCCAATCTCATTATGGAATGTAATTTGCATGTGTCAGCCCGTGTAACAGACCCAATCCCTTTTGCTCATTATCGCTTGTAAATGCTGTTACTGTACCCCGGGGGGCCCGCAATATAAGATATCGCTGTCAAATTATTCCTGAATTCTGATGTTCCTCTCGCCTCTATTCCTCTCATTTCAGGGAGAGAACAATTACCAATACAAATATTAGGGCTGTCACTCTGGATGGGGGATGAGGTATTGTCTTTAATCGTGAACAGGGCAGGTTTAGCTGGAGGGGGAGAGGCTGCGGTAGAAGAGATGTACCGCTGCATCCCTCTCCCGGTGACAAACCCCTCAGAACTTGTTAGCATCTTGTTAGATTTGGTGTTAAGAATCCACGCTCAATTGGACTGTGACAATTTAATGAAATTACGACGGCTTCCGAGATGCCTGTGAGGGCCATCAATTACGTAGAACGCGGCCTACCCCGTATCGATGCGGGCAACGGCAAATATGAAACGGAACCCCACTCGCTGTCTCTTCCGAATGGGAGAATCTAAATTGGCTCTGTCAGTGCCGATCCTTTCATTTGGCAATAAGTTTTCCCCAGTTGTGATTTTATCCAATAATGAACGTTTTTTTGCCCCAAAGTATGATATCCCCAAACCATCCTAATACAGTCGGAATGCATGTTACAAAACATTCCTTGAATCAACACATTCCACTATGAGACAATCTTCAATCCATCTTAATTTATGAGGACAGGACAAGTAATGACATGAACGAAGTGTATGGATTGACGTGAATTAGATGTTGTCCTGAAAACTATCATGTCTGACTTTCAATAGAACATGAATTTGGGAGGATAGCAAATCGGAAATTTGATTCGAGGGGGAAGGAAAAGAAATTAGGCAAACTGTGAATATTGTACAATTATTCAAGGGAAGTATATAATTGGAAGTATTCTCAGTTCCAGAATAACATCTGATGGCTCGAATAATGCTCCCCTGCATCGCTGACATGCTCAGAGCACTCTACAGAAGGGAAAAGAGGACACATTTATGGTGGGGGAGTGAAGGGAGAAAAAAGGCAAAGAAGAGTTGAATGACCAGACAGGAAGCAACAGAGTTCATGGCTCCTTATCAAATTATAAGCCAGCTCGAAGTTACAGTTTAATGAGATGATAATGATATTGTGTCAAAGGTCATGAGGGAACGACGGCAGATCGACGTTGAACGAACAGTGCGCAGTACGATCTTCCAAAACTCCCCCGCCGGAAATTACAAATCCTTCTAACACAAAACTTCACAGATTTTCCCCCATACTTATCAACAATAACATCCAAAAACATGGATGAATTGGTTGCGTTTTCAAATAGTGGCGACAGTTTAAAAATGAGCCGTAACGCTATTGCTATGGGGGGAATCTCGTCTCATGAGCACCATCCATAGCCCCTTCTACTGGGCGAGGGATCACAAGTTTGTAAATTACTTCGTGTTCATTAAAGGCCAATGGTCATGAAAGGACTGACTTTATCACATTACGACAGCAGAAACCCCAGACCGAATTTCAGCCGATTTGAGTGTACCGATAAGGCACAATCAGCTATTGCAATTTGCCTTGTGACATCATGGGGGGAACCGCAGGATCCCCTATTATACAAAGTTAATGTGAAACATGTACTTTTAAAAATATTGTACCGAACAAACTATAGATGGGATCTAGATGAAATCCTACAAATTCATCCACGATATGATAGAGAATATCTCATCCATTTATGGCTGAATATCCGCTTTCTTTTCCAGTTATCATGGCGCAAGAATGCAGCATTTACTGTGTAGATTCTATGGGCAGCCTTTGCACCGTGATGTCATAGATTCCTCGAATTCCTCAAAAGTAAATTGAAATATCTCAACAAGGCAACATGCTAGAACCTCCAAAATTGGGGTGTGGGGTTTGATATGTCCTCTTTCAACCTGTCTTAGTTTAAAGCTAATCTGTTACATGACCACTGGCCTTTGAACTGTAAGTAAAACTGTATTGTTTTCTTACTGATGATTGAAATTACCAGTGGTCCCACTTTTGCAACTATGGTTTGAATCGATTGAATTATGAAATATTACTGACGATGCATTTGAGTGCAGTCTCCTAACAAGTGTTATTCCATACACATTATCTATCAAAGATGCATTAGCACAGGTCTGGGGCAGATTATGGTGTTATAATTTGAAATGTTAGCTAACATCACTTCTCACAAATTGATGACGATGTTCACTGATGAGGCAATTTTGTGATCTCCTTACATGTGTAATCCATACACAATAGCTATCAGAGATGATATAACACAGGTCTGGGGCAGATTATGGTGTTATAATTTTTAATGTTAGCTAACGATGGAAGGAACAAGAATATTGTTAGCTATTGTGCCTTGATGTTGTGATATGAGTCGGCTTACAAAATACATTGACTAAACAATGCAGGAAGGTATAGAAAGGGGCAAAATAATGAAGTTTGAGGTGGAATAAATTAATATTCAGAGATTGTTTATCAAACTACAAACCAACACAGACATGATGTACGGTGCCCTCAAATTGACGTATGAAAGTATGAAAGTTGCAGGGACTGAAAGCATTGGTACAGTGTTCAGAGATATGGATTATGTAATTAGTGGTAAAATTATTGGAGGAATGAACATGCATTTTTATGAAGTAATGCAGAAGAAAAAATGGAATAATAACATTTTTTTAAACAGTGAGTATAGATTTCTTTTATAGGAGTTTAGTGGAGGTTTTCTGAATATGAGATTGCACAGGCAGCAATCATACGTAATGAAGTTTTCTGTCTGAATTGGTCTGCAAGCATCGATAAATACATTACAGCAGATGAAACTTACAATTCGAAATATGTTATTGTCATTGAGCAGTGGGAAAAGTTCACACATATCTCTGAAAACTTACCTATTCCCCTAATTGTATATCATTTTAATCCTGTCTGATGATTCATATCCAATGCCACACACAATTATTCCTCACAAGTCCATCAGTTAGCACAGCAAAAGCGATTGAAGCATTCGCACAAGAGCATAGATGACATGTCCAATGCATTTGTTTTTTAATTAGTTTATTATCAGGGGACTGTAATGTTTTTACTGAGTATGGGGCATTAATGTATTTAGGCATATGGGATATTCCAAAAAAAAATCCTTGCCCAGATTTTCAATTTGCTCTAACGCCCATGTCTTGAATGATCTAAGTCAGAGCATTGTTCGGAATAGTGAATATGGTTAGATTGATAAACTAGGCATCACATACAGTTCTATTGCATCACTACAGTCAGTGGAGCAGTATCGATAAGGAACATCAATTTGTGCGATCGTGCTATACTTAGCAACAATAAATACAATGCCTAAGCTGTTAGCCTAATTATGAAAAAGAGCAAATTACTCTCAGCCTCTGTGATTATTTAATTGTTTCATGAATTTATATTGTGGAGAATAATCAACTTTATTGACAAAAATTGAGGAACACACACAGAGGTTAATTAACAAGAAGATTTCATAGGTGAGCCTAATAACAGCTCAAGTGTTGAACAGAATCAATTCAGCAGAAGACAGGCAGCGCCCAGCTAAGCTACTAGCTCTAAGTATGAAATTATTCTTTGAGCACTAGGAAGAAATAAATACACCAGGAAACAGACAGCTCCCGATTAATCCAATTATCTCTGATGTAGTGAATGACTGTTAACATGACTATTAAGAGCGAAGAAATGATTCTGTGAGCATTAGGAAAAGAAAAGAATTCACCAGATACTACAGCTCCTGGCGCTGTGCAATAGCGCTGAAGTACTGAATGAACCACCACACAGACTATCAGGAGTAAGAAATGATTCTTTGAGCATCAGAAAGAATTAGGTACAAGCACTGGAGCACTGACTGAACTACCGAACATGACTATTAAGAGTATAGAAATTATTCTTTGAGCACTCAGTGCTGGTCTCCTTGAGTTAGATAGAATTTGAAAATAAAAGGAACTCCTGGCCTGAGAACTACATATCATTATAACCTTCCCAGGTCTGTGGGCCAGATGAAGTGCATGACATCCCAAGAATTGCATGACGTTTCAAATGTTGAATATATAAGAAGGTACGTGGACTCATGGAGGGCGTCAAGACAGAAATATTAGCCGAAAGATGCCCCTTTTTTTCCTCCTATGGGATACTCGCTGGAGAGAGGCTTGAATCTATACAAGAAGGACATGCAAGGATGCGGATCTGAATACTGCACAAACTGTCAGCTGTGAGTTCTTCATCAGGTACAGAGAATAGGGCCTCTTTGGGAGTACCTCATTGTGGAAGTCGATGCCCGACCTATGCAATAACAGCTGGCTTGAAGTGCAGCGTGAAGAGTGGGGTATTCAGTGCAGACTGCAAAGGTTTGCTGCGAGCAACGTATCCCCTAAGCACCGTCTTCCAGACATATCTCCATGCCAGAGCCTCTATAAGAACACGAGATGAATAGCCCACATTTAAGGCCAAAAAAAACAGAAAGCCAAAAGGGTTAGTGATTCCTCGACTCTTTCTGACCAACCTATAGCCAGACACAAGGACAAATGGGAGATTGTACCAGCTCATCATGGGAAACATATCGTCTGACAAATTTCACATTTTTCCCCCCAACCATTGGGTTCCTAACTCTCGATAACATAGCTACACACCATTTCAATGATTTCAACTTGGCCTCTGGTGACCTCAAAACAATATGGTTCATGTATTATCCTGAACCTCTGACCTGACCCAAAACAATAGGGTTCATGTACTCATCATGGGAAAACACCATACCAAGTATGAGCTCCTCCAGCCAGGTGGGGTCGCGTTAGCGTGTTCACAAGCCAGCGTTACATACAACTACATCATCATACTATATACAACACACACTGTCATGACTGCAATAGCTTCCTGCTACTTAGTCAAGGATCAAAAAGTATAGTCCCGCAGAGCAAGCCATTATCCAAAAAAAACCCCCCGGGGGACCAGTGAAGATTGGTTCCAGCACACCTTCTACAAATCAGAACCATGTCGAAACAACCGATCAAAAGCTTCCAACCACTGAATGTTGTCAGTTAGCTCGAGCGTGGTGTAACATTTTTGTGAATATACTGAGAACGTCTTCCGTACATGCATATTTTTATTGATGAATTTTCGATTCAATTTTGAGTTTGCAAAGCTCAGAGGCAGGGAAAAGGCAGCAAGAGAGGGTTAAAGCATTTGGCACTGCCTTTGAAGCATTGCCTCACCTTTTGTGGACCATGGCCGTGATGCTCCGAGCCTTCCTCACCTGTCTCGTTCTTGGGGGAAAAATTCATGGTTTATATTCATCAATTATAAAAGGCTATTTGGTATTGGTCTGGATATAGGCCAATACCACAAAATAATAAGGCCTAATTGTTACATGTGTTAGGTAGTACTCATTCATACTTGAAATAACTGGAAGGTGATTGGTCCGTCAGATAATGTGGGTAATCCAGCGATAAACCTTCGGCTGCATGTAACTGGTGGATGCACAGGTCCAACAGGCATGTCTATGGTATCTTATAACAGTGTGCAATAACGGTGCAGATTGCGTTGTCACTCTAGCAGTGTTGTAAAAATTTATGACTAAAGTCACTACTTATTAAGGATGGCGAACAATTTCATGAGGAATTTTCCCTATTAAATAGTGACTTGACTCAAGACACAGAAATCTCTGAAAAGTGATTGGTTCAAGTCGTGAAATTTACTTGCTACGACAATGTACTAAATTCTCAATTGACTAAAAACATTATGAGATACTACCGGATTAACCATGCATGCTTGACGGGTAAATTACTTCAAATTTCTGCCACGTACGTAACCATTTGATTTCTCTAGCAGCGTTGACTACATATTCTCATTCTCATTTCTCAAGATTGTGGTGCATTGGCTTAAATTTCCTTTCTGCCGATAAACAGAGCAATTCACATACAATGCATGGGTCCCATGGTTTACGGTAGGTCTTCAGAATAGCCAATTTGGTATGAGGGACCTCTGTATTACAAAAACAGTTGAGCTGATCAGTACGTCTTGACACAAGCCCAGCTCACATAGAGGTAGCACTGAAGACATTGCCCCTACAATACTAAATATCGTCAATCCTCTTCAATTCTGCTCCTGTCCTAGCAACAATAAATTAATAGCCTAGGCTGGTAGCCTAACTCAAAATCTCAAAATTTGTGTCTTTGGTTGACTGTTTCCATAGTTTTTTTATTGGTCAAATTGCACTCTTGTAGTAGAGAATGAGGACCTCCTCCTACTCATTATAAAACTTCCTGAGAAGATTGTCTAAATTTAGTAGCAGGTCCGACCCAGTGCCGACTGCACAAAATGAGGTGGTGTTCGAACAGAATGACTGATTTTGTTGTACTTCCCACAGTTTCCTAAATTTTAACCGGGAATGACCCATTTATGCATCATTTTGAAGAGCGTGAGAAGGTGATTCTAATAGTTGCATTGGATCTGAGTCATAAAAAAGAAAATATTGCAGTAAGAGTGCTAGGTGTGCAAATTAATAATGGACAGCCTCAGATGGAAGATATGAAATTAGAAATGTGCATCTACTCTCAACCCAAGTACGTACAGGGACCTACAAGTTAGTAGTGGTGTAATGCCATACAGGTCCGCACTTGCGTGATATGGAAACAACTAAAACAGGTGTGATTGGCTGACAGCTGAAACTAGCGAACCAATCGTGGGTGTTCTGATAACCAATATACATTTTAAAACAGTTCGGCGTTCTCTAACCAGAATAATCTGACTGTGAGAACAGGCTTGCATTAGAAGGGGACATGGAGATGATCTACGAGGATAGGATGGTATGAGCTCATAGAGAAAATGATGACCTGAACTATCAACTAAATCAACTTGTCCTAAGTTCCACCAGCCTTTTTTTTCATGTCCTCCTTTCCAGCCACAAAGCTAGCCATACTCTAGTAATCTATTGTATTGACTGATATAAAAACTACAATTGAAAAAAAATCTGTGGAAACGATAGTATCAGGTCAGGGTTCGTAATTTTGTGGAATAGGTCCCTGTGGTGAAACCAATATCGTCGTTACGAGCCGGCGGTTCTTTGAAAATTAGCAAACTGATCACCATTTCTTCAAAATAGAAATGATTTGAGTGCTGTAATTTTGACTGAAGTTCTGCTTGTATATGAGGTATCGATGATGCATTCATTTTCAATATCATTGATGCTTATTTTCTCGAATATTGCAAAGGCTGAATGGAGCTTCAAATACGACTGTGTGAAGAGAGAATGTTATGCCCCAAATTCCCTCATATGTAGAATATTAAGAGCTTCATTCTCAAGAAAGCCTAACGTATACCTGCAGGACGAGAAAAGGGGCAAATAATTTTCCTCATCCATGTACTAAGAATTCTCCCAATTTAGATACCACAGTTACTTAGACAAGAAAATGTAAACCCTAGCAATTCAGTCCTAGACTGGAATAATGATCTGAGGAAGGACAATATATTAGTATTACCCCCAGCAATACCCAGGAATAAAAGAAACAACTTCTGCAATGCATTTTAAGAACAAATCTGTTCAGGCAATCAATCAATCGTTCATTGTTATCAAAATTGCTTCAAAATTGTTTCAAGGTCCCAGAAAGGGATTTTTTTTTAGTCCAACATTTAGAGGCAGACAGACGGGAAGACAGACACAACAGCAATCATAATTATACAGTCTGATGTGCAGAGAGGATCAAGTTTAATTAACTCTACAATGCCTTATAGCCTACAAAGTACCACCCATCTCTGAATCAGCTGTGTTTGAAATCCCATTAAATAGAGAATGGGACAAATCATCTCCTGTTAAAAGGCTCGGTAATTGGGTGATTATGGGCCCCCCCCCCCCAAAGGGAGGTAAACTCTCGTATCTTTGAAATGCATTAAAAATCAATACAGAGTCCTTTTCATAGGACATACATTGACTTTCACTGACTTTCATTGTCCACAGCATGCCCTCTCCCCAAAACAGATTTTGCAAAACTGTATAGAATCCAGGGGGGGCCCCCAAGGACCTGGGCAATAGGGGGCTACCACCGAACAGACAGTTCAGAACAAACATTCATTCCCGCAACAACTCATACAATGTCTGCAAGAAAAGTGTCCTGAAAGAAAGTGGTTTCAGTAATAGGTAGTATTATACAATACTAAGTAACTCCTTGTAGGCATTAAATGTTCAGATTCGGGTCTGTTGCAATTGACGGCAGGCGACATTGTAAATTGTTTATTTAACAATCATAGAACCCTAACCAGGCATCATTATGGATATATATTTTCAAAAAGATATGTACATTTTTTTCAAATTTGCATTTGATCTCTCGGCAAGTATGCACTGACAACTGCATGACTACCCTTACTACCTCGGAGAGGGGCGAGGTGAAGGTGAGTCTTTGATTGACAATCATGTCCACGCCCCCAGATCCACTTTTGACTGACAAATCACATAAAGCAACACATACCACAGTCACACTTAAGAGGCCCAAGGCCTATACTTGAGTATAAATTGGAAAAGCTGACTAACAAAGACTCATGAACCCCTCAGTCACTTCAGCTGCGGGTTTGTAAATGACCAGACACAGTCAAATCAGACACATCAGAGACTGTACAAAATTTTGCAGCGTGCGTTTTCAATTCATGCATGGAAAATTTCAATTCGGCCACATCAGCCCTACCCTTCAAGACTTGCACTGGCCACTCTAAAGAGAGAATCAAATTCAAATTGTTGCTCTTTGCTTATAAAGCCTATTCCGCAACCTCAATGACTGTCCTGATTATAGCAGCCAGCGCAAATTGCGGCCGTATCCTCCATTGTTCCTCTACCCAACTTTTACAATGTGTACCTCCTGTTGATCTTATGGTGAAATATCTTGAAAATGATTTGGGATCATATCCAAGCTTACATATTGAAGTCTCAGATTTTCAAATATGTGAGAAAATGTCTGGTCATGCAATTACAGCCGGTTATAAGCATAACTTGAAATTGCAGTGTGACGTACGGGGCATTTGAAATCCTATCTTTCTGCAAGCAGGAAAATATAATTGATTATTAGTTATATGGGACATAATGCACCTTTCCTTCCAATTAATTTTGACATATTTGTTAGGGTACATCAGTAAAATATGCTAATTGGCTGGTGTCCAAATATCAAGGTCCTGTACGTCACAATTTTCATCACCTTTTTCAAATTTCATACGGAAAAAAATAATTTTTCCTATGACATACTGTGAAGTTCTAATTGAGAACATTCCCCAACAAATCCATGGAGAAAATTTTGAAATGATCATGACATCACTAGGGGGGGAGGAGGACTACAGGATCCCCTGTATAACAAATCAGTGTAAAACAGGTTCTATTGAGAACCCTGAAACAGATGAACTATGGATAGGGGAAGAAAATACCCCCACCCCCCCAAAAAAAATGTTCACAAGCTATTAAAGAAGGATGATCTCATTCATTCCTATGAGAATACTTATTTCCACCTTTCCTGTTCTCAAGGAGCAAGATTGCAGCATATACTGTGTAAACCATATCGGCAGCCTCCACATCCCCCCATGATGTCATAAATTCTCAAATTTCTAAAAAGTTCAATTGAGATAACTCAACAAGACAACCTGCTGGAATCTTTAAACTTGAGTGTGGGGTTTTGATATATATCACTTGATTCACCTCTGCTCAGAGGCCGACCGCCAGGATGCCCTCATAGCTCATGGTTGGCAAAGCTCCACGTGTACCTCTCTCTGGGAGTTGGGGGAGGGGGGTGGGCAGGCCCAGCCTGGTCGCTTGCCCGGAGAGGTCGGGCGATTGGGAGCAGCGGGTGGATGCAGCTAGGTGCCTTCCAGGCATGTGCTCCCATGAGCGAGTGAGTCGGAGGAAATCGGTTACATGTGTTGTAACGAGTCATGACTCAAGTCACTACTTTTCAAAAAGGTAATGACTCGGGCGAATGTTTGAACATTTTCCCATTAGAATAGTACAGTGACTCGAGTCAGTGACTCGACTCGAGTCACATTAGGCTCTCATATTCAGTGACTCGAGTCATATTTTTGAGTGACTCGTTACAACTCTGTCTGTTACATGACCATTGAACTTTGAACAAAATCTGATGCTTCCTTTAAAAGATGCAATTTGCAAATTCAAACATAGTGGCTCCTTAAGCCCTGTTAATACCTTTAACCCAAAGTGGACGAGGGTGCTCCACCAGTAAACGAACATTGTAATGTTTCGTCAGCACTAGTCAAAGGAAGAACGTTCAGGGAAAGAGGGCAAAAGATCACAGGTAAGTTGGTAGGCCAGGTCAAAATGCCCCTCCTTGGTGTCTTTTTAGGTCAGATTAAAATCAGTTAAAATTAGCCAACACCATGTTATTAGGGCTCATTTCAAAAGTTAGTACAATGCTGAGCTGTCTGTGGCTGCATGTTCTATTGCGTAAATTTGAGCTGTCAATTGGGGCTCACTTTTGTGAGCTACCATACTTCACCAGGCACT
This sequence comes from Sclerodactyla briareus, assembly GCA_026419785.1. NCBI lineage: Eukaryota > Metazoa > Echinodermata > Holothuroidea > Dendrochirotida > Sclerodactylidae > Sclerodactyla > Sclerodactyla briareus. Next base: position 559,040 of record JAODTK010005822.1, on the reverse strand, counting down.
TTCAAGAGAACTCCTGCCGGGATAAGTTTTTGCACAACACCGCCACAAGCTGCCCGTCTTTAGTGTCCTATGATAAATGACGGGGCCCTCTCCCATTGTCTGTTGGACCCATTCTGTCTCCTGGCCAAACTAATCACAGCTGAATGGGACCTCAACCCCTTCTCTATGGTCTGACAGCTAAATACCAGGTACCTGACAAACCCCCACTAAGGCCCTGCTTGTCTGTAGCCCATTGACCTATGCTCATCAACCACCCCCCCCCCAAACAATTGCCCCAGGGGCCCCCACAGAGGGCCCTATTGTCCACCTGAGCTTATTACACCCAAAATATTTTCCCACAAATGAGCCTTAAGCCCATTGTTTGGGCCATATTACAAGGCTCCATGAATAGGGACACCGGACAAAGGGAGGGCTAGGGGGTAGGAGTGTAAGAGAGCAGACCATTGTCTGTCCCCCACTAGTAAGAACTCACAAAAGGTGGGCACTCCAGCCCAGAAAAGACTTGCTGGTGTTCATTAAAGGCTGAAGGGATTCTTTAATCCAGTGGAGTGGAGGGAAGATTTAGCTTCTCCCCGCTGGATCAATATCCACTCAATAGCTCCTCAATGTGCTGGGTGCATTCCCAATGGGGCCTCTGTTTAATTTGAAGACACAACTCAATAAGAGAACAAGGGCACCAATGGTGCAGTAGCTGTAACAGCACAGATAGCAGATCTTATTCAGTCTATTAAAAAGTGAAGGTAATTTTGTCAATTACATTTCTGTCTTCACTTTTCGATGTGAAAGGAGTAAAGCACCTGTACAGAATTTACATGGAGTGGAGGAAGTTTTGTACAGAATTTAAAAAACGGGACATGGAAATGAAAGTCAATCATGATACGTTTGTTATCCACTTCATTGACACCGCTATCTCAATTTATGTATAACCTAGCTCAATCATTATCAAACTCATGAATGACATTTTCTTTTCCTTGTTTTGAGGTGCATAGATCCATGGATAACCAAGCTGAATAGGCAGGTCAACCGTAAACCCAGGTACACCCAATTGGATTATTTTATTTAAAGGGGCATTGTCATCTAACAGCAACTGGCAAACAAGGCACGGCGTCTTGCATGACATCGCAACAACAAAAAACACTCCTGAATTATAAATATGTATATTGCCACTATGATAAGTCAATGCAAAAGTTCCGACTTGTTACATTGAACATTCTTCTTCCTGAAGATGCCGAACAGAAGCGTCCATTATTCATTGGGTGTTGCAACTCAAAATCGCCTGTTCGGATGTCACAAGAATGGGATTAGTTCTGAACTCTAATAAACTTGGGATTTGGGATTATGAAACAACATCTTTTCATCTATTAAAGCGTAAACTGCAGGCTATACAACAGAGGTGATATTGCGGAGAATGGAGAACTATCTATAGGTCCAAACCCGTCTATTTCAATACGATGTGTTCATATGTGGTTATAGTTATTGGTATCAACGTTTGGTCCATTATGCGGAGAAATTGGGAAGAATCCCAATGGCGCAACAACGCATGACGTCAAACTTGGACAACCCAGGAAGTTATGTTAAGTATTTCATTGTTTCATTTTGTGACTAAGTATACATTTAGCAGAAGTTCTGTTGAATTCTCTCATTTCAAAGTAGTAACCATCAACACTACCAACCCACTATAGCAGTATTCTCCCATAGACTAAATTTCTTTTGAAGGAAAATAATGTGTGAATTTCAATAGAAAACAAAGATTGTTTGCAGGTTGTGCAAGTATGGATTCATCTAATTATTGCATAATGGGATGCTTTTCGATCTTGCGCAATTACACATGCACAACTCCGTAAGGGAAAGTCGTATAAACTTAGGGTTTAGACTGACGCATTCGGTCTTCCTCCAGCCAATATATATCAGCTTCTTCATAATTCATCCTCCAGTTGTCCTTGCAGTTGAGTTCAAAACAATCTGCAATATCATCTCGAGTGTTAGTTTGAACTTCAACACACAAACAGCAGTGTCAATATGTGCCAGATGTTGTGAGACAATACTGCCTCTTTAATGGTGTAACCCAAACAAGGAATTCTTGGTTAGAACAAGTGGGGTCTACCTGAATGTAAGAACTTATTCCTCGTTTAATTGTTGGTATGATTGACAGCAATTTGTCATTGTATCCACAGAACCCTCCTCTGTATATTGGGTTCTTCAACTGGCATAGGTTATGCTTATGTTCCATGTATGCTTCTGTTTTCACTGTCTACACAAATAAGTGATTTGTGAGCCACAGGGGCTCCTGGGGGCCTGAATAGGTCCACACCACAGGGGTGCGCATTGGGGTGACTCAAGGGCCCCTCCTTATGTCCACTAGTACACTGGTCCATGACAAAGAGAAGATATACTCCAGATTTTATTGGGACTTTGACATTGAAATCAATCAAAGTATGAAGCCAGGATTTCCATCAATTTCTATGTCTCATCTTGATTGAAATGTCAGAGCATGACTGGACCTCACAGGAACTCAAAGTCTACATTGACTTGAGCTGGTTGCTAGGTTTCATTCATAAAACCTCTAGGCTTAATTCTAACAATGCTTGGTCACACTTGGTCACACGGGTGGCCATGGTCAGTAGGCCATGGCCCATTGTTTAACCTTGTTTTAAGTGTCTTTTCATATCATTTTTCATAGTTGGGGCTTTTTCATTATGGTTGTACACGCTATTGAAATACTGTTGATAGATTTTAGCGCTTTATAGTGTAATATATTATTATTATGGATTGTCCATATGTCAGGACCTCCATCAACAGCCCTGATGCTACCCCTGACGTAGAGCGTTCCCACATTTGCAAAAGAAATTTTATAAATTCAATGCTTTTAGAGGGTCGATGCCAGAATCAGACTACCCACCAGTGCCAAATGCCTTATTGAAAAGGGACATTCATTTTTTGAAGAACTGTTAGCGTTTAACTACCCAGAAATCAGGCTTTTTCATTTCACCCCATCTGTATGTCTGTTCTTCAGTCAGTCCCCTCTCTATCATCCCCCAGGCTGACTCAAGCCTTTTGCCAAGCTATTATCGTTCACCTATTCTTTGATTTGAGTGACAGGAATTTAGATAAATCCTTCATCAAAGTAGACTTACCCAACAACAGCATTAACTACTAAAACTCCTCCCTGCTTTCACTTGTGACATAAATATTTTTGGACACAGGAGGTCTGACCATACAAGGAATCACACTGCCAGTGGTGCTACTGGGCTAACCACTGGCCATCCCTAATCAGTTATGCCCACATTGGACGCATGGCAAAGGAGTCAAAAGTCCAGACTTCTTCTGTTTGCTTCTGACCGAGTCCTGATTTTCTGCCTGTGATACTGTACTTACTCGAGGCTATCAAAGGTCACAAAGGAGGCGCTCGGTAAGTAATACATTTTTTTTTTTCCACCCTGATACGACGCCAAAGACCAATAATGAATGGGACCAATCAATGCCTTTTTTTTTTTAAAATGTCGTTTTTTCACAATTCGGCGCAAGTTTCATGAAAGAAATAAACTAATTTTCCCCTGACTAGAAACAACAATTTTTCAAATTCTCAGAGATCCAAACGAAGAGGACGCAACTATCAAGAGGGCCGGATCAAGTTCACGTTTCAAAGGATGGCAGCAGCTCCTACACAGTGGGGCAATAGGCATCTTTTTCTGGCATTGACTTATCACACGTGCTGACATTTGGATATTTACATATTGGCTGAGAACGCTAAAAAATTGTTGGACCCATCTTTTCTAATTTCAAGGCCAGTTCATGAAAGAAGAACCTTGAGAACCCTTTGAGAAGGACCCCAACCTGTTATTCTGAACCCTAACTCTGATGTTGTATAAGTTCGAAACAGTTTCCAAAACATCCTGAAAACCTGCCATCCTAGGGATAAAAAAGTCCATTGATCAGTGGATGCCCCCCCCCCCTATAACTATGCATGGAACCAATATCCTATGAATATTCAGGCAGGATAGACTCAGTAGACTCCTAGGAGTGGCAGACACCTATAAAACTGTGGTACAGTTGTGGGTCAACCATACCATCCCAGTACCAACGGTGCACCCATTTTTTAATGTGATGTGTTTATGAACCTTGCAGGTTTCCCTCTTTTTGACAACTTGATAACTGTCCGAAGTATGAGAGTGATCTACAGAATACTATATTTTAGCACATGATATTGCCCAGCCCCATGTCAGCTTCGTAATCTAATTATATGCTTGATTGTAGGCACATTTACAGGAATTTGCCATGTGGTCAGAAGGGAAGGGGTGTTTCTGTAGCCTTAATACCCTCCTTGGCAGAAACAAATGCATTTCAAAAAACCTCAAAATGGTGCGATGTTTGAGCTTCAAATCACAACAAAACGGCTTTCAAACTAAGCAAATAAGCTCATTTTTCGCAAACGGTTTCTTCTAATCATGGGGAGGGGGGAGGGGATGGAACTTGGAACCCACGGACCCCTCACTCCACCACTGACTGACATAATCACTACTGTTACATCCACCAGAATCCATAATACCAAACACAAAAGAAACTGCTCTAGACCCAGGGGTTCAGTGTGTAATGATCATCGACATTTGATTGACAGGTCACGAGCACCCCCACAAACTGTGCGAGTATCCAACTTGAGGGGGAAATCAATGTCCGCTCCCTTTATCCTTACATCAGACCCATTGAACTGGTCAGGAGCGAATGACAAACAAGGCCACGTAAAATAGTGGAGAAGGGGTCCCAGCAGGGTTGCTCTTCTGGGCTGCCTGCTAGGCTTCATCCGGCAGATAATTCTCCCTTGTCTGTACATCTGGTCATGAAAAGAAAAGATCTGCTGCCGCCTCGAGGGCGCGTTACGCCTCAGCCCCATTGTTCTGATATGCAGCTGGGCTTAATCGGCTTAACCGGTCGATGTGCAACACTGGAGGTGAGAATAGGGCTCCTCACAAGCTGTCGCAGCCCCCATTCGGGCATGAAGGGGTTGTGAGGGAGGGGTGGGAGGTGGCGCACTGGGGTGGGCTAATGAGCAGCAATGGGGAGGAGGCATGTTCTGCGAGTTTGGGCAATGAAAGGGGAACTGATTCGAATACCTGGAAGGGGTCCTTGAGGGATTAAAATCAAGGAGTCTGAAGATGAGAATCAGAGAATTCCTGACAGTGCCAACTTCTACCATGTGTTAATGGTTTGATTAGAACAGAAAATACAGAATGTCTATAAACAATTCCTTTGTAAACGTCAAATTCATCCCCAAAGGCAATTGTTTGCCTATGTAACATTGATTTGTTGGCATATTTCTAAAGAGCCTTCCACTGACAGACTTGACATGGAGCAGTGTCCCAAATAACATCAAGAAGGCTGTATCTCCTAGAAATTGAGCCCCTCTTAAAGAAAAAAAATCTTCTTTTACAAACATTCCGAAAACTATTTAAATTTTAAATCTCATCTTCACGAGTCCGCCCCCCCCCCCCTTGGGACAAGAATCAGCTTATCATTATTTACGTAAAGAAATGAACAAAATATCAACTCACATGTGGGGTATCCTCGTCCTCTTCGTGATGGTTCGCAGATTCAGAGTCAGGGCTTCCTCTCTTCTCCTCCGGTTCTTTGCTCACAGAAGTCTGGAGGAGAAAACCCCAATACATAGGACCTGAACAAGACTGACTCCTGGTAATGACAGATTTGGTGAATTAACTTCTTCAAGGGACTATTTCCATTTTTCCATCGAGCTTTTTCATAGGTTCTGATTGATAAATGAATCCGATCACGATTGTGAGTGTGCTTGCTCACCACATGAGTGTCACCACCCTCTCAAAGTGGGGGGGAAAGTCCCCCCGTCCCCCACCTGTTGACGCCATGGCCACCAGAGACACTTTGAGGGTACAAACGAGATTCTCCCCATGGCGCTACTATTAGGGCCATTCCCAAACTTGTCACCACTCTTTGTAAATGCAACCAATCATCCCATGCTCCACTCTGCTATTGCTAGGTAATGGGGACAATTTTTGCTGTTTTGTGCTGGTAGGATGTGTAATCTCTTGGGAGTTTGAAAATTGTTCAGCACACTGTTCGTCCAAGTTCAAAACCATTGAGCTATTATATTAACTTGAGAGGACATTTATAGCCCATATTGTGTGCCCTGTTCAATAGTTCCGTCAGAGAACACAAACCCAAAGTGAGGAGGCGCCCTAGTGTGTGTAACATCATGAAACACATTCAGTTTGTTTAATTCTATTTGCGAATTTCTTCTACCATAGGCCCCCCAAAATACCTTTGGCTTCAGAGTAAAGATGGTGCAAGATACTGCAACATCTTCAGTGAGTGTTACCCTGTTTTGGAAAATGTGAAAGTCAGATGATCTATTACGGTGAAGCAAGAAACAAATAATTAATTTGGAAATACAAATCGATTGCGTCTGACAGAAACACCATCTAGACGTAAAGTATAACATCATGGAGTGAACCGGAGCTTATTATTGTGAAGCTTGAATTAGAGGAGGCTGTCAAATGGAACACATTCTACTATTTCTGACGAAATGCGAATCATGACGACCAAATCACATGTCACTATAACACCATAAGTGCGGCGCTGTCGGGACTTAGCCCAACATGGTTACAACTGACTTCTTTCTGTATAAGAGTTCCGTGCAGCATGTCCGGCGGCTTGGTTCAAACTGCTGACGTACCCCTATGACCTTGACACAATACGTTCATCATCTCATTAACTGCAACTCAGACCTGCATCTGCTCTGCCTGATGTTTACATCTTGGCCAGCCACTGTCTGAAAGTTGGGGGGTCAAGAGCAATTGGGGGGGGGGTCCGAAGCAATGATGGGAAACATTCTGTGTGTGAAAAAAATCATTATGTATGGAAGCCTTCGCAAAATTGGGGGGGTCATGACCCCCGGGACCCCCGTAGTGGTTGTGCCCGCTTGGTGGCCGAAATATAACTGAGGGCTGGTCATGTGGGGCTCGCAGTGGATCTTCCGTTTTCAGCTAGATTAGGAGCTAGGAATATGACAAGGCATATCGTGTACAGGTGATGACTGCCAGCGAATAATAATCACCAGGTCAGGATCTTCAGCGCCCACAGTGCTGGGAAACTGGTTGCAGATTTTTTTTTCCAATTCCCCAAATAGACATATTTCTAGTTGTGTAGGACAAAGTTCTGTTGGAATCCAACGAAGGTTGATGATTTGCATAATTTGACCATGAATAATCTCCCCCAAAATGACCTTCACTTTAGTTGGGACAAAATGTAGCCCAATCGAACAAAAATCTGCCCTCATTATTGATCTCCTTACCTGACAAGGGGCCTTTTCTCTGAATTTTCCCCCAGTGCAGCCTACACCATACGTGCCTCTTTGGCTTTGAAGCAGTGCGCATATTCTTATTGGCGTCTAATGGTGAGTCATGCCTTAACAGTACTGAGAACCACAGTAGTTACAACTCTGAAGTAACCTAATGCAGCCCTGTATTCTACAGTTTTATAGAAATTTCCCCTGGACAGAATACCCCCCTTCCGGGAAAGTTCCTACAGTATATTTCCCCCAAAGTGCGTCCACGTTCACTGCCATCACCCACCAATGTCCCAATCACTAATTGATCTCTTCGGCGCTTCGGGTCCGGCCAGCTCCTGGATGACTTCTCCTCGTCGAAGTGTCGCACATTGTTGACGCTCTCGATCTGTGGGGTCAAGTCCAGCTCATGCTCTGGTTGTATGGGAGGTGGAGGAGCTCCATTGGGCTCCTGTGATAGAGTAATGCCAATTGAAGTATGTTGAGCATGTAAACATAGATTTTCTATTCATACCAGTGTAAAATGGCCAAACACCCTGGGTGGTGTCCTGCGAGAGGGAGGGAGGGAGGGGCTGTGGCGGGGAGAGGGGGGAGAGGTGGGGTAACGCTGCACAACTAGAGTTTCATGGCATGAATTGTAAGGATCTCTGTTACATGCAGAATGGTTACATGAAACCACAGCAAACCCACTATGTTTGAAATCCAGGAAAGCTTTATTTGTGGATCTTTCTTTTTTACTGTGTCTTTGCAACGTCCCCTCATGGCATCATCAATAACTTCTAGTAGAATGAATTAACTTAATAAGGCGGCCAGCTCAAACCTGGGTTGGGGGGGGGGGGGGGGGTTGACATATAAACCTATTTTCACCTGTGCCAGTTGAGAGAAAAAAACATCTGTTGCATGACTTTTGCCGAGCGGGCACTCGAGCCAAGGGTTATGCTGGACATGCCAGCCATACTGGCCTCCTACGACGATGTAAAAAACTAAACATACGCGGCGAGCGAGTAAACCGCCAACATATACACCCCAACATTTGGGTAATCAGTAGGCGATGATGCAAGCTCGTTGATGTACTGTCATGGGAGGGGTTCCATCATATACAGCCGGAAGAACAAATCACCAAGTTTATTCAAATAGGCAAAGTTTGAAAAATAACACACATGCAAATGTGACCTCCAATGACCGCAAAGTGGGCCTGCACTTTTTTTTTAACCAAATGTAGTCTACATTCACCCGTTTCATTCAAATGTGTCAAAGCTTTGGGAAATGGCCTAAATTATGCAAATTTGATCTTGTATGACCTCAAAATGACCTCCGCTTTTGTCAAGACCAGATGTTGTCTACATTCAGTTTTGTCAAGATCCTTAACCCTAATCAGAAAGCCAAAGGCCTTAGGAGTGATTCCTTGACTTCTCTTCCTGACACCTATAGCCAGACCAAGCAAATGGGAGATTGCCCCACCAGCCTTTATGGCAACAAAGTCTGACGAATTTCATTTTTCCCCACCAACCATAGGGCTCCTATACTCTTGATGAGAAGCTACACACTAAATTTCAAGGTTTTCAGACTCTAACCTCTGGTGACATCAAATGAACTCTGACCTGACCCCAAAACAATAGGGTTCATGTACTCATCATGGGGAACACACATTACCCAAGCATGAGCGTCATTATCCCGGTGGGGTTGAGTTATCGTGTTTACAAGCCAAAATTGGCCAAAATATTGACTTTTCACTAATTTCCAATTTTCGACCAAAATCACCTCGACCTGAACCAAAAACAATAGGGTTCCTGTACTTTCCATAAGAAAGCTATACACCAACTTTCAATCTGATCAGACCAACCATTCTGGACTTATCGTGTTTACAAGGTTTTCAGACTTTGACCTCTGTTGACATAGATGACCTCTGACCTGACCCCAAAACAATAGGGTTCATGTACTCATCATGGGGAACACACATGCTAAGTATGAGCTTCATCCATCCGGGTGGGGTTGAGTTATCGTGTTTACAAGCCAAAATTGGCCAAAATATTGACTTTTCACTAATTTCCAATTTTCGACCACAAAAATCACCTCGACCTGAACCAAAAACAATAGGGTTCCTGTACTTTCCATAAGAAAGCTATACACCAACTTTCAATCTGATCAGACCAACCATTCTGGACTTATCGTGTTTACAAGGTTTTCAGACTTTGACCTCTGTTGACATAGATGACCTCTGACCTGACCCCAAAACAATAGGGTTCATGTACTCATCATGGGGAACACACATGCTAAGTATGAGCTTCATCCATCCGGGTGGGGTTGAGTTATCGTGTTTACAAGCCAAAATTGGCCAAAATATTGACTTTTCACTAATTTCCAATTTTCGACCACAAAAATCACCTCGACCTGAACCAAAAACAATAGGGTACCTGTACTCCCCATAAGAAAGCTATACACCAACTTTCAATCTGATCAGACCAACTATTCTGGACTTATCATGTTTACAAGGTTTTCAGACTAGACTCTGTTGACCTCAGATGACCTCTGACCTGACCCCAAAACAATAGGGTCATGTACTCATCATGGGGAACACACATACCAAGTATGAGCCTGACCTACTTAGACCTGATCAAGTTATCGTGGTTACCAGCTGGGCGTCACCCACACACCACGCACACACACACACACCGACGTGACTGTATAGATTCCTCTGACTTCGTCAAGGAATAAAAAATCACAGAAGTTATGCAAATGAGCGGGACCTAATAATTTGGCGACACCCTCTTCCAAATTCTGGATTTTACTATGGCAGACAAGTGTATTGAGCCTAATCGGTTGCATTGGAAAGTTGTTTCGCTTACATGGAAAACTACAGGCGGACATGACATAGAAAAAACTTAATATTAGAAGCCGACGTAAACTTGATCGAAGCTCAATTACCTAAACATTTTACAGGAATTAGTTGAACCCTCAGCCAAGATTTCAATGCCTATTTTCCTTTTTGTAAGATGCGGCAGAGGGAAGCTTATGGGGTAGTCAATCTGTAATCGCCAGATATTTGATTTCAAAAGCCTACCTCACACTATATGGAAATCAACGCGCACGCTCACCAGTCGTCGTGTGCGGTGTCTGTAAGCGGTGACCGTAAGCTCCTTGCGATTCCTTGCAAAATCCACTGAGTCGTTTCACAGACAGTGACCGTATTGTTTTGAACGCGCATTGGAGGATTACGGCAGAAGGAAAACTGGGATATTCTTTTTCAAAGGTCTATTCTATGTCCTCCTCCTAGAATTCTTGACGGAAGTTTTTGACCCTGTGGAGAATGGATACTGCTTCATCCGACTAGTTCTATTTCGCACTTCCTACTCTGCCCATGGCTTTCGTTCGATCCATTGGCCATCACAAAACTATGTGGGCCTTGCTGAACTTATATTCATCCAATGATACCACCTCTTTAATTGAAACATATGTTAAGATACAAATGAATGAATGAAATTAATTTATTGATAGCTCACATCCAAGAATACCCAAGGACTTTTCATTAAAATTCTGAGGAGGGGACTCTTCAACCACTTCAGGGACTTCCATTGTCTCTGGTACCATTTACTTTCTGCTCAAATATTAGGGTAGGGTTAGGATCACAGTTCAATACACCAGTTGATCCAGAGTAATCCACAGACAACCCCACAACCAGTTGAAGAGCATAAACCCCCAAACAAATTATCTTCAGAGAAAACACAGACACAAGTACCTTTTTGAGGCTCTGACAATAAAATCCTCAAACACAAGAGGGCTCACCATGTATGGGGCCCTATAAAACTAATCTCCTATCAGGTGAGGACAACAGGCCCAGATTTGTACAGAGAGCTCACACACAATGGGTGGGGGTTAATTATTGGGACCAATGGCAATGAAATCGTTGTCTCTTAAGATTCTTTTTTCTTCAAACACTTGGGAAATCTCTTGTCCTACCAAAAAGGTTTAGTGACAAGATAGATTTCTGCATAATTTGTAATCGGTGTTTGAAGCAGTTTGTGGACATCCCTACGAAGTCAAACCTTGAGTTGCTTGACAAATGACGACCATCTGACAGCCATTTTCAGGTAAGAAACATGTTTAGTAATATCATGAATATCATTCCACCATATTTAGTAATGCTCGTAAATATACAGTTATATAGCGCCAAAATCCAGGGGAACCCAATGCTCAGTGGCGCCGGGCGCTTGTGCTCAAGAGTATGCTTCAGAAAATTAAATATATATGTCTTAAGCTTGCTTTTAAAAATGGTAATAATGTTGGTAATGTCATAAATATTCATCCTTACTATGCACAATACCCAGAATATTGTTCTTTGCAACCGAACTTCGCCCCAGTATTAACCCCAAGTGCAAATATAGCGCACCCCTTTAAAGCTGAATAACCGCCATCAAGTCAGACACCACCACGATGAGCTCCCATTTGCACATGATCCCTGACACAATTAGAAACCTGAAGCCCGCTGCCATCCGTCAGGAGATGGCTTCAGCAGAAGGAGCTCGGGACACCTGTCACATTACTGATTACATCTGTCACAGGATGCCGGATATGTGCAGGTTACGTTGATTCATGAACCTAGCAGACGCGAATGCGTGGAATTCATGTGTTTTGTCGCACCCGGCTCCCGACGAGGCTGTCGCCTAAATGTGACATCGATTCACAGCGTGTGCTAATTAGTTTGACTTGGAATTGAGTTAATTGCTGCATAGTAATTAAACATGGATGCAGTGTTTCATTGACATTCCTCACCAAATTGGGGAAGATCATCTGGGAATTTTGGATTCTGTATGGAGACAGATGTAGAACTCTCTTTGAAATTGGATCCTTCCGTTAAACATCAGCTTGAGTCAATGTAGGTTGTGGCTGGTTCCCATATTTTTGTAAGCATAGAAGTGCCGAACCAATTTCCTTAGCATTGTATGAACTTAGAAATTGAACAAGGAAGCAAGGGTGCACGTTTTTTCTTTATGTACTGCCAAACCAGTTTGACTCAGTTTCCGTTTGACTCCCTTCAATTCCCTAGGTAACTGTCGACTGCTGAGCTCAAACCGACTCCTTTAAATAACCGCCCAAAAAACTGAAGAAGACAAACTGCGTAGAGGAACGACCCTGAAAAAAGGCTAAAAGGTATTTAAAAGTGTTTTCGTCTGGATCAGCCATAGGGCAAGTCTCAAAGTGAAATGTTTAACTGTAACTTGGTTTGACTCAGTTTCGTTTTGACGTCAGTGTAACATCGCGACGGAAAAACATGGGTTCGAGTGCGATTCCGCACCCGAAAGGTCCAAAACTGCACCCAAATCGAATAGAGGGGTGCGAAATTCAGTGACATATTGGGCAAAATCGCACCCGTAATATCGCACACCAACATCCATAAAAGTGGAACATCCCCATGTACGTACACACATTCAAAATATCACACCGGTTGAAGCAAAAATGTCTGATTTTCACTAGCGCTGGACATCGCCCCCCGCCCCTCCGAAACCCGCCCTCCCCGATAAATATAACTCACAAAACGATCGTTCATTCCAGGATTCAGCAGCCGTAACATTAACTAGGTTATATGCTGTGCATCTGCGCCCCCTATATCACCCGCACACATGACATGAGACCACTCAAACTACGAATGGCATGTGCTACCACATAACCATTGTCTCGATTTGGAATGGTTACCGAAGCAAACAACAAATGTGAATGTGCTAAAATCATTGCGGAAACTAATATTAATCATCGTTGTAACCCAGTGGAAATTGGGTTGAATTAAACCCTTCATGTCATGGCATTGAGTAACGAAGGTCTACGCGATTCACAGGCCACAGCAACTTTTAGTGGTCACGACCCCGCTTATACCCGCTCGAGTTTTTCGTTCTTAAACCACAGGGCCAATAGGAAAACCCATAGACTTAAGTGTGTGGAGAAGAATGAATCGAACGTTGATGTACCGCACTAACAATTGTGTACTTACTCACATACACACTGTTTTTTGTGTACGGTATATGCACGAAAGTATTTTCAGGCTTCTCTCACTAGCAGCTGGCCGTGCGTTATCGACTTTAATGATATTCACAAGAGTATCGGGGCCCCTCCGAATCCCACAATTTCGACAGCTGGCGTATATTATTTCGTTACCTTCACCGGAACCAAACATATGCATGCAATAAAGATGGAACTGATAAGTAATTACTTGAAACTAAAGCTGACTTAATGACTACCCCTGTAGGTCTGTCTATTGATGGGATTTATCTTAGGGAAGTTGCCTTACGTAATCTAATGACATGTGAACGTGTAATGGACTTGAAGAAATCGTTCGGAACGGAATCGACCGTTATGGAAAAAATAATCAGTTAACGTAACATCCGTTATTGCCATAATCGTTTGAACACCATTCAGAGTAGAATATGCTGATACGGTTCTGACAATTTCGGAGAATCGGAGCATTGTACAAAGTCCACAAATGCTAAAACCTGACAGCAAAGAAAACAAACTGGCAAAGACTGGATCAACCTAGCCGAGAAATGGGAGGGGGCAATTCATCTCTATCTTGCAAGTGCGTGCGCGGCAGTAACTGCAAGTTGGCTACCGAATTTACCATTTCGCGGCCATTCGACTGAGTATCGACTCTCCACAATTTATTAAATGCCATGCGCCCAAAAGGCCGTGTTGTTGTGAAAAAAATCCACGACGGACGCAAAATATTAGGTGGAAAAAAGATGGTTTGGCAATGCATTGTGGAACATGAACGTTGTGCATTTATGATAGCTACCAATCGTGGCTTTAGCAAGTATTTGGGACCACGTTTCATAGGTTAGGCAAGAGCACCCGGGAAAAGCCCACGTAGCACCCGACAATGGGATGGAGGGGTGCGATTTTTTTTAAAAATAGCACCCGAAATGAAAAAAAGTTTCCTACATGGTTAACATTCCATAGATAACTAACTAACCAAAGTCAACCGACGGCCTTTAATAACCACCAAAAACTGAGGCTTCAAAGCAACCCGGCCAGTCATAGAGGAATGACTCTGCAACAGTTGTTCAGACACACTACTAAAGAAGAAAGAAATCGCTAGCCGGTAGGATTCCCCCAGTGACACAAAGCTTGAAACGTTGGTCCCATAAAAGGTGTCCCTCAGGACGCGGTCCTCCGCACGGAAGTTAGCTAGAATCTATACTTACAGTAACTGTAAAAGTCTATTACAGTTTGTTACATCTCAAAATGGCTACTGTGAAGTATGCTAAGATGCGTATAGTAGGACTCCTACTAGCTAGCACATGTCATAGTAATGTCAACATGTTCCAGTTAATTTGGTTCTTAAATGTTTGGTGTTACCTGTTAATATTGCAGTTAGCAATCAAATATTGCGTAATCTCAGACTGCTGATGAGTATCAAGGATTAGCAATTTGTGCTCTCTGAAGGGAAAGCCACCACCTCATTATGGGAGAATTTATTCTGAAAGAGGGTGGGAGTCACTGTGCAGGTAACCCACCCATTGAGATTTTGTTTTTAGTTTTAAATGTCCATGTCAGGGTGGCCTCTTAAATTTATGGGATGGGACCCACTTGAGTTTCTTCAATCCCCCCCCCCCCCCGAACATTCTCCATCGATAATAACTAAACCAAGTCAACGCCTCCTTTTAATAACCACACCACCAACAACTGAAGGCTTCAAAGCCACCGCTAGAGGAAGACTCTGCAACAGTCTTGTTCATACAAACACTACTAGAAGAAGAAATCGCTAGCCGGTAGGATTCCCCCAGTGACACAACCTTGAAGACTTGTCTAAAAGTGTACCTCAGGACGCGGTCTCCGCAGTGATGTACGAGAATAATAGACTACAGTAACTGTAAGCTATTACAGTTTATTACACTCTCAAAATGGCTATGCTACTGTGAAGTATGCTAAGATGCGTATAGTAGGACTCTATCTACACTGTCTAGTAAGTCAACTTGTTCCAGATTATTTGGTCTAACATGTTTTGTGTTACCTGTTAATATTGCAGTTAGCAATCAATATTTGGCTTATCTCAGACTGAGTGAGTATCAAGGATAGGCAATTGGTGCTCTCTGAGGAACGCCACAACCTCATGATTGGCTAAATTATTCTGAAAGAGGGGAGTCCCTGTTTGCAGGTAACCCATTTAGAATTTTTTAGTTTTTAGTTTTAAAATGTCCCATGTCAATAGGTTGGCCCTCTAATTTATGGGATGACCCACTTGCATTTTTTCGTCAATCCCCCGCCCCCCCCCGTGGCCCTCCCCCAACTTGCCTGGTCATGAGAACAATGGTCTGAGCAGTTAACCCCCGAGAGAGATTGCAACTTCATCAACCACTACTATTCCAGGGCAGCATCAGGAGGACATATTCAGGTCTGGTGAGAGACAGGGGATTGCAAAGTTTATCCACACAGAAAAACATATGAGCAGAATTAGTAAAGCCCGGGTCCCACCACCTTTGCTTTCTAATGCACAATAATTTGCAAGCCAGAATAATTTGTTTTTGAGAAGTGACCTCAGTGACCCGAAATGGATAAATGTCAAAATCTCAATTCTCCATCGACGTGAAAGACCGAAACGGTTTAGTAGGCTACTCAGTGTTCTACAACATGATGAACCCGATATTGTATCACTATTGAATTGTATGATGAATTATACAAGGGGAACCCGACTCTCATTATAGGCGAGATGACGCATCAACCTTTAGCCAGCTGGTAGACATGATAACATTCATTTCCGATTTCTAATTTCACTTTGCCTTCTCATATAGGCAGAGAGAGACTCCTCACTGCAGACTAACTCACATGGGTAAAAAATGTCCTCTGTCAGTGGTTTGCTTTTGTGATATTCACACCGGGCATGGTACCACCGTCAATTAGGACTCCTTATAGCTAGATCAGGCATACCGTAGGAAAAATTAAGGCAAAAGAAGGCATTATTAAGGTCATTATAATAACATGTGAATCGGTTGACTATTGATCACACAAATTCTGAACTCACCGGATGGGCTCTATTTCCACTTGTCGTTAATCTTATAATCAAGAGGGGGCCAGAGGTGCTGACTGTCTGCAGACGACTCTGATGATGGTTCCACGGTTCCGTCTTCATCCCGGCCAATCACTGTGACCCTCTCTTCATATCTGTCCTCCTCCTGCCCTGCCATCACCATGCCGCCTTCCTGTCGCCCTCTCACTAATCAACAAACACCCCTCGCCACTACATCCTCACAGGCCAGATGAGTCACCCCAAACTTGCCCGACATCGCCTCCTGCCCGGGGAGGTGCGCGTCAGGGCACTGCCCCTTCCCATGTCCCGTTTGCTTTCTGACACTAACATTCATGCTGTTGCCGTTTATGACATCTGAGGCTATAACCCCAGCCCCTGTCTCTTGACCTCGCTGAGGTCTCTGCCTACTGCTCTGGGCGTATTCCATCAATAGGGGCGGGACAAGTCAGGGGGGCACCCTGTTC
Organism: Sclerodactyla briareus; assembly: GCA_026419785.1. NCBI lineage: Eukaryota > Metazoa > Echinodermata > Holothuroidea > Dendrochirotida > Sclerodactylidae > Sclerodactyla > Sclerodactyla briareus. The sequence goes on along the minus strand of JAODTK010005822.1, from coordinate 542,251 downwards.
CGATATTTCTCTTAAACATTATTCTCTCCCTGATTAGGAAGCAAAAGAAAGGTATTATAGTATCTAATGTTCAAGCTATTTAATTATTTCTCCTTCAGAATGATGACAAATTGAAATTTCATTTCACTGAGCAAGTGTGGCAGTTTGAATCGCCAGTATTTGGCCAGAACATGTTGTTGGCAGGGCTACTCCACATTTACCCTCATCCCCTTCAAAGATAATCTTACAGGGAAGTAGTCTCTCTTTGTGCAAACTCGGTCCATAGAGTTGCTTTGAAACAAGGGATCGCCCCAGTGTCTCGCCTGGTTGCTAATCAGGATTTCTCTTTTAGTCACCAGCAACACAATTATTCAAGGCCTTCTTTATGAAACTAATATACCAATACCTCTAAATATTTCAACATTCATTGCCATCATGACTACACCCCTTGGATCCTTACCTACTGTACCATCCCATTATAAACCAATACTTACGAGTTAATAGTTCAGGATTACTGTATTGTCCCAAACAAGGTAAATGGACCCTAAATCTAATGAAGTTTAATCTATATATCATCAAAGAAGATGCCCTTATACATATAATACTTCCATCAACTCCCTAGGGAGTTCACACCCTCCCCTCTCACATTCCCCCCTGTCTAGAGTGGAATAGCCATCTAAGTAGGCTTCCCTGGCAGAGTAATGCAGGCCCTATGGCTGAAGCTATGACTATATAAGGATACAGGGAGTTAGTACCCTCCTCCCCCCATTCACACACCAGAGCTACAGCAGGGGTAACCTGACACCCCTCATTCTTGACTTAGGTGCCTGGGGGAAGTAAACAAATGATGAGTGTGTTACAAAACTTACTGGTTTGTGAAATCTGTGAACTACGAATACTTACCCCATAGCACTTTGCACCCCACCCCCCGCCAATGAACATCTGGCAACTTTTAAAGTAGTCCGGGCTGGCAACCCTATCGTCCTTCGTATTTCTGGCAGAGCGTCCAAGGATTGAAGGGGCGAAGGCCCCGCGAATTCCGACGAAGGAGGACGCCCGTGCTGCGCCGGAAGTGGGGACGGTAGGGGGTACGTGCCAATATGGGGTAAGTATTGTAGTTCAAGATCACAAACCAGTAAGTTTTGTGAAATTATTTCACCTACTCAACTTACCCACGTACAAATGCAACTTTGCACCCAGACAGCACAGGGCACTGGAATGCGGGTCCGTGCCGGCACGAACAGGGGTTGTTGGGTCGGGTTGGGATGCAGAGCAGCCCTCGTGCCGGCTAGGCCCGAGACGAGACTGGGATGGAAGAAGCAGCATGAAACGAACGTCGTGTAGTAAAAACCCGACAGGCGGCGCGCTACGTCTTCGGAAGAAAGCGTAGCTCGGGGAACGAGGAGGGGCCGACTCTCCAGGCTCGCGGGTGAACGGGGGTAGTGCACAGGGTGACAGGAGCGAAACCCTGCTACAGAGATATGCGGCCTCGCGAGGCTCTCTTCCCATGGAATGAGGAAAGCCTTCGAGCCGGAGGAGAAAAAGCTGACTACAGTAGGAAACAAGAGTGAGGCGTTAACGAACGAAACTTCGTTTTCACCCTTTACTGGTGCCGTGACCGCACCGGACACCAACACCTGACGCCTCCAATCGTGGATAGAATTCCGACGTGCAGAGAGAGGTAAGTCTCTTGACAGGGAACCCCGACCACGGACCGCCGTGGGGTGACCCACCGCCTCGAAGAGTGGACTTGGTTCGAAGGTAGAAAGGGTAGGTGCGCGGCAGCGACCCAAGGCTTGGGAGTACCAATCTGGCCCGGAAAGGCCTAAAGAGTCGGGAATCACGGGTGAGCCCACCCACGGCTCGGGATAGTCGATCTGGCTCAGGAGGGCAGACAAGAGTCGGCCAGAGGCCCGATCCTCTGCTCAGTAGGGCCGACCTCACATAGGAAGCAAGGGAGAGTGGGACTATGGCTATGGAAGTCGGGATGAACCAATCCCAGGGAATCGATGCCCAAGGGAGCGCGGAAGAGTGGGACCACTGTCTGGAGAGCCGCAGGGGAGATGGCTTCGGATGCTGAAGAGTCGATCCGCGGCTCCCGAGAGACGGGAAAGTCGAACCGCGGCTCGGGAGGCTTATCTGGCTCAGGGCGTCGGAGGACCAGAAGGAAGTGGGATGAGGTCCGGAGGGCGGTAGGGCTAACCCGCGGCCCGGGAGAGCCCGTTCTGGCCCAGGCGGCTGATAGAGTCAGACCACGGGGAACTGGCACAAAAAACGGGCAGGTCGACCATCGGCTTCGGGAGAGCCCATCTAAATCAGGAGGGCCGAGGAAGTCCGACCCAGCCCCGGAGGGTCGGAAGCGGTCGACACACGGCTCGAAACGGCCGACAGAGACGGTTCACGGCTTGGGGAGAGCCTAACACGGGCTCCGGAGGGCCCCCCCCAGACCCGGTTTCGGGAGGGCAAGGCCGGCCAGAAGACGTTGACACGGCTCTGAAGGGCAGGACCCGCTCTGGAACACGCACCCCACCGTCCACTAGTGAGAACACAGGGCCACCCCCGGCTAGGGAACACGGAAGCCCCACACGTGGCACTCGCTGTCAGCGGGTACGCATAGCCCGGCTGTAAAAAGGGCGGCTTGTTAGGAGGAGCACGGTACTCGGGGTAAGCCGGGCTCCGTTAAATGGGCCGGACGTTCGGTCTCAGACGAACGGGGGGTGTCGGTCGAAGCGAACGTGCTGACTTCAGGAAAAACGCCGGTTACGACGTGAGGTTGATGGACTGCGTTGGAGAAAGCCAGGGGGTCCACGGAAGAGTAGACTGCAGAGGCGGCTGCAAGAGAGCACGGGTACCTCGGGGTGAGCCGGCTGCTCCGTAAGCGGGCTGTGGTTTGTCTCTCGGCGGACAGGGGCGGGTCGATCGACGCGACCGTGCTGGCTGCGGGGAAAGCGCGTACGCGTGAGGTGATGACTACATCGAAGTAAGCCATTGGGTCCACGGGAGTAGACGGCAGAGACGGGTGTGCAGAGAGCACCGGCTACCTCGGGGGGGTGAGCGGTTGCTCCGTAAACGGGCCGTAGGTCGGGCCCTCAGCGGACAGGCGGAGGGGTCGATCGACACAGAAGTGCTGGCTTCGGGGAAAAGCGCGTGCGACTGAAGGTGATAACTGCGCCAAGAAAGTAATAGGGTCCACGGAGAAGAGCGGACGGGACCTACTCAGAAGAGAACGAGGGACGTCGGCGGAGATGGCTACTAGGTAAGTGGCCCTAACAAGGCGAGACGTAGCCCGCCAGCCAAACTCCGGCAGTATATGCCGGCCGTTTCCAGTCGTTGAGCCCCCCCCTTTTAATCTTCAGTAAGCTGTAGATGTAGTCGAGCCCTCTAGAGTCTCGGCCGCGACGGAGGTGATGAGCGAGAGTGGGAATGGAAGAACCGAGGGAAGGTAGCAAATGTGTCTCTCCCACGGAAGCGTACGCTTGGAAGTCCGACCCTGACCGGAATAACGGCCCTGGTTCCTCGACGGCAGCGGCTGTAGTGTTCGCTAGATAGTGGAGCCTGAAACTCCGCCCCGGTGGCCTTCCGCCCGGGGGGTGGGGGGGCAGGCTAGATAGGAGTCCATTCGCCTGCGAAACCTAGTAGTCTTCCAGCATCAGTGGCCTCCGCGGCCCGCTGATTTCTATTTAAGAGTCCGACTCTGGCTGGGGTGGCGCTCCTGGGCGTCCGCAGCAAACCCGCGCTGACCCGAGGCGGCTCCCAGTATAGGGACGGAGGCTTATACGGTCCTGACGTAGGACCTTTGGTGGAAGACCTCCTTCAGAGTGGGCACCTTCAGGGAACTAATTTATTTCAGTCCCGCTAGCGCACTTCTTCGAAATATCCTGCGAGGAGGGCCCGGCCCGCGCTGGATGGCTGACTGAAGGCAATCTTACCGGAACGGGCTGGTCCACCAGCCTGTGCGCATGTCGTACGGCCTTTAGTCACCCGCGCTCAAGTTGACAGACTGGCCATGGATGAGGAGGGCCAGGAACAAACGACGCGATAGGTCAATTGAATAGCGGCGACGCGTAGCGAAGTCCGTTCTAAATGTAGTAGCAATGTCGGAGAGGACCGAGAAAAGGAACAGTCTATGGCGATGCGGGACTTAACAACGGCCCTCACCGAAAAAAGAGACCGCCAGCGCTAAGTCGCGCTGCTAGGGGTCAGGGATCAACGGCACCACTAAACAAGGGATGCTGTCCATCCGACCCCGAGGACTACCGGGGGTAATAGTTAATAGCCTCGCCGCTCCTGGATGTAGAACACACTGCTCCACTTGAGTGCAATGCCTGACAAGAGAGAATCCCGGCGCTACGGCCGTTTCGACGGGACTGCCTCGTACTGCCCGGAGACCTCCACAGAGAGATCTCGGATCGGGGAGCGTCTTGTCATCTTCCTCCCCTCTTGCCCGGAACCCAACAGCGGGAGTTACCGAGGGGCCGTCGCGGCCTAACCTCCGCTAAGAGGAGGCCGGGAGGGTCAGGAGCGGCAAGCCGTCGGGCCCCGGAACGCGGCCGCCTAAAAACTGTATGAAAAAAACCGGGCGAAAATGGTTTGAAAACATCGCCCCCGCAGGGCTCGCGGCTTGGGCTCTATCCAATGTAAACTTCTCTGCCTAGCCGCTATCGGAATCCGAGCAGAGACCTTCATGGGGAGATATAGAAGATGTAGGCTGTGTCTGTAGGGCTTGGAGGATACCTTGTGCCCTGGACCTGGGTCCCCTGGCCGCTGGGTCTATGCCTGAGCAGTACAGGCCAGCCGCGATCCGCGGCCGCGGGACCGGTCCCGAACGCACCGTCGGACCTCGGGCCGTTTCGCGGGTAACCCCACCACCCGATCGGACCCGGATGGGCCGGCCCCGACCTTGCTTGTCGGGACCCCCGGGCTGTACCTGAGGTGTAACGAAACACCCCGTTCGGACCTGGCTGGGCCGGCCTCGACCTAGCTTGTCGGGACCCGGGCGTCCCGAGGTTAACCACACCACGCCGGACCCGGCTGGGCCGGCCGACCTCTCCGTTCGGGGACCTCCGGGCCGTCCCGGGTGAACGACCAAACGTTCGGGCCTGGCGGCCGGCCCCGACCTCTCCCGCCGGGACCTCCCGGGGCCGTCCGAGGTGTAACGACACCCGTTCGGACCCGGCAGGGCCGGCGCCGACCCCCTTACCAGTCGGTCCTGGACCAGGCAAAGAGAGCCACCTCGCCCGCCCCGCCTGGTCGGCCCGACCTCACCTGTCGGACCTCCGGACCGTCCTGAGGTGTAACGAAACCCAGTGCGGGTCGGCGGCGAGGGAGGGACCAGCAGAGCCGGCCCCCGCGACGTGCGAGAAGACGAGCCACTAGGCCCGCCCCGCGGCTTTAGGGTCATACTGACCCAGAGCTCTATGCTTGTGGGACTTACGGTGCTAACGGCACCTGCCCAACGGGCCCGGAAGGGGCAAGCTCGGGAACGTCCCTATTTCGAGCGCCGCCATCTCAACGGGGTCTTCTCTGCCGTCGGTATAGGTAGGCTTCGGAGACAAGGCGGCGCCTCCACAGCGTCCTCTGTCCCAGGTAGCGAATGGGCCGGAAAAGGTCCGGTAGCCGACACACTGTCCCGTACCAGAGGAAAGTCCCGCTACGGAAAATATACTTCAGGAGTATACTACTCCCCCCTCCCACGAACGATCTACCACCCCACTCCCCATATCACAAAGAGGAATCAATTCCGACATTGAAATGTGAATGTCATAATACGAGGGGTTATTGCAGTATGAGATTATACAAAATACCCATAAATCGCCCGATACGGGAAAATGATCCTCAGGAGTATAACCTCGCCCGCGATATACAATACAATATCAAAATAGGAATCACTTCCTACATGAAATGTGCTATGTCATAATACGAGTGAGGGCAGTAATACGATTATTACCAAAAGATATACTATCGCCGATAACGAACGGCATTGAAATGTGATATGTATTAATACGAGTGTATTGAAGTATAAGACTATAAAAAAATACATAACATCAGCCGATAAAGAACGGTATAACATAGTGATATAACAGATAGGAATAATTTCCGACCTAATATGCGAAATGTCATAATATTAGTGGATTGTGTATAAGATATAACAAAATACAAATCACGGCTGGTAACAAGATCAAAATAGGAATCACTTCCAACATTGAAAGCAAAGTCATAGTACGAGTGTATGGCAGTTATAAGACATACGAAATACAAACCACAGCCGAAACGAACGGGATACAAAAGCAATATCACAAGAAGGAATCCACTTCCGACAGGATATGCGAAATGTCATAACCGTAGAGTGTTATTGCAGATAAGGACTATACAAAATACAAGTAATCGGCCGGTACGGAACGAACTCACGAAAAAGACGAGTAACTTGACTCCAAGCCAATGTTAACGAACAAAGTATCCACCATTCCCCGCTATCACCCGTCTTGCATAACATCCCTAGCAGCCGCGGCGTGGAGAGACACACCCCCCCAGGAGAAGGGGACAGGGAGGGAAGGGGAAAAACCCAAGGAAGGGAGGGAGGGAGGAGAGGGAGGGGGGGGGGGCTTAGTAGGGGAAGCACCCGGACAACAGTCCAGCCCTACTGAACCTAACACAATAGGAGACCACACACCCACGTGTGTTAGGCTACTGGGGAGCCATGCACAAACCCTATTGTGCTAGGACCAGCTTAGGCTAAATTATGGACGACGCAAAAAACGGGATCGAGGGGGAGAATAAATCCAAACCAATATCACGCAACCGCTAAGCTTTAAAAGGATAAAACATATCTGATAGACGAGTCGGCAGAAAAATGCATCTAGCAGAGTCTGAATGTCGATTGAAAACAGATGGGTTGATTTTCGGCGATGAAAAATCGAGTGTGTGGAAAGTCTTAGGCAAGATGCTCATGAACTTAAAACGTTCAACTGCAAAATAAGAAGGACGTAGGGTTGCCAGCCCGGACTACTGTTAAAAGTTGCCAGATGTTCAATGCGGCGGGTGGGGTGCAAAGTGCAATTGGGGGTAAGTGAGTAGGTGAAATAGATTAACTTTACATGGTCAGGGTAGGGGGCCCCAGAAGAGGTTATGACGGCTGATGTGAACCTCACGGTAAAAAGGCAGGTGTTTTGATAATGGAGAAAATGAAATCTCGGTCGTGCACAGCTGGATACTAGTAGATGAATGGAAATAACATGCATGAGGGGTTGATGAAAATTAGTAAAATATTTGTTATGATAGCATGCTATAATAAAAGGAATTTCAGCATCATGTGGTCAGCTAGGGTGCCCGAGACTAAACCATTCTTAAAAACGTAGCGTACAGTCTCTGGAACTTGTTGCAGGAAATGTTGTTATTTGACAGGTTTTGGTTCATAAGTGACTTTGAATGATCGATCTTGATGACACAACGGTTTTCATGAAAAAGGTTACCCTTGCTCATATGCAAGGATGTCCCGAAATTTCAGTTATATAACACAACAGTCATAAAATGATTTGCAGAGAAAATGTTAATATCTGGCAGCTTTTGGACCTCGAGACCTTTGATGACATGACGGTTTTTATGAAAATGCGTTGGCCTCAATGTGATGCACCAAGCCCAAAAGCATTATGTATCAGGTACACACCCACCATCTCTATCGCACAAAAGATATTAAATCAAACATTTAGCCCCCTTTGTAAACTTAAGACCAGGTGTCAGATTGAAGCGGGAGCTGGTTCGCTATGTAGCAGATATAGAACTATTCACATATCCAAAAATCGACAGTTTTATTTCTTTGGCCTGTAACTCCTAAAATAAGCACATTTCGTAAATGACCTTTGACATTTTGACCTTGGCTGAGATGATTGTTTGATTACGGACCCAAAAAATTACCATGCAAAATCTCTACGAGCACCCTAGCTGCATTCATTCCAATTGTACTGGCCATAACAAAAATTCAAAAACAATTGTTGTAATTTATGCAAATCTTCACATTAAATGACCTTAATTGACCTTTACACTGTTGTTATATTTATCGGGTTCAAAAGGGTACACTCCACCAAGTTTCATTTTGAGGATTCCAATAAACACGCCGAATGTTATTGCGAAAAAAGCTATTAAATTTAAACTTTGACCTCTTGTAACTACCAAAGTATGCGTCCGATCGACGCGGGAGTTGTTTCCTCCATGAAGCACACAAAGGTTATCCATATACAAAAATAACCAGTTTTTTTTTTTGGCCCGTTAACTCCTAAATAAGCACATTATCAAGTCAACTTAAACCCACATGACCACCCGACAGAGGTAATTGAGGTCAGAGGTCACACACATGCGGTAAAACAATTAGATCACAATAGTGAAACCCTCCAGCCTTCACAGATATTCAATTTTAAGATTATGGCCAGAAAACAGGTTTTTGACCCCTAAGTGACCTTATGACCTTTAATGGACATGGACAGTTTATGACAAATTGTAACTCTTCAATGTGATACATCACACTCTAGGAGCATTTAATTATGATGAACATGTCCCATGCTATTGCCCAAAAAGTAATATAATCAGTTTTTTACCCCTACGTGACCTTTGATGACCTTCAATGACTGACGTTTTTTATAAAAAATTGTTACTCTTCATGTAGAATCCACTCCTAAAAAGCAATTGCATTCCAATGAATGCCTAATGTTTATTGCGAGGAAAAGCTAATAAATTAAACGTTGACCCTGTAACTACCAAAGTATGACGTCCGATCGAACGGGAGTTGGTTTCCTCTATGAAGCAAACAAAGGGTCTATCACATATCAAAAAAACCGTTTCTATTTTTTTTGCCCGTAACCCTTAAATAAGCAAATTTCCAGACTAAACCTTTAACCACATGACCACCCGACAGAGGGTCAATGAGGGGTTCAGAGGTCACACCACATTGGCAGGGTCATAACCATTATATGACAATAGGAACCATTCCAGCCTTCACAATATTCAATTATCCGATTATGGCCAGCAGAAACGTTTTTTGACCCCCTTTAAGGACCTGGAATGAACTGTAATGACATGGCAGTTTTTGAAAATTGTTGTAACTCTCCATGTGCACCTCCACTCTAGGAGCCTTTGGCATTCTGATGAACATCCAGTGCTATTGCCAAAATTACTAAAATTCAGGTTTGACCCTACGTGACCTTTGATTGACTTCAATGACTGGCGGTTTTTATAATTAAAAATTGTTTACTCTCCATGTGATGGCATCATCCCACTCCTAGAAGCATGATTGCATTCCAAGAACGACGCCCAATGTTATTGCGAAAAAGCATATTTACATTAAAATTTGACCCCTTGGAACTACCAAAGTAATGGCGTCAGATCGAAGCGGGAGTTGGTTCCCTCCATAAAGCACCAAACAAGTCTATCACATATCCAAAAATAACCAGTTTTATTTTTTGTGCCTGTTTGTACCTCCTCTTAAATAAGCACATTATTCACGAATTTCAACCTTTAACCACATGACCACAGACAGGGGAGGTCAAATCGAGGTCAATGGTCACACACATGCAGGTTTTCTTCTCAAAATTTATATCACAATGGTGACCTTCCAGCATTCACAGACATTCAATTCTCCGATTATGCCCAGGAAGAAAACGTTTTGACCTAATGTGACCTTGAATGACAGGATTAGTAACATTAAATGACCTCTGGGCCCTCGTCCCTACTGTAAATTCATGGGGACTATAGATAAACCATCTCCACCAAGTTCGTCAAAATCCAACAAAACTAAAAAATATCGCAGAAATTATCCAAGTTAGACTACTTAATTAGCATATATCATGCAGGAATCTGATCAATCGTGGGTCTTCATAGTGTATATACCCCTGAACGGCCATCACCAATACATCTAACGATCAAGAGAATATCTTGTACACAAGCTTCCGGGCAAATTTTCATTAAGGATGCAAATTTAGCAAATGAGAAATGGTCTTTGGCCGAAAAGGGGAGCACATCGGCAACTCTTCAAAGCGCACCTCCACAAGAAGGTCAGATGATGGCTCCACGGTTCAGGTGTATCTAACCGCACATAAGGACAGACAGAAGGACAGACCGACAGACGGATGGACGGGACAGACAGACAGGCACAAACACACACACAACAACGTGACCACTATGTATCTCCTTTAACAAAGTTCAGGCGAGACAAAAATCAGGTATAATCTCGTGTGTTAATTAAAATGTTTCTTGCAGGAACAAACAACTAAAATGTGGGTGACTTTTGACCTCAGAGGCTCAGATTGACCTACAGTAACTAGTTGCAATGAAAACCAATAAAAAGTATTCGCTCACACACACAAAACCCAATGGCTCCCATCGCGCATGAACAATAACAGAAAATGTGAATCAATCCTAATGAGCGATAAAACTGCTGGACCAATGAGGCGAATGCTTGCATTGCACATTCACAGTTATTCTGAATCCAAGCCGCTGAGCAAAAAGTTATCGTGGGCTCTTATCAATATAGTGTAATCGCAACAATTTTATGGTTACAGTAATCATAACAGGATTATGACCAGGGGCTTAATTAAGTTTTTTCAATTACCCCTAGCTTCCCATTCAAACAAGTACCACTATCTCTTCCAAAGAAGAGAAAGTTTCCTCAGGTCATGGTATCCTACTTGAAAGAGTTCATATTTAGCCGACAGCAACACCAGAACAATGGACGAAGGAAAGAACACAATGAACAGTACAATATTAGCAGTTGGGAGAACGAACCAGCCAACCCTGCCAAGCCAGGCAATTAGTCTACTGCAATCAGTAGCATTGGAGATTACACATTTATGGACCGATCAGAAAAGGCCTTTCCGGCTGCATGAAAGGTGTTTAATATTGTCTGATTCGGATGATCATTGTTCCCGCTACTTCCATGAACGATGTTTAACTTTAGGTGGGGCTCAGAATGGGGCCCCCCTTCTCACATGCAATAGCGATTGCATAACGTTATTGTGCAGTGCAGTAGTTTGGCACAAACCCACTCTGTATATAATGACATTGACTGTTGTTGTATGTTGCTAGCTCAGGTTTCACAAGAAGTTTCGGTTGATCTACATAGCCTTGGATCGTTGTCTGACGGAAGGCACGTACAGAAAATGTTAGTTGAAATAAGCCGATAACGGACATGCAAAGGCTAGCGTTTTGGTCAGTGTTGCATATCGTGCTTCTTGTACACAATTTGACTGCTCCTCCACTCTTTTACATCAGAGGGCCATAGGCTGCCAATCCATGCTCAATAGAAGCACATGCATCGAAACAATAACTATGATTTACTACCCTTAAAAGCACAAGTTCAAAGTGCTTGAGGTGAACACTTAATACAAGTACATTAGTAAATAAGTATGGTTAGAAAGAAAATGACTTATAACACATATATGCAGTGCACCACACTAAACAAATGTTCAAATTGAAAAGAGAAAAAATTTCAGAGAATTTTCCAACCAGGAGCGGAATTGTAATACGTCTGAACGACAATCATGGATGGTGCGGGTTTGTAACACGGCTGTTGACACGCGGCTGATCATCTCCAGTATTCGAAATTCTGAGTAAATACACAAAAATTTTGTGAGTTCTCTTTATGAAGTGGGTGTGATGGTCTGCTTCCAACATTGGAGGCAAAAATTACAATTGAAACGGGACCATGATACCAGTAGCCCAGACTGCAGAATAGTTATTGCACTGCTAGTAAATGGTTGTTGCGCATGCCTGCAGGAACTCAGGAATATAGCAAGGACTGTAACGTAACGCGAGTTCACCCGGATATGCAGGTGTCACTCCTGTGGGGAAGCAATAAGTGAACATTGAACTGTATGCAACGAGTAAGTTCCTCACCTCAGTATTTTTTACTGTCGACCAAATTCGTGACCATTGTGGAAAACCTCTTGTTGTTGATGTTCTGTGGAGAGGAGAGAAGATAGGAACGTGTATATGATCATTAGGGATATGTAGAAGTGTTATTTACTGTCATGGCGGACTAAATGAGTAGCCCAGCACACAGACAGTTGTGGGGAAGAGCACAAATGGGAACGTTTGTTAGCTACAGGCGATTACACTGTAGGGTTAGTAATTACACAAATAGGGGTTCGCGTTTCCAAAATTCTCTCTGGGGCGAGGAAAATCAGATTGGCTTAGTACCAGACAGCCCAGTAATCAAGAAAATTTAGTAGGCTACTCAGTGTTCTACAACATGATGAACCCGATATTGTATCACTATTGAATTGTATGATGAATTATACAAGGGGAACCCGACTCTCATTATAGGCGAGATGACGCATCAACCTTTAGCCAGCTGGTAGACATGATAACATTCATTTCCGATTTCTAATTTCACTTTGCCTTCTCATATAGGCAGAGAGAGACTCCTCACTGCAGACTAACTCACATGGGTAAAAAATGTCCTCTGTCAGTGGTTTGCTTTTGTGATATTCACACCGGGCATGGTACCACCGTCAATTAGGACTCCTTATAGCTAGATCAGGCATACCGTAGGAAAAATTAAGGCAAAAGAAGGCATTATTAAGGTCATTATAATAACATGTGAATCGGTTGACTATTGATCACACAAATTCTGAACTCACCGGATGGGCTCTATTTCCACTTGTCGTTAATCTTATAATCAAGAGGGGGCCAGAGGTGCTGACTGTCTGCAGACGACTCTGATGATGGTTCCACGGTTCCGTCTTCATCCCGGCCAATCACTGTGACCCTCTCTTCATATCTGTCCTCCTCCTGCCCTGCCATCACCATGCCGCCTTCCTGTCGCCCTCTCACTAATCAACAAACACCCCTCGCCACTACATCCTCACAGGCCAGATGAGTCACCCCAAACTTGCCCGACATCGCCTCCTGCCCGGGGAGGTGCGCGTCAGGGCACTGCCCCTTCCCATGTCCCGTTTGCTTTCTGACACTACCATTCCTGCTGTTGCCGTTTATGACATCTGAGGCTATAACCCCAGCCCCTGTCTCTTGACCTCGCTGAGGTCTCTTCTGCCTCGCTCCTGGGAGTATCTCCATCATGGGGGCGGGACAAAAGTCAGGGGGGCACCCTGTTTCCGATATTTTCTTCCTTTAAAAAACAATATATTTCTTCTCCCTGATAGAGAAAGCAAACATAAAGGTAATTTATATTATCTAATGTTCAAGGCATCATGAAAATTCTTTTCTCCTTCATAATTTGACAAATTGAAATTTCATTTCACTGAGGCCTTTGTCAGTTGAAATCGCCAGTTTTGCTGGCAGCACCTGTTGTTGGCATGGACCCTACTCACAATTTACCCTCATCCCCTTCAAAGATAATCTTACAGGGAAGTAGTAGTCTCTTTTGTGGCAACTCGGTCCATAGAGTCCTGCTTGAAACAAGGCGATCGCCCCCAGGTGGTCTCGCCTGTGCGCGATCAGTGATTTCTCTTTTAGTCACCATGCAAACCAATTACAAGATTCTATATGAAACTTTAAGATCCCAATACCTCTTAAAATATTTCAACATTCATGCATCATTGACTACCACCCTTGATCCGACCCTACTGGACCCTCCCATTAGAAAAACCAATACTTATGAGTTAATAAGTTCCCAAGATTATGTATTGTCCAAAACAATATGTAAATGGACCTAAAATCTAAGAAGTTATCGATATATCATCAAAAAAGTTATTGCCCTTCTATACATCACTACTTCATCAACTCCCCTAGGGAAAAAGTTTCACCACCCTCTCACTTCCCCCGTCTAGAGGGAAATAAGCCATTTAAGTAGGCTCCCTGGCAGGAGTAAGCAGGCCCTACTGGCTGATGATGAAGCTATGACTATATAAGTGATCAAGGGAGTTAGTTACCCCCCTCCCCTCCCCCCCCCCATCTCACAACCAGAGCTACTGAGGGACACCTGACACCATTCATCTGAATAGGTGCCTGGGAGAAAGTAAAAAAGGATGAGTGTTTACACTGGACATGTCAGTGTAGGGGCCCCGAAGATGGTTATGAACAGGAGGATGTGAACCCTCAAGGTGTTATTTTAAATATAAAAAAGGACAGGTTTTGATAAATGGATGAAATCTCTGTCTGTCACAGGATGGGAATATAGAGTAGGATTGAATGGAAATACATGCCTGAGGGGTTGAAATGAGTAAAATATTTTGTTATTGATAGCATAGATGCTATAAGAAAAGGTGATTGTGATTTCAGATCATGCTGGTCAGCTAGGGTTGCCCCCCAAGACAAAACCATTCTCAAAAAGGTAGCGTACAGTATCTGAGCTTGTGGCAGTAGGTAAATGTTATTATTTGACGTTTTTGGTCCATAAGTGACCTTCCACCCCTTGAATGCCTTGCTCCTTGAATGATCTTGATGGCACACAAGCGGTTTTGGTTTTTTTTTTTTTATGAAAAATGTTTACCCTTGATCATATGCAGCATCTGTCCCGAACTTCGTTATAGAACACACAGTCACTAAAATTGATTGCAGAAAATGTTAAATTTTGCAGTTTCTTGACCCCGAATGACCTTTGATGACCCACCCCATGAACGGTTTTTATGAAAAATGCTTGCCTCAATGTGATGCCCAGCCCCAAAGATATGTAATCAGGTACACCCACCCTATGCTATCGCCCCAAAAGATATTAAAATCAACTTAGCGTCCCTGTTGTAACTTTAAGACCAAGGTTGTCAGATTGAAGGCCGGAGTTGCGTTTCGTCTATTATGTTGGAGCAGATTTATAGAACTATCACATATCCAAAAATCGGACAGCAGGTTTTAGTTGTTCTTCTTTGGCCTGTAACTCCTGAAATAAGCCACATTTTCTTTAAACTTGACCTTTGACTTTGACCTTGTCTATAGATGTTGTTTGATTACTGAACCCCAAAAATTACCATGACCAAATATCGACGACGCACCTAGCTGAATTCATTCCAATTGTTACTGGCCATTTAACAACATTCCCAAAAAAAATTTTGTATGTAATTTATGCAATTATTCACATTAAATAATGACTTAAGGACCTTTCACTGTGTTAAATTTAATAGGAGATAAAGTTGTACACTCTCTCCACAAGTTTCATGAGGGATTCACAATGAACACGCCGTATGTTATTGCGAAAAAGCTATTAAATTAAAACTTTGACCTCTTCTGAACTAACCCAAGTAATGCGTGCTGACGAAGCGGGAGTGGTTTCCTCCATGAAGCACACAAAGGTCTATCAACTATCCAAAACATAACAGTTTTTTTTTTTTTGGCCCGTAATCCTTAAATAAGCACATTTTCAAGACCAAAACCTTTAACCACATGAACCACCCGACAGAGGTCAAATTGAGGGTCAGGAGGGTCACACACATGCAGGTTCAACCATTATATCACAATGGTGAACCTTCCAGCTTCACAGATATTAATTTTCCGATTATGCCAGAA
Source organism: Sclerodactyla briareus (assembly GCA_026419785.1). Classification (NCBI taxonomy): domain Eukaryota; kingdom Metazoa; phylum Echinodermata; class Holothuroidea; order Dendrochirotida; family Sclerodactylidae; genus Sclerodactyla; species Sclerodactyla briareus. Next base: position 526,828 of record JAODTK010005822.1, on the reverse strand, counting down.
AAAACAGTTTCTTGGACCCCATAAGTGACCTGAATGGACCTTTAATGACATGGCAGGTTTTAAAAAATTGTAACTCTCCATGTGATATCATCCACTCCTAGAGCATTTTACACTTCTGATGAACATGCCAGTGCTATTGGCCAAAAAGTACTAATATAATCAGTTTTTTCCCCCTACGTGACCTTTGATGACCTTCACTGACATGACGGTTTATAAAAATTGTTACTTTCATGTGAGGCATCCACTCTTAGAAGCATATGGAATCCAATGATCACGCCTAATGTTATGCGGAAAAGCTAATAAATAAACTTTGACCCCTTGTAACTACCAAAGTATGCGTACGATCGAAGCGGGAGGTGGTTTCCTCATGAAGACACAAAGGTCTATCACATACCTTAAATAACCAGTTTCTAGTTTTTTTGCCCGTCGTAACTCTTAAATAAGCACATTATTCAGATCAACTTTAACCACAATGACCACCTGACAGAGAGTCAAATTGAGGTCAGCGTCACACGCATGCAGGGCAACAATTATATGACAATAGTTAACCTTCCAGCCTTCGAAGATATCAATTCTCCGATTATGGCAACAAAACCGTTTTTGACTTTAAGTGGACATTGATTGCCCTTAATGACATGGCAGTTTTATTGAAAATGTAACTCTCCATGTGATACATCCACGCCTAGGAGGATTTTGCATTGATGAAACATGCCCAGTGCTATTGCCAAAAGTACTAATCAGTTTTTTGACCCCTAAGTGACTTTGATGACCTTCAATGACATGGCGGTTCTATAAAAATTGTTACTCTCCATGTGATGACATCCACTCCTAGAAAGCATATTGCATTCCAATGAACACGCCCAATGATTATTGCGGAAAAAAAGCTATTAACATTAAACTTTGACCCCTTGTAACTACCAAAGTATGAGTCCGATGAAAGCGGGAGTTGGTCTCCCACATATTTAAAGCACACAAAGGTCTATCACATATCCAAAAATAACCAGTTTCTTATTTTTGTGCCTGTACTCCTTAAATAAGCCACATTTATTCAAACTCAACCTTAACCACATGGACCACCCGAAGAGGTCAAATTGAGGCAGAGGTCACCACAATGCAGGTCAACAATTAACAATGGGAACTCCAGCACTTCAAAGACATTCAATTCTCCGATTTGGCCAGACAGAAAACAGTTTTTGACCCCTAAGGACCTGAATGAAGCTCCCATTAGTAAAATTAAATGACCTTGGGGCCCTCGTCCCTAATGTAAAATTCATTGGGACTATAGATAAAACCATCTCCACCAAAGTTTTGTCAAAATCAAAAAACTTTCAGAAATATCGCAGAACTTATTGCAAAATTAGACTACTTACTTAGCATATATCATGAAGGAAATTCTGTCCAATTCGTGTCTTCATAGTTGTTATATACCCTGAACGGCATCACCAATTGCATCTACCGAGCAAGAGATTATCTTGCACACAAGATTCCGGCCAATTTTCATTAACTATGCAAATTTATGGCAAATGGAGAAGGTCTTGTGGGCGAAAAGTGGATTGCCACATCGGCAACTCTTCACCGCACACGTCCACAAGAAGGTCCCAGCATGTGGCTTTCCCACGGTTTTAGGTGAATCTAACCGCAATCAGGACAGACAGGACGGACAGACAGACAGACGGACAGACAGGACAGACGGCATGGACGACAGACAGACAGACAGACACACACACAACAAAGTGAACTAGTCTCTCCTTGAAACAAAGTTCAGCGAGACAAAAATCATGTATACATCTCAGTTGTGTTAATAAAATGTTCTTGCAGGAAACAAACCAACTAACATGTGGTGACTTTGACCTACAGAGGCTCAGATTGACCTACAGTAACTAGTTGCAATGCATGAAACCAATAAAAAGTATCGCTAACACACAAAACCCAATGGCTCCCATCGCCGCTGAACAATAACAGAAAATGTGATCAATCCATGACGCGATTTTTAAAACGTTGACCAAGGAGGAGAATGCTTTCATGCGACATCACCAGGCTATTTGCATCCAGCCGCGTGAGCAAAAAAGTTATCGTGGGCTCTTATCACTATAGTGTAATCGCAACAATTTTATTGTTACAGTAATCATTACAGTATGACCAGGGCTTAATATAGTTTTTTTCATACCCCTAGCTTCCCATTCACAAGTACCACTATGCTCTTTCCAAAGAAGTTTCCTCAGGTCATGGTATCCTACTTGAAAGAGTTCATATTTAGCCGACAGTCAACACAGAACAATGGCGAAGAAGAAAACAATGAACAGGAAAACAATATTTATAGCCGCAAAGAAGTTGGGAGAACGAACCATCCAACCCTGCAAAGGCCAGGCAATATTCTACCTGCAATCATTTAGCATGGAGATTTACATTTATGACCTCAGAAAAGGCCTTTCCCTGCTGCATGAAGTGTTAACTTAATGTCTATTCGGATCTTCATTGTTCCCGCTACTTCCATGAACGATGTTTAACTTTAGGTGGGGCTCAGAATGGGGCCCTTCTCACATGCAATCGCGATTGCCTAACAGTTATTGTGAGTGCAGTAGCTTTGGCACCAACCCCACTCTGTAATAATGAATTGCACTGTTGTACTGTGCTAGCTCAGTGTTTCACAAGCAGTTTCGGTTGATTCATAGCCTTATATCAGTTGTCTGACGGCAAGGCACGTACAGAAAATGGTTAGTTGAAATAAGTATAATGACATGCAAGGCTAGGCGTTTTGGTCAGTGGTTGCATATCGGCTTCTTGTAGGACACAATTTTGACTGCTCTCCACTCTTACATCAGAGGGCCATAGGCTGCCAATCCACTGCTCCATAGAAGCACATGGCATCGAACAATAACGATGATTTTACTACCCTTTCAAAGCACATTTCAAAGCTGCTTGAAGGTGCACACTTCATACAATACCTCGTAATATCTTATGGTATGAGAACATCACTATACACAATATTTTGGCAGTGCACCACTCTAAACAAATGTTCAAATTGTGAAGAAAAATTTCTCAAGAATTTTTTCCAGCCATGAGCGAATTGTAATACCTCTGAACGACAATCCTGGATTCGCGGGGTGTAACACGCTGTTGACACGCTGTCTGATCATTCATCAAGTATTCGAATTCTGAGTAACTACCCAAATTTGTGGTTCTCTTTATGAAGTGGGGTGATTGTCTGCTTCCAACATTGGAGGCAAAATTACAATTTGAACAGGACCATGATACAGTAGCCCAGACTGGCAGAATAGTTATGCACTGCATTTAAATGGTTGTTGCGCATGCCGCAGGAACTAGAATATATCAATGACTTAACGTAACGCTATTCACACGGATATGCCATGTGTCACTCCATGTGGGGCTACGCAATAGAGTGAACATTGAACTGTATGCAACGAGTAAGTTCCTCACCTCAGTATTTTTTACTGTCGCAAATTCGTTGACCAGTTGTGAAAACCTCTTTTTGTGATGTTCTGTGGAGAGAGAAGATTAGGAACGTGTATGATCATTAGGGATATGTAGCATAGAATTGGTTATTGTATGTAATGCGGATAACATGAGGTAGCTCCAGCACACAGACAGTTGTGGGGAAGAAAGAGCCCAACTGTGAACGTTTGTTAGCTACAGGCGATTACACTGTAGGGTATAGTAAATTACAAAAATTATGGGTTCGGTTTCCAAACTTTCTCTGGGCAGGCGGAATCAGAGTGGCTGAGTACCAGACAGCCCAAGTAATCAAGAAAATTCGGTTGGGTGCAAGCTCTAAATACCTGCTCCTAGAGCCAGCGTCCCAGCCCACTATCTTGATATACTTGGTTTCTCAGTAGGGATAGAAACCATCTTCTGTACATTTAAAGCAGATAGACTAGACTAGACTAGGTGTAGGGATCATAAGCCCCCGCAGCTAGCTAGGCACTGTATGCACTTTTATTCTTTCTGGTGAATCACTAATTTACTACACTACGATAGCTCAAATGAATTTGTACTTTTGTATACATGCATTAATTCTGAATCCTCAAACGCAATAAATAAAAATTGTGGAAAACTGAGCTGCTCCAACATTTTTAGTTTTATTAGGATTACTAGGAATGGCAAAACTCCCTGCAGAGATGAGGAGTTAGGGTAAACGAGCCTCTCACTCCAATTAAGAGTGGCTATGTGAAGACTAATCACTCAAACAAAAATGCATACCCAGTTACCGACACTGGCCCACATTGAGCCAACTTTCAACTCATAGGACATGCCAAAAAAAGTTTCAAATCTCCACACAGAAGAACGCCTAAGCGGTATTTGCTCCATAGCATAGTGTGCTGAATGCACAGCACTTTGTGATTAAGATGCCTACGTGTAGGAATGTGCTTTTGCCTCACCTAAACTAGACTACAGTGATGTTTGAGCATTCAAACTTACTTTGTTTGAAAATGAGACATTAAATATGAAGTTCTGTACATTTGGAGACCATGACAGGGAACAGCCTATCTAGTAATGCAACAATTCTGCCATAATTTTATGCTGTAACACTCAAAGTGAATACAACCCCCCCCCCTCCTTCCCACTGTAACTTCACCCTGATGCCCTATGTAAGCTATATCAAGCAGTTGTGCAAGTATCCAACTTTTCATTTTATGGTACAATCTCAATTCAAGAGGCTTAGAAAATTGGAACATATTACTAGGCTACATGTATCGATCCTACAGATTTTTGAATCATAATTATATCCCCACTTTGGGGATATTATGGTTTTGGCTTTGGCCGTCTCCGCCGCCGCATCCGCCGCGCTTCTTGTTAGCGCAATAACTCTTCAACACTATGTCCGTTGAGCCGAAACTTGGCACACAGTCCGCCTTAGTAAATCTCGAATGGTTCGAATGTGGGCATCGCCACATGACTAGGGTCTGCTCATGTGCATATTTCCCCGATGGAAGATTTTCCACGCAAGAAACTCTCCAACACGTTGTCCGTTTGAGCGAAAATTGGCAGTTGGACACCATGTCGCCATAGTAAAATGCCGAAGGGTTTGAAAGTGGATGTCGCCGCACTGCAGGGTCAAGCTTATTTGCATAATTTGCGCAATTTTCAAAAGTTGGTCGGATTTCCACGGAACTTGGTAGGTGTGGAAGATTTTGGTCCCGAAAAAGTGAAGGTCATTTCAAGGTCACCAGAGGTCAAATTACGCGAGTTCAAAAGTTGGTCGGATCTCAATGAAGCTTAGTAGGGGGTGCGATGTTGGTCCCGAAAAAAGTGGAGGACATTTCGGGGTCATCAGAGGTCAAAGTCACGCTAATCGATAATTGCGCATTTCGAAAGTTGGTTTGATTTCCACAAAACTTGGTAGGTGGGGACTATAATTGGTACTGAAAGAAGTGAAGTCATTTCAAGGTCACAGAGGGTCAAATTACGCTATTATCGAAAGTTTGTCGGATTTCAACGGAAACTGGTAGGTGTGGAAGATTTTGGTCCCGAAAAAAGTGGAGGACATTTCGGGGTCATCAGAGGTCAAAGTCACGCTAATTTGCCCAATTTGCGCATTTTTCGAAAGTGGTCTGATTTCCCCGAAACTGGGTAGGTGGGGACTATAAGTGTCCTGAAAGGAGTGAAGGTCATTTCAAGGTCACCAGAGGTCAAAGTACGCTATTATCGAAAGTTTGTCGGATTTCCACGGAACTTGGTAGGTGTGGAAGATTTTGGTCCCGAAAAAAGTGGAGGACATTTCGGGGTCATCAGAGGTCAAAGTCACGCTAATTTGCCCAATTTGCGCATTTTTCGAAAGTTGGTCTGATTTCCACGAAACTGGGTAGGTGGGGACTATAATTGGTCCTGCAAGGAGTGAAGGTCATTTCAAGGTCACCAGAGGTAAAATTACGCGATTATCAAAAGATTGTCAGATTTCAACAAAACTTGGTGGGTGACATGTAAAGCGCTTTGCGACTACATTCGCGGTGAAAATTGCATAATATAAAAGCTAGTAAATTATCATTATTATTCAATAATGCCATCCACATGGCACACTATATAACCATTATTCACCAACTGATCGACGAGGTGGGGATCAAAGGTTGGCAGTTTACCCGCAGCATGTGTCTAGTTGTTTTTGGTGTTTTCAGGTGGATTTGAACAATACAACATCAACCAACCCCCCCTCACGCTTGTCTTTTAGGTAGAAAATTACATTGATTTGACATGCTTGGCGATGTACGATCAATTTTTATTGCTGAAATGTTTAAAAATTGTTTTTTACTCTGAACCAAACTGCCTGTTCCTTCTTTTGTTGACCACACAACATGTGAGCATAAATTTATGGCAGGCTTTGCAACTTTTGAGAAAATATGTTGATACATCGATATGGTATAACCTGGCATAGAATACGTATCGTGATGGCGATCTGTAGGTTGATTTATTTATCATTTAGATAATTTAAGTACATATACAAGCGTGGAGTAGTTAGCGAGGCTTTCAGAACCAGTCCCTGGAATGCACAATTTTCAATCTTCTTGACTTGATATGCAATGGATCAAATGGAAAATTTTCCCCCAGTCTCAAAAAGAATGACTATATGTATTATATATTGGGCAACATGCACAATAGAACAAAAGCGAGTTTTCAGTTGCAAAGGTTCAGAATAGGTTCATGTATCAAATAATACCCCCTGCCACCCCACAGGCCCCCTTAACGTTAATTCACAAACTGGTTTAAAAATTGATAATACTGTCGGTTCAAAGCAGGGGCGGCGCCAGGTCAGATGCTGGAAAAAATGTGAAGTTCCCGGGAAGGAGAAGTATTTCCAAGTAATATGACAACGATATACCCCAAAATTGGAAAATTTCCCTGCATATTGCAAGATTTCCCTCCAGATTGCAAGATGTCCTGGAAAGGAGCTTCCCGAATCCCATTATTTCCCCCATGGCCAGGATTTCTCCGTCGAGGGGGCCAGAGTTCCATCGAACCGATGGGCAGAGCCCGATGAAGTTCAGCAGTATCGTCGCCATTAGTGCACCTCACCCTACCCTATACGAATACACCAAAACCTTAATTTTTCATGTTTAATTTTCCTCTCTTTTTTTCTTGTTCTCGCATTGCTTGATTTTTTACCCCCGATCCCCGACACCCTCTCGATTTTTCCCCACGGGGGGCCACTGTTCCAGACAAGAAATAGAGAAATAGAGAACTGCAAATACGCTGAGCATTGCAATTCAATATGCAGGTGAAAGAAGAGAAAGAGAGGGGGTAGAACGACGTCCAGGTAACACGGGCAATGAGGGACAATCTAAGGGTAAACTGTGATTGAGTGAAATCAGTCACGGATGTTACAGGCACATCACGTTAATCCAAACACGAAAACGGGGGGGGGGGGGGTTAAAAAACAGGGGGGGGGGGGGGTTGGGAGACAAGGGCAAGCAGGAAAACCTTAACGATGGCGCTGGCAAAACTGATGGGCATCCTATTTTAAAAAAAATTGTCTATAAATTTTCAAGTTAAGATGTTTAAGAATAGGAATGTTCAGCGCAGCAATTTAATCACAAGCAGCGAGCACTCCGACCAGCCACACACGCCGCACATCCCCAGCCCACCCAAAACAAAGGGGAACCAATCTGCCCCCTTACCACCCCACTTAATGGGGTGCTGCCCGAAGGAAATGGGAGGTAGGGTGCAGCATAGGCGGCGGAAGCATCCCCCTACTTTTTCAATGGAGGGGGCATCCCCCCTAAAATCAGGGGCATAAATACGGGGGTGTGCTGCCTGTAGACACTGGCAGTTTAATATGCCACTGGTTCAACTGGTTTTCAATTGTTTGGAGACCAATCAGAATCCCACTGCAACCCAATTTCCAAAATAAACTTATTTTTACCGTGCGCTTCGCCACACGGTCCGTTATAATATATATTCCTCCCATGAGTGTTCGTTGCACGTGTCAGTGTGCACCTGTATAGGTACCCTAGTTGATCTAGCACCTACACCGCACAGGCGTTCGTAACGTTTAGTCTAGGCTCCCACTTAGGCCTAATACAATACAAAAGGTGGGATACAAATGTCCTAACGACCGTTTGAACCCAACGACTTTCAAATGCGAATATTGAGATCGACCGGCCGGCTATAGATAAATAAACGCTTCACATGAACCACGAAAGATTCTTTTCACATGGTGCCAGATCATATCGACGAATGAGCAGGGTACCATGTAAAAAGAATCTTTTGTGGTTCACTTAGTGAGTGGACAGGTCCCTGCTGCCTCAGGCTTTTCAGAGGTTTCGGGCGCTCTGATGGCTCACATTGCTGTCACCTGACCTGACCCTCTGTAGCGAGAACAGCAGCAGGGAACACGAACGTTACTTGCCGGGTGCAACAAGAATCCGTCCCGGCCAGGTTGCATCGTACATACTGTCTTACTTACGGAACTTTACGCGCAAATATACCGGGATCGAATAAACCTACAATGTCTCACCAAGACTATACTACGGAGCTACCCAAATGGGCCCGTCTGCAGCAGCCAGGTCACCCGTCAGTCTACGCTGGAGAAGAGCCTATTAAATCTTAATACGACTAAGTCGAGGAGTTGCCTACGAGTCAGTGACAGGAAGTTTGGCCCTTCCGAGTGAAACCGAACACCCCTGCTACCGGCCGGTGGTGGTGGAGGGTCTCGATATAGTAGTAACAAATGCTGCATGTATATATTCAAACCATACAGCCGGTACCATGTAAAAAGAATTTTCGTGGGTTCACGTGAAGCGTTTAAGTTGTCTATAGCCGGCCGGCCGATCTTGCTATTCACAGTTGAAAGTCGTAGGGTTCAAACGGTCGTTAGGTTTGTATCCACCTTTGTATGGTAGATAAGTGGGAAGCCTAGCTAAACGTTACGAGCGCCTGTGCTACACGTACCGGACAGTACCAGTCGGTACACGCCGGTACCAGCCGGTCTGGTCAGCCACAACCCGTTGTACGTTGTAACATCAAGTTGGTCCTGTGGCAATGATTGCATAATGTATACCCATGTGTACCTTGATGGTGAGCTTAGTGTGGGGATTAGGGTTGGGGTTTGGGTAGTGCGGGTTAGGTGAACGTTTAGGTCTTGGTTATTAAAATTTGGGATACATCTGTACTTGGAATCTGACCCTAACCCAATCCCTAACATATCCTCATAATAGTCCAGGTACACATGGGTATACATTGTGCAATCATCATGCCGACCTATTGTCACAGCATGTAGGCTCGGACAGTTATGTGCATGCGTTCCGTCACTGTGGCAAGAGCCATTCAAGCAAAGTTCACTCTGGGTGTCTCCAATTTTAAATTGGAGCTGGAAGGAGCAGCAGTAATTCAAACATTTCGTCAAAGTCAGTCTCAAGCCAGAGAAGAGACACTAATACGATAGGCTAGGCTAGGACCTAGTTCATTCAACCTCAAGGCTAAATTTCGCAGAACTGTTCCCAATAGTAAATGATACACATTCACATCACACCACATACCGAGTCCAAACTGGATTGACATAGAACACGAGAATTTTGCATAACAGGGGACTAAATATACCCTTATTTGACGAATCTGCAGGAGCGTCACTATAATGTGTGACTAGTTCAACATTTTTCACTTTGCCAACCGGGCGTGAAATGATAAAATCCCTCAGATCGTTCGCGGTAATTTTTCGCTTTTCCGGATCCCGCCAATTTTTCATGACAGTCTATTATTGAGCGCATGCGCAGTATACTTAGCTGAGTACGACGAGAAGATTGATTGATATAGGTCAAAAAGTTTGTAGACTTCATTCATATTCGTTTCTTTTGTTTGTTTCTCGCTCTCGCCTGGGTAGTGTTATGAGAACGCATTACTTACTTTCGTTGGATAAGTGGGTTTGAGACCGTAACCCAGAACCGCCATTACGGCGATTGTTTCTTGATGGATCCTCATCCCTGCACCATTCTGAACACTGCCGACGTCATTTGCTCGTATGCTGGGAAACTACATAGGTACCAAATTATGAGCTCCATCCTCGATGTGGGATCGACCTTATCACGTTAATAGTTCGCAATGTACGTATGTACCTGTTTCCGTCCTTCGAACTACGACACACGTGAAAAGAATACATATGACACTCTCCACACCCCCAATGTTGGAGATTCGAGCATGTTGCTTTGTTGATTAATTTCAATTCACCTTTGAGAAATTTGAGTAATCTATGGCATTACGGTGGAATATGCAGAAGGCCGTCCATGGACCTACAACCGGAATGCTGCATGCCAGTTTTGCGCCCCATTAAAAAAAAGGAAGAAACTAAAATACCGTATTAGCGGAAATAATAAGATTTTCTTTGGGAAATTTGTGAAAAATTCTGTAGGTTTTATATATATTCGGACCGAGTTTGTTTGGTACAAGATTTTCAACAGTACATGCTTTTCCATTGGCTTTGTCTTAATATTCATCCATAATACTAATCAATAATAATACATGTTACTTATATAGCGCCTTACCAAAACATCTCAAAGCGCTTACAGTAACAGTAAGATTTAAAACGAAAAAAACATTTATAAAGAGGTGGCCTTCAGTGCAAATTTGGAGAGTTCAGTGATGTTTTTTCCTACGGATTCTCATCGCAAGTTCATCCAATGGCTGGCGCTGAGCAGAGAATTCGATCACCAAAGTCTGTTTCGTGATGATGGTGGGCGACGAAGCATACTGGGTAGAAGAACGGAGGGACCGAGAAGGCTGTCTGTGATATCAGGTCTGCGAATAGATTGGAGCATGTCAGAAGACCTCATAGTTAGGAGAAATTTTGTAGAATTCCCGATCCGATAGGTAGCCCAGTGAAGTTGCTGGAGATCGGCTTCAATATGATTATGTTTGCTACAGCGGGATTCCAACGATGGGGGCAGCCAATTAGCGGCACTGATGATTAAGGTATTTTAGCCAAACCCTACTTCCTTATTACTCAGGCCAATTTCTTCAGTCCTGGGAACAAACCCGACCAGGACCAGGGGACACCACCCAGACTACAATTATTAGTACAAGTTTTTACAGGAATACGGTGTATCCACACTTATCAGTCATTGAAGGGTTGGTAAATGTGGTGGTATAGCAAGTGTCAAGGATGCGTCAAACGGGCAGGATATTTCAAATGAAGGCTTTTTGGCCAAGCATCACAGATTAAGAGATCGGGTTTCTATGCGAACGCAGCTGAAGTCAGCTTGACTGTCGAGCATATCACATGTAATTATCTGGTCGCTGTAAATAACAACATTGGATGACTATTCCTATTGCGTTACAAACTAGTGTGACAATTATGTGTGTCGGGATACATAGTATCCTAAAAGTTCATGCACCCGTTGTTTATATGAGACACCGGTGTAAAGGAGGGTTATTACACATATACATTTTAGGGTATATGTGAGGATAGTATTTATGTAGTAGGGATTTACACTCCAACATTGCATTCTGACTTAAAGATTGAACGAAAGGGACAAGTTCCCATCACTCCCACCCGAGATTAGACATTATACGAGGAAGAAGAGTGCTTGATTATTGGTCCAATTCTTAAAATTCTTCCCTGTTGAACGAGATTGCACAGCCTAATACACTATGGAGATATGCTGTGTTTGAGATTACTAAGCAAAGGCAAACGTTTGTGAACGGAAAGCAAGGTGATTACTGGCCCTGATCAGCGCTCAGGGCATACGTGTCTATTTCTAATTCCAGTTCCCGGCCCTCACGATGCATATTCATTGAATCCACCCATATCGATTTTGGCCAATAACTTTACCCCTTTTGCTGAGTCCTACAAACATCATCCACTCTCATATCCCCCAAACAAGGTTATCCTTCCTCTTCGGCGTGTGTCACGCTTCCTCGTTATCAAGATACATACAGACATACATAAATGAGACTGTTTGTTGAGTGCCTTTGTCCGATCGTGAAGACCTTGGCTATGATATAGGGCCAAGGTAGCCGTTTGATGGAGGTTGTATGCTAAATGAGTCGTTGCATGCAGGAACCCTTAGCGGACGTAAAAGAGAGTCCCCGCTTGCACCTTTCCTTCCGTTTGTTTTTCGTATCCGTTTGTTTTTGTTGGACTTATACAGTTCTTAACCTACGCAAAAAGGCTTTTAGGGGCAGTACGCAAGATACCCGTAGTGTTAGTGAATTTTATTCCGGTAGTAGGCCTTTATACCAGCAGGAGGGAAAGCACAAAGAGGATAGTGATTCCTTGACTCATTTCTAATAACTTATACGACCAGATAATTTACAAGAAGGAAGGAAAACACCAAACTCCGGATCGATAGGTCCAAGAGTTCTGGAGCTATCGTGTCCACAAGGTTTCCCAGACTTTGACCCTGCGGAACTCAGTAACCCTATGACCTGACCACCAAACCAATTGGGACTCATGTACAAATAAGGGGGAACCCACATAACCAAGTATGAGATGGTCCATCCAGGGTGGGGTCGAGTTTTGTTGTCACAAGCTAAAATGTGCCAGAATATCAATTTAACCATTTCCCACTTTTTACAAGAATGCCCCCCAACAGACAGAAACAATTGTGTTCTCGCTTTCTCGTACTCCCCATGGGAAAGCACGTTTGCAAATTTTCAGCTGATCATGCAAGGGTTCCTGGATTATCGGTCCACCCAGGTTTTTAGATTTCTGATGACATCAGATGACCGTTTTAGACTTGACTCCAAAACAATAGGGAGCACGTACTCGCATGTGGAAACAATACAAGTATGATCCCGACCCATCAAGGTGGGGTTGAGTTATTGTGGTCCTACAAGCTAAAAAATGAAAAAATATCAGTTTTACAATTTGTCAATTTGACCAAAAATGACCCCGCTCTACACAAAAAACAACATGGTCGTGTACCCCCACCCCATAAAGAGGCAGTGTGCAACTTTAACCTTAATCGAACCAACCATTATGGACCAAGGTCCACAAGGTTTTCAGACTCTGAACTCAGATAACCTTGGACATGACCCCAAACAATAGGGTAGGGTACTCTTTATGGGAAATCAAGATATTTTACACAATCCATACAGGTGGGCTCAAAGTAGTGTGTCCACAAGCCGAAATTTGCCAAAATACACAATTTCACAATTTCCAAATTTTTCACCGAACTATGACTTTAATCTTACCCAAAAACAATAAGAGTTCTTGCATCCCCAATAAGAAAGATACACACAAAATTTCACACGTGATCGGATCAAGCATCTGGAATTATCGTGTGACAAGGTTTTCAGACTTGACATCAGATGACCTATTGACCTGACCCCAAAACAATGGGTTCATGTACTCATGATGAGGAAAACCCAAATACCAAGTATGAAATTCAACCATCCAGGTGGTGTCTGGTATATCCGGTTCACAAGGAAACCATTGGCCCAAACAAAATATCCATTTCTCAATGTTCGTTTTTTTACTAAACACGTCGAAACCCCAAACATACGCAAAAACAAGATTTTTTCTACGTCCAAAGGAAAGCTACACACAAAATTTAACTTGATCGGACCACGCATTCTGGACTTATTGTGTTCAAGGTTCCAGACTTTGACCTCGGGTACCGCAGAGACCTTGACCTGCCCCAAAACAACAGGGCTCAGTACTCAGTGGGAACCCAACATACCCAAGTATGAGCTGATCACTAGGTGGGGTTATCGAGTTATCGTGTTCACACGCAGGCGTCACACACACTCACACAATACAAAACACACACAGACACTGTTACACTGGTATATCACCGTCAGAAAACGCGACATTCGACATGTGGCAATTATTTTCACACACGACGTAATATTTCGGAACATGTTCATTTATATTTACAACGTGACGTAATAACAGACCACTAACAAGTAACGCGACGCTGAGTTTATATAGATTTTGAGGAATGTCGTAATCCTCAGTGGTAAACTAGATCATCGACTGGGCGGTAAACGTCAGACGAGGATATCACCACTTTCGATCAATCAGAGCGTTGAAAATTGTTGCCATTGTTTTTTTTTTTTTTATTAGAATGGGAATTTATTGACCCAGGGAAGTGGGAGGTTGGCTCCAAGCACACACCATGTCCGAAAAATATGCAATTGCCAGTAGTAAAAAATAGTGTTGTCAGAAATTACAATAAAGGCGTGGGGGTGTGGGGTCTATGGGGCGAAAATTATGGTCTGAAAATCCATTTACCGAGAATTTTAAAAATGGCCCGCCGGGTGGGGTCGTATGGGTGAAAACAAAAGTTGGTCTCAAATGATTTCGCATGCTCAAAAGACGCGAGAGGTAAGTGAAAACTCAGTCGCAAAAAAAAAAATCAAAATGGCCGCCGTCAGTAAAAAAAAACAATGTCCAAAAACTGCGGGAAAAGAATTTCGCCGAAAATCAAAATGGCCGGGTGGTATGGGGTTGTACGGGCGCGAAAACAAGTTGTCTTTTTAAAAACCGATCGCCACGCTTCAAAATGTGCAAATCAGCAAAAATAGTTTCGAACAAAAAACAATGGCCGCCGTCAGAGCAGTCGTGCGACGCCCCAAATTTTTAACCCATTCAAGATTTTCATCAGATAATCATGTGTGCAAAGTTATATGGATCCGTCAAGAGACTAGGGAGTTTGTACAACCACTATCAATTCAGTTTTTCGTTGAAAATTAAGATGGCCGCCGCCAGAGTGGTGCCGCGATGCCCACATTCGAACTTAATCGAGATTTCGTAAGGGCGAACATGACATTGTGTGCAGAGTTGCGTGTCATCGGGCATTGAGATTTAAGGTATTGTGTTCACACGAAAAATCTTACGGCGCGGCGGTGGAGACGGAAGTGGGGAATGGATATAATAACCCGAATGTAATCGTGTATTATTCTACCGTTTTCTACGTCGTTATTATTCACGTCGCGTCACAATTAGCCAATCACAGGCAGTGTGTAGAAGAGAGTGTTTTTATGGGTTGAGTTGATAGCACGACCCGTAAATAATTACAACATGTCCCAAATAGTTAGAACACGGGAAATGCAACACGACACAAATCAATTGTCTGTGAGCGAGCAACAACGTCGTGTTCGCGTGTGCAAAAACATACTGTGTCGTTGTGACTCGTTGTCTTTTATTTGAGACATGTCATAATTTTACCAGAGTCGTGTCATAAATATTCACGTCGTGTTGTAAAAATAAGTGCGACATGTCGTAATCCCGCGTTTTCTGACGGGGATATGCTCCAAGGCATGATACATTAGATTCCCTGACTTCGTCAACCGGTCAGGAATAAAAAATAAAGGAGGTCACTGGAGATAGACAACTGGATAGGCACTGACTCCGAAATGTATATGGGATAGTGCCATGTAAAATCGTAGCAATATACATTTTGTGATAGCTGCGGGATTTGGCTTAGGGATGAGGGGTTATTGTAGACAACTACAGACTTCCGAGACCATACGCCATCGTCCCGATATTGCGATCCTATGAACCTGTAATATGAGCATGATCAAACTCATCCAACGAAATGCTCACGGATATCATGAAATTTTCTATTGGCAAAAAAATGTTTCTTCGTCTGGCATCCTGGGGAATGGCGAAGTGACATGTCAGATGCCTATTAGGATTTGTGCCCAAAAAATGGGCGGAAAGATTTGGCAGAAACCGGCCCCAAATCGATTAGTGGCAGTGGCGGCGGAAGCCTACAAAAATTAGGGGGCGGGGGGGAGGTCGCAGACCGAAACTTTTGACTGAATTGATGTGTGTTACTATCTAAGCGGCGCACCACCATTGGTTGGCGCGGAGCCGTGCACCGAAATTTTTGTTTTTACACTCCCAGATGGCCGGAAACGACACTTCCTGAGCTTGTGAGATATATGTACCCAGTCATAAAAATGGGTAATGTCTGCAAAATGGTAGTACTAATAAATTGGATGTATGAAGAATGAGAATGCATATCAGATGGTGTGGAGACAGCAAATTCCCGCTGGGGAGAGCCCGGCGAAAAGAGACGTCACACCTCGCAACCCCCCCCCCCATCTGAGAAAATCGACGTTCTTCTTAAGTAGGTGAATTTCCATGCTATGACGAGACCCAGTTGTGTGTGTAGCCCCTTTCCCGCCGCAGTTTGGCCATCCACTGTGGTCACGTGGTTCGCGTACGGACTTGCAGTCAGCAAGGGGTTTAGGTCGACGCTCGTAGGTGGGGCGAACCAAATACTGGAAGATTAAAATGTTTAAACTGTAGTTTCCTCGCATTTTAAATAGTGACCAACTAAGTGAAAAATTATAAGTACGTTAGAAGAAGCCAAAAAGTGGTGTCTTTGAAACGTACGTAACACCCTTTTCCACTGGTGATGAATTGTTGTAACAAACAAGGGAACAAGGTTCAAAATATGTTATTGTGTATCGCACATATCTGTAAAGCAAATTTATAGCAATTGTTCCAGTTATACAGTTATGAAACCCATAAATCATTGCTGTTTTGGTTTGTCTTCTTTATTTGAAACGTACTTAACACCTAAAGCCATTACTGCAAGATAGTAAATGATAAGTCATTCACATTTTTTCAATGCCCTGACTTTTGTTGCGAGTATTGTGGCCTTGTTACATACAGCGGTGATCATTGTCCATATGGAATAATCTAATAGGCCTGTCAAGAGAACTAGATACAGTCAGTCGGTAATCACTTGTATAGCCAAAAATGACTTCTTGTCTAGTTTTTTCAACATTTTTCTCTAAAGCGGAGAGTGGAATATTACCCATTCGATTACAGATTTCGCGACAAGCTGCGAATATCGCAGACCAGGCGGCACACGGGTTCGGTACGGCAAAATTTGTGAACTTAGAAAAAAATACTAGTTTCACATTTTCTGAGGCCTGAAAAATACTAGTTTCACATTAATTAGGCCTGTTTATATCATGTATATATATTCATCATGTTTCGCCAGATCGATAATGATTAGTTTAACTGTCGATGGTGTCATCAAAATTTTCATTTGGTCAAAACTTTTAGGGGGGGGGGCGGACCCTCACTCTAAATAAACTTAGGGGGGACGCGTTCCCCCGTCCCCCCCACTCCCACATCCGCTTGCGCCGCCTCTATATATGATTAGTGGTGCCAGAAAAAATGTGGGCAGTTTCGCACGAAGTGGGATCTATGTACTAGTCATAGCATTGAATGGGGTCAAATTGTGTTTGCTATCCAAATTCGCAGGCCAATTCGCTAACGCCTGCAGGCCAGGGTACGCGGGTAAGCGCAATTGAAAAACGAAATGACTGGACATGCGGGAAGGTCACGTCTTGTTTGAAGATTCACAAGGTACTTTCATATTGTAGTTTCACTTTCTGGTAACACTGACACGGATGACAATTCAGCCTACGCAGGCCTCAGTGCGCTTCATATATCTGTGAGCATGCTACTTATTGTCGCGTTAATTCAATTGATTACTGGAAATATATTTTTCGAGTATCTGATATCAGCTAAGTGTTTCCTCTCATTTCGCCAACGTCCTTTGAGAAAAAAAAATCATGAGCCAGATTTATGATCCCTCATACGGCGATTTGATCACAAAGGTAGCCATCACAAATATGTATTTCTCGCGAGAAGTAATTAGGAAAAAATCGGTCATTCGTGCGGGGACTATACCACTAGGAACCGACCTCTTTTTGTTCTCGCAGGTCATATTTATCCATGGAGCTTTAAGTATATTATATATATTATATTATATTATATTATAGTAATTTATTGATATATATATATTATATTAATTAGATATATTATATTATTATTATATTATATTATATTAATGATATTATATATATTATATTATATATATTTATTATATTATAGTTATCGTATAGTATATTATTATTATATTAGAATTGGTAGGCCATAAAATTCAGTTATAACAGAATCTCAATGTTAAACCTTTAGTCGCCACTCACTGTCTCACAGTATAAGGAGAAATGAATATGTAAAATAATGACATTGCCTTTCTTGAGCCCATTTAATATGTTTTTTTTTAATTGGGGGGCTTTCACCAGGTCTTTTAGAACCACATCAACTTCATACGCGGCCTCAAGTGTACGAGTCATGGACTTAATTTTCCTTCCCATCTTTCCTGAATCGAGTCATTCAGCCTATCCATGACACCACAGTATTTGATAATCACACCTTATATAGGCACGGGGGTTAAAAGATGTTGATGCCTGGCGATCCGTCCTGCATTCGATGGAGATAGATAATGGCGCCTGTCGGACCATCACATGGCAATAAACACTCTATTGCGAGCAAGTTAAATACCGTAATTTTCTGTGTATGATACAATCACTTACAAATGATCATGATGAAGCATAAAGATAGCGTATTCAGCCTTCCACCCACGTTCCTAAAATCTACGCTTCCAGCCTCTCGCGCTCCCCGTTTTTAATATATAACTAATAGATCACTAAATGGCAGAATCCTATAGCGGAAATGTTACCAATGAATATCAATGCCTATCCATGGAAAGCGGTTAACCGCTGTAAATCAGAAATGACCACGCCTTAGACCGGGAGTTAGCTGATTCAACACACCGGATAAAATCAATTGGATTCCTTCACCAAGCTATTTAACTCGATTTGACAATGGAAAGTGTTCGACGAGAAAAAGCGACAAGAATTCTAAGGGCTTGTTTACTTCTTCAGTCGCAGGTTAAAGCCAATATAACTCCATGGCACAAGGTGACCATTGTTCAAAATTATAATTGATTAGCGAAAATTGGTATAAACGTGGAATTCATTCAAATCGGGCGAATCCAATTCTCTGCAACAAAACGACGAAAATCGTCACTTCGGGGGAATAGTCCTTCTATTTAGCCTCCAAGTGACCTATAGCGGTATAGACCCCCAAAAGAGTACATGTATTCCAGAGAATCGGTATGAGGGGTAAGTGTACCTTTGAGGGTATGTCATCGACCAGTAGTTGTCATGTCAATTAGGATGTATTCCACGTTTATTACTCCGTTCGTCTTTTCGATTTCTTTAAAGAGGCCTCATCGTTCCCGCATTCGTACGAATTACACGCGACAAGGGCTGTTCACAAGGCAGTAAGTCACGTTTGACAAAAATGTCTCGCGGTTTTAATACTACAATTCAAATTCAGCTAGCGCATTGTGACGACCCTATAACCGAATCTATACCGATTAATCGAAGCGTGTATCATCGTCGTTATGCCCCGCCAAACGTCGCGCGGTTTTTTTGTTGCTATTAGGACGCCAGCGCCTTCTTAAAGAGAAACAATACAATTCTTTATGAAGTTAGACTTAACAAATCATCCTCTGGCAAAAAACTGACCAAAAAGTGACGGTGGCGTTTGCATGACGTCCGACAGCACGGCGGAGAATCGTCTCAGCGTAAATCATATATCGTATATATTTTTTTTTTTTGTTTGAACTATTGTGTATCGTCACTGCGATATACAAATAGAAATATAAATTTCGCTAACCGTGGAAAGAAGGATTTTTGCCGGTGCGTCAATCATTATGGTGGAACATGGCCCTAACTAGGTGAAACGACTCTAATGAATGAACAGGCAGAGACAATGACGACTGGGATCAGTTCCTAAAATGAGCCTCGTTGAGGATCAGGGTTCAGATTCTCTGCAGGTAGTTTGGACTTTCTAAGATTCCATCGTTTTTGTTAGGGTGTATCATCTCAGATGTAAGACGTTCGATTAGCAAATGACCCGTTGTCCACTTTGTAAATGCAATCTTTCATGGTAGCAAACTCCTTCTGTTAACGGGCTTCTCTTCAGTAGGATATGTATCCACGGCAATCAATTTGCCACGTTTCCCTTTGATGTAATGGCCTTCAATTTAGGATGCTATAAACAGCTATTACCGTTAGCCCTCTGTCAGTTTTCCGTCGGACGAATCTGTAGCCGAGCAACATTGCGTGGTTCTGGTTGATATACTACGTGCTAGTCATGTACTGGCGCTCAAACTCAAGTCTAGATCTGAATAGGGTTCATATGCTACACTGAGCTCTCGCGCTCGATGTTGCTGCACTCTACGACTCCAATATGATATGATTGTGTCACGGTTTTCCAAGGTTGAATTCATCCATTGATAGAAATTCTCCCATTAGAAATGACGTAAAGCATCCAACTCTGTTAAATTTCCTCCGGCCAACGTTTTTCGTGTAATTCGTATTGTCTGTATTCTTTACTTATTCCCAGTTGTCTGAATAAAGTTTACAACAGAATATGTATCTGCCTCACGTGCAGGCGCGGCGGTAAATGATATATAATTTTTTGGGGAGTGGGGGAGAATGTGTTGAGACTATCTAAGCGGAGCGCCACTATCAGTTGTCGCGTAGTGTTTGCGGAAATTTAGGGTTTTCCAAACCCCCACATGCCCGGAAACAGCACTTCCCAAGTGCTATAAGCTGCGAATACCTAGCAGTAAAATATGGTCGCAAGCCTGCACTTGAAAAGAAAACACATTGTAATTGGTATATACGATGAGACAAGATACAGATAATCAGTTATCATATCGTTTAAATGCTTTGGCTGCAATGTTCCGGTCATACGCCCCGTCCCCCTTCATGTTTGACCTACTCCCCATCACACCCACTCAATGCACCTCTTTTGCACATAATGCGGTTCGACAGCGAGTGAAACGAAGTCCCACAGGCGTTTGTTCAGGCAAATCACAGATTGGGTAATACGTCATCCTGTACATATGAGTGAATGAAGCTGATACGAGATTAACAAAGTCAAACGCCTGTTCAACAGGGTAAGGTCCCCCAGCATTTACTGACATTATTACACCTAGCTATGAAGCAACGTGTGCATCGGACCGATCGACAAGTATGCATTGGAAAATGGGCAGATGCACGTTTGAAGCCTTGGAAATATGGGGGGGGGGATCATGGCATTTGTCCCCCCTCAAACTTTTTCATGGGGCCGACATTTTTTAAGAAGCATGTAGGCCCGTATCCTGTTCATATGGTTATCGTACTCTGACTCTGGTAGTGAGGTTCCGGACCTTTGACCTGACCCCCAGAATAACAGGGCTCGTGCACTCATTATGGGGAGCCCGCACACCAATGAGCTTGATCCATCCTTGTGGAGTTATCGTGATACGAACTGAGATTGGCTAAAATGTATTGCTTTATACAATTATTTTGTGTTTTTCGACCAACGGAGTATTCCTACTCCCATAAGAAAGCTGCATACATACCGTATTTCAGCTTGATCAAACCAAGCTGTTTGTTGGACCGATCAAAGGTTTTCAGACGTTAACGTCTTGATTTGACCCCTGTTGACTCAGATGATATTTGACCTGAAACCATACGCAAGGGCCAATGTATATTCTCGTGGAGAACCCATATACGAAGCTGGAGCTTCATCATCGGAAAGGGTCGAGCTATCGTGTTCAAATGACATTGCCAGAGGTAACATACGAACCTCTACACACACTCACATACACACACTGTCAGGTTGCAAAGATTCCTCTTAGTTCGTCATTGAAAAAGTACCAGTATATACAAGTATATTTATCCCAGCAACACTGGAATTGTCAGGGGATATTATGGTTTTGGGGGTGTAGCTGCCGCCGTCTCCGGCCGCCGCCACCACCGCCGCCGCCGCCGGAAACTGTAGCCGTTAGCGCAATAACTCTTCAACGCTTCATTCCGATTTATCTGGACCCATTGGTACAACATGTCCGACCCAGTGAATCCCGGATGAGTTCGAAAGTGGGCATCACTGCATGTCTGCTGCCCTCTATTTTGCAGGTTTACACGAAAATACTGAGGTCATCCGATTTACACGAAACGTGGTGGGTGGGGACAAAAGTTGGTCCTGAAAAACATGACGGTGATGCCAAGGTCACTGGAGCTCGAATTTGTGTTTTTTTGTTTTGTTTTTTTGCGAAAATACAGAGTTAGTACGATTCACACGAAACTTGGTGAGTGGGCCCGGGACAAAAGTTGGTCCCGAATAACATGGCGTTGATTTCAAGGTCATCAGAGGTCAAATTTCTGTTGTTTCGCAGTTTTCTAACTCGGATTTGAACAAACCTCAGTGAATGTGAACTGTTGTTTGTCCAAACTACATGAGCTAGTCTTGCCAAAATGGAGGTCTTTATGGGGTTAGATACTTCTTCTCAAAGATTGCTCAAAAGCGGGAGTATACACGTGGACGGTTTACCAGCCTACACATATCTAGTTCTATCCGTTATACATCGCGATACGTCACCGTATTCCACTCTCTCAAGCGGCTTACATGTTTCTATACCAATTCACCATGATCATATACTGTCTCAGCTGTTAGACACTTAGAATAAGTACGGTACGCTTTAATTACCGCAATGGTACAAATATGCCACATAGGCGTACAGGGATCACGATCCGATTTGGGGAGAGGGGATATCCAAAATGTGCCTTCCATGAGTGTCCAAATTTTGTGTGTTCAATTTCGTGTATGCCTAATCTAGGTACTATACGCGCGATACAAATTATAGACACTTTTTGCTTTCATCTTTTCCTTACTAATTCTTTCTCCGTTACTGTTAATGTTTGTCTTTTTCGTTGATCACCCCTGCGCTATTTTTTCATATCTCAGTTCCGAGGGGGTCACTGCTGAGTCCGACCCCGTACACCGATGTCAACATTGTCGGATCTCACCAGAGATATCGAAAATCATTTGATAGGGTTCGACTGCAACAACAGGAGAAATCACAGATTTAGGTGACCCGACTGCTGGATTGTGTGGACATATGGGTGTGCAACTGCGATGACTCTTCATTTCTTTACAAGTGTCCATTGGAGCAACGTGTAAATCTCATTTCCATCCTGCTCCTCGGGACTACTGGGGCCTGGCACGGTTCAGCCCCTGGATCCGCCCCGTGCCCACTATCCTTCGTCGCCACGGCCCTGTTTGAAAATGACACTACTGTAGAGTAAAACCTCCGATCTGGGAGCCCCGTACCATTTATTATGACCTCGGATCACCGACGACACATTCTGACTGCAAGTTGTTACATCACAGTGTCGGGTCGGTAACTGTTCTGCTGGTCATGCACCCCACGAACCCACACCTGGTGTTGCCACTGCGAATTCCAAGGCGTGATTCAATTCGATTCAATCCGATACAATTGAATTAATATATTTCGCCTCCATACAAATGAAATCATACAGTATAGACCGGACACTAGAAAAACGATTATCGTTCATCGAGATATGATCATTGGTACTATATACATGAAGACGGAAGACAAGGATACAGAATCAAAGTGCGTTACAAAGTCATTAGACAAAGTGAAGATAACTGTCCAGGTCAGTACCAGCGCAAGGATCGACAATGTATCACATCAAACAGTGTTGTCATGGGGAATCATATGAGCTTTCAATTCACGTTTGAATGTAGGAACCTTAGGAACATGTCTTCACGTTTCGAGGCAGTAGTTGTTAAGACGCAATTTGCTGTATTTTGAACGACGATTCATAACAGAAATACACTGTTATTTCTGGTACGGAGGTTTCTGCTATAGAATCAGGTCAAGGATAAAATGACGTCTCTGAAAATTGAGGGGGAGATCACTGTGAATTCAGCGATAAATAAAGCAACACATTTCGGAAATATGTATGTCACAATTTGTGAGAATGCCCAAACTGGTGTGTAGTATATACAAGTTGGGGAAGGAAAACGGCGATGGCTGAAAGAGAGCATATTCAAGAATCTGTTCTGCAACAACTGTGAGAGCTTAAGTAGGGATGTTTAATCATGCCACAGAACTGAAAACCATACGCTATTTTACAGAAAACTATGCCAGGTGGGAAGGGATGCCCTGAGGCTGGGAGAATATCCCATATGCCATATAACCAGGTTTTGCAAAGATCACCAATAGTGCTGAAGGAGAGAGCTGGTTATCCGTCCTCAAATGACATCACTATTCAGGGTGAGAGAACCAGGACAGTCATGTGAAGAAAAAAGCTCCATTATAGAGTGGAAGTATAAAAAGTTCGTTTTCACGAGATGTAACGTCAGGCGATTAGTATCAAACCAGCACTTCAGGGTGTTCAGCAAGTCATAGGCTTTACGAATGAGGATGTTGCATTCATGAGCATTGTCGAAAATGCTCGTTCTATCAGCAAGGAGGCTCAGGCAATGAGAAACACGAATGGACCTAAGACGGATTCTTGTGTACACCCGTGGGAACATGCACCGGAACAGAGTTTATGTTTAAACAAATGACTTGCTTTTTCTCACCCCAGGCTTGATATTTATAACCACGAATGACATAGAGCATTCCCGCGTATAAAGTATCGAAAGTTTCTTTTAGATCAAGATATTAACCCAGAAATTTCGACTGTTATCAAGGTGAGTACGAATATAATTGACTGTTTCAAGAAGCGCCTCCTAATTCTAAAGGTGATTCAAGGATCGTGATAAATTATCTCATATTTATAAAGGTCTGATCTAGCCTTGAAATTATTTTTTTTCTGGAATTCAGAAATTATCAGAGTGCTTTATACGGAATATCATTATCCTGATCAATGTAACCGGTACTCACACTAAGCGCTATAGCAAAAAACAGTCTGGCCGGGAACTCCTATTCAGGAGTATAGTAGTCGATCCAAGAAGAGGGCATATGTTTTCATCATTGATCTTTTTTAAATATTAGGGGGTTTTCAGTATGTAAATACGATTAATTGGACAGGCTGGGTAGAGAGGCGCAATCATATAATTGCATGCCAGCATTACACGTGGTTAACTTTGGCTATATTCAGGATAACCATGTGCTCGTTGTTCACCTTCGAGTGGGAGCATGACACGAGGCGTATACGCAGGATAAGTAAGTAAGAGCTCGTTGTGTATTATTTAGATGAATATCTGGTCTGCCGCTATGGATTTGGAACCATATTTTTCATCTCCACTTACAGCCTAATCAGACATTTTTCAAAGTTATAACAGTAGAAGTTATAATTCGAAATAGGGTGATTTAGCAAGAGGATAGTCGTGGTGACCAACAGTGTTTGTTGCTATGTAAAGCGACTTCGAGCACTTCGGTGGAAAGGCGCTATAGTAAGTAGCCTACCGGTATGTGATATTACTGTTCTTTCAATTCGACTTCAGATTGCGATGGTTACGCCGCATACCGCTCTGCACATATAGAATCCTGCTGACGAAGTTCATTATCTCCGCATCCGGTACACGGGTATGGGTAAAGAATCCTATATACACACACACGCACTGCGGGTTTGGGACGGTACAAGAAGTACCTTAAAGCCGCTTTGTCGCAAGAGACGACTGAAGGGAGCATTCTATAAGTGCGGATACGGAGCGGCATGAATGTGGAAGATGCAGCAGTCTCATGTATTTTTTTTTTTTTTTTATTTTTTATTATTATTGTTATTATTTTTTTTATAAGATTCCATTTGCGGTGATGCTGCATCGATGATACATTGGTACAGGTGGTAATTTTGCCTACACAGTGCTCGTTTCCTGTCATTTCTGTTCAAACCAAATTCTGCCCTCAAGAAACCTGTCTCTTTTCTTGCAAATCGATTCAGCTAGCATATAGAAACACTATCATCGTCCATACTGACGTAAATTTGACATTTAAGGAGTAATAATGCCGCAGGATCAGCATCCGCCCTCACTGAATCTCACATTAGAGCAGAATAGGCGATATGAATGATTCCATTTGGTTATGTGGAGTCCCATTTTCCACTGCCGAGAACCTGGTGACAGTAGCCTGATAAACCCGTATATGAATGATGCACAGACATGAAGTGCAGCAATGTACACTATGTAAATTGGCTTTTCGGAGCAGGGAATTCCATGGAATTCATTTGCGTGTACGAGGCCCAGCTACACCCACTTTGTATACCATTATTTTTGCCTTTTTCCTGTCCCTTTTGGGTTCTTCTTATTTGGGTGATGCTGCTTCTATGGCAGCCGGGATCAATACCCGTCTCTTGTACCCCGATACAGCGTAATCAAGACACTTCCCCAGATTGCGCGCGCGTGAATTCGACAGTTGTGAAGTCATGCCACAATGCCGCATTCTGCGCCCGCGCCTCATGAAACCCTAGCAGGGAAACGGGATCTTGCAAGTTAACATGAGGGCGCTATGATGAGTGTGGGCCGTTATTTATGTTTTACCTACTTCATAAAATCATAGGCCAGAAGTTTAACGTCTTGCCTCATGGGGGAAATCTATGATGTCTAATTGGCCAAACTTGTTATTACCTAACATCGAAGTGGCCACACGATACCCAGCGGGTCGTCGATCTCCATACGACCGGAGCCGGTGAATGCCCCTCGTCCATCGACCCCCCGCCCAGTTTAGGAAATGTGCGCGGGGGTTATAAAAGAGGACAGGGGCTTATCCGAAATGGTGACCGGCTATTACCTCGATGGTACATCTTAACAAGTTTCCGGCGATAAATACAAAAAAACATGTCCCTAAAATTATATCCTTGACGGGACCATGGAAGTGACAACAAAAAGAGTGTATGTCTCTGTTGCCCTGTTGGCCCCAAGGAGTTACAACCTGAATGGGCTATTTTGAGCGATTTTACGCCATGCTACAGGATGGATCATCTTTTCCCTTTCTTTTCTATTTTGTGCTTGCCCGAAAGAAGTCCACGACTAAATCCCCCCTCATTGTAAACTCCTCTTTAGTCATTTGTTTTTAGTCTTTCGTACGGGGATCCCATTACATCGGCACGACGTGAGAAAGACCGACTTGATCCATATCGCGGAGAGGATTGTCACACGAGCCAGGAGAGCGATGACGTTACTCAATCTCGACCGTGGTTATTAGGGAAGGAGAGAAAAAAACTTACATTCATGGGCTATTGTTGTACCCCAATTAAATCTGGTAACTGATCATATGATTAACAAAAACGCCAAACAGGTCACTACAAGAGGACAAGCACCACCAGAGAATAAAGATTGATGACGTGAATGGTTTATACAGGGCCATATGAAACAAGCCAGTAATGGGTAGGTGTCAAGTTTATTGGTACATGGGTTTGAATTCATTCTTTGTAATTGTTGCTTTTATCGTTGATGAAGTTATTCGTTCTACGACGATAAACATAGGCAATAGTCTAATAGATGGGAATATTCAATTATAAGGCTGACTGTTTCCAAGTTCAACATGAGAAGTCGGCGGAATGAGTTCAATCTTAAACCAAAGGAAATGAATTCCACCCACACTGATGACGTCACCAGAGGGACGCATGCATTGGTCAGCCTATTTACTGAACACAGTAAATGCTGATTGACTTTGTTTACAACAGGGTACTCTCTGATGTCACGGGGAACATTGCCCAGTAGCAGAAATTGTCTCCTTTTTACACTCGATATCGACTGAAGTTTTTAAGGTTTAGGTTTCCTAAATAGATACTAGATATAAGACACCACAAAGAGCAGGAGTTAGTTTATATGACATTTGTACTTTAAGGGTTCGTTTTAGTTTTTTCATAAGTTGAACTAAAAGTTGCCCAACATATATTTCGCTCGCAAATTTCCATTTTTAAACCCGAAACGACCCATGTCCAGTCCACGACCAGCAGGGTATTTTACTCCCCAAGAAGAAGATGCTAGATGAGATTGATACACTCGACATTTCAATATCTGTATTTGTTGGCTCCAAATTTGACAATGGTTTAAATTCAATTGATTGCCGCGGTCCCAAGTTGACCCAGTTTATCTTTAAGTAACTTGAAAGGTGCTCTTTTCAATTCAAATCTTTAGGAGATAGAATTTGACGATTGATGAAATAGAAGCCCCCCCCCCAAAAAAAAAAAAAAAAAAAAAAAAATCCATCAATACGATGATTCTACCCAATCCCAAAGGCGTAAAGCTGTGTGACTTGGTATTGAATTCGAAATAACTCACAGCATTCACATTTAGCCACTTCTTTAATGTACGGCATGACATATTCTACCTAATACTTTATACCTAATCTGTTTACGGAATTCCAAAACGAATTGGTCATACCCATGCATCTCCAAATATCTAGAAGTATCATCACGATACAAAAGGGGATTCCTGATTCAAAAGGATTAAGTTGAGCAACAATTGCGAAAACCGGTTGTGTTGTGACTTTCTACACCTTATTTCAAAAATTCTGAAAAACCAGTCATTCCAATCTCCAAATAACAACTTCGGCAGGGATGTATTTCCAGATATTCCCCCACCCCACGAGAAGTAAACATTATCGGTAATCCTAATCAAAAAATCCTAAAAATAAATCCTAATCAAAATTGTAAGATACAAGAGACAATAAAACCATCTTCTCGCGGTCCTATAGCTGAGTCTATAATACTTTCGAATTGATCAGAAACGGCCCAAAAGTGCTAAAAATTCCGTGACTGACACTTTTTGAATTTTATCATTAATAAATACGCATACGGCATAGTGTGACTCCGAAGCGTTCAAACTTCTACTCTGTTGACCTTAGACGATCTTTTCATTTTTACCCCAAAACCAAATGCTCATGTACTCATATGGCAAAAATACGTAGCAATACCAGAGTCATCCGTTGAGGTAGGTTCAACTATTGTTGTTTACAAGCTTTAAAACGATTAAAATTTGTTAAATTATCAATCAAATATGTCACAATTCCCCTTTTTGAATTCCTTGCCAGAGGGGCAGAAGGAATCTATGCCAATCATTGCTATATTAAACAACGATATCTGAAGAACGCAACACCCATCGAGTTAAAATTATACCCGAGGTAGCGAGGTTACAGTTATAAACGGAAGAACCTATTTTTCTAGCCAGGTCCGAGGTTGACTAAATAGGTCAAGAATGTCGAGTTCTGATGATCGTAAGAAACGATAACTGAATAACCGAAAACGATGCAGAAACTGACGCTTGGCTCGAATGGTTGCTATGGGTGTAATATAGTTGACCCTATTGTTTATCGGGGTGGGTCTAAGGTCCTCAAAGGTAACAGAGGTCAAAGTCGGGAAAGTTTGTGATGAGCACAATAACTGTGCAAGATTTGATGTAGAGGGAATTCATTACTCGGCGCGAGGGGTTTTGCCATTGGGGAAGAGGATCCCATACTGATTCGGGGTAAGGTCTAAAGTCACTCAGCTCCAGAGGGTCAACATCTAGCAGGATAGGTCAATATCCAAAAACAATGTGAGCAGAGATCGTGCAAACAAATGGTGCAGAGAGCATATACTTGGTACAAAGGGTTAATGGGGAGTAGACGATACCTATTGTTTGTCAAGGTCACCGAAGGTTAAAAGTCAAAGTTGGAGTTTGTGAGCATGATACACCCGAAAGAGAAGAGAAAAACAACTCATGCTTGTTTCCCAGCCTGCCAGGGAGTGAGTATACGCCTAATTTCAAGTGATCAAACCGATACTCGTTCCTAATGTATAATTTTGACCAGATTGAACTTTCGGCTCGGATGAAAAGAATATATATTTTAGGCCTATTTTACTAACAAAAAAACCAAACTGATTCTCGACGTCATTCAGATTAACCTTTGACCTAACACAGGAACGTTGGAAAAACGTAATCATTATATGGGTAGGACATGCAATAACATGCGAGGTTTTTACAGAGTTCCCAGCATTGTTGTTTATGCATTCCCACAAGGAACACAGGCACAGATGGTATCCTGATCAGCGACAGCGGAGAATCATACAGGGTGTAAAAACTGCGATCTCCGCCGACCTCAGAATATACCTTCGACCTGACCAAAAATTATTTACAGTTTCAGGTAATAGCAGTATCATCACACTCACAGAAAAAGCCTTCTAAGCGAAAGTTTCATCAACCGAGGCATCAGGTGATCTTTGACTTTGCACTCCATAATGAGTCTATGTAATTCGTTCATCATAGGGCACTACCATTTAAACGCAGTATGTATCACACAGCGGCCATGAACATTACAGGCATCCGTAGGTTAGTGACCTCCCGCAGGTAAGGCAGACAATCTGGCATGTCTCATTGCGTTGACCTTTCTAATAGTAATATTAATAGGTGTCATTCGGCTTCAAACCACGCTAACAATCGCTTTATTCTTACCCATACAGCTCGCCCCCAACGACAAATATTCAATGCCTTTACCCCTCTTTTGAGTCCCGAGAGAAAAAGCCTTTCCGCGAACCGATTCGTTACTCGCGTCACAAGTTTAGTGCAAAACGCGTGCAGTTTGGTTTTAAATTGTTGCATTTAGTCATTCGAATAGTTTACAAAGACCTATTATTCACGGGAAGTCGCCGCGGGGCATGTATCAGCCACAATAAATACGGGTAGTTATTGTCTCGCCCTGAATTACTCGTGGATTGTCCGGTTTTTATTTCAATAGCAAATTTCTATGACATTTTCCCGTGTCGCTGGTGTTGTAATATACCTGTACTGAGTGCAAGGCAACATGCAACATGTTGGCCCATATACTCGGGGAGTTGAAAGGCGCGCTATCAGACTATGGCCCACAGGTATATGTGCTTTACTATATATGTTTCGTCATCAGTGTTTTCTCTTTTCGTCTTTAAACAGGTTGAATGATCAATGAAAATAAGGTGAATGATCGTGAAATTAGTACATTTCAAAGTCAATCGCCTCGGATTTGAAACTGACTCCATAAAAAATAAATAAATAGGCCTATCGATAGTGTAGTTATATTGTCATCAGCTGACACGAATATCTACACGTGTAGAATAAATGGTTCACCTCCCTAGATCATGATCTTGATCTTTATCTCCTAGAGGAAAAATAATAAGAACGTTCCGTACGAAAATTGAACTTGATCTTGTTTTTTTTATTTTAAATTTAATCTTGATAGACGGACACACCAGACCTCAGGTTACCTATGACCCCGAAACATCTGCTCCCGTGAAGTACTCACGAGGAACATATATACCAGTAGGGTGCGATCCATCGTCCCATCCAGGAATATTCTACTTTTTTTTATGAGCAAATTACCCAAACTGCACATTTTATCAATTCATTGTTACGCGCATTCTAATTATAGTGTTTGTTTGTCAAGGCAGGCGGACCTCCGTTGAATTCAGTTAAGCCTGCATGAGTCCAGCGGGATAAATAAAATTAGCCCCAATTAGACAATTTATTCCCATTTGTACCAAAATCAGTGACCAGAGATATAGTCGAGACTGGTCAGGTTAGATCCTGGGAGCCTGAACTGTTTTGGCCTCAAATACCCCCGAATCGGCACTGCCTGGTTCATATAGGCTACTCATCATGAGATACATTAGCTGGATGGGCGGAACACAGACAACTGCTGGTTTATGGACGAATTTTCCTACTATGCCTTATCACATATAGGCAAAGAATATCTGAACCGTAAATGCTGTGCCAAATTCTGATAGACAACTGCTGTGTATAAAAGGTTATATACATGCACAACAGTTGAGTAAAATTTAACTATTGCTGTGCAGATACTGTAGAGAACAAACGCCCGGCGTAACACATTAGTGGTGTATCTTTACTAAACAGTGACACCCACCATAACAAAGTAAACGGGAATTATAACAAATTCATTTTAAAAATCACATCGCTAAACATATACAGTGTATGTTGCTGATACAATGTTACACATACAAATGCTATTGCTTGTCCTTCAGTAGTTATGCTTGCAGGATTTTTTTTTTCTCTTCAAAAAGTTACATGCATTTGCCTGCCATTACTTCTCCAGTTCAGCCATTTGAAATATTTGAGAAAATCAGAGAAAATAAGCATCAATGATATTGAAAATGAATACCATCGTTCGATACCTCATCTACAAGAAGAACTTCAGTCAAAATTACAGCACTCAAATCATTCCAATTATTGGAGAAAATGGTGATCTGTCCGCGAATTCGAAGAAAAGCCGGCCGGCCGCAATAAATGTGGAAGTTCGCCACAGGGACCTATTCCACGAAATTACGAATTTCGACCTAATACTATGGTTTCAACAGATTCATTTTTATTTTTCGATTGTAGTTATTATATCAGTCAATACAATAGATATACTACAGTAGGGGTAGCTTCGTGGTTGGAAAGGAGGGCATGAAATGAAGGCTGACTGGAGCTCCATGGTGTAACACTGTATGCACACGCACCTGGATACTGCACTTGTTCCAGCTGCGACTGAGTTCTCCCAGTGAATGTTCACCAGGTACACGGTCTAAGCTAAGACAATTTCTCTTTGGTGGTACCTAACTGTGGGGGTGGGACCACACGTACGCAATATATAAATTACCCACCCCTCTTCGATCACTCTCGCTGAGCAACCTGCAGCGTGAAGGTGAGAGCTATGCCATTTTGGAGTCCAGGCGTGAGTGCGTTTATATGATTTTATGGAGTTAGAGGCATTGTTCGTCAATTTGTGCATGTGTATTGCGCAAGATAAAAAAAATCCCATCATGCGATAATAGATGATTTCATAATTGCACAACCCTGCAAACATTTTTTTTTCCCCAAGAGGGCATTACTATAGTCAGTTGGTAGGAGTCAGTGGTTATTTTTGTAAGAGATACAATAGCCTTTTGCGGAATGATGAGTTATTTACTTCGATAAACCAATAAAATATAAACTGATATTTTCTGTGTTGCCCGTGGCGTGATGCATTATTGCCTAATAGGACCCAAAATGGACCAAACTTTAATAGTCAATAACACCCCATAGGAATCGTATTGAAATGGGAGTTGAACCAGTAAATAAGTTTTCCATTCTCCACAATTTTACCTCAGTTGTAGCTAAACCCGTTGTCCTTTCAGTTCACCGCTGTCCACAGTGTACCACTGTTTACAGTATACCCATAATCTACCCCTGTTTGGTGTTTACAGCATCATTCATAATCGCCTAATGTGAGTAAGTTGACTATGGAGATGTATAGGCTCACACTGGTAACGATAATTGACCATCCTCTCGGGCTCGATCGAGCTGATTGCAGGACGATTTGTCCTCTTTTCAGACATTTTGGTCAGACCCCACCACGACTCCATCAGGATTCGACCCCCGCGGAAGGCGGGCCGACGCCCAATCGCTGCAAGCAAGATTGAGCCTATAGGCACAGTAAATCAGACGTGTGACGAGCCCATCCTATACTCAGTGACGTAGTTAAGCGTGCATCGTGTACCGCTATTCCATAATATATTACGTTAATGATGGAAATTCCTGTGTATCAATTTGACGTTAACTATAGAAACGATTAATTTAGCACCGGAGCTCATGCAACACTATATACAATATGCATGTATGCGGTGAGACCTTCCCATCCGAGCTAGTCCATCACACTGCACGAGGCTCATGCACAGCTCGATCGCTATCAGCTCTGATTCCGTTGTTTGGATTAACCAGAAACTTGGCGGGGAACGGGGATATACCATATCGTAACCCCCTACCACTACCGCGTGAACGTTGAACCCCGTCGCATACTTCGCGCACAGATCATCACTCATGCTATATCGATATTGGCAGTCGAACATGTTCTTTGTGTCAATATTTCTCGCCACCGGCGGTTTTTATCTACCACCGGAGAGCGAGTAGCAAGTTCACGAAACCTGATCCCCCCAGCCGGCGAGGAGGCGGGTCCTTTAGGCTTTCGTTGCGAGGAAAAGACACATGCTCTGTATGGGCCACTGCGCGACCTCTACCCGACACAGACACGACATGCTGATTTCGGCAAAAGTCGTAGCCTAATCCTCATATTAGCGAACATACAATTTTGCAAAATGTCAAAATTATCTCGGTGCTGTTTGGAGCAGTTGTCAGGACCGGACGCAACATGACGCAAGACGCGTCTCCCCAAGGAACACGCGCGCACCGGGCAGGTTCAGGTACCGTAAACCCCGTCAATTCTACCGAGTGTCACGCGATTCCCCCTCCGACTACCCGCTATGCAGATCGGAGCCGCCGCGGGCTATTACACCAGTTTCGACGGTCGCCACCCTCCCATAACTATCAACAATCATGTCTTTCGTCTCCCAATTATACGATTCCATGCCGTTTCGAGCCCCCCTACTCCTCTCTCTTTATCTCTCTTTCATGGGTAACCCATCGAATATTAAAACTAGCTTAACCTTTCTCGCTATGTCCAGAGGCTGCTAAATCTTAGGACACCCTTACATTCACCTATACGAGCGGACGAGACGGTTTACTGAGCTTCTCCATGAGTGAGAGTGCCAGGTTGAGTGACCGGGCAGACACCGGGCGTTGACCCCACGTCCCACCCCGCTCCTCTGGTCCCGTTCGAGCTCACCCATTTGTCACGACCTGCCAACTGCCCCGGGCTCCCATACCGGCTGATCTCCACACCAAAGCTGTCCGAGAAGCGCAGTCATCGCTTGCGGCCACCACGCACCGTTGGGTACCGCTATTGTCCCGAATGGCATTGTAGGCCGGGCTATTCAGATCCTATTCTATATCACTGTATAAGAAACTCTCCTTTTAAGTGGAATCTAAGTGATATATTTCACTGACAGATTTGTAAGTAGCCTCCAGGCAATTTTTCTCAATAGTGTTTCTTCTTTTTTCCCCTCTCTCTTGATCTACAAAAATACCCGTGTTTGTTTAGTTTTGGGAGAGGTATCCTATCCGGGTCTAACGTGAGACGCACAAAAGTGCGGTGTTTGCCGCGCGGGGCCAAGTGACAACTGCCAATTTTGAATAGGGGCAGTGGGGAATGAGTTCTATAGAGCGCCGTCCGGTATGTCTCTGATTACAACAGTGATAATCTGGTTGACTAACGCTAGTATAAACACCAAGCGGGTGATTACATGTCGGAAAGAACAAGATATAAGACGGAAGCGTAGATGACCGAGGATAGGACTAGATTGGAGCCTGATTATCCGCGGGTCCGCGGCTGAGAAGGAAATACCCCGCGCAGACGACAACAGTTGTGGCGCCTTGGCCTATCAGCCCTACACCGTCGACGCGAGGAGCGGATCGTGCGCCCCAACCTGTCTGATCAAATCAGGCGATCGGTCTATCGCGAAGCCACCAGCTCCCCCCGATACAATTGCCACTCTTAATCAATGTTCGACAAGTCATTACATCTCGCCACGAAGTCTTCCCGGTCGTCAGTAGTCACGTTTTGCCAATGCCATCATTTATTAATTACATTTGAATAGGGCCTGGATTAATATGGATAATGCGTCTTTGATGGGTAGTGTATTACAGACAGCCGAGTAGCGCGTCAGCGAAGAGGGGTAACCGGATGAAGTTGCGTAGGCTTAGCGTAGTAATTCATGGTCTAGCTCAGCTGCCCAGGAACAGGATTCTGGCATTGCTTCAAATATGATGAAAATCGTGTCACAAAAAAGGTTGCAGGGTGCTTTTGAGGATATAGTGGTAGGTGATACCTACCTCCAAATTCAATGTTTAGGAAATAAACACTTCTCTAATCAATATTTCGACATCACTTGATGAACACGTTTAAATAAAGACGGTGTTGAATTCCTAAATGTATTGTGGCCATTTGCTGAACCTAGGGACATTTGCAGTTTTTTAGTTTAATGGTTTACGTAGAAAGTTAGAGATGAACACCTGTTTTGAAAAAAATTAAAATATGTGTTAAGTTTAAAAACACTTGATTTTGTGTGTAAGGGACTAAAAATACCTCCATCATGAGGCTATAGCGCGCGATGAGGTGCTCGAGCGGATTCGGCGGACAAACTAGTAACAAGACATCGACGCTTCCTTCTTGAATCAGACACCGATTACCACTTTTTTTAGTCGCATCAAAGGAGTACAAGACGACCGTTATTGGAACAGGGAAGCAATTCCTGCCTCAAAAATGAAAGTTTTGTTTAATGTGTAAGAGAATTCGTTACGTCACATCGGTCATTGTTGCTACGGCATCCGATGCGCCCGGAGACAAGAATCTTGCTCGTTTGTATTTTTGGCATACACATGACCATATATTCGTTATGCAATGCCGCTCAGCAGAGTCCAATCACTGTTCAGAGTGCATTTTTTCAATTTCCTGGTTCTTTTTTCATTTTTTTCATTAGGGCCTACACAGGGCGGCGTCAGGGTTTACGATAGGGGGGGGGGCAGATTTATTTGGCATGGATGTCTGATATTGGGGAGGGGTCTAAAGGGAGGGGTGTCCCCCTCCCCTTCGCGATTTTTTGAGTCATTAATACTGCTTAGATGCAAAATGGTGCCACATTTGATCACACTTTGTAAGTGTATCTACGTCAACGAGTTTTGACAAAAATCCATAAATTTCTGGAAAAAATTAGAATGCATGACAATTTTTCCAGACAGGTCATATTTCATTCGATACACCTGACAAAAAACAACCCGATGAAACTGTGCCTACGTTCTGTACAGGTAGCAGGCTTCCTTTTTTAGAAAAAAAACGCATGTATTGTATGCTAACGATGGTGTAAATAAATACAAGCAAAATGACCAGTTGTTAGTTAATTTTTCTGTAATTCGAAATTGAATCACTCTAGGAAAAGCACTTAGAAGCAGTCTCAATCAGAATATCCACATTATATCAAGCTGCAAAAAACTGATATCTTACTTCCTTCAGCCGTACACTTAAAAAAATGGTGGGTAAAATTACTCCGAATGAGTCGTTCTGAAGACATCACCATAGTAATGTCCCCAAAATCACTCGTTTGGAGTAGCTTTAAACACATTTTTTTAGAGTGTACATTGCAACAAATTGGAGCATTCATACTTCAACACCTACATAAATAACGACGCTCGGGCCTATGTCAAGTAAACTATAGTCCTTCTACTGTTCTAGGCTCTCTTCTTGCCTCTTTCTTGTTTCAATCCCCTTTTAAATAGGAGTTTACAGACTGCATGGTTGACTTGGGTGTCACACTCGCACATCCCCACAAGCGGCACCCTTGGGTTTTGCAGACTTTTATAACTTAAAGACGTTTGCGTGGAATAAAAACAAAGGTGAAAAACGCGTTTCGTTGACAAAGTTCTTCTTTTTTTATAAGGACATAGCTGTTATCACATATACTTTTAATATATAAAAGGCATGCACCCACCTAGAGCCGTGTCCCCTCCCTTGCCACTCATGTCACCCTCAATTCATATATTGGATGCTTGCGTCTTTCATTTCATATCGTAGCGTGTCACGCGAATGGACCTCTGTCTAGTCCACCGTGTAGCTGTTAGGCTATTTGGTCGCAACACGGAATTGAAAGTTTCCTATAGTTTTGGTGAGTGCACAAGCAACGGATTCATGGAAAAATTGCAAATACAGGTTGACAGAAACTATATTGTCGATACTAAATGCAATTAAAGGCAAGAGCGTTGATACTGAATGCCATAACACATCCGATTGGAATTCGGGGTAGGAGTGTCAAAAAATCACAGCAAATCATGAAACGTACTAAGCGTCTAAGACATGCCATAGTCATGATAATGCAATCTCAGAAACAATCATTCATACAGAGAAGTCTGGATTGTTTTGCTACTGATAGCTCCTCATCGGTATAAACACTGATGAGAGAAGTCACTAATTCAATTGATTAGGAATCGTCACCACACCCCCGACGAAAACGTGTGCATTAAA
The DNA here is from genome assembly GCA_026419785.1 of Sclerodactyla briareus. Classification (NCBI taxonomy): domain Eukaryota; kingdom Metazoa; phylum Echinodermata; class Holothuroidea; order Dendrochirotida; family Sclerodactylidae; genus Sclerodactyla; species Sclerodactyla briareus. Next base: position 489,353 of record JAODTK010005822.1, on the reverse strand, counting down.
ACATCATTCTGTCGTTTTTATTTTTCCGGCCCCAAGCCCATAGGGGGGAAGCCGCCCCTCCCTGCCTCCCCCCCCCCCCTCCCGTGGCGCCGCCCCTGGGCCTACATACCTTCCTAACTAGCGGAAGTCATGCGGATCAGCATACAAATGCCGTCGATGACCGGAAGACAATCAACATTTTGTTGCTTTATAATTACCGGATCTCTAAATGCAGCGGTACCAATTTTTATGTAAAATCCGACAACTTTTTGACTTATTGTTTAATCTGCCTTCACGCACTTTGCATATAACCTAATTCATATCAATAAATTGATGTTTCCGATTCATATACTGTAATTTGGTGTCTTACAAGCGGGAAACATTATCGAGAGCTTGAGAATATTCTGACCGATATATTTTATGATGAAGTGATGCCCCTTTGAGCCACTCAACTTAAAGGACAACTGCAGGATGAATTATAAAGAGGCTAATATATTAGCTGGAGAAAAACCGAATGCGTCAGTCCAAACCCGAAGTTCATACGACTTTCCGTTACGGAGTTACGGTCCTTTGAATTCGTGCATGTGTAATGCGCAAGATCGAAAAACATCCCATCATGCATAATAAATGATATCATACTTGCACAACCCTGCAAACAATCTTTGTTTTCTTTAGAAATTCACACATTATTTTCACTTCGAAAAGCATTTAGTCTATGGAAGAGGATTGCTGTAGTGGGTTGGTAGGTGTTGATGGTTACTTTGGTGAGAGAAAGACAACAGAACGTCTGCTAAACGTTGACTTATTGAGCAAAATGAAACAATGATATACATGACATAACTCCCCGTGTTGTCCAAGTGTGGCGTCATGCGTTATTGTGCGATTGGGATTCTCCCCAATTTCTCCGCATAATGGACCACACTTTGCAGACCAATAACTCCACATAGGAACATCGTATTGAAAGTGGTCTTGGGACCTATAGAGATAAGTTTCCATTCTCCACGATATAACCTCTGTTGTATCCAAGCCTGCAGTTGTCCTTTAACGTAAGTAGAGTTCTCTACTCGGGTGTACTTGTCTATGAAAAATTATATTGGCTTGTGTCTCTATTTGGTTTGAGAATTCGATTTGAGACTTGATGAGGATCGTCTGTAATATTCGAATTAATAAAATCTATAAATCTCCTATTTGCATCGGAAAATAGGATTCACTAGACGCAGCAGATTGGGCAGTAATCACTGTACGACTAAAAAATTGTTTCCTTATTCGTCTTCTCCGCATGCGGGCACCTTGATCAGCTTGATAATTAGTTTATTCAAAATGAAACACTCAGATTCAGGCTAGCTCCATTGTGCACTTTTTTCAAATAGAAACTATGATTTGTTTCGATTGTGAGTGTTCATTGCATGGGTTCGGCAATTTTGTTTTCGGAGTTTATCGTACCATTTGAGATGCGAAACACTCCGTTAATTCCGTAACTTTGTATGCGAAGAATTTTATTTATGCGAGTAAGAGTGTCCCATATGAGGGCGCTGTTCACGATATTGGATATTGAGTATTACATCTTAAAAAAGAAATAACTAAAAGAGAATACACATCGTATATCACGTGAGTCTGAATCTTGTATTTCATGACACACCGGGTTGTTTTCTTCCAAGATGGTAAGTTATTGTTTCGTATTATTTGTTCTGTATATAAGTGTCAATATACAGATGTACCAGTAGTGAAACATTGTCGGCATGATCAGACTCCCATGCAAACAATTAATGTTGAAAATTTAGCGTAATCTATGCAATACAGGTCCAACTAATCAGCTATACACAATGCTAACAATATATTATTTTCGACTGAAGACATAGTGCACCCCTTTTCAAGTTCTAACTCAACTGCACAATAGCACGAATAAATAAATAATATATTTATAATTCAATAAATTACTCCATATGAACGAACGAACCGAGTCACCGACGACCAGACAAGTACACGAACAGACGGATATACATCATGACTGCTCAAACTATCCATCAGCAGCCACAGAAACATACAGTGATCTGTTGCACAATTTCCTTTCTACAAAATGAACGCAATGGATTTTGAGACAGACAACCAAGCTGCAAATATGTGGCGCTATCAGACTAGAACAGTGACGGTCTTGTTTGAAGAATTTATGAAGGGCGCCATCAGTTTATCAGAATATCGGGGCTTCGTTTCGGCCAAATTCCAGTTGCTATTACTGTAATATCAAATGCCTTAGATGCCCACGGTTAAACCATGGAAATGAACATGCATTCAACAGATGAACCGACAGGTATATTCTCCCAGTACATTCAGAGGAATTACTGCTGGGGCAGGAGAGGGGAAGGCAGTGGAAATAGGCCAGAATGGGAACTCATGGGTTTCAGTACGAAATGCAGTTTTAAATCAATCGAATATGAATAAGAATAACCCAGGGGACAGGTTAGTGGACTGTAGACAGATAACTGCAGGGTCGTTTGTTTTTAATCAAAATCAGCCTATATAATTATACTCGAATCTCTCTCAACCGATAAGATGTAAATACCTATATTTATTATGCGATTCTTGATTCTACAGAAAGAAAACATAGTGCATGAGAGTATAAACCGAGCGTCGTACGGAATTAAAGTCAGTTCAATGCCGGCGCACTTCCATCTTTTTTTTTTGGGGGGGGGGGGGGTACCCCTCATGCTGAACACAGTAACATCAGGGTATTATCAGATTATATAGTATACAGTAGCGTAACGATAACCAAACGAGTACGATTTTGTTTCTCTTCCTCGACGTTTTTTAATCCGATTTTCGGCATTTAGCCAGTTCCTTACTAACTTTTCATTCAATGCCGCTTCGAAAGCCCATTCACTAGTAACTGGCCCCACCGTCTAGTTCAATAGACCCCCCCGGTTGCACTAATCCCGGGATCGATAACCATCTTCGACCTGTTGTGGGTGTGCCTTGTGGATCGACAAGGTTATGCACGAGCCACCCTGGAGGGGTCCCTGTTCACCTGTGGTGGATCATGAAGTGCACAGTATACCCGGGTATACCATGTCATTGTCTACCGTGGGTATGCATGCATGTTTGATCTGTTGGGGGGAGGGGGGTACCTATATATGAAGAGAAAAACATTGTTCGTTGATGAATGGAAAATGTCGTAAACTTACATGAAGTTAGAGCCAGTTAAAAGCAGCGCAACCTTATCGACCTATGTTTTTTTTTTTTCACTAACCAATCAGATTCGTCAAATACACCTTTGAAACGATTACCGCCCCGAGCAAAACGAAGATACAAGCTAACAAACAACCTAAATACTCAAAACCCACATACATACATTACATACATACATACATACATACTACATACATACATACATTACATACATACATACATACATACAACATACATACATACATTACATACATACATACTATGATACTGGTATTTAAATATAATTCCCCTTATTTTTTCACCCCATTGAACTAAAGCCTATTAACTAAATATTGGTTTCCAGGAAATCATTCCGGTGTGGTCACTAGGGAATACAAATCGAGCATTTGGATGGGGCTCATTCGGGCTCGCGCAATAATTTGGAAATAGCCCCTCGTGTACAGGCCGAGCCCGTGAAGGTCTCCTGCGTTAGGACAGTCAAATATATAGGTCCAATCGGTAATCAAAATGGTCCCAGTGAAATGCCCCCTCACTCCCTTCAAATTCGCCTTTCTTTCTTAACCTAAAAAGACACGGCTCCTTCTTATTTTGTCCGTGAGCTCATCTCGTTTTTCCGCGTCCCTTTCTCCTTTCTTTCTTTCTGGCTCGCCCACGAAATCTTTCTTTTCTGACCCAGTTTAATTTCTCCTATTTATAAATCGCAAAAGTGATAAAACAAAATCCGAGAATCTATTTTAATCGGCTCTAAATCGAATAGAAGCGACTACTGTGTGCCGTTCTCCCTCTTAGCGATAATTTTCATACATTTATTTGACCGCAGGAATTATCTCGACAAAAGCGCGCAGCCTTCCACCACCTAGGCCAACGCACACAAAACAAAATAATGAATATTAGATAAATTTTAACGCCGTGCTCAATTAAATAAAAATTCATTTCTGGGCACCACTGGCCGTCTCCCCCCTTATTCAGGTTTCTACTAATTGAAATATTAAGTTCCCTAACCGGGTCATAAAGACGAATCATAATTCTTAATTCCCTTTCAAAGCTGATAATTTTATAGGCTCCCACCACATTTTGATCGTCTTCAATTTATTCCACTTTCATGACTACGGAGTAGAGCTATCTATCTCGGCAGCCCGATCACTAAATCCGTCGCTGCTATCCAAACCCTTCACAAACCATTCATAACTTCCCCATTCAAGCACTAACACCCCAAGTACTTAGCAAAATCCACACCACCGGAGATACTCGACGCTGATTGGTGGAAACTCGATTTGATTGACGTACTTCGGTGATTAAGGGGCGCGGTTAAACACGCGTAACAAAGTTTAGCCTTTAGTCAATAACACTGCTATAGTGGGCTTTTTTATGTGCATTCGAAGCGCTAGCCAATAAGCACCTGCCGTTGCGACGACTTACGTCGGTGTACGCGGGAAGGGAATTACCAAGTTAGACGTGTCGTCATAGAGTTACTTTGTAACTTAGTCAAAAGTTGTATACGATTCGTATCGTGTCATGTCAGTAACACGGTCGGGAATTGTTCAGCGGTCGGAGTCAGATTAGCAGTACTTTAATTATCGGAACGCGAACCATTGGCCGGTCATTAGTGATATCTACAACAGCCAGTGGACGTCGCATTTAACCTCTATCCATAATTTTCTCCGAATATTACAGGAATTGGACTCTATCAAATTTTCGAATGAAATATTTTTACTCTTCTTCTCCAAAAGGACGCCTTTATTTTTCATCGCACTCCGAGGAAACATTTTAGTAGGACCATCCTTTCGTAACGATTTTTCGTTCCTACGAATTTCGCATTCTCCCAATATTTCTACAAAATAATGGGCAGCGCTGGACAAGACAGTTAATTATCAAGCTACTTGGACGAAAACATACTTTTTCTTACGCTGTGCAATTCAACAACCATCTCGATGGCGTCTCCAAGTTGACTTTCACCCGTCCCAGCCCCAGCAATAAGCCAGGCCAGTACACCTTCGGATGTCATATCCTCCAACGGCGCAGGTAACAAAAATTAATTCCGAATTGAAAAAAAAAACGTTGTAGTTCAAAAAAAAAGTTCGTTCACACAAATTTCAAAATTGCTCGAAGTATTAAAAAGTCCAAGCTATTTTTTAAATTCAATTGACAGAGAATTCGAAGTATTGAAAATTTATTAATTTTGATTCCTGTCATCTCGGAAATGAAAACCTAACCAAAATAATAAATATAAATAGGTCTTTACTACCAATGTATTATGTGAATTACAATGAATCTCACTACAGTGAATTTCAACATATTTCGTTCCCAAGTTATTTATATATCAGTTCATCACGATGCCTCCAGTTTATGCATTTTATACATCTATTTACATTTCATTACGTTATTCATGTTGTAAACTATTGTTCAACATTTGAGGATATTATAATTATAAAATGCGAAAACTTGATAGAAGTCTAATGCGTTGTCTACCACGAATACCGGTAACCTGGAAACGAGTTATATTTGTAGCTCAAAACTGTTTTCCCTATCTGCTTCCAGTGGGGCTGAATGTTGAAAAAAAAACTCAATGACTCGAGTACTAAGAATGCATCTTCTTTCCAGAAATCGTCGTGATCCCTAGGTTCAATTTTGTGAATAGAAAACGATACTGAACTAGGAATAGTGAACACAAAAATCACCAGACACCACGAAATTTATCCCCGAGCGTAGATTAACCTGCAAACCACAATATTATTCTTTCAGAATTCCAAAAATTCAAACAAATTAAATTCAACGCGGGCCGGAACAGTTGAATAGGATGAAGGATACTGGTTACCATGCCTGGCATATCAAACTTGTAAGGGGCGATTAAAATAAAAGAGAGGACTTGTCTCTGTCATCCTTGATTTCATCTACCTTACACCTATTAATGATCTAAGTAACCCTGGTTGGCCCTATCGTAACCCGCAATAAAAATTTTCTGCAGTGAAAAGTTCACACGCTCAACATTGAGCACCACACTGTGGTCAATAAGTGGTGTTCTGAAATAGCTCATTTTATTACATTTTATCGATTTAATACTAATAATTATAACCGCAAGAAATGTTACCATTGTTTTTATTCGTTTATAATTTATAACCACCTATTGATACTGTGATGCCATCTGTGGTACAATGTAAAACTCTAACACGAGAGTGAACGACAATTGAATTGACAAGTAAACCTGCTGACCCGTGGTTTCCATTTTATATGAGCCAATTACAACATCCGGCCGGCATTCATAGAAGGAACAATAGGACACGCATTGTCATCCGACCTCCGATTGAACACGTTAATTGGCACTATAAAACAAAACGACATGCTACCACCTTAACAGTTTTAATAGCAGGACAAAATGGCGGAAGTTGCCCTTCTTCCTGTTAGGACACAGTTGCAGCAATTAGCGCCTCATTGTGTCACGGAGGGCGGGACTACATAAGTCTTTATCGCGCTGACCGATGTAACCGGGTCAGTTTTGACAGATCCCATATCTGTACAGATACCAGGATCTATTCTCCTGCTCGACCATGTGGTTGAACCGATTTATTAACACGACGACGTCAAATCCTATAATCCAAAACGAAAACTTCCAACCAGACTATCGAAGCGATATAGTATCCACCCTTCCTGACAACGTCATGACTTACCATCAATACCAGTGTCCATACATTTATATTTCATATGGATACTGAAAAGAGTTTTGGTCACTGTTCTTGCACTATCAATTATTCTGACATAAAATAAATTCTCAATTCAAAAAGAAAACCAGAGTAGTCAATTATTATATATTTATAAAGCCCAAAGCATATTATCCTGTATCATTTACGAAAAAAAATAACGACGAAAACGAATATCTGGCTTAAAACGTTGCATACACACACAACCCTGACCGGAGATGGGGTGGGACTGTTGAAAGACGGCCTGGTTGTAAAAGAGAAAAGTAAGGTGTAGTCGAATCAAAGCAAAAACTTTAGAATAAGAGCTACTTTTATAAACCATACCCTCCGCAAAAAGTGATGAAGAGATTATTATTCGATAAAAGACAAACCGCTGTCAATTTATTAAAATCCAAAACAGTTTGCTCATTCCTGTCTTATTATTTTTTCACACAGGCGGTGAAAACATTTCTTATTTTATATATTTACGCAACAATATTAGTCAAGTAATGTTTGTTCGTTTCATAACCAAAACACCCAGTCCACATCTCTATATGCTGCACTGTGAATTATATACAATTTTATTGAATTGCTTCTTCTCCGAAACCAACATATTGCATGATTTTCACTAATGAAATAAGTTCAACTTGAGTTGGAGTTTTATTTTAATACCATTCTTCACTGACGATAACTCAAATAATGATGCTTTTCATACACCAAGTTTACGAAACTCTTGTCAATATTGTTTAAAGACCATCATGCAATGGAGCTATCAATTCACTCACGCGGGGTGTAAAATCTCCGTTGCAGCGACATGCGACGCACCTTAGCCGCACTTTATTTCCACCACCCCCGTTAGTCTGTGTAAGGTTCGGAATCTCTGTGAACAGGCTTTTAATTGACACTGGCACCCAACTGACTAATAGATTTTCATAGCTTTACAACGCGTTCCCCTCCCCCCCCCCCCCCCTCAACCGAAAAAAAAAAGTACAACCTGGCCGAATCAACTCATCGGGTAGTAAAATTAGTGAATCGTGGCTTCGACAAGCAGCTGTTGACAATGCACGGCACGAATGCAGCTTCCCGTGTTAGTAGGGGGCGGAGACTGGACGAGGAGAACATAATGGTACGCTAACGATGTATGATAAATCACTTCACCTCTGTTGCGAACGCATTGCAGTATTTGTCGAGTGCCCCGTTTTATGACACCGTATCATCTGCCACTGCAAACATTGTACTAGAGTTCGTTCAGGGATGATTCGCCTTACCCCCGAGAAAAAAGTGCAGAACACCAGCGCTGCGCGTTGGCTGATTGTTCGTGGTAGAGAGTGGGCGAATAATTAAAATAATATTACTCAATACTCGAAGCCGTCCGGCCACTGTGGACATGTAGCCGCAGAATTGTGATTATGAGGGTAGTGTTTCTCACAAGCATCGGGCAGAGAGAATGCCGCGCCCCGCCATCTTAGCAAAGTAACGACGAGTTTGAATTGAATCATTTGCGAATCACACAGTCCCTCGATTAATGTTATCAGAACCAACAACTTGTAATAGTTTTTGTGGTTAGCAGGTTGGAGAGATAGAAATGTCGAGTTGGAACGTACACTGGTATTTTAAACTTTTGTTGCATTCCTGGTGTGGTATATAGTGCCAATAGAATATTATTTATTGCTGTATAACTGCACCACGAGTATAAATATAGGGAAGGATGCTATTTGGAAATATAAAACACAACAAAAGAATAAAAAATCCACAATTATAATGACTGAGTGAATGCATCGAAAACCTATATGGGTTACGTACTGACAATTACTGGTTTTGTTATATATTGTCGTGAGGTGTAAAACAGGGGTTGGAAGTTTCATTGTCACAAGATAAATGGACAATGCATTTAGATTGTATTTACCTTCCCACACACATGTATGTGAAGACAAAAAACTGAGTACCTTTATGGTTTTAGAGAACTTTACTCTTCTTCTGTTGACTGGGAAGAAGTGAGAATTGTAAATGTGTAATTCAGTGACATTAACAGGAGTAAAGTGCGGTGAGTTTGAGCACTTTCGATGCCTATCGGGGGAGAAATCGCAGATGCATAAATAATTCAGGAACTCACAGGTATATTTGAAGGGAAAAAATGACCATATTTGTAAGACTGAACGTTACAAAAGCAACATTATGAAAGTTATAACGTTTTTGATAACAGGACAATAAATTGCCCAAATTGCTGGTGAGAAATGAAATATCGGAGGCAGGCGATGAGCTGTGGTATTCGGAGAAAGAGGTGTTCACAAAATTTTGGAGCGATATATTACGCATAAGTGATGACGGCGGTAGCCAAGCATGAGTAATTAATCAGGACGGCTGTTGAACTCACACTTTCGGGTCTGTCCCAAAGCTTCTGAATTATACAAAGAAGAGTTCGGAGTTCAGTGTGTTAGCTGATTTACTACCGCCACAGGCCTATAAACACAGAGGAATGCTCTTTCATAAACTGTTGTAACAGGTCGAGCACTATATCGTTTGGAGGGCTGAGAATTCAGAGTTAGTGTTTGCATTCATAGCCGCACTCTCCTTGGTACTGTGGGAGATTAGCGTTGTCGACCGTGCAGTTGGTTCGGCTGTGGTATCAGTACAACGATTAAACGATAAGAACAGAATATTTCCGTCAGAAAAAAATGTGCGATTTGCGTTCATCGTCTCAAAAATGTTATAAAGATTGTCGAATTGGAATGACGATGATGCAGTTTCTGAATTTAAACTAAAATGAAAAATTCCCGAGAATAACGAAAACAAACGAAACAAAAAACAAAACAAAACGCAGGTCTCAACAGTTCAAGTTGTAATTATGACAAAAACGTTGATATGCTCGAAAAAAAGTATAACAATAATTTTCAAAGTGATATCGTATTTGGGTTGGAAAAAAATAAAAGCAGTTGTTTTTCATCCATTGAAAAAAAATCACTATGTAACCATTGTATACCATCAGTAGGCAATTGGTTGACAGGTTAGGCCATCACTGCACTGAGCTCCTTTTTTCAGAGAAGAGTTTTCAGGTGTTAGAGAATTACATTTCCTGATCGCCGTCCATGCATCCATGCTGGGTACCGACGGTTGGATACCAGAGAGTTTCAATTTGAAAAATAGTACTGTCAGGCCTGAACGTATATAATAAAACAGTAAGCAGAACTCATTCATGTTGAAAATAGGATAAGGGGAAGTTCAAGTCAAGACTAGTTTCGAATACCATTTAATTAACTATCTGTTTCATTAGTTTGCGTGGACTATTAATGTAGAAACGTCCGTACAACTGAAAAATAGTTTTTTTTTTTCCAATTTTACATTCCTCTCTTCCATATTTCAAACGTTGATCGTGGAACTCATGGTGGTGGATGGACTGAATACTGATTATTTCTATCCGTTCTTATTTCTGAATTGTAAAAAAGAGAGAATGGTTGATAATTCTCTCTCTTAATCGACAATAGGCGTGAAAGTACGGGTCACATGAGATGGTCACAATGTCCACGTAGTCAGTAGCTATATGAAGAATTTGTGAATCAATTTCAAATCACAATATAATTTTTGTTCACAGATGCTCCTCCCGACGGCGATTCGCGACTCGGCAACCTGGAGGCATGCGGAGGGCTTTACCGAACGGGCGCTATGGCCGCCCACCCCTATGCTTCCCCCTATGCGGCGTTACAGGCCAACGACAGACTGTACGCCCATTTCACTCCCGAGCTTGCCGCCTACTACTCTCGACTGGTAAGTAAATGAGGCGTCTTGACTCGTAAATAGGTCTATGTGACGGATATACAGGTGTCAGTATATAGCCAACTTCACATTGCTAAATTTTATATCATATCGTGTCTCGTGGTGAGTGAGAACAAATCGAAGAATTTGCCGCAATTTCGTCATAAAATTGGCGGCGCGAGAGTGGGTGGAAGCGTGCTATGATGCGATTATAGTTAATATGGTATCGCTTTTCAATGACCGATTGGGAAATAGTTCTTCATTCTAATTTGAAGAGAAAAAAATAACAGATATTGTGAATACACTTCGGAAACATTGTTGAGTAATTATGTGTTTAATCCCCTTAAAACTGTTTCTTAGATTATAAAACAAATGCAAAGCGCCGCAATAGAAATGAATGCGTGCATTGGATAAAAAGTTCCACCTTGTTCAGCAGTTGCAATTCTCAGTGACTCCACCTATTCACCTAATAATAAGAATATTCATATTCAGTATTGTAATTTGATTTCCCGCGAGAGTTCACGTTATGTGCTGCCCACCTGCCCGCCTGCATGTTCATACCGAGAACGGTTCGCGCATTTCAATGGTTACTAGATTTGTCGGACGAGGAAATATTAACAGACCGTTTAGTCCATTTAAACATATTCGGACACACTAGCGATTATCCTACGCCTGCAGACGAAACAGGTACATAGTGTTCGCCTCCTATGTCAGATAGGTTTTCCTAACCACCGACATCCGCGGTCAAACTGCGGGCTTAAGATCTGTGTTAATAAATGCGGTCCTTAATTTTAGTTTACGTCCGTCCATTTTAAAAATTAATAGCGCGTTCATTAGCGAGCCTCGTAAATTGAATAAATCGGTCGTTGATGGCTCCTCGTGATAGCATCGTTTCCCCTCCTTTCTTAAATCTCACAGAGTTCTCTCTATGGGCCCAAGGGATGTGCCCCCGAGAGCTGGAACGCGGCCACCCTGGCGGCTTCTACCCACCCCGCCATGAACCCCTGTTACCCGTGCGACGCCGCCGCGGCCTATCAGTACTACGGTGACCAGTAAAGTATTATATTAAACACAAACCGCCACGCAGGCTGGGAGCAAAAACCCTATTAAACTTCTGTTCTTGCTCTTCATGTAATTGTTTGTTGTTGTTCGTGAGTTCATTTGTTTGTTTGTTTGTTCCATGTTTAACACGGAGGTAGTACATGGCAGTATGGCTATGATTAGTGTGTCTAACATTCTGTGACACGATCAGCCTCATGGTGACGGGAAGTAGCCCCGATAGTAGGCTTTAAAGCGTTGTATAAAAAAAAAAATAATAAGAAGAAGAAAACTACAACAACGAATGGTGTATTACAGGATACATCATTTTCTGAGATTATGACGCCAAATTTTTCAACGGATATTCCTATTTGAAAAAAAAAAATCACCCGGAATTGCCAGAGGAAAACATTCCCATATTGTTTCATACTGGAGGAAAGGGTAGGCCAAAGTGTTGCCAAGTTGATAATGAATTTAGGTGAACAATTTGTAAGTCTATTGTTGAATATACAACGAATATAATTGAACCAGTGCTCCGGTGATTGTCATCTTTGCCATGCCAGGGCAACAGATACGCACGTGCTTCAGAAGGTACTTTAGGTATAGTGGTATTGTGTTGTAGCTTTTGTATCTTTAGTTAGGTTTGGGGATTAGGATTAGGGTTAGTGTAGTCAACCATAGAGACAATGCGCATCAACTCTGCCATGAAGAGAGTGTGTTCGTCAGCTATTGTTTTTATTTCATTTATTATTTATTTAAACTTTCAAATGGGTTACTTGGGGTTGGCATCACGGTAGCTGATCTTCCCCGAGGCCCTAATACGAAAAAAAAAAAATGTACAGCACGAAACGATAAAACAATAAAAAATATGCATATGAAGAGATCAGTAGAATAGGCACAGGAAAAATAAATGTGTCCGAACATAGTTTATTTTAGGATACTAACACCAGTGTGTGGTTACTTTCATGTGTTAGGTTACTATTCGTCATTGGAGTGGAATGAGAATGAAATTCAACTCTGCACAATTTAATGGCGTTAAATGTCAACATGATATAATGCGTAATGGTACGGCGGGATACGGGTCGCCCTTCACTAAAATTTATAGCACTAATCTTATTATCTACCGAAACAGCAAAACGTTTTATTCGCACCTGCCTAAATCAAGCATAGAGTCATGCATTGAGATGTTGATATTTCAGTGGTCGACCTCGTTTTCTGATATTGTGTCATCCACCGCAACTATTCGCTACCAGAACCGCCTCATGGGCAAAAACATAACCTGATTACTCTCCTACCAAACTGTCTCCCTTTTGTATAGTCACTTGCTAATAATACAACCTTACACAATCATAACGTCTGTGGTGTTATCCCCGTATTCCCAGAGGGAATTTGGATATCCAGACAGTCCGCCGATCGAAAAAGGGCAAAAAAAAAAACTTCAAAAACTATTTCTTCGCGACCCCCGTATGCGGGCTTGGGTCTCGCTATGCAGAATGAACCTAATTGTTGTGGCTAATTGTTTACAAGAACGAGAAGTGGCTTAGTCGCCAAGGGGTATGACTGGAGAGTTACCCTGTTTAGGAGGGACTGAAAATAGGGAGCGGTTCATGTTACTCGAATCACTGGCTAATCACCTTTCACCGCCGCGCGTAATAATTCGGACGAGGAGAGCCTCGTTTCGATATTATCGTTTCAGCGTGGTGAAAAACTAGAAGTGCTGTGTATCAAGATGAAACTATACTATACGATAGAGGGAATATTAGAGCGGGGAATAAATACTAAACGCCTCCGAGCATTTTCACAGATGGGAATTTGTCGAAAATGAGTACGGGATTAAAACGTGTGTTATCGGAGTAAAGGATTTGTTAAGTGCTAATTGCTAAGTCTATATTTAGGTTTTCCATAAACAGTGTCAACAATGCGGGTAAAACCGCGCATGAAAACAATGGGAAGAGGATTGCGAGTGATGAAAGGGAAACAAAGAACGGCTCTCCGTGCAGTGTTTGACTTAAAGAGAAACACAACAATGGGGCAGATAATAGATTTGGGGTGACTTATGTGCGTTCTGGAAGTCACAATGTGATGCCCGAATTTGTAGATTGAGCCTTTACGAAACTGACTAATTCACTAAATGTCAAGATGGCGATGTAGGACCATTGGCAGGCAGTTGGATGGCAGTTAGGCCTAATAAACCTGCCGTGGTGCATGTAATGAGATGATATGTGTCCAAAGGTCATGGTTCAAGGGCATTGGCAGTTCGACATTGAACGTACAAATGAGAAAGTAACAAAATCAGATAGATACAAGAACTTGTTTGGTTTACCACACCCTCTTTTATTTCGACGTAAGTTTGTTATCAATCCTCCATACCGAGTGGTGACGGCTTACAATGCAATCGACGTCAATGTAAATAAAATGAAATATTGAACTGCAAAAACCTCCCGCGGTCTTGCCGAGCAAGACCGCGTCTATATTATATTTTTCACGCTGTGAAGTCCAGCATAAACTCGCTCCGGAAGATGTGTTTTTTCGGTTTTGTTGAGATGTTTTCTTTAAATTAGAGGCGATAACGCCTTAACGGCCGAACTTTGCCTGATAATGTCTTAACACTTCATTGTCGTTTTTGGGGGAATATAGACCCATATCGAGAAATCATTGATATAGTCACATATTGTATTTGTTGGCTTGCGCAAGACTACTGCTTTCCGAGAATCTCTACATAGGTGTGATTTAGACATGCATAAAAATGGTATAGATCCCGAAATATTCCCTCTCTCAGCGGTCCACCTGTGTCGGAATTTCGTCCTGAGCCTAGTTTTCGTAGGTGGCAGTTCCCTTTAATTGCAGGCGATGAGGCGATTACAGCCGTGAAGTTGTAACCTGTCAAGTCGAATCAGAGGCTCGGCATTCACGGGGACAAAGGGGTTTTCGGGTTCTGGTTAAACCGCTCTGGGCGGTCTGATCTGTTTGTGACAACTTGTTCCCCTCCTTTTGGGTTCTGAAAAGAGCCAACTTAATTCGGGGGCATTCAAACACTCATTCAAGCTGTTAACCACATGTCAAAAGTCTTTCTGTTGTCATTAATCGTTCTAACCCCCCCCCCCCCCGTTCGCAGTAAAAAAAAAGAGAGGAAAAATGGAATCGAATTTACTAACGACAACAAACGAGACGGGTTAGCCCTAAACAATGCCCAGTCGCGGTGCCTGTTAGATAGCCTCCTGGAGTGATGTTAATTAGACTGGTATAACTGAAAACAATGCCTTGCGATCCCCAATTCTGCGTGTCATTGCAACGCCTAATACCGCCCAGCGCGTCGCATGTTTATACAAGGGACAATGACGAGGTGAACTTTTGTTAAGAAGTTGACAAATCATTAAGCCTATTACCGTTATATACAGTTATACCCACCTGTCCATATACTGACTCATTTTAAAGGTCACAGTGACGACTGTTGTCAGTTCTGAACTTCTGGAATGAAAGAACAAAACAATAATTTGATTCATTTCGTAGTTTAAACAGTATACTATGTTTATTATGCACGCATTCGTAATCATAGCATATTAGTCGTATTCATGTCACCAATATTCTTCGCTGAATGAACTTAATAACTGATTTAATAGGTACTAATGTACCGGTCACATAGGCCCAATCAACTAATAAGAAATTCTGCGGAGCAGTCATTACCTGGTTTCCCTCAGGATGTGGCGATCGGAGATTTCGAAATGAATTTAAAAAAGACCCCACATTGGATATGAGTCAGTGATAAAGCACCATGCACCGGGTATCATTATTATTATCTCTTCCACCCCAGGTATGGCGCCTTTGACGTGAATGGCGCCAGGCGCAAGAACGCCACGCGGGAGACCACGAGCACACTGAAGGCGTGGCTCCTACGGACCACCGAAGAACCCCTACCCCACCAAGGGAGAGAAGATTATGTTGGCTATCATTACGAAGATGACGTTAACACAGGTAAGTTACCGGTAGATCAACCGATGAAGCTATCTTCATTCTTCCACAGTCCCCGTTCTCTATATCCCTCTCTCAAACTGTTTCCAATGACAGAAATAGGAATGCGTCGTTTCAACAAATCTACAAAAAAGACTTTAAAATGAAAAAATAAAATGAAGAAAATACTTGTGGCCCAGCCGAATCTTGTTAACCTTCGTGGATTAGTGTAGTGCGGGGATGCAATCGCATTTACACCGAAGTGAAGCTGCAGTAACCTGTTAGTAACATCAGTCGTGGACGGGATAATAATATGAGGAATTGAAATCTTTCAGAAAAATAATATTATGCGCACTTATTCGCTTCAATAATTTCGATATTAGGAGATTTAGTTCGCAAATTTCATTAGCAGTTGCGCCACTTATTTCCAAAATTGACACTGGTTCTTTTTGTGGAATCTTTTCACACATTCCGAACGACTAGGGTTGCCTGCTAAATAGACCTACAGTGTATTCGATATACATCGTTCTTTGGGGACTAATCAGTTTGAAGTGTTTTTTTCTTCAAATAACTCGATATAATGCAGGGTCAAACATCTATACACTCTGAAATTATCTGGGTCGACTTGACCCAGAACTGGGTCACGAGTGAACTAATCCAATTCATTGTCAATTTTCACGCAAATTGGGTGAAATCTAACTCAACTTGGGCCAATCTTTGACCCAGGAAATGGTTCGATTTTCCATGTCTCAATTTCGAGTCATTTTGACCAGGATGTTTTTAGAGTGTACGGTATCCTGTACTTTCAGCCCAATATTTGTTGACGCTCAAAGATGTTGCGTATAACTGTTGTTGACAAAAAAATAATCTCATCTCTGGAGATATGTGGAGTATTTTCCGAATTAGAAGAATGATATGAGCAGTATTTATCTACCGTCTGAACTTCTGCTGAAGTCCGTCTTGACCCATAGTCATTATCGCTCTACCGTTGGGAAGGTTTATTTTTGGCGGGAAAGATTACCCGCGAGAAGAGTGCCGTGTTTGCTTGTTCTGACATTCCATCGGCAAAAAACAATCGCGCATCGGGCGACCGCCCAACAGCCTGAATAAATGATTTCATTTATTTCATTCTGTAACAATTTGAGTTGCCGCATCGGTGTACGCATGGCCGGTACGATCACGGTATGGTTAGAGAACTGCCATGTTATTTTTTTAATATTGATTATAAACAGGGGCGCGAGGAAACTGGCAGATGATGTCATCTAAATATGAAGTGGAAGACTAATGGGCGCCAGAATACGCGGCTCAGTAGTTGTACCGTGTTTACCCGAACTTTTAGTGTCATTAAAGCAGCGATGTTCCTGATATGTTTGATTGTTTGAAATGCATAGTCATAGGTTAACGAAAGAGGGGAGCGCAACGTGCAAACACCCACAAATATTCCCATAATAAAATAATAATAATATAATAATAATATAATAATAATAATAATATAATAATAATAATAATAATAATAATTTCTCGCAGAGATTCGTCTGATTACATACAGCTAATGCGCTAATGTCCAGTATTACCAATGTGGCATCTTTGTAACTGACAGTTACATATTTACAAGATATCACTGATTCATTTAATTAATTTGGATATGTCATAGAATAATTAATATAAATTCTTCCCTGCCGGGTCATGAATGAAAGCTGGTTAATAACCTGCTCGTCCTTTTTAGCCCATCATCATTTTGTCACGGTTTAGAGCAGGGTAATCATACAGGATTTGTCTAATTTCACACCAAGGGGCTGATTTTCGAATTCGATAATTCAGAAAACGAAAAAGGAAGGTCATCGCGAGTTTTGTTTAAGAAAATGCCCACCGCGGCAGGCGTAATTCACAAAAGGTCCCCCACTTTAAGTGACAAGTACAGGCGAGAAAAAATCGTCCGCCTAGGTGCGGTGATGAATGGCCAAATACCTTGTAACACGTTCTTGATTTCCCGCCGACTCCGCCCGCGTGGAGCGTGACTCTGAAGCCAGAGCGACTCGGCCGACAGCGGGTGGTGCTATGCTTTCGTACCTCGACGTGATTAATCCGGCTGACAGTGGGAAAAGAATGTCGCCCAGTGTCGCATACGACACTTCGCGAAAAATGAAAGAAAAACTCGTACATTCCGCGTGTGTGCTGGTCAACACGGACGACGGCTATCCTATCCTATAGAAGGTTACCGGGTTGCTAAGGGACGGTGCAAACTGCAAACCCATCTTCGGAGAATAACAATGCTTGGGTACAAGAACCAAAATCGCGAAAAATTAAACCAAGGCGTCGAATGATTTGGGGACTTGTCGTTAAGTCATGCTAACAGACCTTGTAGATAAACAGTTGGCCTCGGTATAGCACTCGCGCACGCTGGGATGACAAGCGTCTGTTGCTAGTTTGAGCTACACTCTTTTTGTTTATGCAGTTGTGGATATTTCACCTCCAGCCTGTCTTATATAACCTTAAAAAACACTGATAATCCAAATCAGTAATTGGCAACAACAGTGCAGGTGTGAATGTGATATGTTTGTTTTCTTTCGTAGGATGGTCAGGCAATCTGCCTCTCCATGTGTGCTTATAGAGATAGTGTTCTGGTATTGTCGAGGTTATGGTTTCAGTTTTGGAAAAGTTTTTCCTGTACATAAGAAGATACTAAGAGGTGTTATAACAGTGTTTCCATAAACATCATTGTGCTTAGATGCTCTAATACATACTGGTGGTGACTAATAATATATAGCTATAATGGTAACTGTCAATCAAATCGGGTAATCATTACTGAAGTATGACGCATTCAGACCAGGTGTACGATCAGTTTTCTATTTCTCAGTTTATGGTAACTTCATCCTCAAGTTGTCCCAGAGAATCACTACGGGGAAATATTACATTGTTAGCGAAAGCCAAATTGGTGGAACCGGGAACGCAGTACGCACTATTTTGTTTCGGCGCAGTCAACTCCTTCATTACTTTAGGGTCCTTCTCTCGCCCGCCCCTACCCTGTGGTCCGTAGGCCCGATAGACTATGTGATGACCCATCCTCCACCTTGTCATGTGTCCGTCGGTCGGAGCACCTGGTTTCTCGCGCCCGGCGCACATGTAACTGCTTTGATTCTTTGGTCCATGTCTTTGAATACACATCCAGTTGTTCTGGTGACGCCTGCTTTTGACGCTGACACGCCCCTTTTGTAACTCTTACACGTCTGAATACACGATGGTAAACGTTTGTAAAGAATGCAAGAAAAAACGCAACTACGAAACACCGCGTAAAATTGTCACGGGCGAGCTTGACTATTTGAATTTGAACCCTAAACTAACAAGGTGTATGCCAACAACTTGAAAAGTGCAATTACCGCCCCTTTATGATCGCGTTTCTCAGCATGCAGCCGTGGGTCGTGCCTAAAAGCTCTACATCAAGGTCTATTTCGTCGCACGAAAGGGGCTCTTCACACATGGTACGCCACCCGCCTTTGGTCCTTGTGTCCCTACCAAAGGATTGATCTTTGTTCAGGAAATGAAAAGCTTCAAATTTTTCTTTCTGTCTTTTGAGTAAGGAAAAAAGGAAGGCGATAGCGCGAAAAGGGGGTATGACAAATGATCGGTGGTTTAACACGATTGGAGGGGTTTATTTAACCTTCAGTCCATGACAGTTTTAAAAATGATGATTGACTAGTTAAGGTACCATGATAGGAATAAGCCTATTGTCGGATTCCCTCAATTCGAATTCAGATGTTCTATCCACAGATGAAACAGTCAGGGTCGTAGGAAAGGAAAGAAAGTTTTGGGGAGCTCAATGCTAATCAACAAGTTATGAGACAACAGAACTTCATGACCGATAACAAACATGAAATTTGACATTCATTGACAGTTACTGACGCTACAACTGGATATTGGTTCCTTGCATGTATATTATTAGCCTGTAGTTGGGGAGATCGAAACCGTTTTCAGCGTTGTATCCGTACTCGAGTCCAAAGTTCGACTCGTTTCATTCGTGCCTTCTGCCCTTTCCCACAAGTTGTATACATACATTGTAGAAACCCTAACATATGCCTTATTTACACCCAAAAATAATCAATCCGTCAATCAGCCGGGTTAAGGCGTGTCTCATTCGTGCACAAGCAAAGGCCGTCGCAAACTCTTAATAAAAAGGCACTGCAGTCGTCCCCACTCCGAATCCGTTTCTTAAATATCAACCCCGCGCAGCGCAGCAATGTTTGCGTTCGTGTATTTACAGTTTGTCCAAGTCCCCTCTGAGTAGTTTGATTAGCGAGATAAACCCCCGCCAGAGACCGATGAAACCAACATATTATCAGCAGCGACAAACGAAACAAGAAGAGTGATTGATGCGAGGGAGATAATAGGTACTGGGGAGCTACACGAATCCTACACATACGCGGAGAGGGCATATAGGCGAGGTGTAAGGAGGCTGACACTCACATATGCTAACGTATACGCCTGTAGTAATATGATTGATCGTAGCCGTCTTGAATGAGGGGGTAATTACATTGTCCTCACCTCCGGAACCGAATTTTGTCACATATTGATATTTCTATAACCGGTATCTTACATAACGGTTTCATTTCCCATTGCCTCGTCTGGTCTCCGGCCCGCTTGCCCTCTGGATACGAGCAGCGATCGAAACGTCGTTGATCTAATTACGAATGTACTTGACATAATTTCCGAATTTTGAGAAGAAAAAAATCGACGAAAGTTGGTGGATGTAAATGTGAGTGAAACAGGGAAGGAATAGATCAGTATCGCAACGATGGTAGTGCATGGGATGCAGAGATACAAGGAAGGTAATCGACCCGGCGCGTTCCCATTGCAGGCAATTAGGGCCCCCGCGCCGAGCACCTTATTAAATTTTGTAACATGTGTAGACAGGTAGAAGAAGAGTTCTATATCGATGCTTCCTACTTTGATTCACTTTCAAATATCCGACTGCCTGATGGAATTGGATAGTCACTTTACATCAAATAAGCATCGATTCATTGTCCTTCGTGGTGTCGCGGGACTCCCATGTTCTTGAGCCCTCCGGGTACCTACCGGTATTCACGTGGTACATCAACGCCCTGCGGCTCCTCGGAGAGGGAAACCCTATATGACTTTGTTGCCTTTGTCCTATATCCTTCCGCTGAACGCTCGGCTTCCATTTCTCCACCTCTAGATTCGTATCTCAATAATTCTCTTTTATTCCCTCCTGAAGGTATCCACGTGGTTCGCCAACTCCCGGCGGCGTCTCAAGAAGGAGAACAAGATGACGTGGTCTCCGATGAACCGCTCAGAGGACGGGGAGGAGGATGGAGAGAAAGCGTCGGAGAGGCAGAAACCAGATTACCAAAGAGACGTGGACGCTCTCGCAATATCCTAGAGGACCAATCCAGAGGGGAAGAACTGGGCGAGGGACGGGGGGAAAGGAAGGGGGGGACGACGACTGCGACGTGTGGACTCGAGTCTGCCGCCTACGCCGAGAGGCGGACGCCGATGAAGACGAGATAAGGGAGAGGATACGGATGAAGGAGACGGCTTTGGCTCACCGGAACATACCACCATGGTGAGAATTTCACCTTTTGAGTAGAAGGTAGTTTGGTGTTTCCGCCAGTGGAAAGGTAGAAAATACGATGAGTGAAAAATCAGTCCTGTGACCAAACACGTTGAGTCGTTGACAACTAATAACTGCAGGCGTCTTCCCCTAACCTATTCTTAACGGCAGTCGAACTAGGTCGGTCAGACAATTGACCTAGTCATTCTCGTTCTGGTGATGAACTTGTCATTCTGCACTTGTTCGCGACCCCGTTAATTGTGCTTAGTAAACGCCACAACACACAGTGAAAAGGTACAAGCTGTCAGTGCCTCTATAGAGGTCCGGGAAACCTCTATATGGTCCTCTATTTGCTGCATCGTTAATACATTCACATCCGAGAGACCTATCCCCCCCCCCCCCCCCCCCCCCCACATGTCCCTCATTTATGCCTGAAAATACGCGGCGCTTGAAGGGCAAGGTCCGTCGATGAGAGCAAACAGAGGACAATTAATTTAAAGAAACTCGAAGGAAGGCATTACCCCTCGGATTGGAATCCCCTCCACTTAATGTTGCGGGGCGATTAAGCGGATCATAGGTACGGTGTTCTCTCAAAGATGTCCTCCGAGTATAAATCGTGTCATGCGACCTCGGTGCCTATGAGAAGATCAAAGCGGGGGATGGACAAATTAATTTTACAAGCGTGTTTAAACGGCAACCCACGATGCGTTAAAGTTTCCACACAGCGGGCGGGGGCAGTGGTCCTAATGCGTGAACGTCCCGTTGCCTTATTAGTTGTGCTCTAGGAGACTGGGATTAGGAGCGGCGCCTCTGTTATCCCCGACCTGCCTGGTTCTCCATTTGATACCTCTGTAAAAAGAGTGTTAGGGTTTAAGAAAAACTTGATTGATTAGCGGGAAGGGCAATGCTCTTTGAGACAAACTGGACCCTGGATCAGGAAATGTTCATATCCCATATATGGCTCTGCACATCTCTATAGTGAGGGAAAATAAAATGGAGAATAATAAATGACTAATCAAATGAAGGGTTTGTATAGCTTGCCGATTCACGTTTTTTTTCGTCATTTTTGCGCGCAGGCGAGTGCTACTCCTCTTTTGTAGCATTTCCACCAGGTTTAGATATACAGCGGACAGTACCTTCCGTGAAGAGCACGGGGTGTACTGTTATGTCCAGCCCTTCTTCATCACTGAGACCATAAACCAATGTTCTACCAATCTCTGAATATCGTGTTTATACCGAACTGGAAATTAGGGTGTTTGACATTGATTAGAAGGATCTTAATCATGTTTTTCAATTTTGAAAAAACATCGTTTTTTTTTTTTCTCAGTCGTTTATTTACGCTCTGAATCTCGATATAAGTTATTTCCTCATTTTTTCTTCCCAATTAGACGCTGGTCCACAGCCTCGACAACCGAAGAGAATCGGCCACACGACCGCGTCCAGGGCAGCTCCGTGGAATCCACCCCAGGCCCGCATCTCCGAGGTCCTTTCTCTGAGGGTAAAGCTCCGAAAGACTGCGAGTCTGACCGCTCGCGGTCGCCGCTATCGAACTCATCAGAAGAGACACCCGCCCGCAAGCCCAAGATCTGGTCGCTACTCGCCGAGACGGCTACCTCCAAGGCGACCTCGGTCCACGAAAACAGTAGAGTCGGGCCTCTGGATCGCACTACCCACAGTTTCCACCCGTAATTTCTCCATCTCAACTCTCATCTTCACCCGCGCACAGACCCACCGGGAGGTTTAGTCCGCCTGGGTCCATCGCCGCGGCCCGTCAGGTTGAGGAGGAACAGCTGAGGGCCCGCGTCCAGAGCTGGCAGAGGCTCCCGACAGACGTCAGCCTCTTCCTATCGTTGGAACGGACTTTCGGTGGGTATACCCCCGCACACGACGCAGGTCATCCCGTCTCAGGACTCTAGAAGCGCACCCACGACGGTTGTACAGAGCAGTACATCTCCACTAGTATCGCCAGCCCCTGTGAGGGGCCCGACGCGGCGTTAGGCAAGGAGGTCCACGTCAGGTAGAGAGCCGTAATGAGAGAAAACTGAAAACTCTATCAAACATTTGGATGACCAAATGAGCGTTGTGGGTCCGAGATACGGCGGGAATGTTCCAGACGACGCAGCAAAGTGTTCTATTGACGAGGCTGTAGCACAGCGACAACACCGATACCCTTCAAACAGACTAGGGGGCGGTTATACCCAATAACACCGAGTTCAGCTGTGACCGGAAATTCTCTTCAAATGGATATGTTCTGGAGGAAACAAGAGGAATAGGAGAATCCGAACGAAGTATTCCTGAACCGAGAAGTACTTTCTTTTCTCTGCGTGAATTCCAGGAAGTGACCAACTGGAGTCTATTGCTCGAACTGTATACATTCTTTCAAACTGTTGGTGGAACCCCACCGGAACAATGGTCTTGTGCATTTTGTATAGAAAGTATCAAATTTATCGATTCTTCTGTCTATAGTTCAATTATTATGATCATTATTATCATCATCATTATTTCTCTCGTGAAACTTGTTCTGTTGGCATTGGAGTAACCGAGACCTGTTCTGAGAGTACCCTCCATATATTTGTTCCTGTCGAGGTATCACGAATTCGCGGTATAAACGGAAGCAAATGTCAATTCGTATAAACCGTTTCAGATTAGTCTTGACATGAAAAAAAAGAGTCCCTGGTTTTCGCCCGGACTGAGGTAAATTGATGGGGCACCATCATCAACTTCGCGACATGTTTCAAGTACAATGGCCGTGGTATGGTGTTCAGCACATATTCAGCACAAAACGTTTAATTTATTAAATATTATCCGTTAGCACCCTTCCAATGGAACAATATCATTGCCGGGATAGATATTCTTCTACAGATATGGTAGTCATATTAATTAAAATCATGAACGTAAACCCTTGTCAGTGTTCGTGACAATAGTTCATTGCGTTCAAGTACAAAAATATTTTACAATCGACGGTCACCACAACGATGCCACTTCCGGTGGATTAAACGTGATACACGATGTATTCCAGTACTCGTTTCTTATTATCTGTCCATATTATTTATAGTGAAACTAGAGAAGCTATCTAGAGCATATAGAGGCTATGGTCATCCATATTTTGTGACATATATTTAGTGAGCAATAATTCACAACAATCCAATATTATTCGTCTAAAAAATAAAACCAAATCAGCAGTTGTCATTTGTTGGGACAGACTGTATTGGTCAAAGGAAACAGACATCGTGGAAATATTCATACGGTTTTTAACATCTAACTATGGCGTTGCCATTTGATAGTATGACGGACAATGTTCGTAGAATAAAAATGTCCATAAAACCAATGTAAAATGGCTCATAGTTTTGAGTCATTCAGGGAATTACATGCTAACATGAGGAAAATCAGATTGGTGAGAAGGGATGACCGAGTGCCACTTCGTTCTTTCTCTTAATACTTATTACACTTTTCCACAAAATTCACTTTAGTTACGGACCGGTAAAGATGCCTACCATAGGCATCTGATATGATGTCATTGACGCAACCTGTTGTTTTGAAATAGTTATATTCTTGATGATTATTCACGTGGAAATGTTTGCTGGTTTGTCTACTAATATAACCGAACTTACAGTCTGTCTAGAGAAAAACAAAAGAAACTATATCTACAATATCCGTATACCACCCTATACGCTT
Source organism: Sclerodactyla briareus (assembly GCA_026419785.1). Lineage (NCBI taxonomy): Eukaryota > Metazoa > Echinodermata > Holothuroidea > Dendrochirotida > Sclerodactylidae > Sclerodactyla > Sclerodactyla briareus. The sequence continues at coordinate 464,540 of JAODTK010005822.1, read as the reverse complement.
TCTCTCACACATTTTTCAATACAGTATATTAGTTTGTCACGTGAACCCAAGGGCAAACCGAGTAAAATAAATATAAATATGTCATAAAAACATTAAAAACGGGCTGTCGTTATATTTCTGTCTCTTTTCCTTTTTCGCCCGCCATGTTTACAGTTTACTTACCTAAGTCGTATAACTTCTGTTGTTGACATCTCCCCTCGTCTGCGTGCGATTTGAGGTTCTACACTGGCGAACGTTCAACGGGATCGTTATAATCGTAACAACGTCGCCTCCCGTGGTCGTTAAATATCTGCCTCGACGCCCTTTTGTTATTAGCCTCTCTCGGGGACTGAATTATGGGACCAACAGGCTGTTTTATTAGTGGAAATTATTAACTTCGAGATTGCTCTTTTTAGATCCGAATTGACCCCAATCCCAGGTGTATACACAAACTTACCAGCGACACGAAACACTCATCTTGGAATAAAAACCTACATGGCAAGTCTTGCGTACCTACCGTACTACGTTATGTATGTTTCCTGTCGAACATAACAAATGCATACTGCCGGTCAAGACCAATTGAGCGTCGGAAACTGGCTAGATAAATTCGGGATATTCATGAAGGAGACTAGGTCTATTTTGGTTGCATGTATGTGTTTTTACAAGCATAGGCCTTATGAGTGGAGCGTGGGGTCGGTTGATCGCGGCAAGGTACTTTACCCTGAGTATTCATATTGAGAGGTGGTCATTTGTCATATTATCGACGCCCCCCCCCCTTCACATTGCTGTCGCGCTATAGAAAATGTTCTACTCCGTGTCCTGTTTAAGGTTCGCAGCTATCGAAAGTACAGCACCTACCCCCTTGCTAAGTTTGCCTTGTTAAGTTTGGTCCTTTGGCCACGGTACCGTTATAACATAGGAATATGCCTCGATAATTGTATCTACGATATGGTCTGATTCTGGCCGTTCGAGGGATATTTACGTCCCACGACCATCAGACCATTGGTTTATGAATATTGGGCAACAATACCATTTTGTTTTTTGTTAGCATGCGGAGGCTGGGAATCCATAGATGCGTATGCGTATCCGGGCTGGATGTGAAAATCAGCATATTTACGAAAACGAACGTTTGTTTTCAGAAGAGAAAACACGTCAGAGGTGTATGCGAAAACTCAATAAAAAGGCAGCATCATCAGCCCATGCATCTTGTCGTTGCGTGGCTTTTCAAGGAAGATATTCCTTAGATTTCATTCGCGTGATACGCATTCCGCATCGCATCGGTACATGCGCTTATTTCGCCTATTCAGCGTTGGTTTGCCTTCATTCATGATTTTTGGCTTCTGTGGAACCATATTTCATCTTTGCAAACTAGATAGAACTATTCAAACACTATAGCAATTGCTCAGTTCACGTAAATTGGCGATTTTCACATACGCATACGCATCTTAAGATATCCTACTAGCCTTAGACTTTCCTCCCCCTTTGCACAGTTAATGAAGATGATAATGCTCAGTGTGTTCAAGGTCATAGAGTACACTTGGCTCTTCGATCCCGAACAGTGTGCAAAACATCTTACACTGGCGTTCGGCGTTGTACAAACAGTGGCAAAACAATCTTTCGAATCGGAACCCCCCCCCCCCCCCCCCCCCCCCCCGCACGGAAACTACGTGAACGGAACACCTCATACCAGCGACACAACTTTCGCTTCCCCTCATACTTATCACCAATATCATCCGAAAAGATCTGATGAGATCGGTTGTTTCTCAGAGAGTGGTGAACGGTTAAAATTGTTCTGTAACAATAGATAGGTGGAGAATCTTGTGTTTTCTTACCCCTGAGCTGTAGAGTGGTGAGTATGCGCCACTTACAAGCGAAAGGCTCATTAGCCTATTACGTTCTATTCCCGTCGAAAACAAAATGAATTTCATGCAGACACGCATGGCGTGTGAATGTGTGCTCGTGTGTGTTATGTGTGTGTGTGTGTGTGTATGCGACACTTTCTGTGACCACGATATCTCGAGAATGCTAATGTCAATTGCGTTCAAATTAGGCATGGAGATGTCTATATGGAAGGTAACACCCTGTTGCTTTTAGTACCTATTCAAGGTCAAGAGAGTCGAAAACGAAAGCGCATGTGAGCGCGATATCAGGAGATTGCCAACATCAATAAACTTCAGAGCATACATGTAGGTTGCAGATACGACGAAGAAGAAACATGTTTTTTTTTGGACCAATCTGAAGTCAGGAGAGGCCAAAAGCGGCAATGCTTGTGAGAACGGTATTAGGAGATGTAATTATAGCAGGAGATCGGAACACATATTTTTGTGTCCGTTCCTGAGTTCCCAGCTCTGGTTATAGCAATCCCCCTTTGTTTCCAATAAAATCCTTTTTTGTGGAAAAAAACAATATGATACTGTAAGAATCAGATAGATCATAGAAGATCAATATATACAAGGCCTGTGGGAATAGAGTCTTGCACAACTCCCCTTCAGCTTTCAGGTACGGTAAACTCGCGTGAACCTTGCTAGTAGCGCGAGGAAACAACCTCTATGTGACGTGATCGCAATGTGAGGGAAGCAACAGCGATCAACATATTTATCTCATTGGTCTCGAAGGGCAGGATGAGATATTGTAGTCGTTTTTTATCAACCTGTTTGGTTGTTGCTAGTTGCCACAGCAACCAGGGCCGTAGCGAGTCGGGGGGGGGGGGGGTGGGGGGTGTCACACCCCCCATAATTTCGGACCGTCGGCAAATTTTCGGTCTGTCGTCAAAAAGGAGAAAGAGGAAATACAGAAGAGGAAATACGAGAGGAGGAAAGAAGAGGAAAAGAAGAGGAAAAGAGAAGAGGATGAAAAGAAGAAAGAGGGAATGGAAGAAGAGGGAGTAAGGAGTGCAGGGCAAGACAGGATGGAAAGGAGGAATAGAAAGAAAGAACGGAAGCCAGACTTTTTCGACTAATTGGCCCATTCAGCGTCGGCAAGCGAATGCCATGCCGGCAAACATATCTTGTTACGGCCCGTCGCCGTCGTTTCATTGTTAACTGAGTACTGAGTCTGTCGTCATTCGTTAAAAAAAAAAAATGGGGAATAAAGGCGTTTGGCGTTTGACATTTCATCTTCCCCTGGCTGGACAAGCAGACTGGTACCGTACGTCAACCTATATCAACTCTCTATTACAATCACAAATACCCCACAATTTCCTGATGGCTTGGCTCAAATCTGGGGGTGGGGTATTGTAGAGCATATCCCCCTCACACTCAACCCCCCCCCCACAGGATCGCCGCCCCTGATCAGATTGCCCATTGAAGTGTCAAATTTTTGCGCGCTCGCGCGCCAGTGTGTATTGATGGTCTGCTTAATATACTCACGAGCCGCAGTAAAAAACGGGCATTGTTTAGGAATCGGGTGAAATATTTTGGCGTTCCAAATTGAAAGGGTCCCGCGTCGTGTGAGCGGGGGTCGAGTAATTACTGAACGCCCACTTTACTGAAAAGTATTGCCCAGATCGCACTGATGAGGACGTTTCAATATTCAAAAGTTCCAGGGAGGGGGACACCCCCTCCCCTTATACCCCTCCCCCATATCAGTCACCATGCCAGATTCGTCGGCACCTATAAACTCTACACCCCCCCAATCATCACCCTTCGCTACGCCCCGACCGCACGCTTGCTATGTTTCCTCATTATGCTCCATTTTCCTATTTATTTCATTTCGCGAACGATCAACCAGAAGTCGCTCCTCTGGGCCTATTCACTCATTGCCGTGTTTCGATCGGAAAGATTAAATCGGTGCGATTTTTCCGTTAGCAATATATTCACAAAAAAAATGGAGATTTGAAATGAACTGAATTTTCAGGGATGCGATGAGATCATGCCAACCCGAGATTGCCCTCTTGTATTCCGGTTTATGTTGTGCTAATTGGGGGGGGTGGCAGATAATCCATACAGAGGATATTCTAACGTCGTATCAAACGCCAACATGATATCAAACGATACATGATAGAGCATTCAGCGGAACCTGTCGGCCTTCGTGTTAACACATTCGCCGGCAGTCTCCTACTGTCCCAAATTTGGAAGGAGGGATGAAGTTAACTCATTGATGTTCTACAAGATGGCGTTACCGGCTACTGTCCTCGTTAACACGGCAACGCTGAGGTTGAGGTATCAAGATAGGAGACTGGGGCGAGTGGTCCCCCACGTGGGCAGCGTCTCATGCACCAACCAGCTATCGACATTTTGGGCTCAACAATTTTCCATCTCTACATCCTCTTGATGATGTATCCAACTTCTTCGTTTGGAAATTTGTGAGAGAGGGAGGGCTAGGGGAGGAGGAGGGGATTGTCAGGGCGGGGAAGGGGGTGGGTGGGGATGGATTATTGTTTGGTTTCCCCTATAAATTCTTCCCCGATGTACCAGTGTCATACCCGACAGTTTCGCTGTCTCCGGTCGTTACAACCACTTGCCCCCGTCATCGGCATATGTGAGCCGCACCCCTCTCATGGATTTCCGGGATTCTCAACCGACGGCTACTCAGTTTCTCTCCCAACAGGAGAGGCAGACCCCTCGGACCCTCTGGTAATAGCGTATATCGATGCTGGCCGTCTATTGTTAAATCGACCTAATACCTGCAGGACTGGTATATAGTTGTGATGACTCCCACCCTAAAAGCCTTCCTAAATGGTACCGTACCTATTGCTTGTACGCTTGGCAGTCGACTGCGACAGAGACAACAGAAAACTTGGCAATGTCGCAATGTCCTGCTTCTAGAAAAAAAAATGTTGGGTATAAATACTACATGGGGCATTTTTTTTCCCCAGCCTGGGTAAACATTTACTCAAAATAGGTAAAATTTACCCTGACTGGGTAAATAAATTGCCCTGGTGGTATTTGGTAGCCAACATTTTTTGTGATTATACTTCCTAACTCCACTTTGAGGTTATACCGTGTCGCCAAGCCTATTTCGTGTCCCATGCAGGTAAATGATTCGCTGCTGACAAAGAGCGACGGGTCCGGCCTGTGGGGCTGCCGCCTTGCTGGGCCTTCTAATACCCCCCCCCTGTCCTATATAGGTTCCGATCCTTGGCTGGGAAGGTATAGCCCCGATAAACAATAGGCATGCTGCAAGGATCCTCGCTCGGAAGAAACAGATACCATACTCTTTGTAGCAGATACTAACTAACCTAGTGCCCAGCCTCCAGCTCCGCTGTTAGCCTCGTCACAAGTTGGTTTCGAAATATTAAGATCAGACATCACGATGGTGGTTTGGGCTTCATTGGGCACAGAAAATTCTCAAATAAATTGAAAACGATAATAAATACTTCCACTGAATTATGTTATTCTATTTTGTGTTGTTACCGTGGGCCTATCCTGTGTAGCATTTGGGTACCATCATTACGGGACCCCATTAAACCTAGTGTTGGCAGCTTGGGCAAATAAAGTATATATAGAGGAGACACGTGTTCTGGGAATTTGTGCGTGTTATCACTGAACCATATTCGTAATTGGGAACACCAAAAAGTACAGTAGCCTATAACCCAACTGTATAGGGACAATGAAAGTTCAATTTTGTCGCAAAACGTGGTTGAATCTCGACCCAGCTGTTATGGCGCGGCCTCGTTGCCCTCAGCGGAAGGGGGAGGGGAGTAATTGATTGTTCTGTACTGATGTAGCGCGTACGCTGCATTAGTTTCATTTGTCGCCAATTCTGGACCCGAAACGGTCCTTTGGGATGACACATTGCTTGAGAGCGGGACTGTGTCCACGAGGATCGCAATAAACCGATTTCTGTCGGAGGGGGGTGTCTGTCCAGACGTTTAGGATGGAAACGAATTTTGATATTGATTTCGGGATTTATAAACCCCAACCGGAAAGATGAACTATTCCTGAGACAACCCCGATTTATATTCCCCATATAATGTCTGTCGTCCGTTTTCCGCTTCTGTTAGTCACGTGCAGTCATCGTACTAGTATATAAACTGATAGGACATAGGCCTAACATTCAAACACTCAAAGTATACTTCCCCGTCGGTCACGTGGCAGCCGAGCGCAATATTGAATACGTGTGTATAGCTCATTTATACGGATAAGTATGAAGTATACTGCCAGAATACAACCAGAATAAGCAGCCCACACCGTACAGCTTTACATCGGTTGGCCGTCCCGATATCTTAGGGGATTTTCCGGCACTCGTATGATTCGACGGAAATAGGTCTAAATACCTATCCAAAAATTGCTGTGTCACTACACACCTATCCCGTGTTGTGTAAGAAATTACACAATAATTGTGCTGTATAATCTGTAAATGCTGTAAACTTTTAACACAACCTTTAAACAATGTTGTGTATTTCTTATCCCCTTCATAATTAGGATTTTTCTAAACTAAGACAAGTTTCTTTATTCCATAAACAGATTCATTCCAAATAAATGCCACCATTTCGAAACGTGATGAAAAAGGGGATAGCATCTCTTTGTCATTCAATTCTAACAAAAATTGCGCTTCGCCGGCCGCACTCTCCGCGTCACTTTGAAATCAGAATTCGACAGAGTTTAACTCACGTAAAAAGAAAAAATCATTTCCAATCGTAGCATAAGAGCTTCAATGATATATATTGGATATTTTTTCTTGCCAATACTACTTGCTTCGTGGCGCGGCGCTGATGTCGCCCACAACGAACCCAACTACACTCGTACTACAAAAAAAACCGTCTTCAATTGAAATTCAAGTTACAAGCTGAATTTTCGGAGGTCTAACTACTAATTCATTAGGCATAGAAACAGTGTTGACATTGAGACTTAAGTTACAAGTTAAAGTTTCCCCCCATTCCTGCCATTATGGGGGGGGGGGGGGGGGGGTCCTTGAGCATTCCACTAAATCCCTGCAACTCTAACGAACACAAGGGACTCTATTATCAATACTCTCTAACAAATTCTGCTGGGGACATGTGATAAACCCCCCCCCAAGCCCCACCCACGCGTATTAAGAACCTGTTTAGAAAAATCAAACATCCTAAGGAACCTTTTTTCTAAACCGGTTGTCTCAAAATTTTGCATGCCGGAGCAAAAGTTTTGACGAAAGGCACGAGCAGCGCACAAAAAGTATTAGTATTAAGAGAGATGAGACAGTTCTACATTGATATTATTATATGATATTGTAGAATTGTAGGCTACTTACCTTTTACACAATTAGAAATATACCACCCAGTCCAGTAACTGACATAAGACTGCAACCTGGATCATCATTGGTTTGTCAGATGCGAATAACGGAACATGATAACCCCACTCGATTTTTTCCCAGCGTCTCTCCTCCACCCCCAAAAAATGTGTCCATTAATACTGAAAATTATTAGTTCCTAGCTAGACATTGGATTTACCGCCTTTCGTAGCCGCTGGGAAAGCCTTTCGTGATCTGAGGGCCCTGATTCGTAAGACAAGAAGAATTGAGCGCTCTGCACCAGCCGATGAGGCTTTTCCGCACTTCCAATATCCCCAAAACAGGTCTCTAGAACAATGAGAACCATGCCTGGTAAACCGTTGTCAGGAAATTAAAGTCCTAAAAACTGGGGGGAAAGGACTTTCGAGTGATGAGGAGCACCATTTCACAATGTTCAAGTAGGCTAACGGCCCCTTCTGATTAGTCATTCCTGCAGTGCACACCATCATGTTATGGCCTCCCCTCCCCCCCCCCCCTAATAAAAAACATTCTCTAGTGTAGGCCCATCAGGAACCCTCCTACAGTCATCGATTTTTTCACCATTCGGAATTTGGAGCATTTTCATTTTCACCTTTTTTAATCATTTGACTGACCCTTAAGCATGCGCCGACTCTCAACCACTAAACGGTTGGCCGAAAGCTTAGTCGTTATTTTTCGTAAACACGACCTCCTCACCTCCAATTGCCTAATGAATGAACGCACTTTTCAATGGCTATCAACAGTTTTCAAATTTTAAATCGCCTGTTCTTAAATAATTGGAACACGTCGACGCCCCAGTTTTTCGCCTATTTTTTCTTTCCCTCAATTTCATCACTCACCATCATGCAATTATTACAAGGCATTCCTGTCTTTTCTCTCAGTTTTTTGGTATAGCATTTAACAGAAACCCTTATACTAATAATTGGCCATTGCAAATTAATAAGGATTGATGACTAAATTATTATGCCTGTCTACCAATTAAAGGATTATAGTTTTTCATGGAATGTGACGAAATTGCAGGATTATGCAAATTAGAAAACAAACCACGATGACTTCCAGTGGCCCATTGTTTAATTTTAATACCTCAGTAACAACAGTCTACTTAATATGTTTCATGGGCATCCAACTTGAAATCTGCATTAAAGGACACAAATGTTATCACATTGATAACTCCCGTAACTTGGTCCATTGATAAACAATTTGGGGCACTATAACATGTTACTGTTGACCATACACATTAAATCTTATGAAAATCGTAGCCTACAAACCTTGGAATTTGGAATAAAATTATGCAGACGAGACTCTGAATGAACCTCCCATGATCTCAAATCTATGTTAAAAATGTTGGGGACTAAGGGTAAACCATACCCCCGAGTATAATGAAAATGTACAGGTTAATGACCCGCAATCCCAGTGACGTGACCCTGAACCCATGGGGCGAACCAACCCACCAGTAAAACTACACAGTAAAACAACACAACCGGTCACCTGCCGGTGGTCAACCATAAATGGTATACTATTTCCCCAGTCAGAATCGTCAGAGTTCAAATTACTAAACATTGCTTGTATGCAAATGAACTTTGGTTAATAGTAAACAAACAGTGCTGTGTAAGATTAACCCCTCATTGTGCCCACCATGCCCACAGCCACCGAACTTTTTTACGTTTGCGCTTGTTTGACGTTGAGAACAAATGGATCATTATTTAATGTTATTCAATGACAGATTTGAAATAATAATGGGTACGAATAATCGTCGCATTCTTCATTACCCTTTTCTGCATAAACATCTACATTAATGATATGGAGTTAGGGCTGTCGATTTGAAGATTCGAACCAATATATATTTCAATCTATCCAAATACCACTCTGAAATCACTATAAACACAACAATGTCTTCATTGTTACACACATTTCTCCAATTGAGACTCTTGGTACTCTTGGTTCTTGGTAATCTGCTACAATTGCCTGTGCACTCTCAGGCGAATGGCGTGTTCTGAAGAGCGGAACCTTTTGCTCCGTGAAGGAAACTGTTCGGAAGAGGGAAATGAGGGTCACATCCCATGTCCCTACTAATTCGCGGGAATGTCGGCATCAGCTAGTTTTTACCACGCAATTGCAGATATGACGTTGCCTAGACCAGATACAGACATTACATTATACAACTTATAAAGCGCACTACCATAACATGTTCATTGCGCTGTACACACCAAGTTCACTCAACGGAAAGCTAACTTTTTAATCTTCTCCTAAACTCAACCAAAGAAGACGATTCCCTGATTGAATTCCACAGCATCGGCCCAGTGAAAGCAATGCCCGTCCAACCAACGTGTTATGATTATTGCGAGGAACGACTGGCTCATTTGATTCGCAACCTCCGCGCGAAATAGGCAGAATACTTTTTGTATAGATCACAACCATGACTTGACTTATACAACAAGGTTAAGCATTTATACGGATCTAAATTCAATTGGCAACCAATGTAAGTTTAAAACAGGGAATGTGCTCATTAGTACCCAGTGCCACTTTTGATTTTTTGGCATCTTGATGTGTGGCATTTAGGAAGACCGCACAACAAACTATTACAGTAATCCAACTGATTAAACAAGGCGATCGCCAAAAGTGTATCGGCCTGGTTGCGCGGATCGGGGTTTCTATGATTCACTACACAAACAACCAACTAGTCATGCAGACCATTGTCATGATCAACGACATCACGAATTTTCACATATAACACATAAAATTATTCAAATTCCTAAAAATAACTACCAATAAGTTTGACTCTTGATAACCAAAGTCACTTATTTTTTTTATTCTTCATGCCCCCCACTCTTCTCTCCATAAATACCCAACCGTTGTATTGCCTTCAATGCCTCAGCTCGACTTTCATTGACCCAAATCCAACTGAAAATGTTCCTAAAATCCCCTTGCCTTTTAAAAATCAAAATTGCCTCATTATTCATTGCCTTTTATTTACCATACCGCAGGACATGCCATCCAGGCCCCCCCCCCGCCAGGCAGCAACACCACCCCTTACACCCCACACCAAAACTATCTACATGCAGTAGCCGAGTCAAGGATTTGTCTCATTAACTTTAGGAGGAACCATCCCCATTGGCTATTATTAATGTCCATTTTGACATATAATTGACATGTTATAGCAAACACAGAACAGACCATTACCAAGTACCAGGGACCTGAAAAACAAAACATAGGTGATAGGCTAGCTCTTGTGGTAGCAATCCCTATGGAGTACGGTGGTTTGTCAGTAAGAGAGAAGATGTTCTATTCAGGACTTAGGCATTGTGTGCACAAGTGATGGACAATGGTGCAATCAGCACATATCCGCGGGGGAGAGGGGGGGGGGGAAAGGTGTTGGGCCCCGTCTTCCGAGAAGAGAGAGGAACGAAAGATGTTACAGATTTTTGTAGGTTAATCCAACTTTCAAATTGGTTGGGTAAGACGAGGGTTTGCTTGTCGGAAGCTTATAACAGCAGTAAAATGTCACAGAGCTTGGTTTATCGTTCCTCTCTGTGCTTATTCTAACAGGAACTATCATATGATGGAATTCAGTCAAATTCAAGAAAAGCAACACATCATATCCAGAAAATGTAACGGGACCATAATACTTAGTTGGCGAAATTCTTTACAAGTTGGAAATTGGAATAACTAGGCAAATTAGGCACCTACAATGAGCTATAACAGCAGTAAAATTGTACAGGAGTATGGTTTACTCGTTCATCGGTGCTTTATGCTAACAGAAGCTACAGTATTTTATGTTGGAATTCAATCAAATTCAGAACATCAAACACATCAGATCCAGAAAAGTTAACGGACCCTAACCTAATGCGTTTGGCGAAATTCTTACCAAGTTGGAAATTGGAATAGATTAGCCAAATTAGGCACAACAATGACCTCTTTTTATGACCCCAGCTGTACCTTCAAAATGATCAGGATCAAAGGTGGATCACATCTACCATGTTTGTGGAAATCCAACAATTTCAAAAATTGCATAAATTATGCATAATTAGAACATTAAATGACCTCAGTGACCCCGACTTCACACAAATTGCTCGGGAACCTGTAGGGGGGGGGGGGGGAACCACTCACCATGTTTCGTTGAAAATCCGACAACTGGAAAATTCCGATAAATTATGCAAATTAGACCACTTAATAGCATATTCAAGGCTAATCAGCTTTCATCTATATGCTGCTAACGAGCCTAAGCAATAAATTACATAAAGAAGATAATTACCTACTAATTAATGACTTGCTGCCCAAAATCTAAATAAGTTCATATACACCCAGCCCGTGCTACACACAATTTCGTCATAATCGGGTTCACGGTTTGTGAGAAAGACTGCTAACGCGAAAGGTGACATACAAACACCCACACAACACCCACCCACCCATACATACACACAACGCCAAAGGGACCACTATCTCTTCCTGAATTTCATCAGGCGAGACAGGACTAACCATGATGAACTGTCTGTGGAAGCTGTCGAGAGATTGAGAAATTTCTGATTTATGGGGTTGTGAAAAAACCACCATAAGTTTCTTAGGATTATGTTGTCGAAATTTACAGCAGAGTCAAAGTGAAAACCGAATACTGACGGTATCGACTTCCGTAATGGCCACCCCACCGGACAGTGAGTCAGTGAGTCAACCTTCTCTAACATTTAGGCGTACCAAAGATAACAATTCGCGTTCATCATCGTTCGTTGTCAAAGTTGAAACCATGTGCAAGCATCCAACCCCTAATATCAGTGATGGAATTTTCAAGACAGGTAATTCGCTTGAATTTCGTCACTGCATCCACTTCAGGAATCATCCAAGTCATACGGTCCGGGTTCCTAACATACCTATATTGGAGACACTGAAAACAGCATTGGCCTTTATATCAAACCGATTCAGATGGGTCTACTAATTCAGAACGGCTCACCAGAACAACCAAGAGGACGTTACACTTTCCATCCGTTTATTTCAAACCCGTTCTACAACCTATAATATTTGGGAAATAATCGGGTCATGGACACAGATAAAAGCATATGGACACCACCGAAGTGCACTCACCTGTCGCAAGATAAATTTAGTACGCGGTTGTTTTTACCCCCACGGCCGGTCCATGCAAAACTCGCCGTAAATCACGACAATAAAGTGGTTCGTTTACGACTATTAGACTGCCCTTCCTGCCCCCAAACAAATTTCAGAGTTCCCTAGGAGCTAAGAAATCTTTAAACGAGGACAGCGGCAACGAGTCCATCCTGGCTTCGCCGCCGCTGTGTGTTTATATGTTGGCAGTGCCTTTTCTTATCCGCTATCATCGTCATAAAATCACGGTAATGGGCCCGCCGGTACGGACCGCGGGTATCCTAATTTGCTTGTCAGTGGTGGCGCCGTCCCGTTAGGTATGACCTAGTCCCCCGGAAACTCTAAACTAGTGTCGAACCCGCGTCGAACCTGCCCCCGCGCTACGGCTTGTTCGATTACAGCCTTCTGATTCTCGACAAAGTTAGCCTACATGAAGATATGATAGCAGATTTATGTCGTGGGTAGTCGGAAATCGCCAGCTCTCGCTCGTGGACATACAGACATATGCATAACGAGCCACGCCTGGTGAGGGCCCTACCGGCACTGAAGAACCTGCATGTGAAGGCACATAGCGGGAAACCTATCTTGCTCATTGCGTTTGATCGATTAAACTTTTCTGGAAACCGGTCGGAAGTCGAGAGAAGTGAGGGCCACCACTGGGAACATTTTAGGTACACATTTCCAGAATATTTGGCAGTTGATATGGCCAAGAATCCACCAGGGCGCCTAAAGAAAGTCGAGCTGAGCCCGCTGATATAGTTCTCGTCGTCAATGGAGATTTTAGGCCAGACTTTTCGTTCTGCAGAAAACACCTTTAGACGAAAAGCACTACAAGACCATTTTGTATGCGGAACGCCACCATCCGCTCGCGCGTAGCGTGTGTAAAAGATGTTTTCCTCCGTCCATAGCATTTCATAGGCACGAATAGGCTGCTGGATCCCTGCACATTTTAGGAGAAAAAACAGGCAAACTAGACAAGCATTGCCACGCAAACACTGTAATTAAGCGCGTAACCGCCATAGTGGTACGGTGGAACAAATTCCGAAATTTTAGTTTTTAAATTACCTACCATGACAATGCCTCCACTCGTGCCAGGATTGCATGTTATCATCATCCATTACATGTCATCAGAATCTTACGGGTTTTAAAATCGAATTAGTTATGGAAAGTTAACCTGCGAGGACCCTAAAATAAAAATTCACATCGACTAAGTTTGTTGACACATCGACAAGGTTGTGAGAACCCGCAAAGAATTCATGGCAGATTTGACCTCAAAAAATGTCCACCTCAATCGGAACATCATCATCACAAAAATTCAAAATGATTTGAGTGACAATGAAGGGCGTCGCCATGTGGGACAATGAACATTGTGGACACCCCGCATAAAAACTTCAGATAAACGAATTGGTACCAATCCAGCAAAATAAATCACAGGTTCGTGGTGCCCATAATCTAATATGCATGAGCTCGAAAGCTATTTCGATGCCATTGCGGCCTAACAAATGATGGTTCAAATATAAGCTATTGATACTAACAAGTCGTGATGAATAACGATGGCCACAGGAGAGAATGGTTCATTGTGGATCCACCGTAGATCATTCCGCACGCGGTATACACCCAGAAGACTGCTGGACAACATACAACCCGTTAAAACCGGAGACCACGTGAATCAATTTTTCTGTCGACCGAGTCAACGTGGCTGCGGGAGGAAGACCTTTGGCTATGAAATGCTCACCGGCCAGAATCTTGTACATGCCAAAGTTGTTCCATAATATACGCGGTCAGACTCAATTGCTTAATAAAACTGTAATTCGGCTTCATGGTTCAGAGTCAGTCACATGGCTTTGAAATGACTAATTCTACATCATAGGTCTAGGTTTCAGGAGGCCACGTGATGCTCATCCAAGAAATGGCTGCAGTGGGAGGGGATGAGCAAGGGCGATAACTCGCCTTCTCTTTCGACTATAGCCATCCCAACTTGCTCCCATAACCGCGATTGGCGACCCCTCAGAAATGACGACAGTAAACTCCAGGATCCAACTAATTCCTGCGACTCGAATGTGACGCAACAGCCGAGGCGGGCCTTTTGCACGTATCCGGAACAAACCGATTAGCCCCCAAAAATCCATGTATTAAGCGCAATCATGAATGAAGCGAGACTAAGACCTCACCCATCTCAACTGCAAGGAGTGCTGGATTCCGGACCGCAATGTTTGCTTACAAAAAGCGTCAATGGTACCACTCTGCCATTCTTCCGTCCAGAAGAATTGTACTTCCTTGATCGTGTGTCGGGTCCGTGGTCACCAATACCACAGTACAGCAGCAAAGAACAGATAGGACAATAATAATAATAATAATAATATATAATAATAATAATTACATAAAAATAATAATAATAATAATAAGAAGGATGATGGAGGCTTCTATGATAATTATACAATAATTAAGAGCTCAAAAAGGGTATGGCACGACTATGACTGGTAGTGACGACGATAACGTTTGCGATCAATAGAATAATATTCATAGTGATAAAAGAAATAAATGACAGGACAATGATGTGTGAGGATGATGATTTAAGTGATATTAGTGATGGGGAGACACAGCCGAGAAGAAGAAAGCGGAGAAGACGGGGTTGAGAGGGGGGGGGGGGGAAGGAGTCAGAGCATCCATTTTAGAATTTTTTCCAATAGAAAACGGAAAACGCAGAACCACTCCTAGAACATGACATTAATGGAGGATTGGGTTAATGACGATGAGATTATTATGATTGATGTTCATGCGCCGATGATGGACGATTCTAGGGTCCTGATTATGAGACAACGATAATGAGGCGATAGTGCAATGATGTTAACGTTGGGTTATTTATTATGATGTTAATTTTAGTAATGAATAATGGTGACTGTAGCGAATATTGTGATGGTACTAGTGATCACAATGACGAGTAATGGTGATCTTGATGATGCTGACGATGATGATAATGGTTAAGATTAAGATTGCGGGTTTATGGTCTTGTATCAAGACCATAAACTCGACTAGCGACTAGCGACTAGCGACTTAATTCATGCATTGGTCACCTGATGACGACCTTGCCTGCATATCACCAAGATGGACGTTCGATCACGACCTACTATACACCACGGCAGCCAACTCAGCGGCGCCGACTTCCGGTAATAGAGGTGAACCCCTTTTACACGTGGGCAGCGTGCACCATTCGAAGAGGAAATGCCTTGTCTATAACAATGCGGAAAAAACCGGGATTTTCAATGGGATTCGAAATCGCAACCTTTCGATCACAATTCCTGAGCTCTACGACTGAGCAAATCGTCCTGTTCGTTGGTGGGTAATGATGGGTTGTAATTAGTTGATGATGGTGATGGTGGTTATCTCGATATTCGGTGATAGAGATTTGGAGATTGTTTCTGAACTGCGGGCTACGTGCGTCATTGTTGGCAATCTCTCGATATTTTCAGGTTGTTCTCTATATGAAGCCCATCGGAGGCGGGGACGGGGTGCACTCTAAACCTGACACCAGCGCAGATACGCTACCGAGCCTTTGGAGACGAGATTTACACGCTTGCACGACTCAGTATTATAGCAGTTGAGGATTCAAGAAAGGTCGCGCTTCATCAGTTGACCATCAGAGATCGAGTTTGGATGAGTTCCCCCGCAGAGAAAGCATTAGCAGTTGTGAGCCCGTAGCAATTATCTTAAGGAAGACCACGCTGTGACTGCCGGCAAGTGAGATTGTCACAATTAATTCAACAGGTGAGCGGGTATT
The DNA here is from genome assembly GCA_026419785.1 of Sclerodactyla briareus. NCBI lineage: Eukaryota > Metazoa > Echinodermata > Holothuroidea > Dendrochirotida > Sclerodactylidae > Sclerodactyla > Sclerodactyla briareus. The sequence continues at coordinate 448,504 of JAODTK010005822.1, read as the reverse complement.
TTATACTCTACCTGTGAGAGGTAATGGGTACAGGTTAACATCTCGACACTTCTCTCGGGCGTTCATTCATTGCTACGACCGAACATGCAGTGGCGGAGTATCCATGGGCGGGAAACTGCGACGAAGGGGTATATAAAGGATCTATGACTGTAGACGGGACAGTCTGTCAAGGAAAATGAAAAGGTAACACCGTACAAAATCCTTGTATATTTAATAGGGGGAAGGTTCTCTGATATAGTCATGAGGATCATAGCAAAGATAGACGAGCGCCCCGCAATCAAGCGGAATTTCATAGATACGGCTGGCCGGATGCGTCAAGACTCTAAATGCGGATTCAGGCGGGATTCACCCCCCCCTTTTTTTTTTTTGTTCCCCCGTGCTGTAATACGAACGTGGAACGTGCCTAAATGAGATGCAGTTGGTCTGCAGAGATGAAGAGACATAAGTTCCGAACAGCGAAACATCACCAAACAAAGATGGAACGAACAATGCGGAGGCAAATTAACATGTGAAACGGACGCTGATAATACTCATCAGGTAGATTGTAATTTATGGAACATCCTCCCAAAAAGCAATCCGAGTCCGTATGTGAGTTGTTAGATATTTATAGTCCTCCTACATTATGATATACAAGGAATTCCTCCCAAAATACCAACCTCCCTCGCAAAACTGTATTTTTTATATTCATTACCGCACACATTCGAGGCGTTCTATGGAATTAGCGTTACTATCCACAGTGGAAAGCCGAGAACGGCTACCAAACAAGCTTGAAGAGAGGAGGCGAATGGTGAAAAAAGAACATATGTGTTATACTAAAGGCAAATACAGTTAGAGGACGCCAGGGGTCCTCCTCCCGCTGGTCCAGACTAACTACAGTGTCGGTGTCAGGATAACAAACGAGAGGCGCCGAAAGGAGGGTAAAGAGCACCAGGGCAGACTAGTGGGGGTAATTGTTCATTATGTCTTTGCGCCGCCGTCTTCGTCTCCGACTCCGCCTCCGCCGTCGGAAACTTTGCGCGTTAGCACCATATAGATCAAGCTCCAACGCATCTTTCGATTTACTCGAACCTGGCACACCATGTTCGTCTTGAAAGAAAAACTAGGACAAATTCGAAGTGGGCGGAACTTATTGGCCTTGCCCATAACTCTTCAATTCAGCGTTTTGTCTGATCGATTTGAGACAGTACATGTGTTCGTCAGACAGTCCGGAGTGATCTCATACGGTTCGAAGTGGGCGTTGCCACCCCGGCCATCTTGATTTGTTTAGTTTTCCAGCTGGTATAAGTCCTGGTTGCTCGCCCTCTTCTCAAAACAACTGATCCCCATTGTCGATGACTGCTTTTTCGCAATTCATTGAGTGGTATACACATAAGCTGCCTATATACATTCAAGATGCCTCACTCAGTTGATCCAGCAATAGATTAATCAGTTAATTATGAGTGCCCGCCCCATTTTGGGGTTTCGAATCCAACTGCCGAATTTGAGTAAAATTTTACATCGACTTGCACGAACTGTGTCGCCCCAGTTTGTTCGATTCCCTTCGATAATAACATACATTGGTCGTTGACCCAGCTATTTTAGAGAAGATTTATAATTTTTCGTGTTAAGGTCCGGCCACTGTTTCGTTGTAATGGCGACGTCACGTCTGCCCATCACCCCCTGCCCCCCCCCCCCCTTCCAGTGTTTAAGCAACGATGGTAACGTCTCACTCATGTCGCAGTCGTATGGGACCTCACGTTTGCTATTAGTCAATTGGCCCCTCGTTGACATTAGGCGGGAAACGAACCAAATTTATGGTTCGGTTCCATGCCTGAACCCCACTTCTGGGTCAATTGACCAAGTTGTTCGTATAAGAGAGTACTATGCGGTTTCGTGCAGCGGTGGATGGGAAGTATCCAATCCTGCGTCGGTGATCATCGCGGGCACTTGTCGAAAGGTGAAGAGGAGGTATTGGGGTGGGGGGGGGGGATTGCCGGTGTCCATGAAGGGACCCATTTAATGGTTCGAATATCAATACCTCCTCGTGTCCTCCGAAGACATTAGAGCAGGTCTATAGATGGTACATACAAACCCAAGGAATCCTGTAACAGCATCATTTGACGGAGCAAAAAGCTTGCACGGGATTTGATATGAATGGATCGCATTTGAGTTTTTTGTTTTTTTTTTTGGGGGGGGGGTGTCCCAGTGCGTTTCGTAGGTAATGGGGTTGGGTATGGAGACGATATCGGTAATCTTCCTTCGATTCTACCAAGTAGGCTATATCCTGAGCACAAATGCACGGTACTCGCCAATGACGAATGTCCATTTGGTCACCACCGCATGCATGGTTGAGAGGATTTCCTCAGCCCACAGCCAGACAGTGAGTTTTCTTGATGTGGTTTGAAGTAGGGCATGTTTATCTAGGCAATTTCCTAAATAAGTTCAATGGTAACAGAATAATATTTCACCAAATTATTAATGAAAATAATTGCAATCGTCCGTGCTTTAGACGAACTATACATAATAATTACTTCAAAGTTCAGTTTATTAGCAATTGCTTTTTACAATAAAACATTTTACGTCTGCGGCCTGTATCGTCTCCTCCATGTCCAGATGTGACCGTCCGTGCAAATCCGCTTACTCTCTTCTGGACGTCAGCAAAAAATGTACATCGACTCTAGTTTTCAGTGGGTGAATAATGTTGTCACAGGGAAAACCTATGTCCAGGGTATGTTCCTATTGGAAAGGCGGGCCCTCGGGTGCAATCACCGGCATGTGATGATGTGTAGAATGATATACTAGCTGAAGGGGATGATATACCGGCTCTGCAGTAAACCTCGCTACACTCGTCATAAATTAGCCACAATTTGTATAACATCGTCAAAAACTGTATAAAATGATAAACATGATGTAACTATCGCTACCGTTCCCGTTGTCGCGTTACGAGTTCACATGTTTGTTGGGTCTGATGGTCTCCTATCAGAATGCATACCAGCATACATAAGGTCCTTTTTTTTTCTATATCTGTATATACATAACAGTTTTGATTGTTGTTTCTTCAGGGGTTCTATACCGACTTCTGAGGCTTCTATCGCTTATAGACTAATGAACGAGCCACGAGTGGGTTTATAAGTTATGATGTAGGCTGAGCTTAGTAATTGGTTACTATTAGCCTAGTGAATGAGTTACAAGTCAGGCATAATGAAATAATACACTGTCAAATTTCACTCAAACAAACGTATCCATATCATATCAGCAGGCCACTGTGAGTAGAAGGAACATTTCCACATACCCGATTGTTCTCTGCACAACTCTTACCGATCTTCCTCGGCACTGACTCACGGGCAAGAAACAGTCTAGTACGTCCTCGGAGTCCGATAAAAGCCTGATCCCTTGGTCGGTCTATTTTATCAGACACGATTTGTTTCCTATTCACTGTACACTAATTTTATTTTTTTATTCCAGTATATAAAACAAACATCCTTTCTTTGTTTCTTTGGTTCTTTGGTTAACGATTTGGTTAACCTCTCATCCTGTCGATCCTAAGAGGACTACTTTTGTTGCGCGTGAAAGCGATCTCGTCCCAAGCCCACGGGGATCAGATTGTTATTGTCGGTAATATACGACTATAGAATAAGCTATTGTGATAATTATCTTGTTACGCAGCAGGCCTACGCCTAGATTTAACAACTGTGCCTCTTCCATAAAATAACCATTTCCTCACATAATCTAATATCATTCATGGCCAGTTGTTTTTTATACCCACCATCTCTCCGAAGAATTATCTTCGTAACCGACTTCCGCTCGGCAAGACTTGTAGCGAAGCTCCCGCGGGAGGTAATCGTTTTTATGGACGTCTGTGCACGTTAATTCGCTCACCCCTAACCTTCTGTCCTCGCGGCGGTCTGTTAAGTGTCAGCAGTACAACTTTTTTCCCGTATGATGGATCGGGCCCGGTGTGTCCCGCCCATAGACTGCTGGCTCCGGGGCTTAGCTCCGCGCCTTTACTCGGGGGACCCATCAACGATAGCGTTAACGCTGGTAAACAACTGTTGCACGTCTTACAACATTTTTTCGTGTCATTTATTTCTATACGCACTATTTGGGGGTCATGCGTGTTTCCAGTCGGGTGAAGAGAGGTTCGCAATGTCCTTGGCATGACCGTGGCAGCCTCTTTGGAATATATAGGAAGCGAGTTCTCTTCACGTGGAGTCCAGCGGTTAGAGGGGGCGTGGTCTCTGATTTACTAACCAGGATTCGATTCTGGCAAATAATTCCATTTTTAGTCCAAGCTATCACTGTGGTTCTGACGAAGCTCGTTAAAGGCTCCCGTCAAATAATCGACGACGCCGTTTGCGTGGCAATCCACGGCAAACGTCATCCAATGTGCTTCAGAACTTATTTTGCATTGACATTACTATTATAATAGTGACAAAACTAAAAAAATACTGTTCTCTCAGTCCCACACTTTGTTATGTTTTCATTTCATTTGAGAGGCGGAAATGTCTAGCGACACCCGGAAAATAATGGACGAGTCCCATTTGCTAAAACAATCGTCACACAGCGTATCGGAACAAATTTCGCACTGACTTATCATAGCGACAAAATTTCGTATCCGATACGAGCAATATCGATTCGCGCGCTGGTTGGAGAGCACGTAAATAGAATGACGACCAGATTCAGTTACGAATGCATGAAAGTTGAGAGGACGAACACCAAAAAAATTGAAAGGAGAATGTGAGTTGATTTTCCGAAAGGACTTACAATGTTAAAAAGAGACCAAAACAAAAAACATGCAATGAAACATCTCACCAAATTTGCTCGAAAATTATTGTTGATTTACGAGATATGCCAGTTTGAATGTCAGTCATTGCGGGGTACGAACCATTTTGATAACGATTTGCTTGCACTCAACCCCTTTTCGCTTAAAGGTTCTGTTTTTCAGTATAAGTTGTTGTCAAATATTCGAATAGTGACGGTACATACATTCAGTTAGTTTAGCGTTAAATGTATATCCACAGTATATATCAGTAATTCATTGGAAAAGCGTGCATTGGACTGCTCATTAGTGCATGATAGGTAATGAATATGAGGAAATACGTTAAATCTCGGCTAGTTGGGGTTGTGGTGACATCCGTCATAAGTGGACTTGTGCAAAGTCCCTTGCTATTATTCGATAGGAAAATGGCAACGCCCATCTACAAGTTTGAATGACACTAAACTCTAGGAAGGGAACATTATATGGATTTTTTTTTGTGTAGCAAAATTGCTATATTCACTGCGGAATTCATTATGAGTAGATACTTTCAGGGTGCACCTCCTTCAAGTACATAAACCACTAACCCTGAATGTATGCAGGAGGGGGTGCGTGTCACGAGAGATTGTTAAAATGGATGTCGTCTGCTAGGTCCAGCGAAAAAAGCGACGGCGAATTTGCATGAGGTCACGAGAAAATATCGTAATGTGCAGCACAACTCGGTAGATCCCCGGATTCACATTCTTTCAATATTGCTATATCAATTTTCTTTGGACGGAAAAAATGCGTGAAATATACCATTTGGTTTCACTTTATCTTGAATTGCTGGGTGCAGCATATGTTTACAGATTTATTTTAATTGACGACATCATCTTTAATATACAAATCCATCGCCAGTCTTGAATAGCAACGGTTGTAGAATCTTTGTGAGCGGATTGTAAGAATATTTCCAAGCAGGTTCAGTATTTTCTGTATCCACAAATCTGTACCAGTTAGGAATGATCTTTTACTGTATGTATCTATTTTGTGTTATGAGAATTCGTCATACCCCGTAATGCATTCGCTGGCAGTACCAGACGTAGGATACATTACTCTGTCCAACCTTACATGTTTGATAGCTCATTTTCCCCCTTTCGTGCGTTGTAGAGATGGGACCGTCGGGGGCCGGGTACAGGGACCATCGGTCACCTTCCTTGGTTTGCCATTGGAGCAGTTGAGTTGCTGCGGCCGCGTCACATTTGGTCCTCCAACAATTACGAGCCTCTATTTGATGATATGCACCAATCATTGATGATATCACTAAATATTGAGGAGATCACCAATTCATTGGTATCACTGCTCGTTTAATGATGTTACCGATTCAATTAATGATAACTTGACCTATTGATATCATCAATTTAAGAGTGAAACGGAGATACGGCAACGGGCGCGTACCGAGAGTTTTGTTTGGGGGGGGGGGGGGGGGGAGAGGGGGAGGTCGGAACCCAAGGAAGTGCGCCCTCCAAAGGCATCACCTCCCTATAAGGCTGCTTCGGTTGCATAGTAATCGAACGGAAGCACCCACACGCAGCCCAGACAGTAGGCAGGGGATCTTCGAAACTCTCTGACGAAAATTAATACTATACCAGAGAAACTTCGTAAATTTCCCCCAAATTCATCAACAATAACATACTAGAACATGGGATGAATGGGTTTCGTTTTCGAAGAGTAGGCACAGTAAAAAATAAGCCATAATGATATTAGGCAATGGCAAAAAATCTCGTCTGTACCGACTACTGCTGAGCTGTGAAGCTTGCGCACTTGAAACCGTGAACAGGCCTATGGCAAATAAGTACAATTTATGGGAAATTAGACACCATGCTGCTGCAAAATTTGCCCTAAGTAACAGCTGCAAAACCGATACTGAGAAAATTCCAAAAAAAAAAAAAAGCCGTTTTTGTGTTAAAAATTTATTGATCATGGGTCAGGGTGGGGGGAGGGGCTGACGTGCACCAACCCCTCCCTACCCTCCCTGTATACTTGCAGTATAATCAAACTCCAGCTCTGGCAGCTGGTATACATTTCCCAGGACAATCCGTACAATTCCGTTCGTTCCATCGGCAGGGGTGATGAGCAGCAATAACTCGTTCCTTTTATGACCTAGGTTGAATTGCGATGACGCCATGTTAATCAACAACCCCCTCATCACTACATAAACAGAACATTAAGAACGCTTCCCAGCCACTGGCCGACATTCATGCAATCTCAGCCGTATGCAAAACCAAAATTAAAAGGTCAGCTTCGAGGGGACCACTAGCCTACTGCGACAAGGGTTGGGCCTATTGATCAATATACCAACGATCCGATGAGAAATATTTGGTTGCCGTTGCGCACTCAGACACGGCACTATGATTGAACGCAGCCAAGCAGAAATGGTTTAGAACATGTTAATAACACTCTGTGTGCCGTTATTCTGACGAACGAATGTGAAACAAATCCTACCCAGATTAGCAGATAGTTCCACTTCTGTTTGTTTAGATATACCCACCGAAAACAATCATTATTCCCCCCGACAATTTTGCAAGGAGTGAAATTTTGCCTTTCGATGTTGAAACTAGACACGTGCAGGCGGGTGACCGCCGACGTGTATATTCATCGCAAATACAGCCTTTGGGGACCTCAGTGAGAGGAAGCACATTAAGTGATGCATATGACCTCCTGATACCTTGAAATGACCTTCATGTTCTTTGGGACTAACAACAGTCCCCACCACCGAGTTTTGTGAAATCGAACGAAGTTGGGAAAAGTTGCGAAAAAACAACACAAATTTTGACCACTGGGGACCTTGAAATCAAAGGTCATGTTATTCGGGACCAACTTTTCACCCACCCACCAAGTTCGTATGAATCGGAATACTCCTGTATTTTAGCAATAAAACACAATTTGACCTTAAAAAAACTCATTTTGTTAGACTAACAACCGTCACATCAACTGAGTTTGTGAAAAGCGAAAATCGAAGTTCGAAAAATTGCGAAAAAAAAACACTAATTTGACTCTGGTGACCTTGAAATCCAACTTTGACCCCCGCCCACCAAGTATCGTTCAAATCGGGTGAAGCTCAGTATTTTCGTGTAAAATTTGCACAAAAATAGAGGACCAGCAGACATGCATGCAGTGATGCCCACTCGAAACTCATCCCCCCCCAAGGGCGGAAATGTGTGCCAAGTTTCGAATTAATCGGATAAAGCATTAAATAATTATTGCGCTGATTGTTTTGTGTTTTGAACTACCCAGGAAGGATCTTTTACCCCAAGTTTCTATCGCACGCAACAGTGTTACATTAAGTGGTGTGTAGCACACAAATATTTACTACTAAGGTATTCCGGATAGGCCCGTGCAATTAAGTACCGTGTGTTGTTCCAATAAAAGGTAGCCTAAGGCTGGGATTCCATAGATGCGTATGCGTACGTGAAAAATCGCCAATTTACGTGAACTGGGCGGGGGCTAGGGTTTGAATATGTTCTATTTAGTTTGCAAAGATAGATATTGGTTCCGCGGGGGCCAAAAAAATCGAAAAATGAAGGCATACCAACGCTGAAAAAGCGAAATAAGCACATGTTACCATGCGTATGCGGATGCGTATCACCGCGAATGAATTCCATGGAATATCTTTCTTAAAAAGCCAAGAAAAGACAATACATGGGCTGCTGCCTTTTATGTCTTTTTCGAATACAATATAGTGTTTTCCTTTCTGAAACAACCGTTCGTTTAATAAATATGTGATCTGACATCCAGCCCGAACACGCATAAGCATCTATGGCATCCCAGCCTAACTCCTGCGAGAGTACGTATATAGGTTTGGACGCCGTATCCGTACCATGGGAGCCATTACTGCTATTTTGTGGTGAGGACAGTGGAGCCGACGGATGCGAATAACCCAGTATACCGTGACTTTGGTGTGATGGACCCGTTCAGCTGACAAGCTGGCTGGTTGGAAATTATCTCTAGAGAACGAATGAGAATTTTTTAGGCCAAGGAGGCAATCAAAATAGTCGCAAACTAGCCGTTTCATATTGTCGGTCGCATTATCGTGGGGTACGGTGTACACATCTGATTGGGTACTAAAGGATCACGGGTGACAGATATAAACATTAATTCATGAGGCCAAGAGAGGTCATCAAGTATACAGAGGTTTGAATGTAAAACTCAGTCTCATGAAGTTTAACAGTCACGATATTAGATTTCGGAGGTTCACACGGAGATGTCTTATATGCGATAGATATGGTATCAACATTACACTTCAATCCCATGATCGTGTAACACCTCACCCCATCCTCTACAAAATAGCGTGTCTTAAAGCGTTTTTCAAACAATTTTATTTGGGGGAAAAAAATTCCATAGGGCGCAAATGCCTGCCCTCCCTTCTCTAGCCTGTGGTCCTGACCCTGACGATAATACGAGTGACACCACATAACAGTGCCACAGAGGTCGAACATGGTGCGCGCGAAGCGCGCAATTTCTTTCAGGGTCATGTCCATCTTGAAAGGGTCACGGGTATCTTATGTAGAGGGTACAGTCAGCACAGATGACATCACTAGCGAGGGAGGCGGGGGGGGGGGGGGGGGTTCCGACTCACCAGGAGACATTTGGATCCACATTATTGATAAAATGCATTAGTGTTTTTAAAAGCTCCGAACCGAAGAAGGGGGGTCCGGACCCCCTGGACCCCCCTCTGTATCCGCTACTGTTCACTCGTTGTCAATGCCCCCAATTACCAAGTCATATTTGGATGGGTACTGAAAAGATGGGTCCAGTGGTAGCAACACAGACGAACAGAACCCTTTATGTATTCCTCTGAGATGTTTTTGTGCGATGTCAATGTCGAACATGAGGAACTGTTTTCACTTTTCAAATGAGGAGTTTGGTCGTTTACGAAAAATACCGCGAAGGTCACAGGGTCATTAGATCAAATGATGTCAAAGGTCAACTGAAGTCAGAATAAGTCACCAGATATAGTTTTGCACAGACGAACACATTTCCCCATTACGCCACCCCCTCAAATGTTTTTGCGAAGAGTAATATCAGATTCGTCTATACGGTGTCTTAGACTAATTGGTTCGCTGCAACAAAGACGAGTCTGGTCGTCACAAGAAAATACCCTGAAGGTCCAAGGTCATCCGGTCACATTAGGCCAAAAGGTCAAGGTCAAGGTAGGTCACCAGATGTATGTTTCACCTAGACGAACGAAACCTTTCATAACGATTGCTTGGACTTTTCGTTGTCCCAAGATTAGAAGATTGCCATATGGCGACCTTCAATGACCTTGACCTGACACCAAGAACAATAGGGTTCATCCCGGTCATCTATAATGTGCAACCCACATACCCAATAAGTTTAATGATACTTGCCATCATTAGATATCGTACTTACAAGGTTTTTGAACTTTGCCCCCTGGGTGACCTTGAAATGACCGGGAACTGACACTAAAGCCATGAAAAATGAACTAAAAGTTCATCCTTTCCGCATGAGCATCCCACGTGCCTAATTTGGACTTGATAGCCTGTTGTTTGCGTTCGTTAGATATCGTCTTGACAGGGATGCCACACACACACACACACACACACACACACACACACACACACACACACACACACCATACGCACAGAATGCCCGCATCGATTTCCTTTGCCTTTGGCAAGATACAAAAAAAAATCTGCCATTATCCCACTGCAAGTGCCGTCACCTGTCAGCAATATGAAATTAGCTTCGGTTTGCTTTTACCCTCACAGCGACCCATAACATAGCCTTGTCGTATCATATGACATACAGTCGGTTAGTTTACGACTATTTTACTACCGACGTCCCTACCCCCGAACAAATTCTGGATGTCCTAGACGGAAGTCGATCTTGACATTTCCTAAGGAGGCAAGTCAAAATAGTCGCCCCAAATATGCCGTTTTCATATTGTCAGGTCGCATTATCGTGGGGTACGGGGTAAACATACTGAGTGGGTTACTAAAGGAGCACGGGGTGACAGATATAAACTTAAGTCATGAGGCAGGAAGGTTCATCAAGTATAAGCGGTTTTAATGTAAAACTCAGTCTCATGAAGTTTAACAGTCACGATATTAGATTTCGGAGGTTCACACGGATTGATGTTTATCTGGAATAGTGATGTATCACATCCACTTCATCCATGATGGGTTAACACCTCACCCCATCCTCTACAAAATAGCGTTCTTTAAAGAGTTTTTCAAACCAATTTTTATTGGGGAAAAAAAATCCATAGGGCGCAAATGCCTCTGCTGCCTTCTTAGCCTGTGTTGATGCTGACCCTGAATATAATACGAGTGACACCACATAACAGTGCCACAGAGTCTTTCTGAACAATGGTGCGCGCCGAAGCGCGGCCAAGTTTTTCAGGGTCATGTCCCATCTTGTAAAGGTCACGGTATGTAGGCGAGGGTACATTCAGCACAGCTGACATTCACAGAGCGAGGGAGGCGGGGGGGGGGGGGGGGCGGGGGGGGTTCCGGCTCACCAGGAGACATTTGGATCCACATTATTGATAAAATGCATTAGTGTTCCGAAATGCTCCCGACCGAAAGAAGGGGGGTCCCGGACCCCTGGACCACCCTCTGTATCCGCTATGTTCACTCGTTGTGCAATGCCCAATACCAAGTTTCATATCTTGAGTGGGTAAAAATGAAAAGATGGGCCAGTGGGGTAGCCACCCAGACGAACAGAACCCTGTATGTATTCCTCTGAGATGATGGTTGTTGCCGATGTCAATGTCGACATGAGGGAAACTGTTTCATGTTCAAAATGAGGAGTTTGGTTCGTTACGAAAAATGGACCGGGAAGGTCACAAGCTTCATAGATCAAATGAGGTCAAAGGTCAACTGAAGTCAGAGATAAGGCACCAGATATAGTTTGCCACAACGACAAATTTCCCCATTACGCCAACCCTAAATGTTTTCGAAGAATATAAAGATTCGAGATACGGTTGTGGTCTAGACTAATTGGTTCGCTGCAAACAAGACGAGTCTTGAGTCGTCACAAGAAAAATACCCTTAAGGTCACAAGGCATCGGGTCAAATGAGGTCGAATGAAGTCAAGGTAGGTCACCAGATTTAGTTCATCTAGACGAACGAAAACTTACCATTACAACTTTGCTCTGAAATGTTTCGTGGCCAAGATATAGAAGGATTGCATATGGCGACCTCAAGACCTTGACCCTGGACACCACGCAACAATAGGGTTCATCCCGGTAACTATATGGGAAACCACATACCCCAATAATATAAGTACGTAATAATACTTGCCATCATAGATATCGTACTTACAAGGTTTTTGAACTTTGCCCCTGTCGTGACCTGAAGACCTGGAATGACACTTTAAAAGCCATGAAAAAAAAAATGAACTTTAAAAATTCATACCTCACCGCATGAGCAAGCACACGTGCCTAATTGGACTTGATACCTGTTTGCGTTCGTTAGATATCGTGCGACGAGGGATGCCAACACACACACCAACACACACACACACCACACGCACACACACGTGCCATACACACACACCACAACATACGCACAGACATGCCCCGATAGACTTCTTTGCCTTTGGCAAGATACAAAAAAAATTGCCATTTTATTCACACTGAAGTGCCGTCACCTGTCAGCAATATGAAATTAGCTTCGGTTTGCTGTTTACCTAACAGCGACCCATAAACATAGCCTTGTGTATCATCATGGACAATACAGCAGGGTAGTTTTTACGACTATTTACACCGACGTCCCTACCCCCGAACCAAATTCTGGGATTTAGTCCCTAGACGGAAAGTGATCTTGACATTGCATTTACGTCAATAAGTCAGAGTGCCCTCTTTTCTCAAACAGCTATAGTCCTCTCAGGGATCAATCCGGGATCAATCATAGTCCCTACCCCCCAAGGTTCGTTCAAATCCGAACTAACTTGGGCCAATGTCGCGTAAAGTAGGCAAATAGCGGGCCCAGATTGAAGTGAGGCCACTTTCGAAGTCATCCGATGATTCCACTGAGGCGGACATGTGTACCAAGTTCAGATCAATCGGATTTAAAAGCGTTGAGAGTTGTTGCGCTAACGCCTGAAGTTTCCGGACGGAGGCGGAGGGGAGCCTGGGCGGCGGCGGCTACACACCCAAACATAAGATCCCGACACTGCCCGTGTCGCGGGAATAAGACGGTAATGACGGTTATCCAGTTGTGCCTGTCTTTTTTAGGTAACGCCACCCATTCCATGCAGAAACAGTGTATTCTTAGCCTCATGAACTGATGACCTTTGACCCGGATAGTAGTAGTATGATCTCCACGGTAACCGCAATTGCGATAATGCCACGATTCGTTCGATAAAACCTGAGAACAGAAGTCAACCTCGGTTATCAACGCAAAGTGCATTGTATTATGCAGATTACTGTTATGCTATTGTCGTCGTGCGCCGCCGTGCGCCGCCGTGCGCCGCCGTGCGCCGCCGCCGCCGCCGGAAACTTTAGGCGGTAGTGCTCTCATTCTTCAACAGTTTATCATCTGACACAAAACTTGGTACTGGGCTATATCGTATATTTGCTTGCCTGCATTTTGCGGTTTTCCCGCAATTTTCCAGTTTTGCGATTTACACGAAACGTGTAGTGGTGTTGGGGGGTAGTTGTTTGGAGCCAAAAAACATGGCGACAATTTCAAGGTCATCCGAGGTAGTTGCATTCTTTGGCCAGTAGCCTGATCAGCTAATGTATGTGATATTTCAAAATTCACTGGATTTCATGAGGAAACTGGGTGAATAGGACAACTATCAGTGCCAGATGAATTTTTCCTAATGTCCCGATGTCATGGAGGTCATCTGCTGAATAATTTGGCATTACATAGTTTGGCCAATTAGCAATTAGGCAAATTATAAACTTTGTTGGTTCTCACGAAAACTTGGTGAGTAGGACCTTCAAACAGTCCAGATAAATTTATTTCAATTGTCGTGAAATCACTGAAGGTAATTATGTGTGGTTAATTTACATATTCGGTAGCATAATTAGAATAATAATGCATGTATTTCTCTCTTTTAGGATTTGACGAAACTTTGTGAATAGGACCTACATACCAGTCGTGATAAGTATTCAAAGCATCAAGATCACTGAGGGTAAATTTGATGAGGATAATTTGCTTATTAGTTCTCTGATCAGTCAAAATGATTGAGTTTAATACTTTGTCGACAATAAACATTGGACATGTTAATTGGAATTTGCAATATGCTTCTAGGGAGGGATGCATCACATGGAGTGTACATTTTCATCACAAAACGCCATGTCATTGAGGGTTCATTAAGGGTCACTTGGTGGTCAAAAAACTGATTTTATTACTTTTCCGGCAATATCATTGGGTGTGTTCATCAGATGCAAATGTCCTAGGAGTGGATGTATCACCCCCCAAAATGGAGAGTAACAATCCATGAACGGGTCAATCATTGAAGTTCATTAAAAGTCACTTAGGGGGTCAAAAAATGTTTTTTGGCTATAATCGGAGAATTGGAATATTGCGAAGGCTGGGATGGTTCACCAGTGAATAATGGGACTGCAATGTGTGTGACCTTGACTGAATTTGACCTCTGTCAGGGGTTCATTTGGTTAAGTCGACTTGAATAAATGGCTCAAATTAAGACGCGCACCTTGTCCAGGGGCTTGTGGGGTTGCCTATACAAGTAACAAGGGCATCCATTACTAGGCCTAATATGCTTATTTGCCCTAAAACAACCTGAAACTCCATTAAATGAAGAATTTGTTTATTCCCTTCAGAAAGTGACAAAATAATCAGATCAATTCATAAAAACAAATTAAAGCTTGTGTGGGGTGATTTAATTTTAATACTTTGGTGTCCCCTTCACATATGAAACCCTTTTGGATACCAATGTATGAGACCTGTAGGATGTTTGTATATAATATTCAATGCAAATAGTAATGTTCGATCAGTAGAAGAAAAATCACACAAGAAAGTCCTTACTGATTAGAAATTGATTGAGCAATGGATGAAAAACTGATTTTGTGCCAGAAAATATCCATGTCATAGGTGGCACCTTCTGTTTCATTCATGAATGACCAATACTGTACACGTTGGCGCTTAACAAGGTCTATAAATGTCTTCTTTCTACGAATATTGCACAGTTTCATGTTCACTAAATTTCTTGAATAAGAGATGCGGGTATTATATACGTCTGGCGTTTCACCCGCCGGACATTTTCTGTTAAATAGGTTCCTAGTGCATTTCCTCGATTACGAATACAGGCGGCGTCGTATGGTATACTGCCGCTACATACAAGACACGACGCTTGGCATGTCGATTGACCAGACCCCGAAACAATTCGTTGGGAAGCACGGTGTAACCCTCCGTCGAGAACTATGGGGAGCACAGGCTCTTGAAATAATGATTGGTTCATCATAGCCATTGAGAGTTTGAGTTCATACAATGCCCATTTGGAACCCCTGGGACGCCTGGAGGAACCTGCGGGCATTGAAGCCGGCAGTGATGTCTTGACCCCCTCCCCATACAGAAGCTATCATCACCAGTTATTCATTTTTCAGCTGATTACTAGACACCTTGGCCGCAAACCCACTTTCCGACCTTTGCATTGAATCAATTAGGGTGGTAAAGGGGATGATAGGTCACAGCACGTTACTTCCACAGATGTAAATATATCGTATCAAGCAGTTTGGAAGAGCCAGTAATAATATTCCTTGTCAAACAGCTATCAGCGTCGGACAGTCTGTTGCACAATTGGTGGGAAAAATTAACCTGACCCAGCGTCTTCGTTATACCCCGTGTACTCAGGATCCATCTAATGCCGCTTCTCATATAGCCTACCATGCAAACATCGTCGGGAGAATACTACCCTGTAGGGATTGTCGACCTCTCCACCAACTAGCAAAACACGGATTACGATTGCCACTGATTTTGTGTAGCAGTTCACTATTCAATCGAGCGTCTCCAGGAGCTGCAGAAAACATTTGGTTATACAGTATAACGGGTAATCGCATGCTGCAGTAAAGTTGCCTCCGATGTGTGCTTGGAAGATCTAGCTATCACCGGATTACCAAGCCGGTTGGTTGGCCTCGTTGTCTAAATCGAAGAAAGATCTAACTACCAACACTCTGGAACTAGACATGGCAGGCGGGTAAACCGCCCGCCGTGTATATCCCCGCCGAAATACCTCGTGCGGCATGTTTGAAGAAAGTAATTATATTTATGTCATTGACTCTGGTGACTTTGAAATGCCCCCATACCTTGGTGTTCAAGACCAAACTTGTAGTTCAAATTCTCCAAGTCGTTCAAATCCGAAAAGCTAGAAAGATACGAATAAAAACGAAATTTGACCTCCAGTGACCTTGAAATCACCGTCAGTTTTCGGGACCAACTTTTGTCACCACCCACCAAGTTTCAGTTAAATCGGACAAACTCTGTATTTCCGGGTAAAACTGCAAAAATAGAGGGCAGCAAGACATGCAGCGATGCCGCTTTCGAACTCATACGAGATTTTATTAGGAGGACAAGTGTACCAAGTTTAAGATCGGTCGGATAAAGCGTAAAGAGTTATTGCCGCTGGCCTGAAGTGCCTTTTCTTTTCTGGCAGAGGCGGCGGCGCGGCGGCAGAGCCAGCGGCGGCGGGCGGAGGTGGCGGCGGCAGAGACGGCGGGCTACACTTGCGAAACACTCGAAAGGGTGCGAGGGATATGATCGCATATGCATAGCTTGCATACAACCGAGGTAGACAGGAACAACGTCATTTTCACCTTATGAGAGTTCAAACCGTTGTGTGGTATTTTCACTCGATTTGTCTTTCGGCAAACCTGTTGTATCCCGATGAAGTAACACCCTTTTTTAAACAGTATTTGGCTAACATTTTCCTACCTCTAAAGATTCTCAAGGGTCTACTTTTAGTTGCGGTAAAATCCAACCGCGCAGCCGACGGACAAAATATTATTGCTAGTTTATAATGACTCATATAACTGCATGGTTATTAGCAATTTGGTGATTGACGTGTTTCAGAAGCAGCAGAGGGAATATGGGTTTATTAAACGTCTAGTATTACCATTCCAAAGTCCATTTCCCCCATAATCCAATAGCTGGTAACTCGTTATCCCAGGAGGGGTGAATTATTTGTAAAAAACTCAGCTCCTCGCGGGATCTCTCGCCGTTATTTTTTTCACGCGGGGGTCGGAGGAAATCGTGTGAGACTTCATGATCAGTGCAAGTTAATGATTTGCTCACCCCATTAACCTACCGTTTCACCATGGCGGTCGTACGTGTCAGCAGTACAACTTGTATCCGGGTATGCTGGATCGGGCCCGATGTGTTTCGCCTGGAGACGGTTGGACGCCGGCCGAACTCGACGCCTTTAATCAAGGGACCCACAACGATAGCTCTAACTGAAAAAACTACGTTGCTGGCATGCTGGTCTTACAAAATTTTCGTGTCATGTATTCTATCCGCACTATATGGTCACGCGTGTTCCCAGTATTCGAGGCGTAGAGAGGTCGGCAGGTTATCAAGTGCATTAGCGAGATTGTTTGATGAGGCACGGCGTCTTAAATTTCCCAATTGAGTTGATATTTATCTCATGGCATTTCTGAAAAAAGACAATTAATATTTCCTGGGAAATTATATTCTGTGCATGTCATCCTCGAAAATGTTACGGCAGGACAAATTTCATAAAGTAAACACTTCTCCTTGGGTTAGGGGATAGCGGTTAGGATTATTTTAGCATTATGAAATAAACGTTTGTTTTAATAAAAATCAAAAATAAAATTAAAACATCAATGGAATAATCAAGGAAATATAAGAACGCGTAATGATGAGACTTGGTTGGTGTAGTATCCTAATACAGAAATGCATCTCCTGAAAACCAAATAATCCCGATATCCTCTCCTGCCTTCACATATTCGCACAACCAGTCACCATTAAAAAATGCATGCATGAACCGGGCCTTCATTCTTCTTGTATATCACATCGGTTTTTAAATTACTTCCTTCCTCACCGAGGGGCTGAATCCACATCGTGCAATAGTTCCACTATAGGTTTCGTTAAATCATATTGCGACGTCATACGTGATTACTAGCTCACGTTGATTTCACAGTAAATGTTTGGCAATTATGTGATTTTCATCGTCACACCGCCACATGTTTTTTCTAACGACGATACTGTTTTCCCTGGTAGGGTTACGTACACTCACCACAAATACGGTGATTGTGACAAATCCATGTTTGTGATATGTAATGTTTATAGTTCCACTTTACTGTTTAGAAAAGTGTTCGCTGCTCAATGGAAGGACCAATGGATCGATCTTACTGACGAAACTGACTCAAATGGACTAAGATGTGCGGTTCGGGATTCGGGTACCATGATTGCCGCCCTTTTTCGTGGCCATGGTGTGGAACCATGATATCGATAGCGGTAATACCATTGAGATGTCGACCTTTACTTTTGCATCACTATAATCGACCATCCACCAATATACGCAAGCGGCTTTGTGGAGATGGATCGTACAGGCACTGCCTTGCTTTGGAAACTCTCCAAGGTTAACTATCGAGAATTTGTTTGAGGCAGGGAGGCAATAAAATAGTCGTAGTCAACTAGCCCTTTGTTGTATTGTCAGGGTGAGGCTGGACACTCGCGCGCGTGGGGGTGTCAACTGATTGTAGAGTCAGGTCTAACTAATTCCTAACCGCCAGCAGGTTGAAAACTCATTACACCCCGAACACTGAAGTATATATGGCGATGTATTAGTGATCGGTGACCCGATTTTGCAAATATCGTTATAGGATAATGGATATATATTTATAGAATGACGAAACTGTATTTAAGTAAGTATTGACATTGTTTAGGTTCTTCATAGGTGATGGTAGACTTCACGTCACACCAACATGCGCGTACCGAGAGATTTGTCTTGATGAGGTGTGGGGGGTGGGGGATTGAGTCCGGAACCCAAGGAAGTGCGCCCTCTAAATAGCCTCACCCTCCCTATTGGCAAATAATAAAATTTTCTTGCCCTTAGGCACTGCTGCTGCAATACTTGCGAAATAACACTGCACACCTCTAACTGAACTGCACAATAAAAAAATCAGTTTTGTGTAAAATTTATTGCTCACCTTGGGTCCATGGGGTTCTG
The DNA here is from genome assembly GCA_026419785.1 of Sclerodactyla briareus. NCBI lineage: Eukaryota > Metazoa > Echinodermata > Holothuroidea > Dendrochirotida > Sclerodactylidae > Sclerodactyla > Sclerodactyla briareus. The sequence goes on along the minus strand of JAODTK010005822.1, from coordinate 429,609 downwards.
AGCCCCCCCCCCCCCCACTGAGTACGGCCACTGCTTCCACCAATACTGATGCGTCATGTATTTTGTTCGAAATTTAAAATAGATTTCATCCATTCCCCAGTTGGGACTTCCGTCAATGTTTTGCAGCGTTCAAGTGTTCTTCCCCGTACTAAAAATCACGTAAACACTAGACAACTAGTGCAATGAGTGAGTGACTGGGTCTGATGGTATGGTCTAGTCTGGGTATATAAAAGATTCGTCTCACTGCCTGCGGGGCGGGTGGCCCCCTCAGTCGGATCCTACGAACCCTTCAAGTCAACCTGCATTGGCCGCGTTGAACATGCAGTTTGAAACGTCTTTCACAATTCTATAGACTGAACGCACTGGTTGGGGCCCTAACCTCTTACCTATATGTAAGCTGGTGGATAGGCCTACTGGGCCTTTCGGGGTGGCTTCAGCAGGCCATACAAGTAACCCCTCTTATAACCTACGGTAGGAAACACTGCCGACAAAACCCCGCCTCTCGGTAATACTCCGCTACTGTGAATCTCTGGGGTGACCCTCTCATACCATGGGGTTTGAAATCCTGGCAATGCATGCATCATCACACCGCAGTTCATTGTAGTAGTGAAAACCCTAACAGCCGCTGGCCAGTAAGTTTCACCCCCAGTCCAGGTGATTCGATTAAGAAACATTCCCCTGTTATCCATCCCCATCCATGCCCCGTCAAATCATCGGTACTCTGAAACACTACCACGCTAAACACGGACTTTGCATTACAAAGTGTTTTCTCTGTTAACATGAATAACCATCTGAAATGGTACAAAACAGCGATACGGCCATCATGAGGAACATCAACTTCACCGATCCAGTTGAAACATTCCCCCGTCACGGTGACAGAAGAGTCGCAGTTTTAGTCTAACTTAAGTGCTTAGAACAAGGTCATGATGAGAAGTACCCGCGGTAAGCCACTGCAGATTCACCTTTAACTGGACAGCCAGAGCCGATTCACGATTTTTTGTGAATTACTATTGCGAGAAGTAAAAATACCGGTAAACATTCATGAACCTATAAACTTGGTTCAAAATTATAACGGCCACAAATTGTTACAATACGGCGTCCCCGATTTTTGTTCGTGAGTTCATCATGCAGTTACGCTTACGCTAGTGTTCACGCATACTTGTCAGGCGCAGTCACAAAGAGTTGTCCCTCAGGGGAGTAGAATAACCCGACTGTCATCCTTATAACCGTCGTCAGAGGTTTCGGAAGAACTAGAACGCGACGAAGAGAGGTCGGATTGTCGTGACCCCCGACTGCTTTAAGGGCCTCCGTCCATACATAACGTATTTGTCCACACAAAAATTGCTACTTCGTCAATGGTTGGGGGGACACCCAACTATCAAGAAGTGGCTGCGCCTTGGCGTTTTGCATGAGATCACTTGTTGCTATACCTCCGTATAGCCCTCGCATTTGCTTAATTGGCACAAATAGTTAGGCAACTATTATAAACTCGCAACTGCCTGCATTCATCATTCATCAGTTTTTACTTAGTTCTTCATTCTTCACCAGGTCGTCACAACCTTTAGTTAGGATGCTGACTCCCATTCGTGCTTTGGATTGGATTAACTTATAGCTAACCTAGTTCAATATTCAATGAAAAATAATAAAAGAAGAATGGCAAGGATTCCAGCTCTCCAACAAGGCGATCGCCAAAAAGTGTCTCGCCTGGTTGTGCGATCGGTCACTACACAAACAACCAACTAGTTCAGCAGACCATTCTGCCAACGAACATCACATATTTTTCACATATAACACATAAAATTCTAAAATTCCTAAAATAACTGACCAATGTTTGACTTTCAATAACAAAGTTTTTTCTTCTTCATAACCCCCCCCCCCCCCCCCCCTTTTTTCCCATAAATACCCAAATTCGAATAAAGTTTTATCGCTCAGTCAACTCACTTCTTTGACCCAAAATCCACTAGAAAGGTTTCAAATCCCCTTACTTGCCTTAGCAGCCCGGGCTTACTTTGCTTTTAAAATCAAAATTTCCTTCATTATTCATTGCCTCTTATTTTCCAAGCAGCCAGGACATGCCACCCCCCCCCCTGCCAGGCAGCAAAACCTCCCCCAAAAATGTCCCAAAATATATCTTTAGGAAACCTCCATGTTGTCTATCTGCTAATTGACCTCGTTGACTATAATGACATATTCTAGACAAACAGTCACAGACCACTTCCAAGTACCAGGTCTTGAATAACCAAACATAGGTGATGACAGATTGATGGGCTGGCTCTTGACCCCTGCAAGCCCCTATAAAGACATGTGGGCTGCTCAGTAAGAGAGAAGATGTTCTATCAAGTTATTATGCCCCCAAATATGACATTGTATGCACAAAGTAATTAAACCAGAATGCAAGGCATTCATACTCGCGATAAAATGATGGGCATGGATAGGTGCTATCTTTTCATGTAGATTTTTTCTTTGAGGGAGTAACCCGAAGTAATTATATCCCCCAGCCTTGGGTGGGTCATGGGTACCCTGTCCATATCAAATGAGATTGACAGTCCCGTCCCCGCATTGAAAAAAAAAAAAGTTGGCCTCTGATGACCTTAAAATGACCTCCACTTTGATCAGAACAAATGAAGTTTAAATCCACCAGTTTCGTTCAAATCCGACCAAGTTTGAAAAATAATCGCATAAATCATGCAATTGACCTCTGATGACTGGAAATGACATTTTTCGGGACCACCGGTTGACCCCACCCACAATTTCGGTCCAGTCTGACGAAGTTTGAAAAACCGCATAATTATACAATTTGACCCCCTCGATGACCTTGAAATCACCGCAATGTTTTTCGGGATCAACTGTAATCCCTACCCACCAAGATTCTGTCGACATCGCACAAACTTATTCATATTTCGCATGAACCTCCAATAAAGGGCGAACATGCATATTGCCCACTTTCAACTCATTGAGATTTCATGGGGGGTGGACTGTGCACCAAGTTTGTGTCAATCGGATTTCCATCCATTCTTGGCGCTTCTTGGGTAGGAGAACATTTTTGCATCTATAAATGACCTTCGAAAGATGTGTTAAAGCACATCGAACCCCCCTCCGTCTCAGAAATTGTGCTGCTTTGTCATATGTCCCTAGATCTGTTTTTTGTGGCTCTGAAAGAGATTTTATTTCGCGGTAACAAGTTCCATACTCTGGCCAGTGGCTGAAGTGAATCGGTCATGCATGATTTTGGCCGCACAAAATTGCGGCCAAAATGTTGCAACAAGCTGTAGCTGCCGCCTAAAGGCTGACAAGCTACACCTGCGCCCCTCCGAAAAACTATTTGGTATTAATGCGACCATGAACCAAAATTGAAACTGGGTAAAAGAAGTTAAGAACACGTAAAAATAAACACAAACCAACATTTCACTATGCTGTCCTCAAACGAAAAAACGGAAACTGCGTACACGACAGGAATCGAACCCTGGCCGCGGGATCCGAAAACGTTAAGGGCTGTTGTGCCTTGTGCGATACGATCCGATCATCCGGTACGATAAATTTATCGGACGTCGGTTTAAATATTTTAACTTTTTCGTACGATAAATTTATCGGATGCGATACATTGCGCCCATGGCCTGATAAACTTTCGAAATTCTGCGGAGAGTATGGAACGCCAACCACCGGCTATTGCGGGAAGTTTGGCGTGAAAATTGGGTTTTAGTGATGAAAATCAGGGATTTTGATTAATGTTTTGGATAGTGACGTATCCGGGGCAGACATTAGAGCCTCTCATGAGCTTCTCGCCCTAGTTGCCGCCATGCCCGGACCTCGAAACCATTATTTCAGTTCGAATCCAGGGAAGCCCTCCCCATCTACAATCAGATAGTAGCGGCGTGACCAGTGCTCGGGGTAATAGGGACGGTCATGTTGCGCCGGCGCCCACGAAGTTATCCTGTGACATGCAAAGGCAGGAGAATATGCGTTTGTAAGTGAGTGGCCGGGGGAGGGGGGTTTGTGGCTGTTTGAGAGTGGAGCAGGGTAGGGATGGTTAGTTCCAGAGGGGCTCGATCCCCAGCCTGACATTGACGGGAACTTCACCCTTACCCTCACGTGAGGAAAGAGGCTGAATAGAACGGAAGAGGCAACGTAAAGATCTATATGGGGGGGGGGGGGTTTAATGTCGATTTAACGCCACGTTAATCATGTCTTGTAGAATTAGTGATGAAAGTAAGTAAGGTAAACAGGTGGAGCGTAGTGATTATTTTTACATTTATGTTCTGCTCAGCACCAAGCTCAAATTTCAGCTCAATTTGCTAAATTGACTCAATTGTCTGAATACTTTCTTGGCAACCTCAATTAAAGTCGTATTATTGGGTACCGATGCTAATTAAGACCGGGTGTCTAACTAAAGGGTAGGCGGGGATGGTGAGGCCAGCGTCTGATTCGTGATCGTCATTGCGCTTCTCCACGCTTCCTACAAGTACCGAGAAAGACACAGGGGGCCTGAATTGCTTTGATTTACAATTCTTGTACTGCAAAAACTCTGCCGACCACCAAGCTTATTCCACCGCCTAAGCGACAAAAGGGGAAAACTTGTGCTTCTCTCAACTCAAATCCCACCCCTACTTTCTTCTCCGTTATTTTAGGCGCCGAGACGTCCGATAATTATCGTAACGACATTTTAATCGCACAAGTGTGAACACTCCATCCCGAATAAATTTATCGTATCGTATCGATCGTATCGTATCGCACAAGTGTTAACAGCGCTTTACGCGTCACCCATACACCAGCCTTCGCGGTACGTGAATGTTACTGTGGATTGTGAATATATGTATCGAACATCTCGATCGAATGTATCGAGTGTATAGATGTGCGAAAATTTGATTTTGGCCACTAAACTAAAAGCTGTGAGTGTATGATTTCGGAGAAATTGGTTTGAAAAGTGATTGTAGGCAATTCTCAGGACCGTGGGATTTTCACGGACCTCAGTGAAAGAGGAATGCGCATCCTGTTTGTGACGGCTGTTCGTGCTTTGTTTTGTTACCCTCACTGCTTTTAATTATGCCGTGAGACTGCATGCAAAGGCAGTAAAATTCTATTATTTATTTTATAAAATATGCCTTTTGTATTTGAAACACAGCGTTTCATTGAATGAATAGCGCAGGATTCATGATTCGTGGGATCCACTGTATCGTTTCCTTACACAGTCAAAAACATCTAGGCGAACCCAATTCCTTAGCGAAGCACGTTCTCGCACTTGGTGGCCCTGGGCATGGCTGTGGTGTGGAAGCAGCTCGTCTCTCAATGAATGTGCTCTATTGACGTCTAAAGCGAATCAGCTTCCCTGTATTTTCGGACTGATCAACGCTCTATTGGGGGTTATTTTAGGGGCCCGACTACCTCTAATTTTAATTGCGCTAAACATCATAAATGATCAAGTCATTTTCCGATTCGTTGCAAATGAACCTGCTAATCCTAAATAAATACATTTTATCAGGTGTTTCCTCCGTAAGACGTCCCCGAGACAACTGTTGAAGCCGAGGTGTTCTATATCAACGTCTTTTGCCCTCTCCGACCCTGACAATGGTTCCAAATCTCGATTGAACGCTGTTCGGAGCTTTCCGTCGCTCCAATTCTGACGTAACCTGACTAGATTTAAACATATTAAAGCCAACTACAATGCGCATTCGCTGTCATCGATTGCTATAGGACTTTTGCACACGTCCCCCAAGAGAACGTTCATATGATAACATCACATTCCCTGGACTCATTTTATTTGAAGCGACGCGTCAAGGCTACAGAAATTGTAACCATCGCACCAACGACTACAATACAAGCGCTTTCACACATCGTCCTCGAAAATGGTGCGATCAAGGCACATATCCGGGGGGGGGGGGGGGGGGGGGGGGGGGGGCGGGGAGTGGGGGGGGGGGGGGGGCATGCGTCTCCAGCAAGAAAGAGGACAGAAAAATGTGGACTGTATTTTTGTAGTTCCAATCAACCTAATCAATGGTTGGGTAAGAGAGGTCTGCTTGTGGGCCTTATACACAGTAAATTGTAGCAGGAGCTATGGTTTACCTCGTTCCTCTCACATGCTTATTCTAACGAAGCTATTATAATGATGGAATTCCATCACTTCCATGAACATCAAACACATCAGATCCAGAAAATTTAAACAGACCATACCTCCTCTGAGTTTGGCGAAATTCTTACCAATTTGGGAATTTGAAAATCTTATGCAAATTAGGCACATACATGACCTCTACTGACCCAAGCTCACCTTTTAAATGATCAGACAAAGTGGGATCACATCTACCAAGTTCGTGGAAATCCAACACTTTCATATTTGCAAAAAAATATGCAAATTAGAACACATTAAATGCCCTCAGTGACCCCGAATTCACTTTTAAATTTCCTGCTCGGAACATGTAGAAAAACGCATATCCAGTTTCGTGAAAAGTCCGACAAACGGTGACAAATTTGCATAAATAATGCAAATTAGAACCACTTCAGTAGCTATTAAGGCTGACAATTTATTCAGTTCATCTACATGTCACCCGTCCTACATGCCAACTACATCACTACTGTAGGCACATACGGTTCTTGCATATCTTGCTAACGAGCCTACAATAAATTACATAATATATGCTACTTACCTAACCTTAATTATGACTTTGCTGCCCAACATTAATCAGATCGTGTACATACACCCAACCCCGGTGGCTACCTAACACAAAATTCGTCATAATCGGCCCTCAGGTTTGTGAGAAATCCTTCTAACACGAAGTGTGACACCCACACACACACACACACACACACACGCACACACTAACGACAAACATACACACACACACACGCCAAAGTGCCACTAAGTCTCTTCCGAATTTCATTCATGCGATACAATAAAACGGTCATCGGTGGATCTTTGCTGTCCCTCCATACTGTCAAGATAAATTACTCGTACTTATCGAGCAGGGCGGGACCGTCGAAGCGTTCCATAAATCAGCTTTACAATATGTGATGAAAGCTTCTCTCTGAATTCGACGCCTGCGCTAGCCACCGGTCATCAACCGGATAATACCTGGTTTTATCAGAGGCGCCCTCGCGACTCTAATCGCCCGATGCACTATCAGTTTAATGCAAGGGACCTGTGTTTCTTGAGTGCTCCCCATCGGGGTCCTCACTATTTTTAAAACGACTCGCACTGGATCGTTATGACGGTTTGCAATCAACTGGCTAAGTAACAGTGGATCTTCTTTAATCGTTTAATCTGAATTATCGTGCTTGGTTTCACCGAGGAAATGGACGATTTCTTAACGGTGCAATAAAGGCCAACTATCTTATACACTTGGCGTCAAACCAAGGTCGAACTATGTACTCGAGGGTTCACCGAACGACTTCGTGGCAGCAGTGCCAGTGTGGTGGAGCTCGGAGCAGCGTGGCTTGACGGGGTTCACGTCCACAGGACGGACATTTCGGACAAAATAAGAGATCAGAGCAAGACCCGAGTCTTGTCTGCACGGCAACCCGCGGGGAGGGAAACACACCAATGGACCATTACCGTAATTTTGTACCGTGATAGCGGAGCCGATGTTGCGGGGAAGAGACGGGCATTCGACGTAAGACCGCGACGATGTCATGACGGGCTTCCACAGCTGCCTAGAGTTTGAAGAATTTCTTAGCTCCTAGGGACATCCGAGAATTTGTTTGGGGCAGAGGCAGCAAATAGATTCGTAAACTAACCGCTTTGTTGTGAGTGATGGTACGACAAGGATTTGTATGGACCGCAGAGGGTACAAATCCCAGTCGGTTACTAGAGTTATAAGGATGACAGCGGGTGCCCGCGCTCAGGCTGGCAGTTTTATCTGTGTCCATGACCCGATTATTTCCGAACATTATTTACAAGTTACTGAACGTGTTTGAATAAAACGGAGACGAAAAGTGTAATGTCTTAAAATGTTTTCGTTGACAGAAAACAAAAGAAAAACAAACGTTTCGAATTGAGTAGACCCATCTGATCGGTGACTGGCACTTGGTTTAGAGTAGACGCTTGTCCGTGCCTGTAACATGGGGGAGACGCTTGTTTCTCGGCGTTCAACAACTTGCAAGCTATGCAAGGCTACAAGGAAAACTACAGGGAGCACACAGGAGACATCAATTTGCACTCAGGCACCTAATACTGTTCACTGTTACAGTTAAAGAGGCGATAATGCTAATGTGTCAAAGGTCATAGGGTACACTGGCCGCTCAGCATTGCACGTACAGGGCATCAAACAATCTTTCGCAACTCCCTCGACGGAATAACATGCGAAAATATGGGATGAATTGGTTGCGTCTTCAAAGAGTGGTGCAGTTCGAAAGTAGGCCATAACGTTGGAGCTATGGGGAAACCTTGTTCATCACCCACCATCTGTTCAGCGGTGAGCATGAGCACTCACGACCCTGGAAGAGCAGATCGCTTAAGCTTGTTTCATCTAATTGAGTTATTTCTGTTTATACTATGGGTTGGCTGTTAGTGCCATTGAAGAATATTCTGGTAGTTATTGTGGTGCGTTCTATAGATTTTAATACCTGGACGAACTTTATTCATATGGTATACTTGTTTTTACAGATTTCGAATTAGATGGCAACAACTATCTGACAGTACTCTATCCAAGCTCTATCAATCGAAAACTACACGTAACTCTACCTTCACAAACAATTTTAATAGTGTGAATCGTTAACAGGCCCAGTGTTTTTAAAAAAAATTGGGAACCCCCTCCCCCCCCAATTCGTGAAGAAAACGGGAAACTGAATCCATTTTCCACAGGCTCTACCACAAAATAAAAAAATAAAGGGGCACGGTATGCAAGACAATGATTGATACTTTAAATTAAACATAATTTATTGCCTCCATGTGCTTATCCCGGAAGGCTTTCCGGTGATCTGGGGGTCGTAACTCATACCAACCTTTTCTCTAATGATGACGCTCCGCTCAGATGGTCACATCATAAGTACCCCTCCCCCCCCCCCCAGATATTGCTTTAGCATTGCGCCTGGCACGTTTGGTCACCTCAAATAATTCATTCGAAGACTTGAGAACATGTAATGAACAAATGCCCTTCGTGGAGCCGGACGAAACGTCTGAGAGGAACTATTTTCCAAATGTGTCACGTGCGCTAAAAAAAAACGCAAAGCTGAGATCTTTTTACTGATAATTAGTACTGTCTGTCATGGTATGCCCCCCCCCCCCCCCCCCCTCCCCGCCCCCAGACCGCACACAACACGACAGACATCTCTGCTCGCGGGCACTCCTACAGTCACTCGGAGTTTTTTTTCAACCAGTGGGAATTTTGGAGCTTCCTCCCCTCACGGACTATGTGGCCCCCAGCTTCCGTTTCCTGGGTTAGAAGATGAATGACGCCGCGAGGAAAGTGATTTCAACAATCCGCTATTCTTCATTTTGATGTCATTTCATGGATAAGTGAATTTTTATCTCCTGCCACAAATTTACTACATTTCTGTATGAATTTTTTTCAGACGAAATAATTGTTTGAAGTTCACAACTCCATGCAATTGGACGTAACCAAAATGAACTATAAACATCAATTCAGCGCCTATATACCATGCAATTACGTGTCTTGATCATGTGCGTTTCTGCGCGTAAATCATAATAATCACTACTTGTAATAGAATGGGCTCGTTGGCTGCCTATAAGCTTGACATATACTCTTCCTTATTTCCTCGACCTGATGTTACGATACTGCGAATCGTTGGACTCGGACCATATGCTCAAGCAGTTGTAGTCGGTGGCCAGGTTAAATGTAAAATAACGAATATGGCTACTGAACAAGCAACAAACACTATACCATGTTCGGTGACTTTACTTTACAGTTACTTCATGTGCAGATTTGCTTTACTAATGGCACTGATAACCACAGTTACCATGGTGATTCACAGTCAATCTGGTATCACTTTCCCCCTTACATTATAACACTGCACTCAACGCAGGTGTGGAAACACTATCAGGCCTACACATTGATTTCCCCTTAAGAAATTTTTTCTCGGTTAGAACACTGGAAATAAAACAAATCCCGCCATGGACAGAACTAGAGATACGTCCCTCACAATCAACTTCACTGTACGGTTAAGAAAACATTCGTGGTAGCGCCGCATCAGCGAACGGTTATCTGCTAAGTTATGCACATTATTATTCTTCATCTTTATTATCAAAAATATAATAATTCATGGATACGTGAATTTTTATCGCGCTGCCACAAATTAATGATGACATTTCTGTATGAATGTTTTCAGACGAGAATTATTTGCTTGAAGTATAGGCCTATACTTTCCCTCTTCCAGGAGACTAACTAAAATACAGTGGTCCCGAGATCGTATAAGCTCGTTCGATAGGTGCCCGGCGCTGTCATAGAAACCCAAGTGTTGTCAATATCGAACCCACGGGATGATCAGCTGTGTCGATGTGTCGATGGGACAGTATACTTCGCTCCCGATGCCCCACCAAACCGTTAATGGGGATTTGTGAAAAAAACAGCCGAAGTCCACTCGGCCTACATTTATTTGAATAATTCAAGTTAAATGAACAAGCTTGTGTACATGCAAGATCTATTCATGCCGGTAGATGATAATGATGCAGTTCCGTGTATATGCAAACTACCGGTATATGAAGTGACCGAAACTGAGCCGAATTCGACGTAATATTTATATGCTTGATCGTCTAAAGCAAATGCAAAAGTTATTCTTGTTCACATGAAAGTCGTGTGGATGTGGTCTATATTTGGCTGTGAGAATTTCACAGGGGAGCCAGGGTTACCGGACGTCAGACATTTGTCTAAGTGCGAAGTTTGTGCAATTTCTGTGCAATTTTTAACTTACATGCGGCGTTCCGATGTTGGTCATCTTCAGTTCCAGGTAATCACGCGACAAGGCGAGGACATATGTGGCGTCGCTCGAAAAACAGTTATGTTCGGTTGTTGTGTCAGTTGTTACTCGTACACACAAAGCAAACGCACAAAGAACGAGATAGAGTTCTCGTGCTCATTTTGCATCCACCTTATTAGTAATCCATGTAGCCACGTATGTAGGAACATGCGTGCAGTAAAGACATGAATACCATAGCACACACATTTATTGTTGTAATGTATCACTATGAAGCAACAGGACTAGCGACTGTGGACAAGAGGGGCAGCTTCATGAAAATTGCGAGGAGGCAACAATCCGCGTGTTTGCTATTTTGGATGTAATATATCGAATGTCACATGTCCTTGCCATGGTCCAAAACTGTGATGACCCGGTTTTTTGTCATTATTGGTCCCAGAGTTATCATACAAAACAAGGTAGTCAGATAGTAGGTAGGTGTTATGTTAACATTGAAAGGCGAAATTTCACCCTGTAGAGTGGCGGGGGATGAAGATTCGGTTTGGTGTATTTCTACAACAAAACAAAAAGTTGAAGTTATCTGCTAACGGAGTGTGAGGGGTTTACATTCGCTCGCAACAGAAACCGTCAGCGCTGATCAATATGGTCCAATACATTTCCGCGTGATCGCTTTTAATTATGGGGAACGTGTTTAAAAGGCGCTCTCAGTGGCGTAAGGACGGATAGGCAGAAAAACTGTCGGATTGAGAGTGAGGCCCGGTTCGAGTGCTATGGACAGGGCACGGGCCGCCCGGAAAGTGTTTGTCATGCAGGCCGGCGCAGATGTCACCGGATCTGTCAGCCGTGTGTATTGAATTCGTTGTTATGTGTTTTTTACGCGCTTTCCCATAGACCAGCGCTTTCGTTAATTTCGCCGTTAAACAGACGCAATGAAAAATATTTAATTTTATATAAATGGTACATACGCTAGGAAAGGGAAGAATCACCCGGTGTACACTTCGGGTGAGGGAACAAATATCTTTGAGAAAGGGGGTAGGCTGAGCTGTAACGACATTAAATAATTATACATTGAAAGTACACTAAACTTTCGCAGGAAGTCACCTTGACACTCATACGATTTATATCAATCTCCAACTTGGAAGTTATTGAGCGCCGTCGTTAGCACACAAGCAGATATGATACCAATTGAACGCGCTCGACCTCCTTCGCTGGAATACTGGGAACACGCATGACCCCGAAATAGTGAGATAGAAATAACTGCCCGAAAAATGCGTGTAAGACATCGCAACAGTTGTTTACCGGTTGTTAAACGCTAATCGTGATGGGTCCCCTGAGTAAAGGCGCGGAGCTCAGCTCGGCGCCAGTAGTCTGTGGGCGGGACACACAGGGCCCCCGATCCAATACGGCGGGAAAAAGTTGCATACGACACTAACGACCCGCCACGGGACAGTTGGGTAATAGGGTGAACGATATAATTATTGACGTGCCAAACTCCCTCTAAAACGATTACCGCCCCGAAAGGAAATCACTGAAAAGTCCCGGATGATAAATCGGAAGTTTGGTTGCCAATTAATTCTGCCTCTCCTGTGATATTTCGGGTTGAAAACAAACCTTCTTTTCGGGTGCGGTGTGTTATCGGATCATGCGGAGAAGGAATTGTGATTTAATGGGAGGACTAGAAGATCCCCCCATTATACCGGCTGCTATGACACACGGCAATAATCAAAAATAGTAACGCATAGTTCATCTATGAATATATTATTGTTCCATCGCTTATAGATTGTAATGCGGTCGGACTTCACGCGCAACTAAAGTAGACCCTGCGACTCAACCTCGAGGACGGAAAAGGTTACCACAATGGTAAAACAAGACAAAATAAGAGAGATTATTCCTTAATCGAATATGGACAAATCTGTTGTCCAATAAATTAGATACAATTCCGTTTGTGATAAAAATACAGTCTGAATTTTTCCATGGCCAGAAGGGTGGTGGGTGTGTTGTTTGGTGTACGGCGGTTGGTAGGTTCGGGTATTTGACGTTCTATAATCCCATACTGACACAGCAATGCACAAGATTAAATCCGATACACAAACACACGGGATCGATAGACCTCAGGAAATCTGCGGAAATACCGGCCGAGTTAGAAAATACAAACGAACAATGAACTCCCGACCGCGTACGATTGGAGTGTAACTCCAACACGGCGTTATCTCGATGGCAGTCTGTCATAATATCAAAAACAGGTAGGTTGATAGGTTGGTCGGCTGTATTTTGACATTGAAAGCGAAATTTCACCCCTCGTAAAGTGGCGGGGATGAAGATTCGGTTTGGTGTATAAGAAGATTACTCCCCATATACTGGCTGCTGTTGAAACACGGCAATAACAAAAATAGTTGAACAGCCCTAGTCATTTATGAACTATATATGTCCATGCATAGGATTGTAATGCGGTCGGACTTCACGCGCAACTAAGTAGGACCCTTGAGAATCAACCTGGGACGAAAAGGTTACCCACAATGGGTAAAACAGACAAAATTGAGAGAGATTATTCACTTACATCGAATATGGACAATCTGTGTCCAGAAATAGAACAATTTCGTTTGTGATAAAAAATACACTCTGATGAATTGCATGGACCTATAAGGGTGTGGTGTTTTGTTGTGTTATGGCGGTAGGTTCGGGTCGTGGGGAGTTGCGTAGAAATATACAACGAGAACAAATGAAAATCCCTAACAGCGTACGATTGGAGTGTACTCCACAAGGGTATCTCTGATTGGCAGTCTGCATAATATCAAGATTTTGCCTGACATTTCGAATTACAATACAAAATCCCACTTCTTCATCCGGTAGTAGAGGCGACAGAGGAACAGCAAGAGCCATAAATAGCACACATAGGCCAGAGTGACACGTGGTCGTTGTTGCACGTTCAACCACACTCAACAAATGAGGAGAATAGTTAGCCAGACGAAACGCAGTTGACGTCATGAATCAGGCAACTACCATTCTTCTTACCCGCCGTCTCCCCGAGCACCCAGATATTAGACACACTGTCCTACCAGTGATGATGCCCGTGAGGTAGTCAAAAGGAATTCGGTCTCTGCTTCCGCCAAAGAGTAACAATCATGGAACTTGTGCAGATATCGTGAGACTGCTAACGCAACAACTATCAAGTGACTTCCTGACAGACACATATGCCAGCCCGAGGCGTTCATAAACGATACAGAACCGCTGATACACTAGGCCAGGTGAACAACCGGCTACATGCGCCCCATGCTCCCTCCACCCTGCCCACCTTCGGCTTCGTCAGCCAACTACACTCTAATTGACCTACCTGAACAGGTGAAGTACCATCAAGTGGGGGGGGGGGTATAATCTTACTCCATGGGACATGGATTCGCCTCCCGACTGAGTGACCCAAGGGTCCACTGGATCTGGATCCATCCACATCTCAACAAGTGATGCAGCATCATCTCCGAAATCAATATCAGAAACCCTGACTTCCAATTCCAGTCCATGCTGCAGGTGTTGTCAGAGTCAGACACCATTGTCTCGCCCGCGAGACAACGGGGGGGGGGGGGGGGGAGGCAGAAACACCACCGCCTTCCGAATCTCCCGCTTCTCCGTAAGACAGGCCGGGGAGTCAAAATGCTACCCACTTTTTTTTTTTTTGGGAGGAACCCAACTCTACAAGTATTGATGGACAAGCCAGTGATGACGAATTCTGTTCCAAATTGACATTGAGAGGAATGTACACACCATGTATAGGTACGAAGACCAGACTATCGCCCCTCCGTTAGGGTAGGACCAATCAGTCCCCGTATTATGGGCGTATCCCAGAGTTGTGACGACCCAGAGCTCTAAATCTAGCAGTAAGACAAGCCCCTGCATGATATGAGGACGGCGACCAGCAGCTAGATCATCTGGCATCATTCAACCCTCAACTATACAAGTGGCAGAGAGGTCGATATTCCGCGTTTCGCTTTCAACACACTCTCACTCAAGACAGTCCCTAAATGACATCTGTCTCCTTTTGCCACATAGCTCTCAGAGAAATGCTATCATTATTTGCCATAGAGTAGCATTACCCTGCCATGCATGTAGGTATATACCAGCGAAATTATATAGGCAGATGTGATGGGAATTGGGCTTATACTGAGTACAATAGGTGCATCCCTACGGTCAGACAATGAGGGAACGGTAAAATAAAATTTCAAATAAATTTGTAGATCTGGATACTGAATCTAACCATGCTGCGGTGAGGAGGAAGCCCAAACGACCCAAGAACGAATAGCTATATCGTGAAATTTTTTTTGATTCGATCCAGGGTGAACGCGTTGCGTGACGTAGACCCATTTACCTATCGGAAATGTTATGTATACGAAAAGTGCAGTAAAAACTCCAGTACACTGACCCCAGAACCACAAACTATATAATCATGTTGTTGCAATAGACGATCGTTGAGCCGAGGTCATTAAACCACCTCACGACCATTTCGAGGTTCGTCCTCTTTCCTTTGGTCTGAAGAATTCCACCTCCCATGCATGCCCCCTCTCTAAGTCTGTCGGAAGTGGGTTTATTGCATCCCTCGACGACAAACGTGTTCGAGAAATGTTCTCTAATCCCCGAGGCCCGCTATTCTGGGTACAGATCGGGTGGCCGCATGAATTTGCCACATTAATGACTGTTCCGTTCTGCACATATGAATTTCAAGGAATCGGTATAGACATATACGGTACAGCTGACCTGTGCGTCATCTGGTAATGGTAGAATATGCAATTTAAATGCCCCATTTCAGGTTACCGCACTTGTTAGTTGCTCAATTTATCAAAACAGGCTGGGTCTACGAATCAGTGAACTGTAGACTAGCTAACCCCTTCTATCCCACCTCTGCCCACTCCGAAAAATAGGCTATATAGGTCATCTAGCAATTGGATAAATCCGGGCTAGTCACCGAGCTCGTCACCCATCACCACCCAATCGATATGACGGAGAGCAAACTATAGCCTTCACGTTGAACGGTGTAAAACCAACTATACTTCAACCAAACTAGTCAGACTAACCAATTCGCGACCATCAAATAGTCGGGCTGGCTAGTTTCAGTAGCTTCTGAAGTAGTCTGAGCAATGGTGATTTAAGCTATAAGAAATTCTCCGATCGTTTGTCGAAGTAGGGTTCATATTTCTCAACCAAAAGTCACATGGCAGTCCATGCACTCCATGCAGTCCCTATCTTCTCGTTTGGATTGTTTTTTTTTAGCAGGTTTAGGTTGGGGTGGGGGTCAGGTCTAATATTGATTGTTCAGAATGCTATTATGCGAAATATACAGATTGAATTTACCATACCGTAAACCCATCAAATAACACACGCGACAGTCCTGTAAGGCAGCATTGACAAAACAGACCTTCGGAATAACTCAGGCATATCGTTTTCGTTGACCGAATTTCAGATTCATTACAAAAGACCATGTCGATCGAACCTATACCAACCGTGATCCGTGAAAGTGTGATAAGGTGACTTCTGACCTCATGATAGTAAATCTGGCCCCAATCGAGTTCTCCTTTATGCCGGGGAAGAGCGATTATTAGCAGTCGCCCGTATATTACAGGCATGGAACAAAATTAAGGGGACACGGTCAGGTGCCAGCAGTAAATTCACTTCGTCCGCCCTGGCAGGGCTGTAAACACCGTGACGAGGCTAAACGGTCTTAGCCCAGGCGTTGACGGAGAGGGCCTTGTTTTCACTCCGGCGACAAACTGGGTAATTTACGTGTCTCCAGTTTTAATTAAACCGGGTTGTATGTTGTCAGAGCGGTCGTCTGGGTGATATATCGCTCGCAAAATGATATACTGGCTCCGCAGTAAACCATTCTCGCCTGCTTTGTCATTAATTCATCACGGCTTGTTAGTATACATGACATACAAGTGCCCCTACTATTTGTTATGCCTCCGCGGCGTTTTAAATCTCACTACATGACTACGATCAGTGCAGAAAAAATATTGCCCTATCGCCTACGATTTGATACTTGCTCACGATTTCGCGCTTCAAATAGGTATATCACAACTACGTCGTTTACACCACGTACACGACCTGCTAATAGTATATCCACCCGAATCAATGTTCGGGTTACGAGACCGCCATACCTACATTGTAGAGGCACAAGATGTGAGGCTGGTCTCGGTCTCGGCCTATCCGGTCTCGACTACATCCCTGCTTGTCGTCTCTCTCGCTAGACGTTCATTACGAGATACTGGGGCGGCGGAATCCGAGGGGTAGGCAATTTGCATGTTGCCGTTCGCTTCAGTTACTCCCACCCCCACACGGTTGAGGTAGGCCTACTGACAAAAGGCCATCGCTTCATTTCGTGTGTACCTGGTGAGGGTTCGATCCTCTGCTCCGCAAGTTGACCACGGAACAAGCGCAAGTTGAAACTAGAATTGAACATAACGTATAGTATGGGCGACTAGGCAGATGCGCGCTCCATTAATTAAGGCCTGCGCTAACCGAGATATAATTATAACTGTAGATTGGTTAGGTCAGTGCTGTAGTGGGCTACTCAAGTTTGGACTCGAAATTCGCAACTACGGACTCGTGACTCAGTGTCATTAGACTCGACTCACCTTAGGGACTCGGACGCAGGAGTTGGACTCACCCGTCCGGACTCGGGCTTTGTAATTGTGATGAGTCCACCAAAAAACACTTCGATAGTTTTCTCTAATTCAAGGGTTGAAGAACAAAAGCATTGTCCATTCATTGTGAAGGCAACATATTCAATACGACACACGGTAAAATTGACGCGATGATGCTTCAGATCAGTCTTGCTGCTAATTATTAAAGGTGGTCATGGATGAATATCTTAAGTAAAGCAGGCACCGAGAACGTGAACTTTAGTTGACCCCTGTAGTAAGGCAGAGTCTACAGGGTTCATATAGGGGAGAGAGCACAATAGCCAACACAATGAAATGCTATATATTTACTGAATACCACAAGGTTATGCTTCTCTGACAAATACTAACGTTAATAATATTGCGCAATCGAAAAGTTTCCTTTTCGGAAATTAAGGCCAATCCTCACGCCCACGAAAATCATTTTACTGATATGTTCTAAAGCTAATTAGTGAACTTCGAGTAAAAAATCAACTAAATTGAAATGATTCTTGTACTCATTTTCCAATTTTAGGCCATCGAATTTTTTCGAATGTGAATGTGGTGCGTGATTTACTCAAAGTCCGCAGCTGCGCTGCTAATCAATCTGTACAGTTCAGCTCACCATTCTTGAAAAGTCACAATTCGGTATTTTATAGAGTTGGTAATTGCCCTGAAGATTTTATAAAAGCAATTATAAGAAAACTTCAAGAGATCTTTTCCCAATACAATCAGATCCATCATCAAAATAATCAAGTGAATTAGGGGTCATATTGGAATATCTTCCATCCAGTTGCTCAATTACACTAAATAACAACTTACACAGCCAGCTGATCGAAAACCGGAATACCAAATTTCGTGCAAATAATAATCCATGACAGCCTTCAATCGGACCGGTGATTGTAATTGACTATTCAACCTTGTTGAAGCATGCTGCCGTCATTTGTTTTCCCTAAGATGGTTGTAAGCAATTAAGTCTTTCTCGTAACTGGAAACTCGTCCTGGAATCATAAATAGGATTGGGTATAGTCGGGTTAGAGCAGTTTACCTGTTTACTGACAGTTATATAAATATGTCCGAGGTATTTGAGAAATCATGTTTTGGCCGGTAAAAAGGGGCATTGCCACTTTCTCAATATTTGGTTTGAAACCCTGATTACCCACAGCAATCTTGGAAAAAGAAACATTCGGGCAGTGGCCGGTTCCTTCCAGTCGCATCATGAGCAGTGTTCGACGGTTTGTCGGAATATAAATCTCTTTGACATTTTAGGCAGTGGTGGGTCTTGGACTTGAACGTTCGGATCAACCAAGCATCCTGATGAGTCCACCACTTGTGAGGAACGGAAATCGTGATTTGAATTTGAATTGTTCTTACAATTAGGCAGGCTTAATGTTCACATTGTAGACATTGTCGTGTGGCCTAGTTTCGCTGAGTACGTTTCTGTATGTATCTCTAAAACGCAGCAAATGCTAATATTCTTGGACGATCTCTGCAAAGCTGCATTTGGATAACTTTGCTTGGACTGTCGATCATCTCTAAAACGCAGCAAATGCTAATATTCTTGGACGATCTCTGCAAAGCTGCATTTGGATAACTTTGCTTGGACTGTCGATCATGGGTGGGAAACTGGTGGAGTTTAATAGCCTGGGTCGTTACGTTAGGGTGTACATACGAGTGTACTGATACCGCTCTGCCATTCTTCCGCCCCTTTCGGGTGGAAGAATGGAGGAGGGCCATGGTATCAGTACAGCTTTGCAAGCAGACATTACGGGTTCGAATTCTAGCAGTCACCGGACGATTCACCCTTGTGTCTTGGACGGACACAAGGAAGGACTACATAAACCTTTTAATATAGTAGCGCCTATGGCTACGACATGAAAGTAACAAAATTATGTTGGTTAATAAAGTAGGTCTACTGGTACAGTTCGAGTAATGACCTATCATTTTTATTGCAAATGAAGTAGTATTTTTACCCACTATATTAATGAATAGGCCTAACCGCATATTACTATAATATTTACGTGTCAAGGTTACTCCATTTATGGAGGGATTGCAAGCATTAAAAACAATGCTGATGTTACTACCAATGATGCAGTCACATTTCCTTCTAATTGAGTACAGCGACTTTCGATTGACACGTTAAGAATGTTGTCCACTTGAAATACAGATTAGTAGCCTGTAGTTCCTCTCCAGTAGAGTTAATGTAAATAGTTAGATAGAATCAATAGAAAGAATAGAATAGAATAGGATAAATAGAATAGAATTAAATAGAATATTTACCATCATGTCGTCAAACGGAAATTACAATAACTCAATAATCGAACAATTCGCGTTTAAATGTATCCAAGTAAGTGAGCGTCGTGAAGGTGTTGTGGAATTAATTATTTCCTTGAAGTTACCATTACAGTGCATGTCAGTCTGAAATGTTACGACAAGTACACATGGACTCGGACTTCCACTCGGACGCATATCTTGGGCACTGAACTTGGACTCACGCTGAGGGACTCTTTGGACTCGGCAATACCCCACGGTGGCTAACTAAGCATGCTGTATGGCCGGTTAGGATCATCAAGTACTCCACGGACGGCAGGACAATCAACTCCGAGGGTAATAGGTATATATAAAGCATAAATTGTTTCAAGTTTGAAGGTAAATTAATTACCTGCTACATAAATCGCTTGAAACTGTTTTCACTTTTTGAAATCCGTGGGAACGTTGAACATTATAACGGTATGTAATAAACGTAAATAATATTTGAGTGCAATTAACATGCACGTGTCGTCCCTATTGATTTAATAGGTTATTACGGAACCGATTAACATGGGCCCTCGTGGAGTGTCTTTGAATTGGGTCAGAAGTACCATGCTGAAAATGAAGCCCCTGGTAGCTCAAAATCTTGAACCATCATGGTACATTGAACTGACACATCGCATCAGCCAGTGCCTATAGCAAATTCCAGATCAACATTCTGGAGGCGCATGAATGGCAGGCCGGTCAGCAACGGACCCAATTTAGTGTGTACTCAATGTGAAATTAATAGCGGAGTGCCTCATACTGTTAATGGTCAGTAACTGTTCATTTATCTATCAATGAATAGAAAAAACAATAAAAAAAAAACAATAGTGTAAACAAACGTTTCGGGGGCTTGGCCTACACGTTTCGATTTAGGTCACGTCCATCTGTCCATCTGGACGATAAGATGATAACTCACTTACGGTCATGTTCCCGCCTGTTGGTTTTTACAGGAATGTCACCCAGAATTAGAAACACTATCGTCCGCTGGAATTACATCCCACTGCGGGCGGTTTACCCCGCGTACATAAAACATACACCGGCGTTGTTAGTACACACGTCGGGCGCGAACCCGGGGATCACTTCCCGTGGTCGGGAGAGACATGACATCAACGACAGGGAAGTCAACAAATTATTACGTCTCGGGTTTTCGCCCTCCGGCGCTCGACGGGTCCGTTGATCGAGGCAGGGTTGCCGGCCTGGCGTTCTGTAATTCTTCTACGGTATACGGTACGTGTTGAAATTCACACTTGGGCAGGACGGAAATCGAAATAATCCTCTCATATTGTTCCATACTATAACAGTCCCCCTAAAAAGGATCTCTGGAAAAAGTCGACGAGGCTATTGCCACGAATTTCACGTTTCCCGAGATATCGGCGCAATTTGCCCAACAGCCGAAAGACTCCGAAAAAAACGTTATATCGGAATATGGAATAAAATTCTGAGACTTTCCCCACCGTAAGACTGTGCATATCACCCCATATGTCTTGAATGAAACATGAAATTCCTACGTAAAGAAGATATATTGCGCCCTCACATCACACATACAGGAAGAACCCAAACAGGGGCAAAACGAGACGCAAGGAGGTGCCAGTCTTCAGTTTATACTCACATCGCTACTCCAGTTATTGCACAACAGCACACATATAACCTGGATAGAATGATAGACAGAGACGCTAATTTTAGGGGATTATCAGATTCCAATTTTATTGGGATCTTGGTGAGTCGGCGTGGGAAAGAAAAACTGGCAACCTGATTTGAGTAATCTATAGACGGAAGAAGGTTAGAGAGAAGGGAGAGAAGAGACGATGGGGCGTGTTCGACTGTTAATTGGACAATTAACTACCGTGATCGTAGAGGACAAGTTGTTAGCTTGTCGACTTGACTCCTCTGTCACCTTCCCTGGAACTGCAGAAGGTCAAAAGGGAGGAATGGAAGAATCATCTCGCGTTTTAAAAACAAAAAAGGAGGATAGGGGTGTCCACTTTGGGTTTGCCCTGTCCGACCGAGTGAGCGACTTAAAAGCCCGTAGGGCGTTATGCACCGTCATTCGATGGTAAGATATAGGTTTTGACGGACGGATGAAATTGACCACGGTCTGACGAACGCACAAGTGTTGGCGCTAGGGCAGGGATTCCTATTTTGGATCCAAGTTCTAACGCATCTTGAATTCTTCAAATAACGGCCTCTATAAAGGATAACAAATTTAAGAGAGACCTAAAAAACACCTTGATGAGTGGAAATAGTAACTTACCCTCCGAGCTTCCCAAATAGGTATCGAGTACTCCAATGATGATATTTTATTTTCCTCTCTTTTACATCCTTGTTACCCTACCTTTCTCTCCATGAAAACCGCTGTCTCTTCTACCGTAATTTGTCGTTTTTTATATATTTCTTTTGACCAATTTTATTCAACCGGTTAAGTTACCCAACTTACTTTTGGATCCCAAAGTCCCACCATTTCTCTCGTAATCTCCATGTTCCAGACGTCTCTATGTTTCGAGTCTCCATATTTCCGACGTCTCCTGTTCATGAGGTTTAGACATCCCGTAGTCGACCATCTCTATGTTTCACAACCCTTGTCCGACTTCTATATATTCCGACGTCACTATGTTCCGACAAAAGTGTACTTTTGTACCGACCGAAGATGTCATTGGGCCGACAAAATGTACTTGGCAACGATAGAAAAATTTTTCGGGTCAAATACATTTGTTCGGCGCCAGAGTTACATTTATTTTACCATCGGACAGATCGGTGACATCGGTACAAAGTACTTTTGGTCGGAACTTAGAGAAAGTCGATATACAGGAGCTGTCGGGATATAGATGTGTCGAAATAAAGATACGTAAATAACGTATCTATATTCCGACGTCTCCTATATTCCCCGACGAAAAATGTACTGGTGCCGATTTGTTGGAACATAGAGATGTCGGAACATGATATGTCGAATCATAAGAGATGAAAACCGTATCTGACACCTTTACTCGTTACTCTTCAGACTGTAAATTTGTTTCTTCTTGTGTTGAATAGAAGAGTAAATCTGATAAT
The DNA here is from genome assembly GCA_026419785.1 of Sclerodactyla briareus. Classification (NCBI taxonomy): domain Eukaryota; kingdom Metazoa; phylum Echinodermata; class Holothuroidea; order Dendrochirotida; family Sclerodactylidae; genus Sclerodactyla; species Sclerodactyla briareus. The sequence goes on along the minus strand of JAODTK010005822.1, from coordinate 406,771 downwards.
GAACAGTTTGCTTGGAGAGTGAAATAAATGAAATGAACTATGAAAACATTATTGGACGGAACAGGACAAGCGGTTGGTTGATGAATGTCGGAAAGTCTGAGGATTAGTTTGCCCTCCATATTCCAACTGGCCGCAATCAGTACAAGAAAATAACACCAACGTTCGTTTCCGATATACTCGTGGGACTATCCTGGACACTTGTTTTTTTGCCAACGCCATTAATCGCTGGGTGCTGTTCTATTACATTAATTTCTACCCATTATGATTAGAGAGTATGGCGGCATTCCACGATGAATTCAAAACATGGGAGATGGATTTTAAAGTGAATAATTACCCAAAGCTTTCATATTCTGACAGTGTATATTATTGAACACCAAAATACAAAGCTCCAAATATTTCCTTTTTCAACCCTTTGGTTTACTGCATATTTAACCTAAACGAGCCCGCATATCACGGACGGGACATCGCATTTCCAGCTAAGATCAAAATTTGTTTGATATTGGTGTTTGCAAAAATGCCCCAATCCTTTCGTGACGGCGTATTACTGCGGAATATTTTCCTAAGATGGGCATGCAAACTTAAGTTCTAGTTTTCACTTTTGAATGACTATTGCCGTAATGTCAAAAGTCGAATTATTCGACAGGGTTTGATGGGCTTCCTCCTCCTTAACAACATTAATCTGTTAATTGGCTCATCCCTCTTAAAAAGGCTCATTCAGGCCTTTTAGATATCCGAGAAAAGAGCATCAATGAGATTGAAAATGAATACCATCGTTCGATACCTATTCTACAAGAAATGACTTCGTCAAATCACAGCACTTCACATCAACTGTTTATGGCAAAAATAGTGATCGAATCCTTGATTTTTCAAAAGAGCGGCCGGGCCGTACAAATATAATCTGTTCGCCACATGGATCTATTCCACGAATTACTAATTTGGACCTATAATATTTATCGTCAATCATAAACAGATTTTTTTTCCAATTGTTTTTCCATATCAGTCAATCAATAGATTACTACAGTATGGGTAAATTCGTGGACATGACAAGAGTTGAATTTGACCTTTTAAGAAAGTAATGCATTGACTCCGTAAAACCTCCCTAACTATTACTATTCCCACGGTTGCAAGGAAGGGAAATGAACTGGTCAACTTGAAATTAATGTTCGGATGAACATTAATTAAAAAAAAACATGCTGCGGATATTTCTTTCAAATACTGTGAAGAGGTAAATGTTTTTCCCCTCATTTGATATCTTATCCGTACTCGAAGGTGTACGGCAAAATACGAGACTTCACTGATTGATGTACAAAAGTGGCAATAATTAAAATGAAATAGTAACTAGTCCATGAAAATGTGTGACATTCGTATTAACAAATACGGTACGCATAATATCGAGACGCATTAGTTGGCGCACTGTTTGACATATTGGGCGTCAACTACAATCACCAACATTTAGCCCAATCAGGGAGTGTCCTTGTATTCTCCTTTCCGTTCTAACAGTGGCATTCCTGGACAATGATCCACTGTTTTCGAAGTTTTCGGATTCCTCAACGTTTTCTACCCCTTATCGAGTCGCGTCGCAACTTGGGGGGCCATGTCCGAGTCAGCACACCCCCCTCCCCCACGTGCCTCGCAGCGATATACGCGCGCAATACCGAACTCTGAATGTACACGCATACCATCACTGACCGCAGAACAAGCGGCGAACAAGACTGGGCAGAAAAGACATAGCGACACCGTCAAACGGCGAACATACCAAATCGTCTCTCCGTAACCTTTGCGACACTTCTCAATTAACACCTCGCGGTGTGGATCGATCGTCCAAACTTTCTTCTTTCTTCTCCACTGTTGATGTTATTCATAAATGTTCACCGTATTAAATAAATCGTTTTTGGCAACCTGAACAAGAAGGGCCAAAGTAATTATATCAACAGGGCCTTGATCTTTGTCGGGGGAGTGCCCCCGGGTATCCCCCCACTGAGCTCACAGACCGGGCGAGCATTATGGTCCTGCAGTCATTACGCTTGACCCGAGCTTTGTAAGATGTATTGGCAAAGAATCGAGGCTAAATTTGTCATTTGATCGACACGATTGTTTCTGAGAATTCAGAGTTCCGCGGAGAAACGAACCAACTGTTGGATTGTATCAGAATTGCATGGGCATTTCTCTCTACCTCATTTATTTAAAAGTAGTTGTGCTTAAGGATTTTCGATAGGTACGGCAAAATTAGAAACGGCGGGCGAACAGGCCTCAATTGACGTCGGGCGGGAGAATAGTAGAGCGGGGTATCAGTGTCGCGTGCATGCAACAGGTCCCGGTGAGAATTCCAGCCGCCAGCACCGGGCGTCGTTTTCCGAAGTGGCTGTCTTTGCAGTTCGACTGGCGCGTGGTTCCTGGTCTGCTGTTGAGCAGTGGGCTGGTAATTTACGGGGGTTGTGTCGGGGCACTTGCAATAGGTCTCGTCGGTCGGCTGTGAGACAGTCGCGTCCGAAACATCTTCGCTCCTCCAGGTCTGAGAAAGTGGTCAGGTCCAGGAGTTCATGATCGTCCGTAGGATGGGGACGTGAAAAGTGCCGGTCCCGGGAGCGGGATGGTGTCACTCCCTGCCTCGATATCATCTGAAGCACTAGTCGAGAAAGGAAGCGCGTTGTCGCCGGGTGCTTCATCACGATCAAAAATTTCGGTTAGGGTTCACGATGAGTTAAATGGGCTTCCTGGAACCCCCGTTAGCAATCAAAATCAAATCAAAACCCGAAGTCGAAATTTTCAATTATTATCCCGACACACTGTAAGTGTTCGGCGGATATTTGGTTTGGGGGGTGTAGCCACCGTCTCCGCCGCAGCCGCCGGGAACTTTAGCGTTAGCGCAATAAACTCTTCAAACCGCTTTATCCGATTGATCTGAAACATGGAAAACATGTCCGTACCAGCCAAAAAAAAAAATCTCGGAGGAGTTCGAAAGGGGCGTCACTGCATGTTTGCTGCCCGCAATTTTGCAGGTTTGAACGAAAAAACCCACGAGGTAGTCCGATTACTGAAATTGGTGCGCCCGTGGGGGCAAAAGTTAGTCCCGAAAACATGGCGGTATTTTAAAGGTCACCAGAGTTCAAATTAGCGGTTTTATTCGAGATTTTTCTAACTTTGTCGGACTTGACGAAAATTGGAGAATGTGAACTACGTTTTGGTCTTGAAAACAGGTAGGGCATTCAAAGTCACAGAGGTCAAATTGGACATTAAACTTCAATGGCTTTCTTCAAAGGAGGGTTCAAACAAATGCCATTTATTCCCGGGGATTACACGTGGCGGTTACCCGCCTGACAAAGGTCTCGTTTTTAATGACATAATGTCGACAAAAATTGGCACCTCGGAAATGGTTTCAACAGAGAATGTTGGCACTAGAAGAAGTAAATAAAAACACATCGACACAGGGGTAAATGGACATTGATCAGTTGTTAACGTTTCAATCTAGTCCCGAAAACCCAAAATGATGAACTTTACAATTGTGATGCCGTGCTGTGTGTGGGGTGTGTGTGTGTGTGGTGTGGTGGTGTGGTGCCCTGCACCCTAGGTGCGGTTAGGGACCGGTCTCGAAGAGGTGGTAACTGAACTTGAGAAAACATTCTGCAATCTGTGTTTCAGTAACGAAACTCCTTCTGTCCGAGGACCTCCCTGTACATGTGTGGTCTGTGTGTGTGTGTGTGTGCTTGTGTATGACGCTTGTCTATGATCAGGCAAACTGGAAAGTTGTATATGGTTGGTATAGATTGCCAATATACTCCTTGATTCACTTGCAAACGGAATTGTACGCTAGTTTATGCTTGCAGGTGTTGTATGTGATGTGATGTGTTGTATGTCTGTAGATGAACACTATTCTGCGTTATTATGCCTATGAAGTTCATCAATAACTTATAATTGTTTACAACTTACCAGTGACCTCCCCCGGTATAGGTGAATTTCTGCAACATCTGAACACCGACAGTGATTAGTCCGCAATGATCAGGCACTTTGTGACAAGGTGCATGTCACTGAGGGGACAAAAACGCCATGCGTGCTATCAAAGGCAATTTAAAGTCACTCAGGGAGGGTTATGATAACTCGTAAAAGAGGGGGAGGGACATAGGCCTATATAATGGAACAAACAGTTTGCATTTCATTGTGAAATGCATACAAACCAAAGTAGGCTAATTTTGTCAGCCGTTCCAGTAGATTAACCCCGGATAAAAATTAGCGGGTGGTCTCGATCTTGTTGAATGCTCACTAATCGTCTTAGTATAGGCGTAGTATTTACCTGTTTCTCCTTCCTGCTCCTCCTGCAGCCATTCCTCCAGGCCCGGTCAGACAAAGGGTGGGGGGAGGCGGCGGTAGGGCAATAGTAGGGAATATTGCTCCCCAATTAAGCATTCCCAATTCCATTTTCTAAATCACTTACCTCACGGGAACATCGCCGAAAGAAAATACGATTGAATTGATTCGTTTAATTCAAAGAAGGATGTTTTCCGTATTAGCTATTGTTAGCTGCGGCACACATCTCCAATAATCAGAAACAGTTCAGTTTATGTTGCACACAATCGATCCAGAAACCCTCCTCGTACCGAATAGAGCACAACTACATCCATAAAACTATAAGAAAAGCCCATGATGGTCCATTACGTTAAATAGAAAACGGAAAAAATAGTAGCTGAGAAGTGAGGACTTGGCGTATCAGGAGATACGTACTTGAGCAGGATTTGGGGTTCAGGAAATACCAATATGAAAGGAGTTCCGTTTGACCTACATGAGCGTCATCCCATATTGGTTTGCGGAGTCGAGGGTGGGGGAGGGGTGTATAAACACCGGGACCTTGTCATGGTAGGGGTACCAATCCCGCGCAAGCTATATGTCCATATGATATAATACATTATTATTTTTACCATAGGTGAACCCCTTGAACCGTTGACCGATGTACACACAAATGCATATTCATATAGGCTACTTGGCACTCATGGTCGATTCCACACGTCAGGGTTCCCTGCACGAATATAATGAATCATTCATATACCAACCGCCTGCGCTGTGTGAATTTCCTTGGCCGATGATATGGTAGGGACTTCGCGATCAATTTTGTACATGCGTGTATATGCGACAGTGTGTGTGTGTGTGAGTGTGTGTGTGTATGTGTGTGTGTGTGTGTGTGTGTGTTGGGTGTGTTGCTATGAATGATGATAGTTGCTCTTACGACTGTCACAAGGACAAAGGGTAGTATCCAGCAAGGAATCTCGACGCAATTGCGTCCCAACATGGATTCCATGCAGAGTAGCTATCGTATAATTTGAACGCAACATCTTAAATTCAATATTCCGACCAACCGTGATCAGGGAAATGGTGAGTCCGGAACTTCGCAAAATTGTTTGTTCACAACAGTAAAGACAAAAGACGACGACTAAGAGTTGCTATTTGTTTGTCACACCGTCCACATACATTAATATTACATTGTTGAGGTTCCCTTCTCATTATACCCCTCTTTGTCTGCTGAATTCCTCCCAATTTATATTGTCAGAGAACAACTCAATTTTAACATCCCCTATTCCACCTTCCCACCCCCGCAGCCCAACTTCCCTTCCGGCCCCCCTCTTTCGAGACCGTACTCATGTGACATTTCCCTCTTGGAAAATCTCAATAAACGATGGCATAATATGCCATTAACAGGATGCATGGAAAACCCGTGCAATATACAGATGCTTTATTTGAGTCTCCGAGCCGGTCATCCGGGATTGCTTCTCTCTCAAACACTCCTTTCTCGGAGCCTCATAACGTGGTAATACTGCCGGGCACCCAACTCCACGGTTGGCTGGTTGCAGAGAGGCACCGCATTGCCGGTCCACATATTTTATGGGTAATTTTTCAGGATATTTCATCGAAAATCGTGGGAAAGTCCTATGGACTGGAAATCAAGGATGCATGACTCTATACAACTCTCATTCATAACATTTGGGGTATTTGACCCAGAACTCTGTCATACATGGTCAAAAGAAAAAACCAAACCTAATATGCTGGGATATCGGTCTGGACTTTGACCATGGGTGAGTTAAATTTGACCATATTTGAGTCAACGTTCGACCAGAAACGTGTGGCTTGGTTCTCGGCTTACCTAGTTCTTGGTCAACTACTCAGTTTATTTTCAAAGTATATATGTGAGAGTAAAAACCACTTTGAAATATAGACCTATTCGAGCATATGTCGAGTGAAATACTCGGAAAGTGTTATCTCGAATACTATTCACTCGTATAAAAATTACTTTTAAATTAGACACTGCCGAACAGAAGCTGGAATAGGTATAAGCCATTGTCATGTCAGAGTACCAGCATACTGGTACATCCCATCATATCAGCCTTTAACGCGTCACAACGACTGGGTTGTAACAGTAATTTTAGGGAGTAACCGACAGACGGTGCGTACCGAGAGATCCTCTTGAGGGGATGGGGGGGGGGGTCGAAACCAAGGGAAGTGCCCCCTCATAAATGGCCCACCCTCCCTATTGGCCAGATACTACAATTTATGGGCCACTTAGACACATGCTGCTACATATTTCCTAACTAACAGCTGCAAAACCTCTACTGAACTTGTCAAAGAATCCGTTTTTTGTGTTAAAAAGTCGGGATGGTACGGCCCCTGATCACAGACGAATTCTTACATGTCGTTTTTTTTCTTTTGAATGAACTAATTCTAACAATGGACGGGGCTATTCGACAAACTGGATGTCATATGCTTGTAGGTATGCATGCATGCCCGGTCTAAGCATAACATCCCAATCAATGGTCAATCTTCTTCAATCAAGTTACAAACATATACGAGAGCCAGCTCAATCGGAATCTTTTGAATTTTACCGCGAACAACAAACTTGTCGAACCCATACAATCCTAAAGCAGTGTCCTAACAAAACCAAAACATTACAAAAACTTTGCGTTATGTATACTGATCGTGTTATATTAAGTCTGAAAGGGCGGTAAATTGGACACACCGGGTGTCAAAACCCGTAGAAAAAACCGCCAATGTGGCTTTCGCCAAACGAACGAAAAAAAAAGTGATAAGCTGAGGATATTTCGGCGATAAAAGTCATAATACTTTCCAGCGTTATTTGAACACCGGTGCTTCAATTAGCGGTTAAAAAAACAGAAAATTTAAAGAAAATAATTACTCTCAAGTGATGTATAGTTATACACAAAAGGACGGACGAGCGCGTGTTTTGTGGCACAACAATTTAAAATGGTGTCGCCCTCCTGGATGAATTGAGCGCTCTCAGGCGAAATGGGGTGAGATTCAGTAACGTGACGATTGTATGTTTTGTTCGCTGGATTTGACTCGGCAAAACACACCCGTCTATTTTTCGCAGGTTCGGAGCTGGTGAATTCGTCTAATCCCTCCCCTGCTGACCTTCCAGCAAACTCAAAAGTCAAGCGACTCGCATTAATTCACAGAGTCGGCCGCTTAACGGAATTAGGCAGAAAAGTTTGTCAATTTTGTCAAAATAACAGCCTCCCGCAGCGATAACTATGCAAATCGACAAAGGCTACCTCGTGTCAGATCGAGGACAACCGTGGGCCAGGCGACCTTACTGACTCCGCCGTTACAGTCTTCTGTGAAATTTCCGTCCCTCGGTGTGAAAATCTGAAATTCTAATTTTCTGAGCCCAAAAGCAGATACTGTAAATCGTATTGCTATACAAACGTGAGCAAACTGTTTTGGCCTTTTCAACTGTTTGAACACTAGTTAATTCACACGCCCACTCTCCCCCTCTCTCTAGTCCTCGCCCCCTCCTCTCTCTCTCCCCCCCCCCCCCCTCTCTCTCTTTCCTCCCTTCCTGCCCTCACTTTCACTGAAAAAGTGGAACAACAAGAAGGCAAGATAATAATCAAAAAAATGACCTAGAAGGATCCATAAATAAATAAGACATGAAAGAGAGAGAAAAGAACATATAGGGCAATGATTTCGAGTCATTTCAATCTCCGTAAACATCCAAATATGAAAATCAGTACCCTTTGGCAGAAAATAAAGCTTCTTCTTCCCAGATTATCCTTATTTCTTATTTAGAATTTTCGCCGAACACTGCCTGCAGACTGCCAAGTCCATGTCAGGAGGAGTATATTCAATCGAACAGGCGTGTGTATGTGTGTGTATGTGTGTGTGACAACTCTTTGTTATCTAAGAACGCATCATGCACCCGTTCACATTGGATATTTGGGTTGACAATATTGGATGATGAACCCTTTTTTGATTCCTTGCCAACGGCAAAGGAGTGCTATTCGGTCAGCAAGTAATGTTGTGTGTGTGTCCGTGTAGTGTGTGTGTGTGTGTTGTATGTGACCATTGTCGCGGACGATATCCTGAAGAACGCAAAGCATTTAATCAAGTCTATTCAGCATGTAGGTTCGTCCCCTGTGTGGTGTAGTTGATCTCCATTTTTTCTGTGTCCGTCAAGGTCACCAAAGGTCAATGAGAGGCCAAAATCTGAAATAGTTAAAAGGGCAATAAACTCTACTAGCAAGGTCCTACTTCGCTGACCTTTTGGTACTAGTTGCGATTGATGAGAGGGATCATATTCAACATAACGGTCATGTCATCCAAGGTAATCAAAAGGTAATTAGGGTTCAAAAACTAGTTTTTAGCCATAACATGGAAACCAAAATATGTGCCGAAGGTGGTGGTAAAGTGCGCTATTGTGATCCAATCGTTGACCCCATCTGTGTGACCTTTGACCTCAATTGGACCTTTACCATGTTTGTGTGGCCGACGAATCAAATTTTTGTGGCCATTTTCGGATCAAAAAGGGACCTCTGAACGAAATGGTCCAGGAATGACCCATTGACCTAGTGGCGAAGATTTCAGATGGTCTCAAGTTTTTTTATTTAAAATGTAGTGCAGTTAGGATGTTCATGTGAGTTGTCATGTGTTTTTTTTTTTGGAATCAAACTTTGGGTCAAACTACTCTGATGATGAGGGTTAAAAGGTCAATGTCAAATCTCGAATGGATATGCCTATTTTTAGAGTTACAGGGAAAGAAAATTAAAACCGTCAATTTTTGGATATGTGACAAGGCTCTGTGCTGAATAGACGAAACAAACTCCCGCTTCAATCGGGCACTCGATCTCAAGTTACAAGGGGTCAATGGTTGGTTTTGATACCTTTTTTACCTTTCTTTTGGCATAGCATCGTACAGTATACTTCAGAATACATAATCTGTAGAACTGGGTGTAGCTATCGAAGGTAACTTTTTTTTTTTTCATAAAAACTGTCCGGCCCCCAAGGTCCATTGAAAGGGTCAAATAAAGGTCAAAACTAGTTTTTGGCCATAACATGGAAACCAAATGTCCGCCAAGGCTGGGAGATGCGCCATTGTGATCCACTCGTAAACCCCCATCTGTGTGATTTTGACCTCATTTTGACCTTACCATGTTTTGGGCCGAATCAAGTTTTCGCCATTTTCGGATCTCAAAGGTACCATCTGATCAAAATGACCATAAATTGATCCAATGTGACCTTTGTGTGCGATGATATCAGATGGTCAAAGTTTTGCTTGAACTTTAGTGCAGGTTAGGATGTGAATAGTGATTTATTTTTCATGGTTGTTGTAGGAATCAGTGGGTCAAACTACCTCTGATGATGAGGTCAAAAAAGTCAAATCTCAAATGGATCTCGAAGGTAACTTCTGATCAAAATTTCTGGACCCCAGTAATGAAAAGAAACAGGTCATTTCCAACATTTTAACACCTCCGAACACTTTTGCCTCACCCGATTGTTGACCCCCATGCCCCAGAAATGTGCAATTTGTCCACTTTCGTCTGAAATAACGTGATGCTTGTGGTATTGAAGAAGGTCCAAATTAGGAACCTCGTAAATGAACAACAACAAAAACACATTATTTTCAGCATCTTGACACCTCACCTACACTGTGCCCCTCCCAAATGTTCACCCCCACCACCCAGAAATGTGCGACTTGTTCACTTTCGGCCAAAATATGATGTGCTGGGGGAATAGAAGAGGGGTCACAAATTGAACCTCAGAAATGGAAAGATCAGGTCAATCCCAAAATTTTGACACCTCACTCATATGGTGCCCCACCCAAATATTGACTGCCATGCATCTCTCAGAAATGTGTGATTTGTCCATTTTGACCTAAATCATGTAGTGCTGGGGGAATAGACAAGAAGTCAAAAATTGTGAACCCCAGAAATACAGTGGAAAGAACATGTCCAAGAACAGCCTTGACGATACACACTTTGTCTCAGAATTTTAACAATGCCAATCCCTGCATTGTGAGTGGTTATAAAATGTTGGAGATGATCAGTTCTCTTCATTTTCTGGGATTAAAAAATTGCGACCCATCTTCTACAACCCCAGCAACACATTTTACGGGAATGTGGTGCTAGCTATTCAACGTAGTAATGTGTTGCTGGAGGGTGGGGCTCACTTCCAATTGCATGGCTACTAGTAACTTAAAACATACTACTAGTACTAGCACTATGCAAACCTAGCCTAGAATCTAAGTTTTAGCCTAAACGTTATTTTAACTGAAATTGCTTTCTTATAATTCACCATTTTTTAACGTTAGTGAGAAGGAAACACTGATCATGCAAGTGATGCAAACCGGTTACCAAGGGCGGACACTGGGGCCATCGCCGTGTTATTTATTTGTACACTCGATATTCGTACTTCCGAATTCATCTTTATTCACCACACATACATTTAGTCCAGTACAGTACCCTGTCTATATACTTTTGTATAGGTCTGTTAGAAAGTAACTGTTGACATACAAGCGAGGGTGCATGACAAGTTCCCCCCCCGCCCCCTTGGACGTGACAGAAAGTATCACTGATGTATATCTAGGGGTGTGGAGGGGGACATCAAGGCTAGGATTCCACAGGCGCTGATGTGGGATGCGGCATGACCCCATGATTAGTGGATTCATGTGAGTACGGACATGAAAAGTATCTAAATAATCTGGAAATTGGTTGAAGAGAAAGCGACGATTAAGTTCCGTAGCAGGAAAATATAATCCAAATACAAAGGAATGATCCGGCAATGATTGTGTATCATGGCAACATTGATTCTATGGATATCTTTCTATTGAAGCAATTTAACGTCCCTATCAGAGGGGTTAGGTGTCCATGGCCCTTTCCGATTAATATATACATTATTATTACTTCTGAAATATCAAGGCTCTCTCGACAAAATATATGATTTTTCATACCGCTTTATTATGCTGTCACTATTCATAATTTATTTGGGAGCATATGTTGAAATTTATACAAATAGTTAACTATGGTGGCCTATCTGGCAGCCTGGGGTGACAGAAAACGGTGTGACTAATTACCCTCATCGAAGCAGTTAGTGTATCGTAACACCTGCCAGTGTATGGGCGAGTCATGGTTTTCCTGACCATGGCCCTCTTATGGTATTTATGGTCCCAGCGGTCTGTTCCCACGCACCTTAGTGGCGATAATAGGGTTCTGCAAGTGGGTGGGACACAAATTAATCTGTTTGAGGGAGTGGGCATCTAAGTAGCGGACACATTACTTGTGCATATGGCTCGCGAGGTGCACTCAGATTTGCTTGGCGATCTCGAAGAAGGTCGAATCAATTTTCAGCAAATTGATGTTCAGTCGGTCCCTCATTCCGACTGCAGCGGATTATCTTGGGTTATTCTGAGAATGTTAAAATGATGTCAATAGTTCGCCAAGAAACGAAGATGGAAAAAAAATGTGTTCGAATAATTCGGAAGTTGCTTTCAAATGTACAATGTTTGAGAAAAGACATATTCGAACATTGGTCGGAATTATTTTTTAAGAGGATGTTATGTTGAAGAAGATACCTTCAATAATTTGAAGATATCATCCTATCAACCGATTTCGCGGTGACGTTTCAATTTCCAAACTGATATTGAGGGAATCTGTGAATATTGATACTGAATCATGAAAATTAAATTGTGAGTTGCAAAATAGTGCATTTGACATGACACAATGGGCCCGGCGGTAACAAAAAATTAACCCCTAATTGTCTCCCCAAGGCTCTTAGTCCGCAAGGGTTTGGGAGCGATAATCGGCTTGCGTTCGACCACTGGAGCACCTTCGGACAATACCCGGATTATTGTATTACCCATTCAATCTCTCCTGTCGTTCACAGATGACTTGTAAATATTGATCCAGAGATCTCAATTACATCGATCTTTTCGTCAGGAGCAAGTCCTAAATCCGCATTAAAGGAGCCCGACAACAACACGGCCTCCCACATAGCGGAGATAAGTCCACTTGAGCCATAGGACCATCAAAGCTGTCACGCCGAGCATTCCGCCCTCCTCAATTCTTCCGATGAGGATCGAACCCTGGTAATCCTCCCTGAATGAAGATACCTTTTTTACTCTCTTTGTTCTCACAAGGGGGATCTGGTCAATTGCTGCCGTCAGATGGTCCCGCTGGGTTGATAGATGCCTGTCCAGTGAACAGACTGATGGACGAAGTTCCGCAAGCACAGATGGCGAGGGTTCCCCTACCTTTGGGGGTTCATAGTCCGATGGGATTTTGCGCTTGTCTTCGTAACCTCATGGCTATGATGCTTAGGGGTCTATAACTTGAATACTGTCTTGATTCTTTCATTTTGGGCCAGAAATTCATTTATAACACTGAACAGCTCAATCTCGACAAGTTGTCCGTATTCTTTGGTGTTTCTCGAGTTCGAGCTGCAGGAATATGAAACAAGGACGGGGTAGCAACAGAGCGCGCGAAATTTGTGTATTTTGTCGGGTTTCTTAGTAGTACATCTGGGCAAGAATCATCACACTTGCCCGAATTTGCAATTATTTCAGGACCGACCCACGATGTCGGGGAAGAGATATTCTGATAATGCTGGTCACTTGTCCCCAAGATCGGAGGTTTCAAGACAGTGAACCATTATGAAAAAAAAAAAAAAAAATCATCCGTAACTTGCCGGTTGTTCATAGTTTCCGAAACAGTTTGGGCCTTCCTTGTGGGACGCTTGACGGTCAGCAATTAATTAGACCGTATCGACCTTCTCGCTATTACGTTCAATCGCTGGGGTTGACCTGTCAATCCCAGAGAAGTGTTATCAGCGCGCGAGTCGCTCTTCATTTCTCGTCGGGCCATCACTTCTAATTTCGTTGGCTCAACGGGAGGAAATTGGTTACATGGTCTATCCGGAGAACACACTTGATAAAAAGAAGCGGTCCATCAGATCTGTGGCGTCTGAGCGGAGAATGAGGGATCTGAAAAGGAAAGGCCAACTGAATTGGCCGGAGGACCCCTTTTAACAACATCATCGCGCAGCGATTTCCAATAAAAACATAACCTACACTAATTCGAGGTCACGGTCAAGGCCACGTCACTACCTTACCTCGGTGTTATATTTTGATCGCGCAACGGCTCATGGAACACTTGCTGCATGTCTACTGCAGTGAGACTGTTTCATCAAGACACTGTACACATGTTTTGTTGGAGTCCCGTTGCCGGAATTGCTATCCAAAAACACAAACAACCAATTAGCAAGTCTTCGCAACAATGATCAAAACTGTAAGAACTAGAATGCTCCTTATGCTAATATACTGCTGTACGAGTTGGGGTGATTTAGCTTACACTTCTCAAGGAAGATTAACTTCTAACCGTTATGAATTCTAAATGTATTCTAATCATTGAGAGTGATGGCGCCGATCGCGAGCGCAATATGTTTGGTAGAATTTGAGGAAAAACGACCCTAAAATCCCGATTTCATCATCTTCAGTTGTGGCAACTTGGTTGGAGAACATTTTTTCTTAGCCCGAAAAGTCTTTATGAAAACTTTGTTATTATGTCCATAGGTGATTTATAAGCCAGAGCTACCTATGAGGAATCAAAATGAAAATTCCAACTATGTCGAACGTTTGACAACAGTGCTAATAGCTTGATCAGATACAGTCAAGGAATCTCCAATACCCCTGTGGGCTTTCCGGGTTCTTGTTATCACACCACAGAGTTGGTCTACACTTTTTAGAAAGCCCATAGAATTTCACGATGGTTATGCTGGTCGGTTCTTTGGTGATATGCAAGGCCACGAATATAGCGCGCAGTTGAGGTGGTGCGTACCCGACTGCTTGGCTGCTCGAGGTTACTAACTGGAATGAACATGATGTTGTGATCGACGTCCGATGACCTCGTTTCCGCGTTCCAAAAACAAGTTTTAGTTCACCAGCGCGGATGCTACCTTGATGATAATTCAGTCCCGGTTATAGAATTTCAAATGTCCAACTTCAATCCCTACATCCGCCCCAGTGACAAGAGTGATACGCTTTCGCCCCACTGCCATTAGGCCAATCCGTCTGGATTGAACCGATTGTGATTGCCCTCATCTACAATGGGTAGGCCTACTTTGTCACTCACTAGGTCGGCCACAGCCGAGCTCTAGCGTGGATCCTCCATTCATCTCGGTCCGCCATACAGCCAGTAATTTTTTTGGTTCCCTCAGTTCAGTGTCCCTCTTCAGGATGTCGACATTCTCTGACAAATGTACCCCATTGTCTGCCTCCAGAGCTGGCTTGCAGGGAGTTCAGGGTGGCGGTGGCAGGGTCCGGCAAGAGTCTTCGCCTGTATGCTTTACCTTGTCCTCCTGTTCTGGGGAGCCCACCATAGACAGATAGAGAATGTTGTTGGGGGTGTGTTCTCTCCAGCTGAGTATATGTACCGCTGAGTGACTTCTCTAGGACAGGTGTCAAGGTCCAAGTTACACTTCCATACAGCTTAACATGCCGACTCATCCGGGAATTCCCCACCTTTTTCATCTTGTTGTGGGCTCTCCCCTCGTGAATGAAAAAATTGAAAAAATTATAAACCGGAGAAGTTTATTCCTGCACCAAGCTGAGCATTTTGGACTTATGGTGTTACTGAAACAATTGGGTCCTTCGTACTCCTAACAGTCTGAGTAAGCTAATACACACCAACTGGATTGAATAATGCAGGCAGGATTTTGTCGTGTTTAAAAGGACGTTGTCAGAGCTTTGTTTACCTCAAATTACCTTTGATATAATGATAACATGCTCAACACCAAATTATACTAATCGGTGTGAGCTTCAGCCATGCACACATGTCTGGTTTGCCTGGCCCGAGTTACCTGGTTACGGTATCTTGTTTAGAAGCTCAGATTGGCCAAGATATTTAACTTTGTGACCATTCAAGCGTGTGCAAAATTTTACTTTGTTCAGCCCATTCCAAAATGGAATTATTTGCAAAACAAAAATAAAAAATCTGATCTATATACACGCAAACGCACACACACACACGCGCAAGCACACAAACGGGCATTTTCGCGAGTGCACCTCATTGCTGGATCACCAGGCACCCATGGGTACCCCAACAACGGGTATACCCCTCAGTGCATAGTTCCTGGCCACCACTATGATTACCATAGCAACCGTTGTTACGGCAACCAGCACACCTTACCACTCTACAGCTCTATAACACAAACATCGTGAACGAATATATAGGCTATATGGTACCTCAATAAATTAGATGGGGAAGTCAGTATGTGTTTGCAGTTTTAAGGGGATATATGAGTAATGAAAAATCATTTGCGATCAAAATTTGGTGAGAAGTGTGCATTTTTGTCCAAAGAAGTCCATGGATGTTGTTATTACCACTCAAGGAATATATAACACAACTCAAGGAAAACCTGTTTTCTTCATACCCAATTATTTGGGAGTTGGAACTCGAAATAATTTGGATGAAGCGATCATCAGTTTAAAATCATGAAAAAAAGTGAAGGATCCGTAGATATACGAAAATAAAATAAAAAATCGGGGACCAATTCCACTCCGTCAATCATTTTTGCCAATTCGAAGAGAAAGCATGCGTCGAATTATTTGTTTGTGAAATTTGGAGTTTAACAATTCCGAGTCAAGATAATTTGGGAGAACCATAGCAAATTCGACAGACATGCGAACACGCGCGCGACTCGTCAGGAATGCTCTACGGTACTCTTGCACACTTCACGCAACATGCACGCCCACCCACACAGACATCTCAATACCAATCCCTAGCCTGCCGTGACATGGGTATACCTGCAACACCCTGAGGCACGTTTCTCATCCCAACACACTTGTTTACCATTCAACTATTTTTTTTTTTTATGGCGACCAGCAACAGTGAATATATAGGAGAAATGACAAAGTGACTAGTAAATAGATGAGTGGAATATTTCATTCATGTCATTCGCCTAGCTGACACGCTAAGCTCTAAGGGCGATGAGACGTAAATCCAGCGCATCACCACTGTGAGATAATTCGATTTAAAAATATCGTGCTTTAATTAGATCATCGTTTACACACAAGACCGTATAGCTGACAAAATGATTCGAGTCAGTTCTTGTTTTTACAGGAGAGAATGAGAGATTTCCTCTTTCAATTGCAGTCAGTTTCCTATTTTACTCCTCGGTCGATCCGTTCCACCACAAACGACCTCTCTAGTCCTACTTTTCAAGTAGGTCGACCTCGCTAATGGCAGACTTGCTCAGTCATATCCGTTTGCGCGCATCTAATCGCGAGACTGGCGCCGTCCTAGCGCACAGACTAACCTAGAAACGGTTTTTCGAACTTGACATGCATTTCAGTAGCATACAACAGAGTATAGTTGTAGATTCGGTGTTTGAAAGTGAGGTCTACCCAGATTCTGAGGCCCTGGACGCAGTGGACTAACTGCAGACCTCTCAAACACAGGAAAAGAAGAATTTCATCTAAATACCGTTGGTTACTCTATTGCATGGAACCGTGCGCAGTAGTTGGGCGCAGTCGATTCTTTCCCCTAGTTCGAATCCTGATCATGTCATACCAAAAGGTTAGGATGGTACTGCAATGCTCAGAACAGCATTGGTGTGTGTGGGGGGGGGGGGGGGGGGGGAGGTTGGGTGGGCAGGCATGGTAGCCGTCCTGGTGAAGGATTCGAAGCTGACGAAAACGTGCAGTATTCAGATCTGCACCTTTGTCGGGCCTTGAATAGGTTCGATCCTCTGCCCGACAGTATGAGAAAAGTCCGGAGCAGATTGATGCATGCAGGGAAGTGCATGGGCGCGGGTATGAATGGTAAATTCGCCAGTTCACGATGCGTTATGATGTTGTCATATTTATAAGGTGTCAAAGATCATTCGGGTACACGCCTTAGAGTATTATAATGCTCTAAGGAACACACATAGACAACGACATTTCCCGAACAGTGTACATGACAATCTTTGGAGACCTCTCATGACTGCCAACGTGTGTAATATATATACGGTACAACCGGTATGTCCAGTATGTGATGAAAGGAATCACGAGCAGTGTTGCGTCCTGATTCGTTATCTGTACTAACCGAGCATAATCAAAATCCTATAAAACTGCACTCATCCCATTATTAACAAACAACCTCACGGCACATATATGGGATAATTGTGTCTTCGTAATTGATTATGAAAAATTAATTTGACATCGTCTGATATCAGGAGAGGTGTCGGTTTTTCCCCGCCACCGACTAATTTTCCCGCCTCCCGATGGAAGCGACACCTACATAAGATTCTATTAACAATTTACCTGGAGGGTGGAACAGCTCTCTATTTTCCGACTCAGTGAACCAATTCTCGCGGATATGCTACCTGTATTAATGTCATTTATTATTGATGGGGCTTGGGAATATGGACTGAGAAACGCCGACAAATGTGGTTAGGTTTGCCATAAATCATTAATCGAATAATTATGTGTAATCATAGGATTTTGTCGAAGCAAAAAGTAGTCGCAATCACATGCCCTTTGCACTTCCTTTCTCGTCAAGTTGTATAATTATTAGAGTACTACTTGTCTGCTTCATGGGGTCTTCGAAACGTATCAGAAGCCTGTTCGCCTACGTAAGCTATGTTATGACGATCCAAAGAGGTATGGAAAGTGATGTAAGGCAAGCATTCAGACGTCAGCATGCACGTAAATTGGTGAATTAGGCATAAGACAGGACAGACAGACCCACATACATTTCAAGCAAAACCGTGATTGTTTTATAACGAAACTGAAACAATTTTGCTAACTGTCGCTATAAGGGTAGTTGGCAATATACATAATTCCGAAGAGATTATAAAGAATTTTACTTGGGCGGGCCCAGTGGCGTACCGAGGGATGTGTCTAGAAGGGGGGGGGGGGAGAGGGAATTTTTTTTTGAAAACCATATTTTTTATTAAAAACCGCCCCCCCCCTCCCATTGGCAAATAATTGCGATTTATGGGCCTCTAAGACACATGCATGCTCTTGAGAAATTGATAAAAACAAACAATGCAAAACGTCTACTGGACTGTTAAAAAGTGTTCTTTGCGTCAACAAATAATTGGTCACAATGGGTCGAGGGGGTCCCCCCCCACCACTGCGTACGCCAATGGGAGGGCGTAGAACAAATTGACGGAGATCAAGAGGTATGACGACGGCGAAGAGAGACATGATGGCTGCTTGATGTTGTTGATATACTGATATCCACCTTATACCGTCTCAAACACCGACCAGGTTATGCTAGCTCGTCCTGTCAAACACGTCCCCGCAGGGTGCATCGTTCAGCTGATAGACAAAAAGGGCGCACGGGCGCGGCGGGGTGACCTAATTTGGGTGGTGTGTGGGCAATCTTGTCAGCGAACCGAGTTCGTTTCCCGTACTATGTAGCACATTTTACTCGTTATATATCAACTGTTATTCTCGGTCCTCAGACTGGAAGACCGCTGGTCCATCCTCTACAGTTCAGAAGGTGCTATACACGATCAATAGAGCGCTATTCTTCGGTTGTGTGACAAGCGCTGTTATCGGCGATAAGCGGATTATTCTACGCTCTGTAAATACAGGGTGCGGTAAGCGTGTGGGCGAATATCGATCTATTTGGAACTCTTCACAGCTCTACACAGAACAAGATTGTTCAATGGGGGTTCCTACCAGTGAGGTGATAAATTAATTTCGCCTTCGAATCTGACGGGTGCTACATTGTAGATTAAAATTGATCTCAAGTCACGGCTTTTCCCCACCCGTGGTGCGATTTCATGGCCACATGAAGCGAGTGACGGGTATTGATAGGCCAATATGCTCAACCAGGGACAATACATTTTGACGCAGTTATTGACATAGAAGTCACAGATTATTGCCACTATGGGCTCACCCTGGAGCTTGCATCGATACTATCTGGCTATAGCTTCTTTTGTTGGTGGGCACGAGAATGAAAGCCACAGAAGCAATGACCTCATTAACTGCCCCGAGGAGTGCTAGCTTCCCAGAACTAAGTAAGCCCATGTGCGACTATTAATAATTATTCATGGTTATTTATTTATGAAATTATTTATGCACTTATTTACGCATTTATGAATACTGAGGTTTTTTCGAAGAAATCAGAAAATATTACCCAAACTAAGACCTAATAATATGGGCCAAACTTCAGGAAATTTGGAATACTATATCGTTCATAATTACGTTATCATAATAATTCTTCCTAGTCTACAAGTAGACAGAAATAACGTCTTTCCGCGCACTGCCGTATGCCATGATGTGGGCCTATAGGTCAACATCCGTTGAATATTTGGGGTGAACATTCGTAGGAACATGAACTCAGAACGCTTATAGCCGGCCTACTACATAAACCTATATTAAACTGACGCATTATTTAGATCAAGCGACTAGAGCGAAGTGATGCGGAAGTTTTAATGGAGCGTGTTATGACATTGATAACCCCATACGGACAACAAACGACATCCGTGTTTTTGTTCGAATTTGAGCCCATAAAACCAACTCATGTCCCAGATCGCATCTAATTTAATTTCAACGATCTGGTACTTGAGACGAACGGCCGGGGATGCATGTCGGCGAGGACATCAAGCTGTTCGAGATACGTGTCCTAACAGCATTACTGTTAGGGGAGAAATTTAAAGTCTTCCTTCTCAGCCTTTGAAAATATTCTAGAAAATAAGCGTCAATGATATTGAAATTGAATGCCATCAATCGATACCTCATATGCAAGAAGAACATCAGTCAAAAATTACAGCACTCAGATCATTTCTATTCTCGGAGAAATTGTTGATCATTTTCGCGAATTTTCCAAAAAGCCGGCCGGCCGCGTAACAATTATGCTAATTCCTTTTTCGCCACAGGGCCCTATTCCACGAAATTTGAAATTTTTCCCTAATACTCTCGTTCAAAGATTTCTTTCATTGCATTTTTATAATCATTCCATACATAGATCACTATAGTATGGGTAGCCTTCGGGCTGGAAAAGAGGACATTAAATAAACGACTGAATAGCATTTAAGCTAATCCAGTGAGGACCGAGGGGTCAGTAACGCGGGACAGACAGGCGGAGCTTAATTGTTTTAGCAGTTAGGGGAATTTTAGTACATCCAACACAATTCTCGATAGGAGGGGGATGGAACCTCGTGACTGGATGAGTTACACCGCAGAGCCATTCAGACCAACTTGCCCCAAAAATAGGTCAGGGGGGGGGGTCCCAACCAAATTTCTGGGGGAAAATTCCAAATTCCACCGGCTCGCGCCGTAAGCACGCATAAATGTCATATACTCCAGTATTTAAACTGGGTCGGTTTATATAGTTATGTACTTACACTGATGCATCCTCGTGGCTTGGACACCGCTAATACCACAGC
The DNA here is from genome assembly GCA_026419785.1 of Sclerodactyla briareus. NCBI lineage: Eukaryota > Metazoa > Echinodermata > Holothuroidea > Dendrochirotida > Sclerodactylidae > Sclerodactyla > Sclerodactyla briareus. The sequence goes on along the minus strand of JAODTK010005822.1, from coordinate 386,119 downwards.
ATGTCCAATTCAAATTGTAGGCCGAGTTATTAATAAATCATAACGAAAGGTACTCATATAATACTACCCATTAATATCGCAGCGACATGCGATTAGTATTACTGTACTATGGGCCCGAACTCTTCGAAGATTTTAGTTTGGGGTGTTTTTGGGCGATAGACTTTTGCGTTGGCACAATATCACTCCCCAACCCGCCAACGCATTGTTAGAATGGTCTGAAACCTTGCATGTCCGGCATACATGGCGTAGAGAGCTCATCCGGTTAATCTGCATACATTATTAGCGGCGGGTGAGCACTTTTCAAGTCTCATGTTCTCCTCCCGTTCGTTATTTTCGTTCGTTCGGTTCGTCCGTTCTGTTTCGTAACGTTCACTCATAACTACTTTTGAACCGTACATGGGATCAAGTTGAAAACCTATATGCATAGATTTATTTTGAATTCAATTAGTTTTCCCAAATTTCCTTCCCACAGCCTTTTCCCATTGACTCTCTGCGAGAGACGTTTGTTTATTTTTTCAATGATACCTGGAGGTGGAGGTGCAAGTGTTTACTACATTTCGTCATGACGTGATGTCATAGAATGACAACTTATGCGCGCAAAGTGTGTCATATTTTAGCGATATTAGTGGATGTGGGCTACATTCGATCCCAATGGAAGTGCAGTTCGTTCTGTGGTCATCGGATCGGAGGCCCTTAATACGCATATCATGAAAATGTCGGACTCCAACGAAAAGTAATGTGTAAGTATTCACTCCAGAGTACTGGGTACCCGCCCACTTTACCTATTTAATCTGAGACACAGATATATGCGCATGAAATGCAAGCCTATATTCTGTGCCAGTAATTTTTTTTTTTTTTTTCCTGCAGCTGACCGACGAGAGTGTGATGGGATGTTCAGTTAGTGGTCAACCAGGTGGCAATTAGCTATCACGTCGGGCAGGAGGCCCTCTATCGGTTCGTGTGTACATTTCAGCGTATACCCACCACCCCGGCTCCCAACGAAATAAGAGAAATTCACCCACGTAAGGGGGGCAGGCTGTTCCCCGACGCAGTGTGTATGCATAGGATCAGACAAAACAATGTGTTTTCCTGTCTGCCATGAACGGCGACTGAAGGGGGAGACCTGCACCAAGTAGAACACGAGGAGCCGCCATACACCTCGCATGTGTTATTGATGCAGGGTTGCCGGCAGGACACAGAGCAACCACACCACCGGGCCTTCTGCGTGTTGGCACATTTCGGACACGAAATTTTCACTTTCATAAATTCCCGACGAATTGGAACTTTCAAAATCGTGGACAGGGAAATGACAGGGCCCAAATGCTACTGTTGGTTAGATAGGCAGAGAGTGAACCCCGCGTTGCTTGAGCCATAAGATGATGCCCTCCCCCCCCCCCCCCCATGTCGATCGGGGACCTTGCAAATTCCAAAACTGACCAACTCTCCCTATCAGACCCTGGACCCATTGGGGAAATAAGACTCTAGCTTCGAATCCACAGCTATTCACAAACAGAGAGTTTTCAAACCATTGCCACGAGGTCTGAGTGGGGCAAAGAGCGTGTGATCTCAGGAGTCCTCTGTAAATTGGCCGCGCTATACAAACGGCTAATTTAATCACGTAATTTTCATCTGTTCATGAAGACCCTCCTGAAAGCGCGAATCCGAAATAGCATCACAACTACCTATTGTAGCGACCTTCAATATACCATTAACCCGCCTTTGTATGAGGTGAATACGGCCATGGCTATTACTTTTCATATCTGGGTCCATTAGAGATGGGCCACAAATTAGGCTATAGAATTCGGCTCCTTTATGGGGTTGGGGATGCCATGGATTAGAGCGCTACTTAGGGGAATCCGTGGTGATTGCCCTTTTTGAGAATTGGGCACCCTAGTGCACAAGAGTTGATTCCCCCCAGAATTATCGAGTCGAGAGCCATTTGATCAGATTAGCAATGTTCATGACACCTTCGTGCAGCCCTGGGGCAATCAGCGCGATGCTCGATTTGGGCCTTTCGAGACGGGAAACTGAAACCAAATTTAGAGGGCGCTCCTGTGGTATATACGATAAACCGGAGGACAAGACCCTATGTCTTCCGGTGGCGATAGGGTATAAGGGTCTCCCGCAACATTTCTCCTCTTTGAAACCTCCGCTCGCTGTAAAAAATCGCTGTAGAATTGTAACAGAGTTGCCAGTAATTTACTAACTATAAACTAAATTCACAGTAAATAACTGGCAACTCTGCTAAAATTCTACAGTAATTGTTTTTACAGTGTACTGTAATAGCCTATACCAAAATAAACTCTGGCCCCTTTGCTTTAACATCCGCCCATCGTGCAATGATTACTAGTCTATGGTGCCTTTTTGAAAAAAAATCTTCCGCTGCTTTGGGTTAATAGTGCCAGGTCCCCGACTCTCTCAATCCGATCACAGTATACGTAAACATGACGTCACTCACGTTAGGGAAATCTCAATCAGCATGCCGATTCGGTGTAAAATCGTGTAATTGATATGACAATGTAATATACATGTGACGTCAGAGAAAAAAAAACAGGAAACCCGTGTACTACTGAGGAATTTGCATTCATGAATCTGCATATAACGCAGTAATCATGAATCGCGACATTTAACGAACTAGATTGTTCAAAGTGATTAGACTCATACAAATATTATTTACCAAATACTGAAATATTGGCAATAATACTAATAATAATAATATAATAATAATAATAATCCTATTCAGAATAATATTAATGCTTATAATGCGCACAAATCCGCGAAAAAGCGCTCATGGCGCACACGGAGCACGCGAAAACGACATAATTATACAAGAAAAAACACAATTTTACTGCAACAACAAAAATGTACAGAAGGGCCAATAACACAAATTAAAAAAGGTTTTCATTAGGTGTGTCTTCAATCGTGACTTGAAGGCCTTCGTGATGGGCTTGACTGTATTTCAACAGGAGTTTTGTTCCACAAACGGGGTGCGGCCGCAGAGAAGGATCTGTCTCCCCACGTCCGCAACGACTTCGGCTCAGCCAGGAGGTTCTTTGAGGCAGATCTCAGACCATACAGTAGAGTGACTGGGTAGCCCAGCAGCTGCAGTGAGTATGGTGGATCACGTTGGCTTAGAGCACGGAAGGTGCTTAGAGTAGTTTGTCCTGGTCCTCAAAATACACTGGAGCCAAATGTGCAACGGATGGCTTCGTAAGTGTTACAAGACGGGGGGCAGCATGTTCTGTTGCCTCTGGAGTCTACGAATCTGTTCGTCCGGAAGATTGCACAAAAGAGCGAAAAAGAGGGAAATTGATGGCCTTCAACTATTAGTGGTTGCCCAATGGGCCTACATTTGACTCTCTATATCGTGAAGACTCTCTGTGAGTCAGTTGAGTGCAGGTCACACAACAGGTGCCTCGTTAGTTACACGACCAGAACCGAAGATAGACCCATATAGTTTCATGTTAATCGGTGTGAAAGTAGCGTGAATGTGCGAGTCGCATGGAGTTAAATTGTGGAAAGTGAAAGTAACGTGAATGTGGAAATCGCGTGAATGTGAAAAATTTAGATGGAAAAGGATACATCCGATGTCTGGGAAACCGTGAGAAAGCACCATTATCAGCATATAAAAACCCCCGCATTCTATCACTTTGGTAACAGGGCTTTTGGTCTCGTCAGGACCATCTCTTTGAATAGCCTACCAGACGACCTTCGGTCGGCCACCAGTGTTGACTCCTTCAAGAAGAAGCTGAAAACTTTCCTCTTCCGTAACCGCTGACTTTCCCTTTTTCTTAAGCGCTTTGAAGCTTTGCGTAAGGCGCTATATAAACACTATATTATTATACGAACGTTAACTGGCTTAGGTTATTCCATGGAATTAGTGGATTACAACCTGGTTTCAATACACATGGTTATTTTGTCTTTTTCCTGGTTGGTTTCTGAGCACTACGAGACATTATATTAACAATAGGCCTAAATGTTGGGCAACAGACCGCCTGTATGTTAACAAGCATGTTGTAAAAAATGGTGGGCTGTATCGCGCCTCAACACTCATGTGATTCGGATATACCGTGGTCTATATCGACTGATCGGTAAATTGACTGGGGCGTTAATGTGAGTTCGGAAGTCAAGGTATTTCCTCTATGAAATTTGTCAGTAATTCTTCATTCATAGTTTCGCCCTACTAGTACCCGGTCACATTTTACCAGTCAAATTTAGCGTGGGTGTGGGTGGGTGGGTGGGAGGCAGGGGGCACGAGTTACGCCCATGTTCGTTGATGTGGATGGGGTGTATGTGGTTATCGCGAGGGTAGGTCTCTCCCATCGTTCGAGCACGGATTAAGCATGTGGACTTGCACATTCCAAGTCTTCCATTTCCCCAGTCGCCTGCCTTTCTCGTTTATCATTCAGAATTGAATTGAGAAGTCGCCAAATGTTGAGTAAGAAGATAGGAGTTTAGGTGTAGACTGATAATACAGGCTAATCTATTTATAATCTTTTTAATCTAACTCATCCCATATTGCACTTTGCACCCCACCCCACGCCATTGGACATCTGGCAATCTTTTACAGTGGTCCGGGCTGGCAACCCTATCGTCCTTCTTATTTTGACAGTTGAATGTATGCTGCGTGTACTTCTCTATGTCTTGTCACCTTGATTTCAGGATGGTCGGTCAGTTTGTCACACTCCATATACCGTCTTCCAGTCCGCACGTAGCTACCTTATCTACTGTCCTCGAAAACTTTCTGTGCCACGCCTCCAGCTCAGAATTCGGGCAGGCGGGTGCCCGGTGTCATGCTCTTAAACAGGAAATATCAGGATTTAGCTATAACAAACCCAACGGAATTTCGATCACATCAGCTTACACTCTTACTTTTAATAGAATTGGGGCTGCCAAAGGCAATAAAAATGACATTTGTTCTCGCTTTTTCACTCTCTTCTTCGGCTGCATATACACTAGGGTGGTAACATGGTCTTCTATCGTTGAGTGGGATTAAGTGATTTCAATGAAAATCAACCGTGGCTGCCCTTCGCAATCCCGTGTAAACCACTGGGTATTAAACTACCAGTAAATATCGCAGGCGCCAGTGACATTCTTACACAAGAAAAACATGCAGATTCGCCTAACGCAACAACAATAGGAAAATCAATAAAACCTCTGCTTACTCAGCAGTGAATAGTGTCTAAAAGCAACACAATACACTTTAACACTGTATCAGTATTCTGATATTGGACGGGTAATTTCAATGTAGCTTCCTTTTTTTTTTTTTTTTTTTTTTTTTTTTTTTTTTTTTTTTGTTTTTTTTTTTTTTTTTTGTTTTTTTTTTTTTTTTTTTTTTTGTTTTTTTTTTTTTTTTTTTTTTTTTTGTTTTTTTTTTTTTTTGTTTTTTTTTTTTTGTTTTTTTTTTTTTTTTTTGTTTTGTTTATATTTTTTTTATTTATTTTCTCCACCCCCCCCCTCTCTTTTTTTTTTTTTTTTTTTTTTTTTTTTTTTGTTTTTTTTTTTTTTTTTTTTGTTTTTTTTTTTTTTTTCCTTCCCCTTTTTTTTTTTTTGTTTTTTTTTTTTTTTTTTTTCCTGTCCCGACCGTCTCTTTCTGGTGGCGCTATATAAGTAAATGTAACTCTCCTCTTCATATTCCTGTCATTAGGTTTAAACTGAATATGAACCTAAAATGAAGATACTGTTATATATTAGGAGGGGGGGGGGGGGGGGGGGAGGGGGGTGGAGAATAAGGGGGGGGAGGCTTTAATAATCATTCAACCTTCTGGATCAGCTATCCCACCCGTCCGTCAGTTGGGTGGAATTACCCGCTTACGACATTTCAGGTTCTCGTTTTGTACAGGATCCCTCCCAATTGGGGAGTGCCAAGGAAGGGGAAGCATACAGTCAACGTGCGTATACATAATATGACCTCCCGCATGCGCACTCATGTTATCTTAAGTAGGATTCCGTAAGTGCAGTGCGGGGTGCGGTATAATTGAAATCAAATTATTAGGTTTGATAGAGAAGTGTATAAAGTGGATTAAAGTGGATTAAATCAACTGTATGGTGATGACGAAGAACTGTAGAAACGCAGCAACTCTTGCATACGTAGTAATTTAGCTTTATGAAGAAGATTGAATCCATTGCGGTGATGCGGTATCGACGCCGCATTGGTAGCATGTGGTAATTGCTCACGCATTCTTAGAAAGTATATCGCCCCAATGCAACTCAACTCAATATAAAAACCTTCCCGTCCATACTCACGTGAATTTGACATTCATGGACTGATGCCGCACACCGCTTACTTGTGGAAGTACTTGATGCGATGCGTGGCGGTCTTGATGTAGATGACCATTTTGCGGGCGAGGATGATATTTAGAGAGGATGAACTGTATAATGAAAGAGCCTTAAATATTTCGTGACCCGGCTTAGCGAGGCATTCAGTTGTTTTTGTGTAAACTACTACTGTGTAGGAGGTTCGCGGACATCTCTGCATTCTTCGCTAAGGCCTAGTTATTATTATTATCATTATTATTATTATCATTATTATTATTATTATACTAAGACATTTTTATTCTTCTCGCGGTTTTGCAAGATAGTATACTCTTCACAATTTATATCCAGGTGAACTTTTGGGAGGCGTTTTGTACCTAATAGTCCATGAAGGCGTCACTTTTTACCTCATCGTCTCATTGACTGTTGCCCGCGTATGAATTATTTTTTTTATTATTAAGGTATTATCATCAACCTCTAACCAAGCGTTTGGTTTTGTTTCAGCGAATCGAATCGATGGCGCCGGATATAGACTGCCATCCCTCCAAAGTTTGGCTGTTGCTCTGTTTTCACGTCACACAGACCCACCGACATCGCTACATCATTACCTTGTATAGGTCTGTAATGACATTGCGTAAACCCGCGATAGCAGACAGCCGAGTGTCAACGACCGCCCCGGTTATTCATTTCATCGGGAGAGGAAGAATGGTATCATTTTTTTTTTTGGAAGGCCACCTACCGCGCCGGGTTCCAGGTCGCGAATGTAATTTGTAGCCTAACAATGTAAGAGCACAGATGTAACATGTACAGGGATGTATACGAATGTTATCGATGTTATTAGAGGAGCGCGGGCCGATTGCGTCCTCTCTCGTCCATCGTTCTATTTGTATAAACGCGTTATCTGATTCCGCCGATGCCACGTGTGTTTTGCCTCATGGACTATGAACACCCACAGTCCAACAATCCACTATTATCGGAACAGGGAGAGGACCGTCACTACCGACAAACCGCTCGCCGAGAATGCGAGATTATCGCAGGATAGGGGTCTGAAATTAATGACCTGTCATCTCCCGGAATCGCGCCTCGAAAGAATGACGGGCAATCCGTGGCAGGGTTGAAAAGTTCTTCTCAGTTCGACCCGTTCGAACAGAAATTATGCATCCTTTATTTAGGTATAGGATTCTCGCCTACATCAATGCAACTGTCATTTGAGTTCAGCTTCTATTTTACTTGTAACCTATCGGTTTAACAAAATGACCCTACCAGTTGCTGGGTTTTGCAACCACATGTTGCAATTCGGATGGGGCGGGTTAAAAAAGTTGAGGGGGTGCTCAAAAAATTTGTGATAAAATATGCAGATGATACACAATGATTGTTTTATATGTATTGATTCAACTATTACATTTGTTAAAAATTTACTTCGTTTCAGTATCCGGGTGGTAAGCCTGGTAAGTCTCACTAAGTTTTAGTGGTATTTATTCATAAATAAATTAGGCCTGTACCTAAGTTTGGCATCCTCTTTTTTCTTTCTTTTTCTTCTCTGAGTACACGAGCAACGGGAGCAAGCACTAATCCAGTGTCACAAAAACTGGGAGGTGATCTTAATTAACCAGCAGGTTATAGAATGAGGCGCTAATACCATATCAAACTTCATGCTCAAAACCGATGCTCATGAGAAGTATACTGCGCACAGCGCTTATTGGCTTCGAGTTTTTGGTGTGATTCTACCCAAATTCACACTCCTTATTTATCCTCCAATCATGTTAGGCGCTATATTTCCATGCACTTGCATGAACAAATGATGGAGCGGAGATAAGATATAATGACAAACCATTTTCACAAGTTCCAATTTGGCTCAGTTGGAGTCGGAAAGACTCCTGTATTCTACTGCATATGTTTCGAAGTGATTAGAATGAACATCCAACTTAGTTCACCCTATTCTGCCTTATCGGCAAGTTTAGGTCCCACCGAGACTTCGAAATGGATAATTTGTGGGCCTATGCAATGAACCGCGGGGTATGGAAGAAATCGTGCTAAAGTTAGGGCCATGAAGCAAACAGACTCAGTATTTTCTTGACATGCCTCGACCCCTGTTGACATTGTACAGTTGTATGACCCTTGGTCCGAATTACTACTCCCAAGAACAGAAAGAAATCATGCACCCATTGGAAAATGACATCAACCACCGTCAATACCACCAATGGATATCTCATTCATTCTGTTAATGATCACATACAGCTTTTGATCATGAGCCATTACCCCCACAGTATATCTCGTGGATTTCGAACTGGGTGACCCGCCTCCTATTTCATGGTCCTTTCGATAGACAGAGGAAGCTTTGGTCTAAGTTAAAGGACAACTGCATGATGATTTATAAAGGATGCATGAAAACTGAATGCGTGTCAGTCCAAACCGGAGTTCATAGGACTTTCCGTTACGGAGTTATAGTTTTTTGAAGTTTGCGCATTGTGCACAGATCAAAAGGAATCCTATCATGCACAATAATGATTCATAACTACACAAACCGGCGAACATTTTTTGTTTTCTATTGAAATTCAAACATTAATACCACTTCGAACCCGACATTTAGTCTTGGGCAGACGGATCACAGAGCTCCCGACCCCGGTGTTGGTAGGTGTTGATGGTTACTTCGGTGAGAGTGGCGAGACAACAGAACTTTGCTAATATGGACTTTAATAAAAAACAAAACAATGACAAAATACATAATTTTCCGTGTGGTCCATGTGTGAAGTCATGCGTTATCGTGCAATTGCGATTTTCCCAATTTCTTGCTTAAGGCCAAACTTGAAGGTCAATCACCCACATAGGACATGGATTGAAAAATGGGGGGTGGACCTATAGATGGATGTTCTCCGTCATATAACCTCGTTGTATCCAAGCCTGAAGTTGTCCTCAACAATGTCCCCAGGTCAATCTATTTTAGATTGCAAGAACCTGAGTATATAGCGAGATAATCACAATAGTCAGATAAATAGTGGCAATTCTCGTGTCAAACTGCACCAGTATTCATATTTTTGTCAAAAATGCAACCGTTGTGTATATGCGTTGGCATTTAAACGCTTGAAGGAACCTTGTCGCCCCGGTACGATTGCATAGACGTCACGATGAAAACCGCTTAAGGCCAATGATATGAAAGGATACGGTTATATCGCGCTATGTTATGCCAATGGACACCATTGATGTACCCGTGTTTCTTGTCGTAGTTTCATGCAAACGGAATTGTCCATTTTCTTATTCGGCGGGCTTTTGTAGCGATACGACATTTTCTGATTATGCAAATAGAAAAAAAAAAAAAAACGAGACTAGTTTGAAACTCTGACCTTGAGTTCAGGGGGGGTTAGGACTACACGCTCTTCACCTCCGTAATCTGCCGCAATCTCGAGTGTGGGTTTGAACTCCCACAGGCGCCGTCATCATTATCGCTGGATTTTCCTAAGACGATAAGGCCTTTATAAAAGGGTCACGCATGTTGTGTTGTTTTGTGTGCTTTTTTTTCAATTACTGTTAGCTACACCAGTTACAGAACGTGTAAACAAAAGTACAGCCAGGCTGAGATAAAGTAAGGGTTGTGCTCAGTCAACATTGTGACTAGCACTAATTACCACAAACGGAGATAACACGACTGGATCAAATTTTATGGCGCTCATATTGCAAAAGTGTGATGACAAGCCTATTTCCCAAACAAGCCCAATTAAGGGCACAATCACTTGGTGTGTGTGTGTGTGTGTTGAGAGGGGGGGGGGGGGTTGTTTTATGGGAAACAGGGCTTCTGAACGATATATATCTATAACTCTATATATATATATATATTGCTATATATAATATATATTATATATATATATATAATACAAGTAGTGTTTTTTATAGTTTGTTTTTACAGTTTTATATATATATATAAAAACTGTAAAAAAAAACTATAAAAAAACGTTAAAACAACAATGCTACGTAAATGAATAGGCTGGATCTCGATTGAAGATGCGAAATAGCGAGTTGAGCTAGGAAAAAATGTGAGTGTAAAAGCCGATAAGTTTGGATGCAGAGCTTCGGGACAATACCAAGTCCTAGTCAGTGCAGTGACCACAGAAGTGATAACTCGAAGAGAAGATGGCCTGAGACTTATGGCCTAGGAACAATGGTGGGGTGAGGCTTATTAGTGTTTCGTGATTGACGGGGAGAATCCATGTGGGATTTACGGCGGGGACGGCCAATTGCGCCTCAGTGATGGACAGGAGAAATCCCCAACGGATAGACTAAAGAAGGACAATTTTCGCCTTGGTAAGTTGACTATTCTTATATATATATAATATAATATCTATTATATATATATATATAATATATATATATATATATATTATATATATATTATATATATATATATATATAGAGAGGCGTACTCTATGTAGGAATGCAACGAGTCTAATTGACAATGTTGACGTCATGTTGGGGCGCAGCCAAGCCCTGGACTACTGTACTGGAGCTCCTTTGCAAAGCAGGAATCAGTGTGGAGCCTTTTGCTATGCCCCAACAGCGCCCTCGCTAACAGTAGTGAGTAGTGACATGTGATTTGGGCGACAGGATTCGCATTTTGTCAGGGAATTGAATATGTTTTGATTTCACAGCCTCTCTAGGTCGAACATAAAAATTAGCTCTTTTCGCCTCCGAATATATATTTACATCTGGATGTTGTTTCTGCCAGACGCAATTGATTTGTATTTTCGAATTAGCATGTTGTTTCTGTGCTCCCGTAATGGATCAGCTCACTTCGAGTTTATCATCAGCGTATTCGAAACAGAGTAACACTAATTGAAGCTGACAAGATTCTTGCACTGTGTATACTTTCATTCCCTATGAAGCAACAAAAGCTATGCGTCGGGGCACCATGGTCTCGAAGAAAGAAATTCGCCTCTCAAAGAGTGTAAAAAACTTAATTGTTCACAATGTTTACATTAACAGGGCGCCTCCTGACTCGGGTTGTGTGGTCCTGGCGGGATTTTCAACGGGGACCCCATACGCAGTCTGATGTACTTTAGTTATATAACAGCTCCATGGCGCAGCCACCGGGAAAGCGTGGAACAGTCAAGGGAAGGGTGAGAGACCCCGTACACATAAGTTTGGTACGCACACAAAATTCTCATCACCGCTTCAGACCCCCTAATTGCTTCGGACTCAACGGGTGGCTGCGCCCTTGTGACGGCATGCAAACCCACTGTCCCTCTAGTGATAAGAATGTTGCGATTTTCGTCCTAGCGCCTTATGGCCTGAAGCAGGCCTCAAAACGCTTCACAAATATTAACCTGGTCCTTGCTATAGCACACACCCGCACAGACGTGGGTGTGAAGCAGATCGCTGAATGACCAGCCACCATATAAAAAATACCCAAACAGCATCTGGGTAGAGAGAGATGAGTGAGACAAAGAAGTCTGTCTACAGACACCCGCTGCGGACTCTGACATTGTATCACCAGTTCGAGCCAACCATAGGCTACACCTTCTACCAAGTTGTTCTCCTGGAATATTAAGACCAATAGGAGTTTTTTTACCCATTTCTTTTATTTTGATTACAATCGCTTTTATAAATAATAAAGAACTCGCTTCAATTAGCGACGACTACAGAGCCTCGAGGCCGCTTTATACAGGAAATGTGAAAAAAGAATAATGAAGACGATCAAGAAATATGGAAGTAGGACAAATTCCAAAAAATAGATGAAATGGCGATTGCAAAATGGCAAGGTACTAGAAAAAATACAGACAAAAAAACCACGGAAAGAGATAAATAGAGTTAGTTAAGCGCGTTGTTCACACTTGTGCGAGACGATACGGTACGATCGATAATTATCGGATGGGGGGAGAGTGCCACTTGTGCGATAACAAACAATGTCGTACGATAATGTTATCGGACGTCTCGGCCCACATAACGGAGAAAGTGATGGGATTTAGTTGAGGAAAGAAAAGCACAAGTTTTCCCCTTGTGTCGCTTCAGGCGGTTGAATAGCCGCAGGACGACAGAATTCGAAAGTGTGTCTTTCTCAGTAGTTGCAGGAGGCGCGGACAAGGTGTGATCCTCCCATTTTGATCAAACAACAACAGTTATAACCTTTTCTCAGTCTGGAGACATCACGAGCAGATAGGACCGGGGCCATTGGATTAAACCGTTTTCTGGACAAAATGAACTTCATCCCATACATAAACTTCCTCACGATTCATCTGCCCAAATACAATTAATCATGAAAGCGCATGTTGGAGAAGGCATTTAGCCTCATTCACCCGCCGCTTCCAATCCGCAACCTCCTCTGAGACAGTGGCGAGGATGAGCCTGTCTTCCCCACTCTCCGAGGTACCCAGCGCAGTTTGCCCAACCATCAGCTACTTGACCCCCAGGCGGACAGCCCTGACCCACGGGGTCTGAGCGTAGAGACAGGAACGCGGTGTGGACGGGATCACCCCCCCACGCTTTTTTCCGTGCTTCCTTCGTTTCTTTTCCCGAATGTTCTTCACTGGTGAGAGTAGGATGAAGTTCCCGTCAATACGCCAGGCTATGGATCGACCCTCTCTGGAAAAACTCCCTCCTACCCCTGCCCCTCTCGAATGGACCAACACCCCCTCCCCCGGCCACTCACTACCAACCACATATTTCCTGCCTTTGCATGTCACATGATATGTGGTGGGGCGCCGACACAACACGCCCCTCCCCATTACCTCACATGGTCACGCTACTATTGTATATGGGGGAGGCATCATGGATTCGAACTAAATATGGTTTGCTTAAGTCCCATGCTTTGCGGCAAATAGGGCCGAGACGCGCAATCAGGGCCGATGACTTCCCCCTAATACGTCATTAACCCAATACATTCATCAAAACCACTTTTCACCAGGCCCCTGCGAACGATTTTTATACTGGGGGTGCTGAGCTCCTCCGACAACAGACACCTCACCCTATCCCCCTACACAAAAACCTACTTTTCGTCATTTTCATTTCAGATTTTTCTTTTGCAATTTTTATACTTCGTTGATTAGTTTTCCTTATCGAATAGCGTGATTCCAATTAGACAGTACACACTGATGTACCGCGGTAACGGTACCCCAATCTGTTAATTATCAGCACGATGCAAGGGCGACCCATGAGCAAGCAATAACAGTGAACAGGCGGGCTTAGTAGCCAGGTTTCTGGGGGAAAAGGTAACTTAGGGTCCCCATTATGGACCGGCCGTCATGATAGTCATAAGGGAATGGAGTGTTTCATCTTCCCCCTTTGAATATTCTGGCTGTTTCGAGATGCAAATTGTTTTATTCTATATCATTGAGCTAAAATCCTGCTGCTCATATTATCACTTGATAATAAATTACTTTGTCGTTTCACTGTCTTCAGTTGTTAATGAACAGGGGCGGCGATCTGTTTTGACTATTGGAGGGGGGGGGCATATGGTGATATGAGTAAGACCACTATCGGAGCGCCCACCACTGTGTTGGCGCGTAGCGAACCATTACTTTTGAGTTTACAGACCCTCCAGATTGTAGGGAGTGGCACTTCCCGGGCATTTGGGCAGTAAGCAACATCTCTGAAACGTCTATAAATTGCCCGAATTTTCATTTCAAGACATTCTTGAATGAACTGTTCATGTTAGTCCGTACAATTCTGGCCACGGTTTTGACGCGTAGGGTCCAGATTTTTTGTTTTACAACCCCCGATGAAGGAAACGAACATTTCCAGACCGTATTTCATTTAGCCACCGTCCCTACAATTGGCAATAAATTTCATAATTCATATTTCTAAAACGTCTTGTGAGGAACTGATCGATACGTTTTCCTACCATTTCGGGCCAGCCGAAAACCATCAGTGGGACGTATAGGGTACCAGGAAATTTTTTCGTTTTAGAGACCCCTCAGATTGCAGGAAGGCAATTCCCGCCTGTATGGAGTGAGTCAACGCTCTAAAATTAGAATTAATTTTCAGAATTTTTATTTCAGAAAGTTCTTGAAGGAAGTGATTGATGTTTATTCCTTGGCAATTTTGGCCAGCGTCACTGGTCTCGTATGAGGTACAAGGAAATTTTGAGCCTTATGATCCCGCAGATTTCCGAAACGGTACTTTCCCATGTCGTATGCAGTAAGCAACATCCCAAAAATTGAAAATTACTTTCTGAATTGTATATTTCAAAACAACCTTGAAGAACTGATGCTACGTTATTCTTACGATTCTCGCCACCATCAGTTGACGCGTACCGTGCAAGAAAATATCTTACCGACCCCCCCCCCCCCCCCTCCTCATATTTGCCAGGGATCGGCACATCCCGCGACTTAGGGCAGTATGCATCACTTGAAATTGACAGTAATTTCCGAAAACTGATCGATGTGAATCCTTACATTTCTTTTCGTCGTGGTCTCAATTCCTACCATAGCCATGTGTTTAGAGATATTCCATCGAGGACCCTTCCAATTGGGTTTGGAGGCTAGGCTGCCGCAATTGAAAATTTGCTTGAACATCGAACAATGTCATGGAAATGTGTGCATTTTTCGGGCATTTGATTGAAAGGAATGTAGCCCAGTCAGCAGATATTTTGGTCCATTTGTCAGAGAGTTTCCGCTCAAAATTTTCGTCCTAAATTTCCTCATGTCCAGAATTGTTTCGCCCTCCGGCTCCGCGCCTGTATTGTACGTCATCACGTAACCCGCCATACAATGTGCACGATCCCCTGCCTTTTTGTTTTTCGTTATATATTTCTCCATCGTCGTTTAACAACAGCACGTCAGGCTTGGGCAAAGCTAATCCTTAACAATAGGATCAGATAGACTAAAGGGTGTTGTGCAGTGTTAAGAAAATGGCGTTTTGGATGCCGGCATTGTTGTAATGGGGAAGGGGGGGTGGGGTTTGAAAACATGCAATCAAGTCCTAAACAAATTCTCCTTTCGTGCCTACCTATATGTTCACCACACTTGAGATGACACTATGGACAAAAATCAATTTGCATAATCGACAAAGTTATTGACCGTTTACACGTGGGCCCACTTCTCTTATACATGTAACGGAAAGATAGATACAGCGCATCGTCAGCGCGTTTTTTGTTTTTTGTTTGTTGGCTTTTCGTGGCATTCGGCTTCTCAAACAAAAATTTGAACAATCTACTAAGAAAGTATGAGTTAGATCATTTTTGTTGCCGTAGACCTTCAATGATTATAGGATTTTTTTCGCCAGTTCCGCACACCCTAATACCACGAATTGAACCAAGCACTCCTGATAAATGTTAAACTATCTCCTTGCCCCCCGCCCCTCCTTTAAAATCACAATTTGTTATCATTCTGTATAGTTTATACTAAATTCACGAAGGTGCCAGACTATAAAAGTTTCCACTTATTTTCTGGTTCCTCTACCTCCCCAGTGTACGTTATTAACCCGATACTACAATTTTCTGATTATTATATTGTTCATTATTAAGCATGTTTTGTTTGTAAAATTGTTTTTGGGGGATATTAGGGAATAAACTTGGCCCTTGAACTTAAAAAAAAAAAAAACAATTTTTTTTTTTTTTTTTTTTTTTTTTGGGGGGGGGGGGGGGTGGCTTATGCCTAGACAGTGTCTGCCTACAGCCGTAAGACCGTTTGTGAAACGTAGTAGGCCTATTTTCGGGTAGGCACGGTGGTTTATGGTGATGTGCCCATCAAAGCAATTATTATCAGTTGCCGCGAAGTTGAGGCAAATGAATTACAACAAATGGGCCTCACAGACCACCGGAAAAGGGCCCTTTGCACTGACTTCATAACCTGTTCACGTACATTACCCAAATTAACAAAGCACAACTAACGGCGATAGAAACAAAATGTGCTGAGATTTTCGTCAAGGCAGCTTTACAACTGGCAACCTTCCACTAATACCGTGCTGGGAGCCTGCAATGTGCCAACCCCGCACCCCTCCCCCAATGTTGAATGTTACGCTAGGGTGCCTGCAGCCAACATATAGAAATATGTACATTTTATAACCGATGAAAATTCTTGAAATTAACTTTCGTATTTAGAAGTTGTTAGGGGTGCCTGATGATTCTATGAACATATAAGGAACTTCAAGAGATCTTTTTATCATACTATCAGATCATCATCAAATAACATCAATGTGACTTGGGGTCTATATTGGAATATCTTCCATTAAGTTGCTCAAGTACACTGAATAGCACCTTCGCAGCCAGCTGATCGAAAACCGGGATAACAACTTTCGTGCAAATATTGATCCATGGAAGGCCTTTAAGCTCAAAAATCGAATGGGGGTGCTGACCAATGACCTGAAATCGGTAGGCGTTTCAAAAATCTGGGGGCACCCTAGTACCCCCCCCCCTCGCATGGGCCTGCTTTTCACGCCAAACTCCCCCCATACCTGTTTTTAAAATCAATCACTGCATTGCTCATCTATCGCTCCGAATTTTCACTATAAAGGTTGAAAAAAGTTTCAACTTGACGTCCGATAAATTTATCGTACTCGTTCGTATCCGCAACGACAGTTTGAGCAATTCCTAGTGAAAATAACAGCTTTTTTTCAGACTCGGATCCGATAAATTTATCGTATCGTATCGTACGGTATCGTATCGCACAAGTGTGAAACGCCCTTTAACAAACGGTTAAGAATAAGCAGTTTTATGATACAATTACGAAAAAACAGACTTGAACAAATGTGTTTTCATTTGGTCTTAAGGTAGGCCAGAGTAGGTGCTTGACGAATGCTATCGGGAGCTGACCCACAGTGGGGGCAGGCTGCATAGAATAAGACCGTTCACCGTACATCTGGGTTTTGCGTGGGTTCTCTGACCAGACACATTCATCAGTTCATTGGATGACATATAAAACGTGGGGGCTAGGGGGGGGGGGGGGGTGCATGGGCAATATATTTATAACCCGTAATACAACTCTTTTTTAATAATCTTCCAATACAAACCACTCGCATGGATCGTCTTCATTACGTAATGTTACTGATCTTAATCTCACAAAATGATTCAAAAAATGATGACACAACATTCGTAAGTATTCCTATATCTTTAAAAACGGTCATTATGCCTTATGATCACTGTCCTCGTTATCCTCGTTTGTAAAATGCCGTTCCAACCTGTAAAAAAAAATAAGAAACCGGACGTATTAGGCCCATTCGGTAGAGCTCCATACTGCAAAACTAGTGATTTGTGAGTCGGGAGGCCCATGGAAGCCCGAGGACTTTTCCGCAGTGGCTGTTGCTGTTCTCCTGAATGGTTCACGCCAACCCACGTGTCAAAGTGGTACCGTTGTGCGGTGCTTGTGAAGAGTAGCGGCGCCCCGAGTGGCAGCCCCCAGGGAACACGATGAAGTGACGTACTTGAATGGTGCGTCGGGAGAGAACAAGCAAGAGTTGCTGCTATATGGCAGGTGTGGACCATCACTAATGATCAAGTAAATCTTGACGCCCTTTGAGTATTTCCTTCGACGTGGAAAACGCTATATAAGACCGAGATATTATTTATTATTTAATATGAAGCGAAATTTGCATGAAAATTAATTCACACTAGGTGACATGTTATTTGCCGCACCATGGGAAGATATTCAGCATGGACTATAAAACATTAATCGTGTCAAACTCGTTCCCCACCAATAGGCATAGACAACCAAACATATATTGTTCTGTCAGAACTGAGACATCATTTCACCACTTCCTATGTTTGGTGTCCGAGCTATTTGAACACAGTCACATGACCAAACATTGACGGATCGTTTTCTCGGATTTCCTACCAAAGATACACAAGGACTGTAGGATCATCTAACCCTATTCTATACATATACCGGTGAACTCCTAGAAATCCCTATGTAATAAACGGAACTGGGAATCACGGAATCCTAGTATCGTCGGGGCCAAATCTGCTAAGGGATATTCCAGTTCCCACTTTCGGAATTGGACTCGCTAGGTACGGGCCTCACAGTCCCCGTAGATACACATCATTGTTAACGTATTGCCGCTTCAGCGGCATATCCACCAAATTTCGATGGGGGTGTGGGGGGACCACCAATTTTCGCTGTCCTGCGGGAGGGGTCTAATAGTTCCCGGGGGGGGGGGCCAGGTGGGGCGTCGCGGTGGTGTTGAGAAAATGCCTTCCGCATAGAGTACCGTGTAAACCAAAATGTGCTACATAATATGTGGATGATTTTGAAGCTATTTTTGAACGATCTTTTTTTTTTCTTTGTGCTCATTGTTTTTGGTTTGTAATTGGCCATGCACTTAATTAACAACGGCTGGATTGGGTGCTAAAAGGTAAGTTGAAAGTTAGTAAAATTAGGCCCGTTGGTACACAGGTAATATAGCCTCCCCTACGTAGGTATTGAACATCTTCTCAAACCCGATTTCAAAGTCGCATATTAAATGCGGTTACGACAGCTAAACCAGAGAGCGATCAATAACAACGGCTTATTTTTTTTTTTTTATATTTTATCTTTTTAAATTTATTTTTGTATTGGTTTTTAGGTTTCTTCGTTTCTTGGGACCTTTTTTTTCTTGTAAGTTTTCTGTTTTTTTGTTTTTTTCTTTGTTTTTAACAATTGCATTTTTATATTCACATTTGTTGTTTAGGTCTTCTTCTTGTAAAGCGCCCTGATACTTTGTTGTAGGGGCTATATAAGCACCGAGTTTTTATTATTTATTATTAGTTAAACTGTAGAAAGAATGCTATGTTACACATCCAGATGTGTTGTATTTTCTAATATCTGCATGTTTTTCTGCCAGTCTCTCTCGTCCATAGTCTATCGAGTTGTATGTCTACTTCATTTTGGAAAATGTGAAAATTGAAATATATCGAAATGAGTTTTTTGAAATTAAACAATTTCAACAATCTGCGAATCGAGATCAGGCTGTATTATAACGGGATTCTATCTAACCGATCAGTTTACAATCAACCTGTGATGCATATGGAACTAGCTAGATCTTATTGTTTCCAGACACCTTCATAAGTTCCAGGATTTGTAACCCGGACAGATTTTTTAATTGGAGTAGCAATCACTATCCTATGAGCATGTTTTGAAGCACGCTACAGTACGTAACCAGTGACCGCCGGGGTTCACGCTGCGATCCTTTACCTTTCCCGGAGGTACCGTTCATGGATGTTAGCGGGAGAATGAGCGAAATGTACAACCTATATTGTGAGGCGGATATGACGCAAACGAGGAATCGATGATCCCATTATATAGCCTGCCGAATACACTCTAAGACATTTGTAGACCCTAACAACTTTTCTGAACAGTATTTTGCCTTCAAGTTTGTAATCCACCGTTCAATACTTTGAACAGCATCGCTGACAACAAACTCCGTCATACGTCCGATTAACTAAGCGATCTTATTTAGAGTCTAGTTACTCTAGTAGGTGGACTAACAATTAATACTACCCATTCAACTTCGCCTTAGTGCAGAGTAATCAATTTTAAACTGGGCTCGAATAATTTACCGTTCGAGCAATCAAAAGTGTACATACTACTAAGACATTTTTGCATGGGCAGAATTGGTTAACCTATATTGGCAGTATAATGATATCCCGCGCGACTAGGGGAATGCCCGATATTTGGTTTTGGGTGTGTAGCCAGCCGCCTCCCCAACTCCGCCTCCGCTGCCTGTAAAGTCTTTAGCCATTAACGCAATAACTCTTCAACGCTTCATTCGATGATCTGGAACTTGGTACACTGTCTGCCCTAGTGAATCTCGGAATGAGTTCGAAGTGGGCACACTGTACTGCTGGGGGCCGCTAATTTTGCAATAATTACGCAAAATTTAGTTAGTCGGATTTGAAACGAATTTGGTGGGTAGGGACTATAGTTGATCCCGTTAAATGTCATGTATGTCATTACAAGGCCATCGTGGGTCATTTGTAAATTTATATGACTGTTTTGTTTGTAACTTCCTGGCCTATTGACGTACAAAAAACAACAAATTTGATGATGAAGGGCTATCAATCTTGGTTTCTTCTGACCAAAATGGAGGTCTTTTATGGGGTGCTAAATACTTCTTCTCAATGGTTTCTCAAGGGTGGGGGGGGTAATACCCTGGGCTGTTTACCCGCCTACACATGTCCGGTTTTGATGTTGAGTGGTGACTAACAGAACGACTAACCAGTTCGCGCCAAACCTTGAAATATTTGGGTCGGATGATGGAAGACGCATCGTTTGCCCAGGCCGTTTGAACTTCACTTATAGGTCTTATGATGATCTTAACATCTTAAGCATACGAAGACCTAAGATACTCAAATCGGGGACACTGGACCATTAGTATCATTTACCGACATCTTCGTATTGAACTCGAAGATGCTGTCATGCTGGGATTTGGTGTAGTGGCATGATTGCGAGATCCAATGTTTAGCCTGTCGACGATAATGATTTGCATATCAAATAAAAATGGTCATGCTATTATGCATTCCGTATATATGGCATATATGTATATAGATCAGATCGATCGTCGATTCGGGCAAGTACATTCGATTATATAGGTAATCCTATTTCATAGATTTATGTATTGTTTCAATGTCGTTGGATTTTCGCGGAACTTGGATGTGGTCCCGATTCCAGTTCTGATAATTGAACGGTAGGATCAGGTCACGAAGGTCATTCAAATTGTGACTAGTTTTTGTAAAATTTTAATGTAGACAGTGTGTTTGTTGGTTGTGAGATTTAAAACCCAGAGCGTGTTGCCTAATCGGTTTGAGGCGGTCGAGCTTGTAACCCAAAGGTTGTGTTCGAGTCCTTCGTTGTACCCTTCTTGAGCAGGTGCTTATATCCCCTTGCTTCTCTTTCACCCATTGTACAAATGGGGCGGGTGGGGGGGGGAGGTGTGGTGTGGTTTGAGTCTCAAACCACAACTGGCCTGATATAGCAGCCGCGATATACCTTCCTCTGGATTGTCGAGTGCATGACTGCATTGTTTCGCAGATCGGGTGGTTTTCTGTGAAGCGCTTTAGCACTTCGGTGGGGAGGTTAAAGCGCTAATATAATGAACTTGGCATTACTCATTACCATTATCGCCGAACCACTGGGATCATTCGTGTGTTTAATTTTGCATATTTTTATTCAATTCTTTAAGTTTTATTATCCGATTTACTGAAATTGGCATTGTGGTTCCTATTCGGGCCAATTGTGCAACCATGTCGAACACGCGTGGGCGGTCGCCTATTCAGGTTTGTTCATTCGGTCATCTCAGAACCATAAGCAGCCCAATCTATCTCTGGAGGTAAAGATTAAGTCATCCATTTGCTTTCTGATGATGAACCTCTGAGTACCGGTAACATTTCCCTGGATGAACACAAGAATGTTCTTACAATGGCATGGAACACATGCGAGTGAATATGACTTGGCTTTTGGAAAATATTCCATTTGTGGTGGGGTCCCATTTGTTGATGCAGTTTCTGATGAAGAAAGACAATAACGTTATACATACATACAAATTATAAATACAATTTAATATACGCCTAACACCAAAGGAGTCACTAAGCGCTTTACAGAAACAAAGGCAGTATAAAAATTCATAGTGAAAAATACAATCAGCGTAAAAAAGTACACATAGTAAAAATACCACAAGCCTACAAACTATTCGTAAAAATTGGCAAAGAGATATAAAAGGCACTAGCATCTAATGGTAAAAACTCCTATGTAGGAATAATACAGGCGGATAGGCAGGATGGCAGAGATATTAAGTTAAAAAAAAGGTATGTGTTTTTAAGACGGCGTTTAAAAATTGCAAGAGTATAGCAGACCTAATGTCCAAGGGGAAGCTTTCCCAACTTCGGCGCTGCTGCACGAAAAGCACTTCGACCGTGAAACGATGTTATCGTATCTCTGGGGGGTTTCTAGTAGAGCGCGGGGGCTGAAAAAAGTAGACGTTGTGGTGTAAGGCGCGAATAGGATCTACATATATAGGACGGTGACTGATCGGTTTGATGTTTGTACGTCAAAGTGCCACTTTAAAGTTTCCTGTCTTTTACTGGAAGGCCAGTGAAATGTCAACTGAGACTGGGGCAATTGTGATGGTCGTATCGCTTCCATTCTTGTTACCAGTCTGGCGGCGGCATTTTGGATTAACTGAAGTCTGCGAAGGTCACGAGCCGGTAGGGCCGTAAGAGTAAGCTATTGCAAAGTCGAGACCGAGAGGTAACAAATGCATGGACCAGGCGCTCGCCGACGATTTGTCCCGAAAGTTGCCGAATTCTCCCGATCTGTACAGGCATGTAGGCCCGCTTGACAACGGTTTACGAACTGATTCTTCATCTGGAAGCGAGCTTCGAAGATGACTCCAGATCTCTAACTGTTGTTGAAACAGGTACATCAGCATTGCAGACTGTTAGGGAGGTCGATTTAACGGAGGGTGTTTCCTGAACTTTGAAGATATGTAAAATGACTTCATCTTCGATCATTCAGCATCATCTGTTTCTGCACACACACCGTCCTTGCATCAGCGACAGCGATGCACGTATGCAGTTTTTCTATGCCACACCCTAGTTTTGGTATGATCCAATACAAGATTGTTGAGTGTCGTCCGCGTAGATCATGTGGCTGACGCCGTGGTTCTTAATTATGTCCTCGATGGGGGCAGTATACATTGTAAGATGGAGGGCCTGCTACCGATCCTTGTGGACCCCTTCGGTGACTGGTATTCGTTGGAGAGATCACCGGTGTGTCGACTGTCCTACAACCCATCCTTGAAGGTATGATAAAAACCACTTCAACGCTTTCCCGCAGATGCCGTAGAGATACGCAGACGTTGTATTAAAATCTGGTGTTTGATTGTATCGAAACGCTGATGAAAGTCTAAAGAGTACGCCAGTACTGCATCCGACGGGTCGACGGCATGGAAAAAAAGGAAAAAGGTCGTGTACCCACGCAGTAGAAGCTGTCTCGGTGCTGTGATACTTACGATAAGCATACTGCCTCGCATCCTTATGCTGATTTTTGAAGTACCATTGATTTGAGCAGGCAAGTCTTCGATGTTTTGAACAGAAACTTCAAGTCTTGAGAAAGGTCTATAGCTTTCGAGCTTTGTTCTTATCCACTTTGCCCTTTCTAACGGTGCGATCCGGGCTATTTTAATATCGAAATTTGAAGTTAAAAGTAATCACTTCTGATATATGAAATACTTCGAATTGTAGTGAGATCAACTGAATAGATAGTGTTAATATAAAACCTGGTATGAATAATTTAAAGGAAACTCAGAACGCCCCAGTAATTGTACTATTGTTGCCGTGTACATATTGTAGTTGCCTCGAAAGTTCTCGAAAAGAAATCTAATATGATTTGTTGTTTCTCGATGGCCGGTTTCTTTGTTCATGCTCGCGCAGCGCTCCTGCCCCAATGGCTGGTTGATAGTTTCGCATTTGCACGGATTATCTTCAATACTTTCCAGTTTATCAGTAAAATTGGCAACTGCTTTCACTGATTTTCGGAGAATTGACTACATGCCAGTAGCTTAGTCAAGCTTGCTGGAGTAAACTAAATTGATGGGGTAGTAGTTGTGGCGAGGGCACTTGACCGAGGAATGTAAACTTAGTCATGAGCTGAATAAGTTAGACCACATCGGACAAAGTTAGTCATTCCTCCGCTAAGTCGTCTAGATGGACTCAGCTATTTGCAGTTGTAGTATCCCCTCACCGCTCATCATTTTTTCGTTTTTTGTGCATCGGCCCTATATTTCGGTAGTCAGTCTCCCACTTTTCCTTAGGAACTGATCACTACAAAACCTACGTCTAGCATGAGGCCACACTGTTATCAGCGAGACAAAACAGTGGGCAGCCCAGCCAACACTGACGATATTAATGTGTATTTATGACGTGCGGATCAGCATTTGCAAGAACAGTCCCATCTATGGAAAACGGCCGGGAATTGCTGCAAAGTGTCACTGATATCACTCTAAATTCTTCCGCTCTTTGTGTCTTAGTTTAACACCACAATGATACGTATATATACTGGTCTCCGATAGTCCCGGACACCTGAGAGAATACGTCATTTTCTCTTAAGATTCCGAATAGCAAAAATAACAAGAAATGCACTCAAATGGCCAGTAGGGTGGTGTACAGGTATTATAGATTCGTCGACGCCATAGGCAGTTCCATACTAGCAAGCATCGCTAGCACAAGTTCCGAAACTTGAAGAAACATGCTACGATAAGGTCCTGTCAAAAGCGAGTCTAACTCCCTCTTTCGCGTTCGGCCATTTTTTTGGTGTAGCAACTCACTCGTAATCAGCCCACTTCGCTGGGAAATAATTCCTCCTCCCTGCATCAGTTTCGCGAAACCGTCCTATTATCGTGTTGCTATAAGGTAACGTTCGATCGGGTTCAGTGTCCGCTATTCACCCAGGTGTCGTCGGGACTATCCAGTTATCTCATGATATCACTGGACTCACTCAGTCAAGTGAATTACATACTTTGCATCAATAGAGAATATGAACTTGGGTTAATTTCTCTGCGCATCCCAGTTGATCCTAATCATTATAATGGGATGTTCACTCGGAGTACGAACCATCGAGAAATCTGATGTGACTGGTACCATGCGCATGAAGATACATTAATTTACTACGTAGGTCTACTCAGTGCTCCAGTTTTACCTCCCCAAGATAATTACTGATCTGCTGGGGATTGTTATCAAGCGCGTAAGGATACTTACAGTAGTAAATATTGCCAGGTTTACCCCGCCTCTTTTAGAACACAGTTCCGCGACAAGCTATTGACTACCGGTGATGTCGATGGACTCATTTTTAGGTTACAACTGTGACATGGCTGCGATAATGTCACATAAAGCAGGACAGATATCCTGAGGCCCACACCACACTAAATGAAGGAAAAAAAACTTTTTTTCTCATTAACTTCATTATGGCGCGTTTCGTTAGTTTAGGTGTCCCTCTCACGTGGTCTCAAAGTCCAGTGGAAGAGCCACAACCTGACTTTAATAATATGATCATTCTGATTGAATGATAGGAGCCGACTCCATTCCCAAAACTGGCTTTTAGTTGATAAGGCAGTGAATCAACTATTATGGAAATACATGCCATGCAACAAGCGATGAAATATACATTTTGAAATCTTGGTCACATGTTTTATTGACTTAATGAGGGAAGTGGAGAGTGAGTAATAACTGTGGTAAACCCATTAGCAACATTTATTTCCAATCCTACCGTCAAGTTCCGGACATTTTGTTGGACTCAAACAATTGAGGCGGATAACACAAAAGGCGGAATTCCACCTTTTCATTTAGGGTTATCGAAACACACTTGTTTATCATGCTAGTCTCTAAAGCAAACCCGATGGCAGTCTACAAATGTTAGTTTCACTTCCAATGACTTTCAATCAAACGAAGTTAGGTACCGTAACCTTATTGTTTATTGCCACAACACATAACATTTAGAATATCTAGACAGCTTTTCGGTAGATTCTGTTATGATAATATAATATGATATAAGTGAATATACAACAAGTCATTATATATATATATATATATATATATATAATATATATATATATATATATTATATATTATATATATATAGATATTATATATATAATAGTATATAATATATTATAATATATATATATATATATATAGATATATATTATATATATATATAATATATATATATATATATATATATATATATATAATATGAGCGGAAAATACGGACGCAGTTTCCTCACGCCCCTCTCATTATCCCCATAACACCTATGTAGATAAGGATGGTGGCTACACCGAAAACAATCGACCGCCTGGACAATGGAGCAGCACAAGCCGACCAACCAATCATCCCGCCAGTTTGCAGCCAGGCACGATCCAACCAGCCAACCAACAAAACCAGCCATCAACCAACACTCATCCAACCAGTCAGCCATCAGCAACTGACCTGCAGGATATGGAGCAAAAGTGCGGACAATCATCTAATCGACCCGGTCTAGGGTACCTGACTATATTTTCACAACCAACTAACCGACCGAACGCGATCGTCTGACCGACCGAACCATCCACCCAGCAAATCAAAACCGAAACCAACCAACCAGCTTTAGCCAGCTAGCCCCCGAACAACTAATCAACCAACCAACCAACCACCATCGCAACCAAACCAACAACCAACCAATCATCATACAAGCTAGCTAGCCAGCTAGTAAGACAGCCAATCACCAGGCAATCACCCAGCCAACCAGTCAGCCAACAACTTACCAACCACCTCCCAACCAATAAACACAATACAATGGAACATCTCCCTGATCCAGCAAGCCTTGAAATTACTAGTATTGGCGAACCGTCTGTTCGTCAGGTGAGAGGAAGTATCACTCATTATTAATCAATAATTGAAATGGAAAACTTCATTTACACGAACATTGCTAGCCACCTGCTGACAAAGTAAAATATCCCGGAAAACCTGCTGAGATCACGACACGACTGGGGAAATGTTTGATAGATGTTAGCATGAGTTCGAATTACCAAATGGGCACCCCTGTCCTGGATCGATTTAAGGTGAAGAGTTGAGGCGCAGTATATGTATACGCCTTTGTGTGTTTCAATTAATCAGCGATTGCATGGGCACAACGAAGCTTAACAACATGGTCTTCCCCCCCCCGTCCAATGATGAGAGCAATTGGGTTTGTCCTCTCTCTAAAACATTACTCAGGCAGTCAAGGACGCCCACTACTGACAGATAACAACATGCTTCCATCAAACGGGGACATGAATGTCACTCTCCTCCCCTCTTCTATTTTCTCTGTGCCTACCGTGCAGCAAATCATCCAATGCCCGATTACGACGAAAAGCAGGCCACAACTGCAGGCCTCACTTCGCTTTCCATCCATTTCCTCCCATGTCGTAGGTAAAGGGAATCGATGCAAGCAAGCCGCTAACGCGTGTGTCTGGTGAGAATTGACAATTTCTTGTCACTGATGTCAGGGCGGAACCCCTGGCGACGGCGGGAGTGTCCAATTTCCACCACCTGATAAGAAGACTCATAGCCTGTGTCTGACACGTACGAAACCAACAGAAGGATCACTCGCCAGAGAGATACAATAAGAGATGGGACACATCACTTGGTACAAGAGGCGAACCTGGCAGTTCGAAAACATCTCTACAAATGATTCACGAGACAAACTTGCTCATGTACGCCAATGTCAAGGTTATCAAAAGGAAACTCTAGGTCCGAAGACCAGAGGCAATACGGAAAAGGCCAACAACGCCTCTGGAAAACAAAGTATTCCAATACAGGAGAGACGCCAGCAGATTGCGAGCAGGAAAAACGGGACAACCACCTGTAGCAGAAGACTTGAGCCGAAAATGCCTGATGGATCAGAGGAGGGGGGGGGGGGGGGGGAGGTATGATTGTGCCATCGAAGAAGCAAATCAGAGATGACAGCAACAACCCACCGACTCCAACGTTACAATGCAAAACACGAACAATTAATACAGGATCAACAAAGTTCAGGGAACAACGTGGACGGTCTCAGGGAATTACCAAACGATTGTAACAACCCCAACCGATACGTGACAAAGAGGAAACGCAAGAATACTGACAAAGAATATGGGAAACTCAAAGACAACGCAGCTAGACGGAAACATGACTTCAATGTGGTTCATGCAGATGTCCCACTCCGAACGACAACACCGATAAGGTGCAACGGAATACCGGAGCATGAGCAACTGACAAGCCCCAGCCCAGACCAAGTCAATAATAACGATAATGTCAAATTCTTATATGCGCTTCACACTGAAGGGCTAAAAGCGCTTTACAGACATCACCTGATTATAGGAACCAGTCACGCACTCCGACAATCCCGGAGAGTATAGCGCGGCAGTTATATCAGCGCCAGCGTTGTGTCCTGAAACGTCACGGTCCCCATTTGTACACCTGGGCGAGAGGAGCAAGCGGGATAAAATACCTTGCTCGGCGGTGGTTCGACCAACGTGGGACTCGAACCCACAACCCCTGGGTTAAAAGTTCGAGGCCTAGACTAATTAGACCACCACGCTCCAGTTTAAGGGTTCTGGATAGAAGAAAACAAAAATAAAACCGGCTTGCCTTCATCGGAGAATGGCGAACCAGTTGCAAGTCATACTGGATGACCCGACCAACTTACCCGTATGGCTTACACATAGAGCCTCATTCAGGAAGCCCAGAAAAAGGACCACGCCTGCAACCAACAAGCTGATAACATGTCTACCAACCACATGGAAAATGCTAACTGGGACCATTGCCGACGAAATCACGCACTATCTCACAAAACGGAGCTCCGCATGAAGAACGGAAAGGATCACGCCCTGGAAGTCGAGGAACGAAGGACTAATTTGCAATCGATAAAAGGGTGACAAGAGATGCGAGACTAGAATAAACTCGACGGTAGCATGGATGTTGATATCAGAAGGTACTGCTAGACTCAGTCGGTTCAGTGCCACACTCTGGTTGATGAGGCCAGGAAGAGCACAAGGGAAGCGAACTCGTATACAACTGGAGTTTCGAAAATCAACACACAATTGGGCTAATGAGATGCGGGGATATTCAGTTGGTGACGCTCTCTCACTTCTGCAGTTCTACGTCGTCACCAAACCACTTAGAAGAACGCAAGAAAGGCAATGAAAGGGTACATCTAAGATCCGAGAACATCCACCACCTGCTGAGTACATGGACGACCTCGAGCTGTACCAACGGAAACCGCATGACATAACTCAATGATAAATACCGTCCGGATATTCTGTGAGGATATCGGCATGCAGTACGGGCTCAATAAATGTGGGGTGGTAATAGTGAAACACAGGTAAAGTGGGAATATGAGATCGCCATGGACAGTGGGCGAAAAAAAGGACGTAGATGTGGACAAGGGCTACCCATACCTGCGGCATCATTTCAGGCATGGAAAACGCAAAGATAAAGTGAAAGGAAAATGCGACCCAAAAATACACAAAGAGGATATATGCCAGGTCCCAAAGACCAAACAGAAAAAGGAGACAAAATACAAGCCCTGAACACGTACCGTACGCCATATCTGTGATCGCCTACACTGCTGGCTTATGACGGGACGATGACGAGTTGAGGAGAGCTCGGCGAAGAACACGGAAGATGCTCAACATGCACGATGGTCTGCACCCGACTGCCCGAGAGCAGACATACACAGGCTCCCACGACATCGGGGATGTAGACGAAAGAGAAAGAAGTGGAAGCAACTGTGACTGGAGAAAACATCGGGCTGAATGACTACATAACTCAAAGTGAAGAACCCATGCCTGCAAGAGGTAGGACAAGCCGAAAGAAACGGGGAATTTACGAATAAAAATGAGTGGAAGGTGCCATGGAACAAAGGTATACAGAGAAGAATGGAAGGGTAAACCATTGCATGGATAATACCCACGTCAAGTCGGAGAGGTCACTACAGCGAAAATGGGTAACAGGTGGAGTCGAACTGGCCTGCTGAAATTAGAACAGAGCGGCACTCAGTCACGGCGGCACGCGGCACAAAAATCAGCCCTGGAATTACTTAAGGCTCACAGGCCAACTCAAAATGAAGTGTGAAAAGCATTCAACATTCGAGGAATTAGAAGTGGAGTGGGACCGCGTTCAGAACGATCTTGATTCATATATTCAAGAATGTGAGCGAAAACTATGATTTAACAGGCATCAGGGTGTTTCTTCTCTTTTGGATGGTGTGTGGGCTCCGGGGGTTTCCCCGTCCTGACCCTTTTTCACTAAACCTAAACCAAGGTCAGGTAGCCGATGCAGAATGTGCCGGGCAGAATTGGAAACGATCAACCACTTAGTTGCAGGGTGCCAGAAACTAGGCGGCAATGAACAGATGAATACCTGAAGAGCCATAACAATGTCGCGGCAGTACCGCACGGGGCTAGATGTCAGGCATTACCACATACCAACCTCAGAGAGTTCATATGGCATCACAACGCCGAGAGTGTCACCGAAAAGGGTGAGGCAAAATACTACCGGTATGGGACTATGAGATCAGGACTGACAGAACCATCACTGCCAGAAGACCAGTCCTGATCTCGATCGACAAAGATGAGCAGAAGGTCATAATGATAATAGACGTATAGCTTAATCCCTCTCACAGAACCTGGCAGAGAAAGAAAGGAGAAGACACGAATACCAGGAAGTTAGGCCTACAAATCAAGCCAAGACTGAGGGATGTACACGCCGAGGTTGTTCCAGTTGTATTCGGAGCGCTTGGGGCAGTCAGTATCAACCTGTATTAACATCTAGAAAGAATCCCAGGAATCATAACAAAGACCCAGCTGATGAAACAAACACTTCTCGGAAGCGCCCACATCATCAGAAAGGTGCTGGACCTCCCAGGGCCCGGGCAGGACCCGGAGGATTCAGAAAAAAACAGATACTAGTAATTTAAGCTGTGAATTGTAAAAATGTGAATATTACTACTACTACTACTACTACTACTACTACTACTACTACTACTACTACTACTACTACTACTACTACTAATGATGATAATAATAATAATAATAATAATATAAAATCAAATTCTTATAATCATGATGTGATGATGTGGATGATGTCGGGCTATCATAAGACAAGCTTCTTTAGTTTTGATGTAAAAGATATCCATGCAGTGTAATTCGGTAAGCGATATTGGTGTGATGTATTCTGATACTACATGGAAACCTTCTGACCATATTCGGGACGCTGCTTATAGGGTAATTGGATTATCGGCTCGATTGGACGTAATTTCCCTCTCAAGTTCCAAACGTATTTACACCTTCTCTGTGTATTTTCAGAGCATATAGCATTGCAGAGGTTCCATAACACGAGCCGATTTCGGCGATTTGTATCACTCCATACATCAGATTCAAAAGTGAGTGGAACTGAGAGGACCGGGATTCAGTGAGTACTCTTCAACCCTCTTTTGTCCCTTACAATAGGAGGAGGCATGGTGCACAACGCTGAGTATGGGAGGGGCGGGAGACTTAACAGTCAACCTAAGTGTTTAGAATTTTTTTAACAAGTTTGGGCTGCTGGGGAGTTATATGCGCTATAGGACTTGACGCTAGTTCCCGGAATCCACCGTAAGATGGCTACCCACGACGAAAGCTTTGGTGGAACTATCAATAGGTCTCATAAGTGTTTTGAAGTAATGATTTGAGACGTAGATTTCACTGTGTTGCAGCCGCCCTCTTTGCGTTTGAACGCGTGGAATACCTCCTAATACGTAATTCAAAGGACTATGGAACGTTTGTAATTATTAGGGAAGAGCGTTATTTTGGGCGAAAAGAAGGATTTATTGCGTAATGTTCATGACGTCACCCAAAAACCACTGACCCGGGTCATACGAACGAAAACAACAACAGATCCGACTTGCTCAGAGTCGTTTCGGAAAACACTTACAACTATGCACAAACCAACCAGACGTCGGCCAGTTGCCACAGCCGTTCGCGTTGCACGCACGCAGGTGATAGCAGGCAGGAATGAAGTAAGTTCTCCTTTGTCAGACGAAGGCTTTCATTTCAATGTTCAAAAGTTATGAAGCGGTAAATATTACACGTTATGGTTAGGTAACGTAACGGACAAGTACGTACTAGTAGCATAGTACTAGTAGAGTAAAGTAAAGTTTCTTTAGGCTACTCCTTTACAAGTCCTAACGTGGGACTAGGTCCTCGGTCGCGACTCATCATGATGATGTAATGTAAATCGGTCCAGGGCCCAGGATCCTGTACAAATTAATAGGGATAGGCCTAATAACAATAAACACAGTCGCTGTCCTATCACAATCCACAAAAATGTTGAAGTAACTTTGATTCAATTTGTAAGCTACTAAAGTATAAAATTACTAGGCATTTGGAGCTAAATTTAGTTAAAAAGCCGGGTTCATTATCCTAATCCAGGTCAACCAAAATTTATTTGTTTTATCTGGCCTAAACTAAGGCCTATACAATTTATGTATATGGGCGCTAGAATATGAAGTTGTGAGTGAATGAAAAATAACTAGGATTATACTTGCATTAATGTTGTTACTGCCATAATGTGTTACATAATGTTGCACTTTGGCCATTGTGAGAATCATGATGTAGGGCGTAGTTCACATGAATATTTTAGGCGTTGGCTGTCCGTCAATAAGTGCCAATTGAAAGCCTAAAGCACAGCCTATGCCTACGAGAAATCTTTGGTTTTGCAAAAAGGCTGAACAAACTTTCAATTGTGGCGCACCAGTAAAAAAAAAAAGTAGGTTGTCTTTCAATTACTTCCCAGTACATGTGAGAAAATCACAACAATCTGATTTCGGATTTAGTTCTGTTTTTCAAACCTCCATGAGGTATGTTTTCGGATGACTGTAACGTCACGCGTAACATTTATTCCCCCCCCCTTCGATGTTCGAAATCCCAAATTGTAATTGGTTGTTTTTAAACACCTAAGACAATTGTAAACAGCAACATCTGATGAAGTTTGTTCTATTTAACTAAACCCATTTACCACACATATGGTATTTACGAAATGGGATTCCTATCATTAGGTGAGGGATGCATTCCACTTTCGGGTAAGCATTCCTCTCACAACCAAACATCTTCAGCGGAAATTCCCTCTGCCATGCGTACAAACGCATATTCTATGTTTTGAGCAACACTAATTGCCCTCAGACAAAAGGCATCGCGTGAAGAGGCAGGCTGTAGCCCCCCTGGAAGAAGTTGTGGAGGGGCCAAACTTTGGTGGGGACTTAATTATGGATTCAGTAAAAATGGTCCAAGTTATGGGCCTAACTATATAACTAATTGTCACTCTCCAACATGCCATTAACTCCCTACTGTCGTTAGTAGAATGGGGGGGGGATCCTCTAATTGTTTCAAAAACTGAATATAACAAGATTGCTCATCACGAAAGGCGAGTCATGAACATGCATGCCATCATTCATATGGCACCTTTCCTTCCAACCAGCCAGAAAGGTAGTTTGTTGACGACATAGCGGTTAGGTCATTCCTAAGTAAGAGGCTATCAAAGACAAAGTGCTGAAGTGGATATCAGACGGCACCCGGTTTCGTGCAGAAAATGGTTCCTGTTCTATTTCGCTTGGCATAGGAAACTTTGAAGGACGTTCTTTTCTTCAATACTGGGACCACACCAAAATTTGCACAGAGGACCACTGGTCATTGTGCAATGACGACAACCAATCCAGAATCGACTGCTCCTGTTTAATCCGAGCAGGGGCGCTATGTCAATACTGTCTCTATCTGTGCGAGCAGGAACAAAAGCTTAACCATGAGTAGAATTACGGCCAGTCAGGCAGTGTTACCCTTAATATGTAAAGTCCAAATGTTAGTTTATTTCCTACACCTACACGGTACACATGAATTTTATTCCGCCATTATACGAAAGAGTTCGTTGATTGGGCAGTGCATTTCGCGTTTTCTTTTTTCAAAGGTAAAATAATGTTTCTGACAGTAAAGAGTAATGGAAGGACCCAAGTGCAATCGGCGATGTCATGATAAGGAAAACAGATATACTGTACAAATACACTCCTAAAAATACACTCCTAAAAAATTGTAAATTACACAACAATGTGTAACTAGCACCTATCTCGAATGTGTAAGAAATACACCACTATTGTGAGATTATGCACAAGGATTTGTAATTAGTTACACAACCTCATAGTAGGTTCTAGTTACACAACATTCAAGAGGCACGCCAATATGTGATGAACCTGGTGGAAGATGGAAAGTCATATATAAATATGTCAGATTTCGGCAGGGACAGCGCCTTTGGTCTCGACTTGTACTTTCATTTATACAATAGGTAGCTAAACCCCGAGGACTGAATATGAGTCATCCGGAATGCACCGATAAAAAACAATAGGCAAAATGTAAATTGCGGTGGGTGGGGGCGGGGGTCTCTGTGATTACAAGGTCAAATGTCTCATACATGTTCTCTTTTAAATCCTCTAAACGAAACGAATCTGGCCTGGATTGAGTATAATTCCTTGCCTTTTGATCATCGGGGACATCAAAACTATAGGGGGGCGCGCTTAAGCCGATACTGAATGATCCGGGAGTTCGAGTGGGTGGGTGACCGACACAACCTAATAGTTATACATTGTTAAATCTATTGGCTATAAGGGGTTAAGACACAAGGTCGGGATAATATTGTCTATTGTCTCTTCTCAACAAAAATACCGCCAAGTGAGCCGGGAGCACTTTCGGGTCAGCAATCTATGACTACCTTTCCTCACTTCAAATGAAAGGAGTGATTATCAAATCTAATCATTTCGAGTTACTTCAGTGTCCAATCGTTGCTTTGAGGTCAATCGCGTATGACAGACAATTGAATCGCCCCAAAACGGATACGTGGGGAAAACTACTACTGAATATAGCCATCCTTGTCAGGGCGGAGTGTTATCAGTGATGCTTGCAAGCAAACATTCCGGGTCGAAAATTTTTTTTCCAAAGCTTGTCACCGGACTTTCTTAGCTGGACGGTCCTGGCTTTTGGTCTTGCTCAGTTGCTGATGCCGAGGGTCTTATCTATCACTCCACAGTTCGCGGTAATGCAGAGGGACGTGAAGGGGTTATACAGGGGTTTATTTCGGGATGCTTGCAGTTCTCTTTTTTTTTTTTTTTTTCCACCCCCCCCCCCGTTGAGGTCGCTGTTGTGAGCAGTCACGTGGAACTCGAAATTCTGCTCCTCCAGATCTTAGAAAGTGGTTTTACGATGGCCGCTGAGAAAGAAAAAAGGGAAGATTTTTATAAGGAAAAGGAAATATATATTATCTATTGTTAAAATATTATAAGGTAGGAGAAAGAAATTATCATCCATTTTTCAAGAATTATTCATTTGCCAAATCAATAAGATTGTCCGATTGTGGAAATCTTTGTTTACAATGAAAAATCCTGTTCCCCTTAGAAAAGATTTCGGAAGAAACAAAAACTGTTCGAGGGAAAGCACTTATTCGCAAAAGTATTAGATATATTCATGACAACAGATGTTTGCAACCTAATGAGTTCGCAACAAAATATATGCTGGTCAACAACAAATGTTTCTGTCTTCCGCAATTATTTTATCAACGAAAAAATATATATTATCGACGTAGTCTCAGTTCAGTCGGTTCAGTGTGAGTAAATAACGTTTCCATCTTCGTACAAAAATATCCGAGAATCCAGTAAGTGATGTGTGCGACGAGGCTCTGGGATAATTTAACCCTGACTCTTTGCCAAACATAATTTATTCTAGGATTATAATATTATTTTTGAGTGTGGATAAATGTCAGGCGCGGTTGTAGGGAGGTGCTTTGGGGGCTCAGCACCCCCCCAAATGTGCTCAGCCCCCTCTTCCCCCCCCCCAAAAAAAAAAACACCCGAGGGTGTTGATATTTTCATGTGGAATGTGCGTATTGGCATATTTGACTAGCATAATCGTCATGCCTCCTTCCACACCCTCAGGCCTATACCCAATTTCCCGCAAGTCACATTTTCTCGCGATATAACCAGGTTACGCCTATTCCTCAAAGTCATGAAAGTAAATGCTTATTCATATTCTAGTAAGGTCGAGTAAAAGTACCATGGCTGCCTGTCAGTAGTTAGTGACAACGTCAAGTCGACAACCAGCTTCGCCCATTTCCGATATGTGCATACACACGGTTGCCGGTTGTGTCAGTGGTTTCAAAGCAGCGTTCTTTACGTCACTGCGTGCATAATTTTAGTACTAGGACAGACAAGGAAAATCAGGACTGAAATTGGTCAACAAGGATCGTAGGATTGGTAAGGAATCTGGGGCCTAATTATTTGATAGTTGTCAATCCACGGTCAACATTGGGATATGTCATCGTTTGGGTCTGTGAATCACATACACCTTGATCACACTGGACATGGTTCCTATACGAGTTGGGCAGGATGCCGTCTATTAAGGACATCCATGGAAGTCAGGTGGTAATGTTGTAAAGTATAATGTAAACGAGTTGATATTCTTACCATGATCGAAAATTGAACTAGAAAAAGCCAAAGGATTAGTATTCCTTGACTGATCCTGACTTGACGAGATAGCATTGTCAAGAACCGGAATCATTATAGAACAAACATAGGGAACTCACATACCAAATATGAATACACCCATTTGCAGATAGGGTCTAGTTAAACAAGCTTAAGTTAGGCCAAATCATCTATTTTTCACACTATCGCCATTCTCTC
The DNA here is from genome assembly GCA_026419785.1 of Sclerodactyla briareus. NCBI lineage: Eukaryota > Metazoa > Echinodermata > Holothuroidea > Dendrochirotida > Sclerodactylidae > Sclerodactyla > Sclerodactyla briareus. The sequence continues at coordinate 349,723 of JAODTK010005822.1, read as the reverse complement.
AACTGGCACCAGTCATCACAAAACGATTGTGTGCTTGTTTCTTTCTTCCTAAGAAAGCTGTATACTGATTCCAAAAAACCCCTGATCGGGTCAGACATTCAGGATTTATCGTTTTTTCCTAACAAGAGTTTCAGACTTTGAACCTCTCTGACCTCAGAGACCTTTGACCTGACCCCAAAACAATAAGAACCATGCCTCTCATTTAGGGGAACCCATATACCAAGTATGAACTGATCCATCCAAGTGAGATTGATTTATCGTGTTAATGAGCTCAAATTTGCCAAAATGATCAATTTTCCCAATTTCCCAATTTTTTCTCCCAATTCTGACCCCCGGTTAACACTAAAAGCGGTTATAAAGGTTCTGTTCTCTCATAAGAACGCGGCATACAAAATTTGGACCATGTCGACACCAAGCATTTGGGACTTAAGCATGACCTCAGGTTGACCTTTGATCCTGACCCAAAAACAATTAGGACATATACCAAGAATTGAACAGATACATCAAGTGGGGTTTTGAGGTTATCGTGCTAACAAGACTCGGCGTCACACACACACACACGCACACACACATACACTGTCAGACTTATAGATTCGTCTACGTCGTCAGGGAATGAGGAACTTTACCTGCCAATCACTTAATTACAGTCAGATTCGTATTCTGCCGTTTTCAAACCCGTAAAAGCCCCCCTCCCCCTCCCCAGAAGACTAAGGTTAGAGCCGCGCCGGATGATTCCAAGTGCAACCGTGCAAATGCTGTAAATCTGTGGACCTGATTGGTTAACAGTTCCTATGGAGGCCCAACAGATCCGTAAACAAATGTGCAGTCGGTCTAATACGAGGATGTTATATGCAATAAGCCCACGACAGCCAAAAAATGATTCTTATATCGCAGTAACCCATGTGATATCATATTAGTACTGTTCCGTCAAGACACTTTGCAAGTTTAATGAGAAATGCAGTGACACAAGATTATATTTCAAGCGTGGCAACAGCAGGATAGACAGGCCATATGGAGAGTTCGTGAAGTCAACAATTCAGTACGCTTAGCGCCACGATGGTGGCGACCTCGATTGATAGCAATCCACCAATTATCCACTCCTGTTTAGCCCCCAAATCCCCCCCCCTCCCATTAATGGGACTCGGAACAGAGTCTGGATAATATATATTTACTTTGATAGTATATCTCTTTTTCGGCGCAACAGTTTAATGATAGCCTTCCCAGAGGGGACGTACGTTACACATTGCCTCTACGGAGCGCGAAACGTAACAAATTCAATCGGAAAGTTGGAATAAAACTCATCGAAAAAGATCAAACCCATCGAAAACAGAATCAAACCATCGAAAAACAAAAAAGAATCAAGCCGTCGAAGGAAGGATTCAACCCATTGAAAAGCGGAACGGGCCGATCCAAACAAGAATCGTACGTCATATTGATGCTCCATGACCTCCACTTAACAGGATTTCAATTATCTATCCGGCCCTGCAAGTGTGAACACTCCGCGCAGCCCTGGCGAGGAGAGTAACAAATCACATCAAGCAGGAATAAGACACATCGGATTTGAGAATCAATACGTCCAAAACAAAAACAGGGTGTCCAAACCGGACAAGGTGTCGAAAACAGGAACAGGGCGTCAAAGCCAGAAGTGACTGTCAGGAAAAAGCAAGAACGCAAACCATGCGTAACGATTCCTTGTCGCAATATTTGTTGACCTCTTCCAAAATATGAATGCACACTAATATGGCAGTTTTGACCTAGTGGCTAGTAGCACTTTTCAGGGAAATGTATGGATTGTGCTGGTCGAGGCAAGGAGGATACTGCACTCCGTATCAGTGCTCAAGCCCTTTAAAATATCTAGGATCAGGGGACAGGAAGAACATTATATGTAAATAGGGGAGGTGGCGGAGGTGGAGGAGATTGAATGAGAGGGGGTGGGAAAGGGGTGTTAATACAGTGAAGTAAAAAGAGGGGTAGAGGTGGACGCGAGGGGATTGGGGCTCGTGCGAATAGAAAACTGTAAAAAAAAGTCGGGGGGGATGAATGTGAGGAGAAGGGGAGGGTGGGGATGGCGTTGAGTGCCAGTGTGTAAATATAGCGAGTGAAAGGAGGTCACGGTGGCGGAGAGGGAGAGAGGGGGGTGTGGAAAGTATGTAAAAGAATGAGTATACGTAGTGGAGGGATGCGAAGAGAGGTAGTCAGAGAATAAGAGTAACAGTCTGACTACGAATGACGGTCGGGAATATTTCCATTTTTGTAGGGTTAGAGTCCGTGAGGGTTGCTAAAATTTAAACACCTCGACGAGTGCCCGATTGCCCGGACAGTATTATTATTTCCAACTATAAGCCTGGTGAAAGTTCCTATATTAACAGCTGAAAATTCGCACGCCTAATATCTGAATCTCATTCTCCGCTTAAGTTTAGGATTCTGTTATATATACATCCACTATTCATCACTAAAAACTCTACAACAGTAGCATGGATGCTACAAGTCTTATGGAATATCTGGAATGTCCTGGAAGAGATCAATGTTACATTCATGTTGGGGAGAGAAACCTCCTCCCGAGGTCTACCACGTTGTGCTGTCAGCAACACACAAAACAACAAAACATTTAGAAAATGCAGGTGTTGGACGTGGGCGGGTGGGAGGGCGGGGGGTAGGGTGAGACTCGAACATCGATGATCGGTCCTGGACCACTCCGTTGGGGAAACTTTCTCTCCCCCCCCCCCCCCGCCACCACGGACAGAGACCTTCATTATAGAGCTAATTAGACAACAATAGGAGGGCGCTACTACAAGAGCATGTCGTCCCAGGCCTCGCCTGAACAAACAAAGTAGGAACGGAAAACTTAACCTGATGCCCGAGTGTGATCCGATGCCATAAGAGGACATTTCGATTCCCTTATAAGCGTCTACAAAGCCCTAACCATTCACACCAACACTACTTTTGCCCAATTGCCATTCTAAAATAGAATGACAATGAGGGTAAAAAACAAAACAGCTCCTCGCATTGACAGAACAATCCGACATTTCTCCAAAAATATGTTATTAGCCGAAAGAACATGGCCAACAAAAACGCCTATGTAAGCTTGCATTCAGATTTTAGAAATCACCCTTCAGGGATCAACCGCAGGGATGCGTTACAAACTGATGGCTGATTCAATCCTGATGATTCTTGATTCTGGCGAAGCCAAAAGGGCATCTAGCAGTCACGCGTGTGCGTGTTGTGTGTATGTGTGTGTGTGCGTGTGTGTGTGTGTTGTGTGTGTGTGTGGTGTGTGTGTGGTGTGTGTGTGTGTATATGTGTGTGTGTGTGTGTGACCTTCGTTTCCACGCGATATCTAACAAACCCAAGCATGTATATGTTCATATCAGGTAGGTAGGGTCACCATGGAAGGGATGACACCTAATGATTGTTTTGTACAATCGATGGTATGCAAGGTCATGAGAGGTCCCCAAACTTTGAAAAGTGTTTCGCACGATACTAATGCCTCGCAAGCAGGTATGAAAATTCATATTTTGGTAGGTAGGTGTAACCCATAACGGGGATGACCCCTATTGTTTTGGTGTTGGAGGTCAACGGTTCATTTAGGGTCATATATGGCAATATTATATATCTGGCAACGAAACATTTTAGAGTGATGTGTTAAATGGAAAAGTTTGTTCGATCTGGTGAAATAAATAGGTGATCGACTTTGACTCATTGGACCTTTGACTTCTGACCTCATTTGACCTCTGACTATGATTTTGCCTGCTTTTTGTATTGGCGGGAAGCGGTCTTGTTAAGACAAACGAAAAAAGTCAATGACACTACCAAATACGATATTCTTATCACAAGCTATCTCAATGAATGTGGAAGGTCAAGGACAGCTAAAAATCGTCATATATCTCTGCCACGAAACTTTTGGAGGACTGTCATAATTGGAAGTTTCTGTCGTCTGGGTGAAATACATCTGGGGACCAACTTGACCGTCATTTGACCTATTGACCTTTCGACCTCATTCGACCTGTTTGCCCTGGATGTTTTGCATGCTTTTTATGTGGTGGCCGGAAGCGTCTTGTAGACAAACGAAAAAGTCAATGACCTACCATACTATAATCTGCTCACAAGCTATCTCAATGCCTGTGGAAGGTCAAGGCAGCTGAAACACTGAAATGTGGATAAATTGGCATTTGACATATGCCCCCCTCCTCAGCACGATATCTAATGAATTCAAATATCTCCTCAAGTTCAAAGGTAAGTAGGGTGGACTTGTACCATGATGACGAATAGCCCTATTTGTTTTTGGGATCAGGTCAAGGTTCATTAACAGTCCCCATAGGACAATCCTTACATATTTGGCAACGATTCAGTGTACAGAGTGAGAAAGCATATAGCCAACCAAACAAATATTTCCCCGGAAGACAGTACAATTCTGAATTGTCATTTTATTGTTATTCCTGATATGTTGAGTATTGGACTAGCACCAAAGTATTTACCCTAGACAGACAGTGCAAATCTTGAATTGTCATTAGGATAGCCCCAGTGGCCCAGCCTATATGTACCTCCTGACCAGTAGTGGGGGTGCTACGGGGTGCGGGTGGCCATTTTGGTATTGCATCGCAACCCCCCCCCCAGGTCATAGGCAGAGTATGAAATTTAAAAATGTAGCCCTGTTTGAAGCTTGCATCACTGCATTTATTGACAAATTCTAGTGCAAAGCAGAAACGCCTCTTCTTGGGTATAAACGCTCCGCTCATTAGTGTTCCATTTTCGACCACCAAAGTGGTTGTGTTGCCCTCTTCATTAAATATCTGGGTGCTTCAATTCCCCCCTCCCCTCCTCCCCTCCCCAATACACAGTATTCCCCCAGTGAAGACCAGTACAAAATTCTTCAATTGTCATTTATATTATTCCTGATATGTCTGATAATTGGACTAGCCCAGTGACCAGCCTATGTATGGATGTGTTACCTCCTGCATCAGTAGGTGGTCAGATGTGTATGGGTGGCGTGGGAATTGCAAGGCAGATACGCCTCTTTCTTACATGCACCACCCCCCCCCCCCCCCAGGTTAGAGGCGCCTATGAAAATGGAAAAAGGGAGCCTATTTTGAAGAGCTGCATTTCTGCATTCATTGTCAAATTCCCTAATTGGAAGGCAGTCGTTTCTTTTTGCGATTATACTATTGTTTTTTTTTTTTTTTTTTTCCGATAGATGGATATCGATGGGATGGGTAGAAAACTGGCAATTTCTTCCATAGGCGTATATTTTTTTTACTCGAGGGTGAGAATGCCAAGTTGTGGCTTACATAATTGAAAACGGTGATTATGATCTTCAAATTACCATTTAACTAGTTATTACAGCAGAAAATGCACTACGGAAATGTCCTGCTGAATTCATTTTGAAAAACCTATGTAGCCCAGCCATTATCCTCTGAAACCACTGTCGTTTTGTGGTGTATACTATAATAAGCTTCAGTGGTGACTGGTCAAAACATTCCCCCCATCCTCAAAAGGATTTAATCTCTCAGGCTGTGTGTGAGACTGCCAAAGAAGTGAGAGTAAAAAAACACAATAATAAACTTTGAGACTGCCGTCAGCCATCAGTGTGGAAATGTACATGGCACTGGCAATGCTCAGAGGATTGATGAGGGGGTAATCCAATTATTCTCTTGTGCACTCAGTCTATCTGATTATTGATTTGTTTACACTTCCCTACTGGGAATGCGACAAGCCACACTATTCCAGGTTGTGAATGACTGAACCAGGCAGGAGGACCTTGGTGTGGGTAGTATTACCTGTGATTCATGACAAGCCCTAATGAGGGGATAAACTGTGGTCTGTGTTGTAGAAGCAGTGAGTTGGGAGGAAGGACGAAGAAAAGCAAGGGTCAAGGAACTTCAGAAAGCTAAGCGAAGGCACAACCATTTGTGGCATTTTTGCTATTGAGCAAAAGTGGGGCAGTCACTGTACCCAGGAGCAAAAAAGTCGAGGGGCATACCCTGTAACCCAGGCAGAAATGGCAGGGGTTAAGTCTATAAAGTATCTCTTCTTCCCCAGTGCCTCTCTATCTGGTGTTGACTGTCCCATGATGTGGATATTTGGGAAAAGTGATGGCCAGGATAATAACATGTCAAACAAATGTGCCAGAAGTCATACTGATCAACATTAACGAGCCACATTAAGTCGAAATGTATTCAAATGGGCTATATATACTAGAAAATACAAAGATCTTGTCTGTTCTATATCGATTTGTATAATTATCGTGCAGCCAGATACATTTGGTCGGGCAGGGGCTGCATGGCGTGGGTCCTATAGAGGGACATTCCGCACACCCCACCATGTAGCGAGGAGAATATGTGATTTCAAAGCCTTGTGAAAAGTTTGACCTAAAAATAGCAATGGACATTTGATGGACTGGTAAAATAGCTATTGATAAAAGTATTCCGAACAGTTATGCCACTGGTCAATTGCAGACACCCCTTGTACCCCAGGGACAATTGAGTCATTGCACGACAACAAAATGATGACCCTCCCCAGGACTTGGGCCTGAAAAATATGCAAATTGATACACCACAGTCAATTGACAGACCACAGATACTTGCTGTACAAATGAAACGATTGACGGGCAATGACTTACCCTCAGTCACATTAGTGCTTATTAACGAATATGGTACAAGGACCACATGTGAACACAGCTATTGGGGACACTGGACTTACTACGAGACTCGCCGTGTCCAGGGTAGTGGAGGGATGCAATTGTAATATATAGGCCTGTATGCACTTCTCTTTCCCCACAAATAGACCCCTAAAAAAGATAGTTTTTCACATTTGTCAATGATGTTGGGTTGTCGATAAGAACTGCCACTGAATTCAAATCTACTGCTTTGACCACACCAGTACTTATGAGGAATGAATGTTGATAAATGATCCTCATCATTTAGTCTTGCGCTGCAGTCTGCTGACGTAGTGTTTCGGTCGCTGGGACTTCCCAACACGAATGGAAACATTGGACCTCGCTGGTTATGACTCATTACTTTACCTTTCAACTCGCAAGATATACTTACTACCAGGTTATTTTTGTATTTCATTTCAATTGCCCGCAGATGACTTTTTGACCAAGGTCAAAAGCAACAAGTATCTAATCTCATGCGATGAGTAATATTGAGGGGATCGTTTTGTGTCAAGGTGTGGTTGAGTTGGCAACCACACATCTTGCAGGGTTGATATAGCTGAGTAAGGGGCCTGTCAGGAAAAAAGGCAAGGAATCACTACGCAGAGGTGCATTCTTGTTCACAATTGGCGCGCAGGACTGCGCGGATTGTATTTAAACTTGAAGGAGCACACTGCAATACACATGACCACCTGTGAGGTGGAGGTCATGGGAGAATCATATGACGTACTAATGCTTGTTTGGATAGGCTGATTCCAGCTTTTCAATGGGTTGGTCTGTTCTTGAAGGCATTGCTTCTGGTTTGATGGGTTGATTCTGTTTTCGAGGGTGATTCGTTTTCGATGAATTGATCGGTTCGATGGGTGTGCTTCTGTTTTAGATGGGTGATTCCAACTTTGATGATTTTGTTAAGTTTCATCCGTATGCCTCGATTCATCTGAGCACTAGGCGAGGAAGAACGATAGAGAAGGCGAGGTTATCGCTGGTGCGCATATACGATCAATACGCCAAGGGTTCCTTGAGATCCTACTTGCTTCCTGAACCCGCAGTAGAAATACAATCAAAATCTACTAAATGAACTACTGTTCCCTACTGACCTGTTTTGATTGCAACCTGGCAAAAGGGAAAATAACATTTAGTTATTTTCTATCATATATGATTTGCACTGAACTATATCCTGCGTTGATCATGGGCAGTCAGGGCACGAATTCCAGGTCGTCCCAGCTGCAGGGTGGCCACCCACATGTTTGTTGTCGAGCGGGTTAGAAAAGTACGTTGCCTCGAGTGACGTAAAGGATGACATCACAGGCGTTTAGTTGAGTCCTATTCTTTGAAAGGACTGGAATGTTTCCGTCCCATTTCAAATGTCAACATTTTCACGTTTTCGTGACAGGACATGAAAATTATCATAACACATTCATGCCTCGACGCGAGCAGTTGGTGAACAATCCGTGTCGAAACGTCAAATAGGATAGAATTAAAAGCAGTCATGGTAGTAGAGGTACGCAAGTCCGTTAAGACTGTTAAGGAAGCATTTGCGTGTCTTGTCCGGCCCCATACCTGGATATCACATGCATGCATATAGCGCATCAACGCAGCGCGTATATGAGCTAAACAAAGCACAGAGGGGATTCCCAAAGGCGTCATGGTTTTAATAAATCCGAATTAAAACAAATACTGATCAAGTGAACTTTGTGTGACCCCCGTTAGAGGCTCTCCACTTCCTAGGGGAGATTACACTAGTCATAACAGTATTATACAATATACCAGGGAGGGTATGATTTTCCTGCGGGCCAAATACCAAACACCCCCCCCCCCCCCGGTTGACGTGGCAATGCGCAATCAAATTCATATCTTCCCCAATTACGCCCAAATGCTCACGCATATCGCAGGAAAAAGCATCTCACCAATATTCACTAGAGCCGCTTTTGTTAAAGGAAATGTAAGTATGATTTCGAAAGTGAGCTAACAATGTTCAGCAGGGTACGCCATTTGATGAGGATTTTGCTTGTACTCAACCCATTGTAGTTATAAAGGTTTTGTTTTCATATTATTGTGGCAAATATTTCGCCATAATGGACATAATTTTAAGCCAATTTAGCGTTGATTTACTCTCCACAGTATCATCTCAGCCAGTTTAATCCGGTGTTTTCCCCGAATGCGAGGGTGGACGGATTCACCTTACACTGTCAGTAGTGCTACTACGTGTTGCCATCTCGTATATCCACAGTATATGCTTCAGTAATTCATTGGGAAGACGCGTGTGCATCGGATTGCTCACTAGTGCTTATGATAGGTAAACAAGAGGAAACTACATTGAATCCCTGTTAGTAGGGGTAGTGTGGCACCATAATGGGACTTGTTCAAGTCTCTTGCCATTTTTTTTTTGAGAGGAAAATGGCGGCGCCTATCTCCAAGTTTCAAATGCACCTAACTTGGCAAGGGAAACCCAATACATGGGAATATTTTTTTTTTTGCAAAATGCTGCTTATACACTGTTTCTGTTTCCATATTGAGTAGAACTTTCAGGTTCATTTCCGTTAACTTTGAGCCTAAACATTTGACCTAATTGGGATCATAATTCTATTTTAGTTCTCATTTTCCACCATCAGAGACTTTTCCAAATGCTTTCGGGCACCAGTCAAGCCATAGTGCGAAAGCGCCGGACTCGGCGGATCAAACTTACTGAAAAGTAGACGAATGCCTGTCTGTAATTATGTGTATTACACTAGCACGGCTAATTTGAACCTTGAAAGAGGACGGGCCAACACCCACCTAACATGGAACATGATACAAAGACTGCTATACGCGCTCCGATTGACGTAGATAGGAGAAATTCCAGAGTAGATTGCATGATGCCACCAGTGTACTGGTCACGCCCTCCCTCGTTCGCGTGTCGCTCAAAAACTGCATGTAGTTAACCGAAAACATCAGCTGTGTCAAGCGATGCTCAGCGGAGCGTGACGTGAAATAACCGCTGTAGTCGCCTCCGTTGTTCAGTTGAACTTCACATAGTTTCGTTAGCCACACCAATTTTTGTTTTTTATAGGCATACAGGGTATAGCACTGTCTTATGATTTTTTCTCATTTTCCGCACAGACAACCTCATTTCAGAACCAGAGCGGTTTGACGCGCTCTCCGCCCCTAAACACTGTATAACCCACGGCATTGGGAACATCTAAGGTAACATACTGCAGCGGCATTCTCAGGTTCACCCAACTTGATGTTTGTTGAACTTGAAAGTGTCGACATCAAGGTGAACCCAGATGTTTCGTTATTTTCCATTAGCAGAGTGACGGGGGAGCGTTGGGCGGGGAAGGGGCATGCCACAAAAAAGTGCCGCCCAGTCCGTCTGCAAACTGGAAATCAAAATTATATGAAAGAAAGGAAGGAACTGGAAACTGTGGCTACGCGACGAGTGCCATTTTCTGCCATCTGGGAGGCCTCATTTTCCATGACGCCCCCTGAAATGGTGGAGCCCCTCCAGCGCTCGCTCCCGCCCAAAAACTTCTGGCTACGCCACTAACCCCCCCCCCTCATCCAGGATGGTCCAAAATGCACAGCGCTGTTGAAAGGAGATAAAGCTCGTTAACCCTCAACCCAGCGCTGTCTTCCTTCTGCACGATTCCCTGGTTTGGTTGTAATAAGTTGCACCAGATGGCATCAACGACCGCCTGGGAAATGCCAAAATTCCCGAAGTTACAACACAAAGCAAGTAAAACGATTAAAACAATTTCAGGATCGGAGTAGATGTTCAGGAGTGCTATATTGCAATCGGTTGCATCAACGCCCGCTGCAGATGCCAACAATTTTCGAGAATTGGTTCATACTCAGGACTAGGAGACTAGGTGAAAACACGAATTCTTGGAACGAACTGGGTGTTCAGGCGTGCTATATTGCACAATTGCATCAACGGCTGCCTGGAAATGCTTTTTTTTCTAGGAGATACTATATGAGGTAATATGAATTCGAGCAGAGATGAAGCGAAAGCGGAAGGATTACCTCAAATATTTACTGAGTGCCCAATTTTATGGTGATTGCCCCCAAAATGTGGTGAAATTAAGTACACGCGCTCCTCGCGCAATAGTGACGACATTCATTCAAGCAACTTTTTTTCGATTCGGGTAATTTTATTCCTGTGACATGCCTATAGTTAATGTCGGAACAACTGTGGCCACGGATTGTATCAGCTTCCTAGAATAGGTCAGGGGAAGCGCCATTTAATTTCTGCTATCTGGAAGGGCCATTCGCTAATTCTTGTACGCTACGGGCTAACCGATTGTGGCGCTCCTCTTAGATGGTGACCTGGCGCCTCCTAGAGCCCCCAGCACCCCCACTTAAATGAAGCTGTCATGATAAGCTCGCTCCAGGGGGCCCGTTGAGTTCGGGTTTCCGCACATATGGGTCTGGATGAGCAATCATGTGCCTGTGAAGAAGATCGAGCACTTTCCCTCAAGCCTGCCTGGTTACGCCCCAGCCCTCATCAAAGGCGCACACTTTATTTGCCAGGAAGACAATTTTGCTTCTTCGTAAAGAAAGTGGGAGAGGGGGGGGGGGGGGCGTTCACCTATGCCCCCGGCTCGCGACTCCGACAAAATCCGCGGTTTCGAAAAGCCTAGGCTAGATGTCTCGTTCTTCATCACAAAATCGAAGCAAGTCAAACAATTCAAGAAAAAATTATACCGAAGAAATGTTACTCATTCTCTGATTATTAAGTGCTATGACTACATATATCTGAGTATATCTAGTCAAATAAGAAAGGTTTGATATTATCCCTATATGCTTTAACACTACGTAGTCAAGGTGTCTTTCAAACAGAAACTGATTCGAGACTACCTTGCTCGCGCCTAATTCCTGACCTTATTTTCTACAAAGAAAGGGGGAAACGATAGCTATCTATTCAATGCTCCAGGGGGCTCCGTTGTTATCACACAATAGCGAACCCTGTACAGTGTACATAGGCAGCTAGCTATAGGTAGATAATATTACCAATTAATATAATTTGTGCCAAAACCGCGCCAAGGGTCCTCTCCAATTTATAGTCCGAATCCCCGAGGCCCGATTTCGTTTTCTGTAATGAACCTTCGCTGTTGTTACCTCACCCCTAATATTTTCTTTTTCAAAAAATCGGTTGAGAGATTGTTTACACATGGCGCCGGGGTGGACATCGGTGTAATTGCAAATTAGATAATAGTTCCTGAAGACATCTGCGAGGCTGAGAATTGGACGTACAGAGGGACGCCTCCGTTCAAGTTGAAATCAAATTATCACTTATCCTAGAGAGTTTGGGCGATGAAAGGTCGATGGAAATGGAAAACCGATATGAGAAAGAGCCGACGGAGCCAAAATATCGATGACCTAAATCTTGAATGGACTGAAGATGGCGTGTCATCTTCTGCAGTTCTGTCAGACTTTGTTCATTGACACGCTTATACATAGCTACTACTGTCGGGCTGTTTTCAATGACAAGCTTGCATAGCTGCTACTGCCAGACTGTGTTCATTGTCAAGCTTGCATAGCTGCTACTGCCAGACTGTGTTCATTGTCAAGCTTGCATAGCTGCTACTGCCAGACTGTGTTCATTGTCAAGCTTGCATAGCTGCTACTGCCAGACTGTGTTCATTGTCAAGCTTGCATAGCTGCTACTGCCAGACTGTGTTCATTGTCAAGCTTACATACCTGTTTCTTTCAGACCTCATTCATTGACAAACTTACATAGCTACTACTGTTGGGCTGTTTTCATTGACAAGCTTACATAGCTGCTACTGTCAGACTGTGTTCATTGACAAGCTTACATAGCTACTATTGTCAGACTGTGTTCCATAACAAGCTTACATAGTGCTACTGTCAGACTGTGTTCATTGACAAGCTTACATAGCTGCTACTGTCAGACTGTGTCATTGACAAGCTTACATAGCTACTATTGTCAGACTGTGTTCATTAACAAGCTTACATAGTTGCTACTGTCAGACTGTGTTCATTAACAAGCTTACATAGTTGCTACTGTCAGACTGTGTTCATTAGCAAGCTTACATAGTTGCTACTGTCAGACTGTGTTCATTGACAAGCTTACGTTGTTGTGATTGTCCGACTGTGTTCATTAACAAGCTTACATAGTTGCTACTGTCAGACTGTGTTCATTGACAAGCTTGCATAGTTGCTACTGTCAACTGTGTTCATTGACAAGCTTACATAGTTGCTACTGTCAGACTGTGTTCCATAACAAGCTTACATAGTTGCTACTGTCAGACTGTGTTCATTAACAAGCTCACATAGCTTTTACTGTCAGACTGTGTTCATAACAAGCTTACATAGTGCTACTGTCAGACTGTGTTCATTGACAAGCTTACATAGCTGCTACTGCCAGACTGTGTTCATTGACAAGCTTACATAGTTGCTACTGTCAGACTGTGTTCATTAACAAGCTTACATAGCTGCTACTGTCAGACTGTGTTCATTAACAAGCTTACATAGTGCTACTGTCAGACTGTGTTCATTAACAAGCTTACATAGCTGCTACTGTCAGACTGTGTTCATTGACAAGCTTACATAGCTACTACTGTCAGACTGCGTTCACTGATAAGCTTACATAGCTACTATTGTCAGACTGTGTTCATTGACACGCTTACTTAGCCGTTACTGTCAGGATTAGGGGCAGAGTAGCCAACCGAGACAGCGCGCATCGGGCATATCTTACCTGTTGTTAGTATTACATACTCTCAGAGGTATTTTAGCATGTACATGCTTAGTATTGGCTACTTGCAATGCTTGTTATTATCAGACAATATCCTTATTTACCTATTATTGAATCTGTTGTGTAATGGATATCTCTTCCCCCAAGAAACCCTGGGCAACATGTCGCCTCCATCTATGCTGCCACAGCTATATGGTAAACTATACCGGGTATACTTCAACACTGGTTTAACTCTGACTTTACAAAGAAATTACATATCTACCCAAGCCATACGAGCTATCGTATGGCTTGCTATGGAAACATTTCGGTCAATTTTTTTATGGGCACAAGACGCACAAAGGTTCAAATCCTATGACGAGGCCCCGCGTGAGGAAGAATGAAAAATTGGAAGAATTGACCAAGAGTTGGGCCAGGAGAGAACTAACACAATTTTGGGGCCCTTTTTTACCCAAATCGGCATTGGTTCCACTGTGACTTTTCATACAGTTACTTATTTCCACGAGCCATACGAACTAAATTTGCGCTAACCACTCTAGAAACATTTCGGTCAAATTGACACAGAATTGGGTCAAGAGGGAACCAAACCAAATTTTGCCCATTTTGTCTTACCCAAATCGGGATCAACTATATCCAACCTGGGACAAACTGTGACCCCAGAATTGGTTTGGCTTTCTCCCGACCCATTTCTGGATTGATTCGACTCAATTTTGTTTAGAGCGTATCTAACATTTAAAAGATGAGGCAATTAAATATACCCCACCCCTATAAGCAACTAACCCACATACTCGAGTACTTGGATCCCCGATCTCTCCTATACCTGCTAACTGGTCTGCAGCTCCAAAGTTCTTCTACATATTAGGCATATGGTCTCTTCGTCTATCTATCAAACACATTATATGACGATAATGGCGACAATTTACAATGAACGACCGAGACGGGCGCTAGAAGCTATGGAGGAATTCATCCATCGCCCTCGGGACCATATTTCAGATGGGCCAAGAAAAACACAAACAGATATCCAATCATTGGACAGGCTATTAAAAATAATTTGAATTTAGGAAGATATATCACGAAAATGATGAGTTGCCGATATGGAAGCGGTTGTTCCGAGACACTAATGTGGATTTCATTTCATCATGCTGTTAATTAAGCCCTGTTCATCTGCTTATGTTATCTGCCTAATGTACTTTTAAAATGATGTTGCGAACCCTGAACTGCTGGACTGAAGTACATGCACTGCCCTTAATATTCCACACTTGTAACTACTTGTGTTCAGTAACGGAACACTGACCGAACAAGTCAGACGTCGAACAATTGCAAAAACTTTTTTTTCGGATCGACCATACCCCTGATACTTTTTTTATTTGGTCAACTGCGGTCCTGAACTGATGCACATTGAACTGATAGCAATAAGCCTTGCCGTATAGCCAACGACACATTATTAGTGTTGTGCGTTTAGTTTCACGTTTAGTGCGTTTGTTACCGTGTGCTTGCCGTAAATACTCCCCTCCGATTGGCTGAATCAGGTCAGCTGACCATGCATTAATTAGGAAATATAAGCGCACACAAAGCGCGTTGCCCGTCTACTTTATAGACGGGCAACGGAAGGGTTGGTTTAACAACGGATACGGTTAAGGCAAAGAAAATGTCGTAGACATGACAAATTCCAACAATTACTGTTAACAGACCACGGTTACAATATCATGTGTATACATCTCTTGTTTAATCCCTCGAAACGGTCTCGAAACAAAGTTAATGTTCAAGTTGAAACTATAATAGAATGTAAAATAATGTTCATCATGCACACGATTATATTGTGATAAAATACTGCAAAACTGGTACGGAGTATAAAGTTATTCGGTTTTATATACAAACTAGCAGCCTGTCGAAGTTTCCTCAGTCATTCTCTTTTGCATTCGTATACCAGTATATACCCTTTAATGAAACTGAGAAGGAAGGTTATAGAGAAAACCTGGAATTTCCACATTGCCAAGACGCCGCCAGCGCAGAATACTGTAAACTACTATCAGGGGTAGTTTCCTGCAGTCTGATTGGCTGAAAAGGTCGAATTGTTATTTCAAATGTCCATCTTTTTTTTTTAGGAGAATGTAAGGATATCTGAGGTTCTAATGTATGTTCTCTTGAGTAGTTATAGTAACCAGCCAGCCAACACTTCGTAGCTAAAGTTAGTATATTGTCCTGGCTTAAAGATATCAGTCAACTGTAAACACAATGGAATTTGAAAATGCAATATTCCCGAGTTCAATTTAACGTTGCTACTACCAGGCTGTTGACCGGAGGGGAGGGGGGGGGGGTCGAACTTCCCACCTCAATTGCGAAAGGTCCGCCTTCCCAGCCACTATACCTGTATACCGGAAAGGCAGGATATTATGAAGTAAATTCCTGAACCTGATTTCAGAAATTCATATCAAGTCCAGCACGAGCATTCATCTTTAGGTTACCCGGTGTTTACCATGGTAGCATGGTTTCAATGGAACGGCACTATTTCATGGGTTTGGACAAGGGATCATGCTTCATATTGCAGGATAATCAAGGAAGTCCATATTAGATAAAGAAAGGGTCCACAATCTTGGGGAAAGAGACCCGCCCCTCCACTGTTGGCTACGAGCCTGACTAGCTCTACGATGGACTTGCACATACACACAGGCTCCGCCGAGGCAGTTATTGCCTTTCCGTTCGTGAATCAAATTCGAGTGAAAAAACCTAAAAAAATATACTATTCCAGGCCTATAGATTACATGATGTATGCTGAGAACGTGCCCGGAACCTGTTGTGAGCCTTGAGTAGAATCTGTCGAATAATAGCCACTAAACTGTTGTTCAGTCCAGCTGGATGCGGCTAGTTTACGAAGTTTAGCTGATTGTAATGAACAGCCGGACTAGTTGTGTCGCTGTACATTATTCGATCGCGGGAAAATGAGAAGAGAGAGTCAGTATGTTTGAGGTATCCGAGCTAGCTGTGTTGCCCTAGCTGTTTAGAATTCTGGGATTCTAATGTTGACGTCAGTTAACTGACTAAGGATAATGTGACCATGAACATATACATCATATTTTCGAAGGGAAATGAGTTTTTCTATCGTTTTCTAAATTCTTCGGTTCGCATTTATGACTGCTATAGCATCCACCTTCTCAACTTCTACGATGACGTCATCATCGGTCCTCGATCATATTTATCAGCTAATTTAATTTCCTGGTATCTGCATTCTGCACGTTTATTTCATCAGGTCACGCATACCCGCGTTAGCCCAAACTTTTCTTCCTGGCTCGAAAGAAGATTTGAATTTTCAGGATTTCCAAGAGGATTTGGAGAATTTATTAGTTTACCGGACATGATTGAATCCTTTTGCTGGCGGCGATCCGGCAATGATCACGACACGATCCCTTCATTAGCGTGTACCCAGCTGATAGTGATCCGTCCACATTTCCGTGTATCGTCGCTCAACGACACAACCAGCCAATGATTTAATAACTGAAAAAAGGGAAACCCTCCCGAGACATCTCATCAATTCAAGATGGGGTTGGGAGAAGACAGAGAAGTATTTGAAAACGACACACCCGTCATTTGAATGATAGGCCTACCCTAACTAGAACCTAACCCTAACCCCTAACCCTAACGATGGAAATCGCCACACTGTTTTCTGAGTAATGGCCACCTCAAATTAATCACAACCAAAATAATGATATAATGCGCACTCTATTCGCTGCGTCGCGGCTAATTTCCTCGACTCAGTCAGTCTGTACGCCGCAGGATAGCAGGGTGCATGGACGGGCGTTGTTTTGTGGCAACTTTGCCTGGCCCATTTTTTTTTTTTTTTAACATGTTGGTGTTAGCAGAGCATTGAGAGAATTCATTATTTTACCGGACAATGATTGACTCCTCAGCCGGCGGCATTCGGCAATAATTACGACACGATCCCTTCATTAGCGTGTACTCAGCTAACATCTCTCAACATTTCTTTTCTCTAAACATCGTCCGATCTTTCAGCGAGCGACAGTGACTGCGGACACGTATCCAGGGACTGGAACGATCATATTCAGGAATAATCGTAAAAGCAAACTCACGGACATTCATCAAATAGAGGTTATCAAAAAATATACTATCACTACTAATACTACTACTACTACTACTACTAATACTACTACTATACTACTACTACTACTACTACTTACTACTACTACTACTACTACTCTACTAATATAATAATGGTCCGGAATTGCTTTGAAAAAAAAAGCACACAGAGTGCTCAACGGGTGGGGCTATGGTAGATATCAGATCATAAGCTGTACAGACTGTTAAGGCTCGTCAGCAACTACTCGTTAGCAACTAGTTGCTGACGAGCCTTGGGGCGAAACAGTCTGTACAACTATTATCTTTCTCTCAATATATCTAATAATAATAATAATAATAATAATAAGAATAATAATAATAATAATAATAATAATAATTAATAATAATAATAATAATAATGAGAAGTGCTTGTATAGCGCATTACACAAAAAGTCTCAATATAGGCTGATAGGCGTTTACACCCGTTCATTGACAATGAACGAAAGGCCCAAAAGGGTACATCATAGTATATTCAATTCCTATTGGACATCGCTATATTGTTTTCTGATTGCCTACCTTAATAAATCATAACGGCCTTAGAACTACCATGGCATAATCTTCCTCGACTTCCTCGGGCGTCGCAGGGGCAGCAGGGCGCATGCGCGGGCGTTATCCTGTGGCACACAGGTGTGGAAGTGGAAAGGTGTGCAGCCGGTGTTATTGCTGATTGCCAAGTCATCGGCTTCTCAGTGTACAGGATGAAGATCTTGGCTTTCCTGGCCAATTAAAAGTCGTTTTGTGCAGTTCGTTATATATGCATCATTGCAGATAACAGATAAATTCTTTTTATTGAACACTTGCCGGACGAAGGACCCTACCTATACGAGGTCCGGCAAGGGTGCAGACATGGATACCGCACCAATTGGCAACTGCGAAACCTTCACCAGGTACACGGAACAAGGCAACGTCTCTTTGCGTACTTAATGTAAAGGAAGGGGTTATCACACGCCGGCAGCAACTTTTCCGAGTTGCCTACCCCACATTCTTTCCCTCTCTCATGCTGTGCGCCAAGCAAACAGGTCAATTTTTTATTGGTATGACTCGACCGGATGCGAATAGGGTGGAAGGCCGACGCTCTACCAATCTGCCAATTGTGCCAACCCCTCGGTTAAATGCCATAAATGATGAGTTTATGATCTAACATTGCGAAGTTCCCCTCGTTGTTTGCATCCTTCAAAAGTGTTCTTCTTTTGGAAGGTTCTGGTTTCACAGTATACGGCATTTAATCCCAGGTTCGTTCTCGTAGACACTCTGGTGTACTCCAGTATTGACAATAATCGACCTTATCAGTAGAAATAAGGAGAAGAAAATATGGGGGAAAAACTTGGCTATGCTCTTTGTGCAAATATGTGGACGATTGGAAATCGAGAGTGATAGAGCACCTCTCTCCTGAATGAAACTAAGTAAATGCTACTTTTCCCCGATGAAACGTTCTAATTAACTGTTAGTTTGATATCAGACTTGTAGATGCAACCTAGAAATTTAAAATAAAATAGTATGTATAACAGTTTAAGTATATCCATGAAAGACAAATGTGTCCTGTCAAATACCTGCCTGTTATCCATCAACCTATTCCCAAATTTTAGTCATCGACAGTCTTTCAATTTCTAGCAGCGAATACTTCCAGTTGATGCTACTTTTTTTTAACAGCAAACACGTGTATTTCAGACTGTATAAATATATAATGCAATACCTTAAACAACAAAATTGATGAGGTAATAAAAATTTTCGAGGCCTGTCACTTCAAGCAGAAATAAGCAAGATCTCTGACTATAAAAAGATCAATGATTTTTTCCCCATCATATCTATTCGCGATCATAAGCAGGTAAAGAGTTGGTCAAACACGGCACGCAACAACATTCGATGGCGCCATATGCTAGTATATGAATCCGCTAAACTGATACATATGAAACCAATGTTTTCTACCGTCAGCCACGAGTGTTTCGCTTTCAAACAGGCTATTAGAAGTAAATGATATGGCACTAAAGTCAACACTTCGAGTGTCAACAGAGTGTATCGATCATCAGGGTGATATGATATAGTAGATGATTTATCAAGTGTGTCGCTCTTTTGGGAAGTGACAGCGTCAATTTATAACGCATATACGAGTGAATATCCAGTTTTAATTGCTACCCAGCTTGTGTATAGATATGCCTATGCGTACAGCAGGTACAGTCAGCAATTACACAGTGGACCTAAAATGGACGCTTTCTTTCTGGGATTCGGCTTTAATACATCAGATATCTGGAAAATACGGGTTTCCACGGGGTTAGCTCGCCTAACAGTCGTTGAAACGAGAGGATATTAATTTTACGTACGGATCATTGAGAAATGACAGGCCACTGGTGAAATTGTGGGGGTGGTTCTTTCCTCCTGTATCCGTATACTAGGCCTAATTACATGTAGCCTTGAGAGAAAGACTGGTAATGTACTAGTTGTCTGAAGCAAGCAAAGCAATAGGTTATGAATGATGATTATAAGGTGATATTATTTTGTAACTGCCGGAAAAGTAATCACTCGACTACAAAAATCATTCATGTTTTCAGAAACTGGATTGACTGATTGGGTAATATAAAATATGAATTATACAAGGTCTTCAAATATACGAACGTGAACATATCTAACTTTTGAAGAAAAAAATGTGACATGTTTTCATTCAGTTTGTACCATGAATGGTTTTAGGAGGGGCCTTTTCCTATATGCAGGGCTGGTTTCTCCCCCTAACACATCCTATCCTCCCTGAAAAAGATGCCTGTTGTTGTAATTCATTAGGTAATGTAGTTTATGCTACAGACATTACTTGTAAGATGAATTGTTGAATAAACAATATAAACTGGTGTTTTAACATCTGTCCATGAAAAGACGTTACTAAATGTTTCATTTTTACATATATCATCAATTAAATTCCCTTACAAGATCTCAATATATCAGATATTAGGCATAAATCGCATTGTAAACATCATTCAAAGGTTTGCCTTGGGGTTTAGGAATAAAACTCGTCGTGGAGTTATGATATATACTGATCACAACAGGCGTAATACAAATCTCTCATTTCAGTCGATTTGTCTATTTAAAAAAGACGTGCGATATGGCATGGCATATACATCTCAACAGTTTCTACATTGCACTTGACAACTCGATCCGAAATTGAATTTGTTCACGAGACTCGCCTACCGGGAATGTCGTCCAAAGTCAATATTTGCTCATAGACCTTATAGAGAATGCCGTCTGTCCTCTTATGTCGAGTTGAATACATTTATCCCATCAACACGAAATTAGTTAATTAAGTAATAGCGACTTCGAATATGTTTTTTTCTTTTATAACAATCGTATGATTTTGTTAAAAAGGGAGGGTGTATTCAAGAGCAGGATGAGTTTTGTTTGCAGCCGGCACACTCAAGGGGGTTGTTCAGCTCTTCTCATAAACGTATAGAATCCTCCTATAGCAACAACAGGCCAAACGAAACTGTATTAGAAACATTTCCAACATATACTTGACGGGCAGACAATTCAATGCTAATGATGCACTTCTTCAAAAAGGAGGCCAATTACACGATCATGTGCTGGTGACAAATGGTTGTGTGAGTGTGTTTTGTTTGTCTCTCGTTTACAATAATCTCCCTAACCTTTGCAATACCTTTGTTAAACTCTAAACAAAGTCTGTTTCCCGCCATACATGTCACAGACACATTACAAATTATCACTGTCTCAAAGAGCGATTGATCCTGAATCGTATACGCATTAGCGAGTAGCATATCTATAGCAAAATATGTTTACGCCATGTCAATGACCAGTACGGAAAATCATTGCCCGTCTGTTGGGAGACGTCTCAAGAATAATCCGTTTCCCATAGTTGATCACAAGAAAACGGAAACTCTTAAAAACGTCCGAAGCAGGTCAGTCATCTGGCGTACAACAGCCACTCTTAAACCTATAGCCCCAAGTGCACTATTTGAAGAGCAAACAAAAACTGCATTGCCAGTGGTATATATAATAAAATCATCGACGCTCTAATATTGGCCCACTCCTAATATGTCAGAGAAGACCACACTTTACCGGTACTTCACGAATGGGATTTCTTCAAATATCATATTCGAGAGCGAAACACTCTGGAATACCGTTAGAAAATATTGATGTTTCATCCAACATTTTCGCTTTAGTACGGTATATTCAGATATTACGACATATGGAACGTGTCCAACTACGCTGTCTATCGTGTTTGACCGACTCTCACAATAGGAGCAGGAAACGACCAGACCGTCATCTATCATTCTAGTTGATAGATACTGCGTCTATCGTTTAGCGATCTAATAATTAATCGACTTTGTTATATATCAATTTAGTTTTATCCATTTCGTAAACGTGTTCCTTTCTATTGGAGATAGTAACACATGGCAATAGTCACGTGATAATTCGAACAAAGTAACTCAGATATAGGCATGATTAACGGCATTCGTGAAATCGAATTTTTTGATCAGGGTGAATTGCTTCTGTAGTCTCTCACGTCACGTAAGATATGGACACTATCCAAACGGCAGGATGATGCATGGCTCCCACACGGTCTGTACAGCCGTATGTAATGTCAGTAAAATGATCTTATCTTTAAATATAACTGTCATAAGCGGGAAACGGTTCTTTCGTTGTTTTCACGGCTGTTTATGCCTGAACGCCGCCCGAACTTAATCTGTCAAACAAACGGTGAATCGCTGGAACCGTTGGTAGTGCGTCGCGCAAATTGTATTAAACTTTCAAACAATATCATCCTTCTGAAACAGTCTTGGACATAGTATTTAATCGAATGAATTTCGCACCTAAACAAGAAGAAATCACTTGAGTGTCTTCTTTAAAAATGTCCCTGCATGGGTGAGATAAATTGTGGCGGAAGAATAGTAGAATGTTATCAGTGACACTTGGTTCTAATCCCAGCACTCAGCATCGACACTGCCGTACGTTTCTCCTGAGGTGGCTGTTACTTTCAGTTTCCGTGAACGAGGTGTTGGTCCTTGGCACTCATGCTCCGCTCTAAGGCAGTGTCTTGTTAATCGGGATATAAGTCTCGTCCGGGTCTGCTGTGAGGCAGTCACGACGTTGAACTTGAACGTCCGTTCTTTCTCCAGGTTCGAGCAATTGGTCGGTTTTTTTTTCTATAGTCTTACGATCACCCACACCCTCTCGAAGGGGGGAATAATGGCGGTCCCGGGAGCCGTTTTGCGATGGTTACAAACGTTAACGCCTGCTCGGTATCATCTGAGCATTAGCCGAGAAAAGAAGGCGACGTAATCGCCGGTGCTCATCCACGTTCGTTATGGCCAGGTCCTTGATGAGCCTTACTGGCTTCCCAAACCCTAAAATTAAATTCAAATCAAATCAAACGCTATATGTTCCCCATAAAGGAAACTTTCCCCCTGACCTCAATATTTCAGACCATGCAAAACCTAACTATGTTTAAACGTTTACATATAGAACTCTTGTTTACGGCTTTATTCGTGCAATGCGATAGGAGATCGAATTCGTATACTGAAATACCACAACAGTGACCTTTCTGAAGATATAAAACACGATGTTTTTCACCCAGTTCAAAGACTCATTAAACCTAGGGGTGACTGCCCATTAACACTGCTCATAGTCCTCACAGGCTGCGTGTCACCCGTCGACGACCATGCCCCAGCGGCGAACTGAGCCGAAGATGGATCGGTTCTTTCTTCCCCGAAATTTCGACGGACCTTCTGAGTTTGTTTGTTTGTCCTCCGACGTATACTCCCATCCCTCATGACTGAATGAATGGTAATTCCGTCAGCTTTTGGTTTATTTAACCAATTTACGATGAATCCCAATCATAAAGACGGTAGATATACTATAAGGTATCCCCCACCCCCCGTCGGCCTCCCATTTACTGTCAACGAGCGGGTGGGTGGAATCCTGAACAGGTTTATCTTCGCGTAATTTCTTTCTTCCTGAACTCGGTGTCTCGTGTTTATTCTCGATTATATTGTCGAAATTGATTATTCAGTCACTGTCTGGTTGTGTCGCTAAACAGTGTTAACAAGGAAATGAATGCCCGATTACTGTCCTTGAGTACACGCTAATGAAGGGATCGTGTCGTGATCATCGCCGGGGCTCTACCGGCAAAAGTAATCGATCAAAGCTTGGTAAGCTGATAATCATCTTCTACTCGGCTATTCCTCTTGAAAATTTCGTGGAACGAAACGAATATCTTTCCACCAAGATCCAACAAGGAGAAGTTGTAGTTTTAACGTAGTACGCTTCACAAATTAGCATTCGTAAGTTTCGTTAAGTTTAACGTGGCGGAGGAGGCAGTGGACCCGAAAGTACTCCCAACGCCTACCCACCCCCGCGCCCATACGCCAAAGAAATCGAGTTGTTGTTCAGCTTTCAGAATGTTTCAGGAGGGGGGGGGGAAACCGTAAAAAGGTTAAATGGTATTTCTAAATGAAACTGCTTGGACCAATGCGAACTGACGAAGATGTCGTGGACGGTAATTAATAGACAGTAAATTAGCAGCATGCCTGATCTGTCACATCCATAAGGCGATATAACCTGACCTAGTACCTAAGGCCGGGTCACACGACCGTGGTGTTGCTTCGCATACGAGCAAGACAGCAAGAGGGGGTGAATCTGTAAAGTTCAGCAGTGTAAAAGGACAGTTACCCGAATCGCGAGGAAGGGATTGGAGTCGTGAAATAACGGGAATGCTCAATAAAACAAATGTCAAGAATGGCGACACGAAAAAAGCGTTGGCAGTAGATACTTTTCAATTTCAAGAGCCCCAAAGATAGAGAATTGGTCGACATATGGAACATTAGCACCAGTAGGCTAGTACCGGTACTGGTCCAGAAGCTACTCAATTACTGGACAGGGCTTCTATGGAATGAAGTCGGATTTGTTAAAGTTCATTTTGTACAGATAAGGAGGTGCGCACTTTGTTGGGAGTATGGGGCCCATAGGGGAACCTTGAACAATCTGCACTGGGTTGAGATCACGAGGTTCGTTTCGCTGAGAAGAATTATAGAAGTAAACCAGCGACAAGTCGAAACGTCCTGAGGCGTTGTGGACGGCAAAATTCCTGTGGCGAATACACTGCATGTTCTCCACCATCCACGTTAGTGTGTGTCCAATTTTACTGACCTTAACTGACATCTGTCATGACCATGGAATGGCTTGGACTTGAAAGGTCTACCACATTGGCCTAATATTTGATATCAGTGCTCAGCACAAAGTACCCAACTGAATAATTCCTAGTCCTGTATATTAGCTATATGTATGCAACAAAACCTAACATGTGGAAACAACTCTTTCTGGCTCACCGACCAACAATCTAGGGCGAGATGTGATGACAGACAAATCATTTTTCCCCTGGACAATAGGTTTTATTGTCAACTAGGCTGCATACCTGTACCTTCTGACAGAATAAAGGCGGTACAACAAACACTGCTCTGCAGAGGGTGGAGTAATGTAAACCAAACCTGGCTCACAGTCAGGAGAGCCATTGGACGTTGGAAATTGGCGTCCTTATTGATTGAATTAAATCAATCCCACTATGCGAAACATAAATGTAGCTAAGCCTAGCCAGTAGCGAGCTTCATCCACTACTACCAAGTTTCAACCTGATCTCATGTACGGTTTAGACGTTATGAATGAACGTGACGAACAGACCGGACGAACTAACGAACGAACGGACCAACGAACGAACGGACGGAGAGACATGACAGGAGGATTGTAGAGAGATGCTCTCCCGCAGCTAAAAAGATTCCTGTTCGCTGAAAGTTCCTTCTCCAGCAGGATTTCACTTCTTTAGTTTTATAGAGAACCCTCGTGTCTGTTAGTTATCCTATTATCAGACGAGACATAGGCCTACATGAAGACTCATTTACACGATGCGAAAAAATGGCCAGATCTTGTCATGAACGATTTTGAAATCTTAAACATTTGTCGCATCGTGTGAGTACTGTTCTCCATGTCATTGGAAGAAGTCACCACCAAGGTCACCACAAAATCGTGCCCGCTCTGGTCTTACCGTGCATGTAAACACAATCATGCTGAACTTTTTGTTGCACGAGGTAGTATTGTGGCTTGCCCGACATACCATGCAGACCGACAATGTAAATTAGTATATAAAAATCGGCGAGGGTGGGGTGTTAGGCTAGCATTAGAGAAGGCTTTTAGGACTGGAGACGACGCGATGGAATATTGGCAGCCGCCGCATTTCGGAGTGCAGGTGGTTGTCAATTTAAAACACTTTAAATGTGTAACATCATTACTCTCGAAAGCCCAGTAAATTCCAATTCAAA
The DNA here is from genome assembly GCA_026419785.1 of Sclerodactyla briareus. Lineage (NCBI taxonomy): Eukaryota > Metazoa > Echinodermata > Holothuroidea > Dendrochirotida > Sclerodactylidae > Sclerodactyla > Sclerodactyla briareus. Next base: position 323,943 of record JAODTK010005822.1, on the reverse strand, counting down.
GTAAGAACAGATAATTATATATTTCTAAGCTAATGAAACTACCGGAGCAATTTCGATTAATCCAGAGTAGCTGATATCATCCAAAAAGTACACGACGCTCCGTCACATATCCATATACTGACAAATATAATTTACTGCACTGTATTGCCAAAAGTACCTCTTTTGGAGTTCACCTTGACATTTTCACCTTCGCGCAAAGTTCCAATGCAAAGTTTTCCTGGAGGAAAAAAAAGCTAGCGGCAATACCCCATAAACACGTGCAAGACATTTTGCTTCCCAAACATATAATGGATGACCGGTTATGACCGTCTTCAACAAGAAAAATGTCCCCACACCCCCCCCCCCCCCCCCCCCCTCCCCACCGTGTCCGGAAATATCAACCGTTATTCAGAAATAGGCTAATGACAATTATTGCAAAAATTCAAATTATCTGACATTCAGACCTTGTCGGACATGGCGGTTCCTATGAAAAGGAAATTCCGCACTGATGGAACCACTTGTTTAAAGTACCATCCATCAATTATGCTAAGTGGTTATCGAAATCGACCTTCAGCAACTACATGATGGAAGTTTCCCGATCATACGCGATACACTTCCACAATCTTGAAAGGCCCCCGTAACGGAAATCGCGTGAATGTCGGGCTTGCTCTGAAATAACTTGGCTTTTGTCTAATAGTTATTAGATAACCAAGAACAACTTGTTTGCCTGGTATACTGGTATATAGCTGTCCATATTTCCAGAAGTAAATCTGTATTTCCATTGGCATACATGTTAAGTCATCAACTCTTACACAATCTCAAAGATCGACACACTCAATATCTCATTTGAAGAACGACACCCATTAATTTGCAAACACTCTGAGCAGTGGATTTCATGCCAAATCACTTATCCCAAACAATATCTTATAGCCAGGAACTTCTGATAAATACAACGAGTTCACATCATCCTTAATGGCTGGTCACAGCACATTTTCCTCGCAAAACTAAAGATATTGGATTACTGCCATATATTAATTCTAATTGTCTGTTTGCGGCCAGGATCCCCCGAGACGTCACTTTACAATATTTCTCTATTTACCAGTTTAGCTTAAAAATATCTTGACATATGGCGCTCATCGAACTGCAGCCTCTTCTGTTTGACCAGCTCTCATGACTTTGCGAAGAAAACGAACTTCATTTATCATTCAGGTCATTGTTGCTGACAGGGAGCGTGCCTATTCGGGCTACAAAATGACCATTTAATGATAACTGATGAATTGTGTTATGTTCAAGTCCTATACGTTTAGTTATACAGTCTTGCGTAGTGCGTACACGTGTCGATATACCGAAGGTAACACTTATCTGCTTAGGGTGGAGATTGTCGAATGTCAGAGTAAATGATGATAGCAATATTAATAATAAAAAATAAAACGGTACTTAATATAGCGCAGAAATGCCCCAAGAGGCCTCTAAGCGCTTCACAAAGTAAAACATGAAAATATATAAGTTATAGGAACAACAAGGAATGGCAAAAATTGGATGAAAACGATAAAAAGGTTTGAAAAATGTAAAAAAATAATAATAGAAAGTTAAAAGATAGCGGCAAGTGGATGCAAAAACTAATTCAATGACAAGACAAATCCTAATAATCAAACAGCAGTAAAAAATACCAAAAATATACTGTGGCAAGCTAGTACAAAAAATAGACCTATATGAACAACAACTAGCAGAAGATGAAACATTACACAGTGGGATTTGTAAAAAGATAAGTCTTCAAGAGCTTCTTGAACTTGGCAATAGAATAGAAACAGCATCAATAATGCACTGTGGTATAAGCCATTCAGCCTTGGCGCAGGGACCGGAAAAGAACGATCTTCGTAGAAGCAGGTGGAAACAGTGCGAGGTGAATCAAGGAGAGCCTGAGATCCCGAGCGAAGGCTGCGACTGGGCTGGGGCGGTAGTGTACGAGGAGGTCTGCGAGATATGGTCACTTATGGTGGAGCCAGTCCATTAATGGATTTGTAAGTGAGCATTAGTATTTCGAAGACAATGCGATCCTTCACCGTGAGCCAGTGCAGTTCGTTGCGCCGTAAGCTGTGATGTGGACATGGCTACCCCGAACTCCCAGGACAATCCTGGCGGGGCTGTTCTGGACACGCTGGAGCTTAGCGGTCGCCCGAAGATGGTAAACTGTATAAGAGGCTGTTATTTGAATCCAATCGGGGGTAACAACTCGCGTGAACCAAACGTTCTGCGATAGATCGATCGATATACTTCCGTATTCTGCCGAGACAGAGATAGCCATGAAGGCGGAACGACAAATCTGGTTTACATGGTATGCAAGAATGAGTGCGCAAATCATACAGTAATATAAGGGATTCAAATATTTGCACGAGAGAGAGTCGACCACCTTTTCCCAAAGAGATGGGGGAGTGCACTGGCAAACTGCCGAAAAGTAGTGAGCCAATTAACACTTCTGAACAAGAACTTCCCTGGACTGGTTTACGCTAACCAAAAAAAAACCCTTACATACTCCCTAACACTATCAAACCCCACAATCAATTATGCAATGCTAGTGGCTAATCAGAAAACACTTTATGAAATACACATTACCAGTACCTGGAGGTTTTCAACAAGACGTTCACTGCATTGAATGCATTTAATATATCAGACTAGAATGAAACGTCATCTAAACGAAACCGGGAGTAAACACTCGATGCATAGAATAAACTGAGGGACGATTTCCATTTTTCAGAGCATTAGGCCTATATAACTGATTATTAGAATGATCATGTAATCCATAGAGTGACATTTTCCGAAAATTGCTTTATGAGAATGAGGTCTGCCGGATGGGTATCAACACTTTTTTGTTATCCACGAATGTTCCGTCATGCAATCCTAATGACTGAATGACCGAGAAAACTGTCCCGTTAACATGGTCTCTATTTTTAACCCGACAACTCTCACAGCTGCATGCGTGTCACTTCATTAACGCACATGAACAGATGCACCCAACGGCTTACTGAGCATAGAAATATTCGTGGAATTCCATAGATGCGTATGCGTGTCCGGGCTTAATGTGAAAATCACATAATTACGAAACGAACGTTGTTTTCGGAGTGAAAAACACTGTTGATTATGCGCAAATACCATAAAATGCATCGCCCCACTGCGTAATTGTCGTTGCTTGGCTTCTTAAGGGAGATACTCCGTAGAATTCATTCGCGGTGATACGCATCCGCATACGCATTGGTACATGTCTTGTTTTCTTCTGCTATTCAGTTTGATTTACTTATCATTTATATTTTGTTTGCCTCGTGGAACCATAATTTATCTTGGCAAACTAATAGAACCATATTCAAGAACACTGGCCTCCCATCTCAAGCTCAATTGCATTCCGCGATTTTTCACATGCATACCGGATCCGCATACGCACCTATGGAATCCCAGCCTAAGATACCACTGACGCAAAACCAGTGATTCGATATTCGTCAAGAGAATAATGGGTGGGTGAATACTAAACAATTTAAAACAACTTTCACATCTCCTCATAATCTTCTTCTCCTCACGCAACATCTCTTTTTATTCTCGATATTGGGTCAAATTTGATTATTCCGTTAATGTCCGGTTGTGTCGCCAAACAGTGTTAACAAGGAAACGAAGGCCGATTACTGTCAGCTGGGTACACGCTTATGACAGGATCGTGTCCTAATCATCGCTGAGCCCCCGCAGCAGAGAGATTCAATCATATTTTGGTTAGCCGAGAGCCTGATACCTCCTCCAAAATATGGCCCTCATGTGTGGGAAGGCAGGTATAGAATATCCTGTAAATTGAGAAAAGGTCGTGCGGGGCCCCAGCGGGGTTGGTGGAAAAGGGGGAGGTCTGGCGGAGACGGGGATGGTTGGCAGAGTAGAAGTGAGTATACCTTCTCAATAAACAATGCAATTACAGAGGATGGCAAAAGTAGTACAATCACACTTGCAATGCATGCAAGCTTAGAAAAAAACGAACACACCTGAAATGCAGAACTAGCTCTGCTTCTACTCTAGAAAATTCTTCTCATGTTCGATGGCGAACAAGTCCGTTGTCTGAACAAACTAATCCTGCTGAAATTGACTAGACCTACAATATCTTGCCTACATTTATGAGCATCTCTTCTCCGAACGAACGGTCTCCTTAGTGTGTAATGATCAATCCCAATTCCTCAACCCTAGCTCTTTACCCCGTGGGAGCCAAAGAAGTTGAGCATGTCTTCATAAACTGTTGAACACACCACCTTCAGTGTTCGCAGTGCTTGATAGGAGAAGGGTAAGCCTAACTCATTTAATCTGCTACTTGGCGTTCACTACTTGTTTTTATCTTTACAACTCCACCCCATGGCTAAATATGACCTGCCTGAATAGTTTAAATGCAGGCAGAAACAATATTCTGTGACGAATGGTAATAGACAGAGTGTACAAAGGGAACAACCCACAGTTTTGCCAGAATCGGCCCTTTTCCGGCTAGTGCTCCATACATCCTTAAGGAGTTTAATCACAAAATCCCGCCTTTGCTCTCATTTCTGTTCATTTCGTTCTTGAAAGAGGTAATGGCTGTGGTGTAAATTCCGTTGGCATCATCGTAATATCTTTTGAAGTTGTGATTTTCCTGTCATTCCTGTATTTCATTCGACAAATGTTGGACATCGATATTCTGGCTATTGTAATTTAACAGCCTTTGCCTAGTTTTTTCCAAGTGTTTCGGTAGAAAATAATACGCACTAAATAATTAATACTGTCCCGATATCATCCACACATACCCCTCTAAGCCCCTCTTAAACAGTCTGTCATTCAATGGACGAACATAGTGGTTAGTAGAGTAGCCTAGCAGAGAACATAAGTCTATCCACTCACATATCTCATATCCATATCACATATAGTAAATTATTGACTCTCCTGCTCGTAAAGTTCCAAAGACGGAAACCTTGATAATTCTCCTCTACAATCCATCTACAGGCTGGATGTTTTTATACTCCCTGGCCGTCAAATACTGGGTTCACTGCTATATCTTTACTTCTATAGTCCGTTTCGAGAGTCGGGCAACTCTGGCATTCTGATCTATCGCTGGATATCATTAATTCTCATTTAGCAGTTTAGCTAGCTGGAGAATATCTTTTCGGCATATGGCCTTCGTCGCACTCGCCTGCCCCCCGTGTTTACCAGCTTCCACGTCCCTGTGGGCCGAAGACCAAGTAAATACTCAGGCTGCAAAAACGGTCATTAATCCGTAACAACGATAGTTGGGTAATAAGTAGTCTTTATGCAACTTTCGTACCGATACTCAGTGTTCTGATGTAACAGATACAACATATCTGTAATAGTTTCGTCTCGCAGCAAATGACTTTTTTTCCGGCAATTAACTGAACAACACTTATTGGTACGGAAAACTTCCAACTTTTCCCCCGACTTCCTTTTTGACGTATTGAGTTGAGGCGAGAAAATGGGACATATGGAAAATGAAACTCAATGAAGTTTGAATGATTCTATAGGAAAATCAACATGTTTTTGACGTTTTCAACATTCTAATTTTTCTGCATTCGTGGGTTACATGTATCATATAAATAACAACAGCAGCAGTGATGAGAATACTGTCTGTCAAGCAGCATTAACTTTGTAAGCAGCTCCATTCTAACAATTATATTAACTGGGTTGATCGAGTGAATATTCATAATCATATTACATATGTTTCTCCACTCGCTGAACTATTTTTCCCCCCCGATCTTCACCGCATTTAGTTGGGGGTAAAGCTCGACCTAAAACCTGACAATACATTTCCCATCAGACGTTCGCTTTCGTTTGAGTTCCGACGAAAAGCGCAAGTTAAAAAATGGGTCAGCAGGATGTTTACTGTTGTTGATAAATGGATTCGTCCTAGCGGCAACGCATGCATTTTTGTCGCCATATGCATCTTCATTAATGCAGGATCTCCAATTAGGCCTCTATAATTTTTGGTGTGTAAAATTCCAATTAACCGGTTTATAATTCCGCATACGGAACACCGGCTGCAGTAGACACTCCACGCGATATGTTACATCTGATATCGTTTGTCGATTGGCCAATGTTAGGAGATTAAACCAGGGTCAATCCCTCGGTCGGCGACTGATGATTTTCCAAGCTGCTATCATGGCGTCATCCCGGTTTTTAGTTGTGCGACAAAACCCTCATTTCTGCTCATTATCCCTAATCTAACACACGGGGAGTCAAGGTTTAATTAGATAATCGTCGGATGAGTAGGAATCGCCGAACTAGAGTATTCAAAAGACTGCCCCCATTAACATCCCACTTATATATATCGTCAACGTCCATATTCCCAGCGGCCTACTGACCCGAAGAAACAATCATTTGACTTTTTGAATTAATTCAGTTAAAAAATACGTCCGTATGCCTCTCGTGCGACGACTCCAGGATGGGACAGGAAAACCGAGTAGCCTTGTGAATGTGGGGGGGTGATGGGCATGGGACGGTCATGAATAGTAAAGGTAGTCATTCCGAGGGAAGTCCAGTGCTAGCTTCCAACAAACACTAAAGAAGATGCGTGTATGCGTGGTATTTTGTTTCCTTTGTTTGATGTCGGTTCGTGGATTTGGAAACGTTAAAAACTTAAAATCTTCTCGAAAGGAAAGTTGGCTTCACACAAATTGATTATTTACAAATGGTTTTTGTGTCGTTTAAACGTGTTAACAGGAAATGAGGCTGTTACTGCCAGCATAGTGAGCTGAAGCATGCTCTATAGAGTCTAATGAGGATACGTGTCGTAATCAATCACCAGGCCTCCCATAAGAGGAAATCCAATCATCTTCGTCATATTTCTCATTAACTTTCCACCCCTCCCCAATTGAAAATCTCCAAAGGCTTTTGCAGTGATTTTGCCAGGCAACCTCTTTGTCTTTATCATAATCTTTATACCGTACTAGTTCTTAATCCGCTGTCAATTTTTTGAAAGACTAGAGGCTGCTATCAGCGAAAGTAGTTTATACGTTTCACTTTCAGATAGAAACTATGAAAAAAAAAAGATCCTAATTTTGATCTCATTTCGCACTATACCCATCTCGTCAGATACCACGTGTTTTGACGTACTCGCTACTCTGAACGACGAAACCTTTACCGGAATTGATATAGTCAAGATCTCGTACTAGACTCCAATTGTTATCGGGTAATCGCAATTAGAATACTCGGCAGATACTTCCCTGGATCATGGTTTGGTACAGAATCTTTTGTTGTGTGTCCCTATGCAGGGGTACTGCGATAATGGCTGAATGGGCTAAGCAGGTCGGTGGGATGCTTGGCAGCTTAAACAATCGTCAACTTGGTCATATTACGTTCTTGACTTCCCAGAGGGCTTAAGTCTTAATTTTGAGTCTTCGTGTCTCAAGATGTTAAAAACGTGCTGAAGTTCCACACTTCCATCCACAATGGTCTAGAACAATTGTGTAAGAAAGCTGGTCTTGTTATGCTATACAAATTGTGCACGCGTTGTTTATATAATCAATTAATAAATTGCACACGTCTATGATATAATAATTGTTACATTGAAAATTAATTCACTTTCCTATGCCGAAAAAAAAACCTGCCATGAAATTCCTAGCCTCCGAATTTTTCAAATGATGATTTACCGAAGACAATAATTATATAATGAACGAATTCAACTCGATTCGCTTTCATCTTTACTGAGCAAATATTGATTTGGGCCTAGTCGCTATCGCGCGGCCACGTGACCTACTTCTGATTTTCAATTGAACCTTCCCATCAAAACAACTGTAAAACTGTTTTTTCATGCTTATCGAATCATAATCTGAATTGTCCAGACGAATCCTTGACTTCCAGTTCCGACGACATAATAAAACGATAAAAGTATTAGGATTGTTGTGTGCACATAACATCTAACTTTCAAAGCCGAATAGAACACGAAGCAAAGACAAACGCACAACATTATTCGAGACGCTGGCAGGATCCTGGCTGCATCCTTCTTTCCCCAGTTAATCTGAGACGTCTAACTAATATTGAGGCGCGGTATAATATTGCCGCCATCATATACCCGATAGCCATAAAACCATCCATACGAATATCGTAATAACATGTATAATCTTGCTTCGATCTGAAATGGTGAATATTCAGTTTTATATTGAAATGTTCGTCTGACAACTGCTCGGAATCTTCGTAGAAGTTTCATGATCACCTTTAGCTGTGGAAAGAGGAAAGAGTAATGAAACACAACAAACGACCAGAGCTTATCGATAAACTAGTGGAGTATTAATCAAAAGTCAAATCCTAAAACTATGCCCACTCACATTTTCAATACACTGTGGAAACTTCGCGGAAACTGGACATGTTTATCGGAGTGTATGATACGGACAGGCGTTGTTCCGGACCCGCCGTATTATAGAGGTGACCATCACTACCTGATCTAAAGACGCGATTTGATGAAAATGTGTGTCCCCATAGCTATTTTCCCCCAAATAAATTACTAGGTCAAAGGACAGTTTGCGAGTTGTCCAGGAAACCTCTGTCGCTAACGTTAACGGGTTTTGGTTCCACTGACCATTTGTAAAAATTTCTAACGGTCGATTTATGATTTCATCTAAATGGCATATATGAGACCCTTCAATGTAACAGGCGCCTATGTTCAATCAACCCTCTTTTTTGATGCTACAGTTTTTTATTTCCTGTGGTTGCGATCATATTGTGTGGGGGAGAGAGCGGGTTGAATTAAATCGACTGGAAACCTGTTGATCCAATCACACCCCGCCCTCCCCTTAGGAATATTAGGTAGCGTAGTTGGGCTCGGTTGTATTGTAGCATGAACGCCCAGGATCGTACCCCTTCAGGTCTTTCTGGCAAGTGGTTTGAAATACTGGACTACTTGTTCATGTCTGTCGTGGTTCTAGGGTTGCTCGATATGCACTACATGAAACAGGCGTTACCCTTAATTTGAATATGTAATTTACGACTCAGCTCAGTCATTCGTTGCACAAATTGGCCTCTGAATCATATTCGAATAATTTCGCAATTGAGGTAATCCATCAAACTGGTCAATTCACTGTCGACCATATTTACAAACCTATTATCAACACTCGGTAGTCAGTCAAGGAGTGGGCAAAAACACTCCTCGAATTTGTTTCAGAAAATTAAAGGTTTAATTTGGAAGTCAAAACGAGTCGTGCTGCGCAGTCACGCATGTTGTTAAATGATACAATTTTCAACTCTCCCGACGTTCACTAACTGACTTACCTGGCGAGGGCACACTGTAGAGTCAGATATCATCATTTAATCAGAGCAGGACACTTCAGGCAGTTGACCTGATATATTTCTGTGAAATTATGGAGCCTGCCAAATTCTGCTCTCTCGCTATCAAGCGTGAACTTCTGTGATTTCTACATTGTCGCAACGTCAATTGTAATAGAGCAATCAAAATATTAACGTTACCTGCTTACGTTACAGGGGAGCTCTAAAAAAAGGTCATTTCAGTAACCAATATTTTCTTCGATGAGGAATAGGTGTAGGTTTGTCAATCGATGACTACAGCGACAATCAGTCACGACTGTGCATGGTCCTATAACCTCCATCAGTAGTTACCAGGTAATTAGCCCAAGTATGTTGTAACACGTTAGCATGTTATAAATTGTGATCAGTACGGTAACTACGGTTGTGGTTCACTGTTGATATGTGTAAAGAATTGATACAGTTTTGAATGATCGGATTATGCGTACGCCGTGTAGAAATGCACTGCACTCAGCCTTCGTATAATATAAATTCATGAGAATGCTGTGGTTCAACAATAATTCCTACTGCAGTGTTGCCAGTTGATGTTTAGTTGATGTTATGTTAGAGGCATTGACGTCAGACATCGAACATGTGCAGAAGTATCTTGTTTATCTCCTACTTGTTGAGTTACGGAATAATTCCGTCGGTCATTCTTTTAGTCATTTGTCATTTGCTTTGTTATTCACCATGCAGTATTTTTTAGCTTATATCAAATATTTGTTTAACTAATAACTAACACTGTGTCTTGCGATCAGCTCACAGTTAAAATACAGAGTACCCCAATACTGTCATTTGAACCTTGATATGATCATTTTTTTCGACAATTTTGTTTTTAGGTTGGAAACTGTCCAGGCATATTGGACAGTTGGATATCATATTGTATCCTGGTTAAAGGAAGGCCTAACCATGTGGAAATTGATAGCTATCCGTCTATTGGGGGTCGACTGTGGTGATAACAAGTGCATATTTAGTTCAAGATTCCAAGGAGGAGGCCATTGGCCGTGTCTTTAAAACAACATTACCACTCGAACTAGACCTATTTCACTATAAAATGATATTTCTCTCTTTTTATTGATTTTCTTTTCAATAGATGGACTAGATTCAGCAGTTGGTTCTGCTCTTGAAATGTTCCGAACTATTCACCTCAAAATTAACCTTCCTGGTTCCCCGCCGTTCCCGACCATTAAACCGAAATAGAAGAGGTTTTAGAAGGTCGTTTATTACTTTCATTGTTGTATATCACACTATAATGATCCGCCGTCCAAACAGAGGAGCCAGGAGCCCCGACGTGAAACGGCCCTTGATTTTATCAATGATGCAAACGAGGTGTCATTCACTCAATCATATAACTCATTAAGCCTGGGTGACTGCCCCCATTAAGACCTTCCCCGCGTATCACAGTCCGTACAGCTGCGTGTCACCCGTCAGCCTCCTTGTAACCAACGGCGTTCCAAGCCCGCGAACGATCGATTCTCCATCCAGAAATATCCAAACGATATTATGTTACAAGTTCGTCGTTTGTTTTTGTCATCCGACGTACGCTCCTCTGGTGTATATATATAGCAATGTGGTTATAGAGTATAATCCTTTAGACGGTGGTCGTTGTCAAGAGAAAAAAGGGGCAAGAAGAAACCTTGCAGTTATACACCAAGTGGTTAGCTCAATTATAACTGCCTGGGGTATCGTCTTCGATTGAGACAAGTTTTCACACATGCATCTTGGTGCATGTCGGATGAATTGGCAGGCTGACGAAACGAAGGGAAACATGAGAAATTTCATCAATATCGACGTTTTAATATCAGTCTATCGTGCAGTCAACACCTCCGGTAGTTCGTTTATTTAACCCCTCATATAATTCTCAGTATTCTCGGAAATATTTTCATGAGGTTGAAGTTTGCTGCAATTGAAGGGCAAGGCACTGTCGTATATCTGCTATGCAGAAGAGATTATATTACTATATTATAACAGCCCGAGCATAACATATGAGGCTATGTTACGCTATTTGAAGAGCTATAACAACCCATTCCACCATAATCAATGTTCATGAATCGATATTCTACCAATACTACGCGGTGGGCAGTTTATTGGTCTATCCTCATCCAACATCCAAACCATTCTCATCTCACGAAATCTCTGCATAACTTCATTTACATTCTCGAACACCCAGCAGCCTAATCACCTAATAGGATGGTACGTCATAACAACCATGTAAAGTCGGGCATGCCTTCCGAACTATACGAACCTATTGGGTCATAATCGTGGAAGTACTTTTTGTCTATATAGTCGTCTTACAATGCCGAGCGATAGTTATAGATTGCGGGCAATTTATTGATTGTTTCATCTCGCCCTCGTTATTACACTAGACATTTTTAATCTTCCTCTATATTTACACCCTCGATCATCCAGAAGCCTAATCACCTTCTACCGATATATGTTCTTCCAAATTAGTATTTTTGATTTCAGTGAGAGCCTGTTCATTGAAATGCAAACAGATGAACGCGCGGCAACTTTCAGTTCATTATTACATCGTGATTGATATAGGGAGTTTCCTCGCTATCTGTGATGATGGTGGACAAACCACCATTGGAAGTTCGGTATCCAAGGACTCGTCAGATAACACTGCAGGAAACACCAGAAGCAGTGTCGTCCTCTTGAACGTCGCACTGGGTTACATTTTATTGAAATCCTTCACGATAACATTGATATGCAATCGGCATGTCTAACAACTAGCGTAGTGATTCCCATTTTCAGATTCAATCTTTTCTGGCACTCCATGCGTACTTAGGTCAACACCTATATACAGGGATCGACAAGAGTATAGCGCTGGAGAATTTCCCAGTTTTCCTGGCTTAACACTTGGGATCTACGAGTAGTAATCTGAAATCAAGAAATACTTTCTCCCGTTTACATTGGAAAGATCAGAGGCAATAACTTGTCATAGCCGAGCTGGAATTTCAATCAGCTCTAACGGCTCTGATGGCAGGCTGAGAGCTAGCATACTGCTGACAGCTATTACAAACACCAACTAGATCCTCTATGCACTTGTCAAATATTGGGTCAAAGGACATTAGGACGATTGTTTACCCTATCGGAAATTAGTACTCGATTAATGTTTTATAATCGGGGCTCATGAATTGTTTTAAATTCGGCTTCGTATGTTAAGGTTAGCTTAATAAAAGCAGGATCAGGGTGGGGAGATCCCTATTCCGAACAGCCATATATAGGCCTACCCATAAGGTGTTTCTACCATATTCGTGCGGTGTGTAATGAAAACCACACGATTATATAACCCCACGTCCTTTATTCTTCCCCCACCAAACTGAGGACAAAGATTGTGTATGTCCTGCAAAAATATGATAACTGTGTATTCACACGCTGCCCACGACCTTTGAATGGACGCGTCACAAATGAGGGTACAGTGTATTTTCGCGCTCAGTTCTCGTAACATTCTTTTTTTCACAAGAGGAAATAGGATAACTATCGACTTGGTTCGTGCAGCTCAATATGACGTGGGGCAGTTTGGTTGTTGCAATTAGCGAAAACTGTAAACGTCTGCAGGGGATGATATTACCAATTAATACGATTTATGCCACGATCGTGATCTGGGCCCCCACCAATATATACGGTGGCAACCCCAGACGCCCCTACAATTTTTTCTGTAACTAATCTATTCCGTTGTTACCCTCTCTGCGTTAGTTTGTCTTAATACTGAAATTTGAGCTTCTATTTACACGTGTGATTGCAGGTGGACCTCGGTGTAATTGCACAACACATGACAGTATTTCAGAACAGCTGCGAGGCGAAAATGTGGGTATGTGGGGTACGTCTGCCCCAAGGAAAACACATGTGAATTATCATCTGAAGTGTTTCTACTCGGTTATCTGACTTAATGATATGGCATTAATATTTTGCATTGTACTGTACGACGTTATTGATATCAATCGCGATAGTTGTCTGTCTACTAGTGTATGCCGTATGACTACGTGATACATATGTCATACTAATAGTCGCCCCGTTCGTCGCTCAGGCAGTAGGGAGCAAGGGTTTTGGCGTGGTGGTTTTGTCATTTTTATGGTAAACGAGGTGATGAATTGTGTGGTTTAGTCTCTCATGATACAAATGGGTGATTCAGAGCATCTCTACACCCTGCTGGAATTAACAACACAACAACAATCCATCAACATGGAACCAACGGAACAAGCAAACAAGAAAATGGAGCGTATAAAATCGATGGTAACATAACATTATGTCTGACTTCCTTGGCCTCGATTAAGCGTTGAGGCTCACACATAACATGGTACTCACACCGCGTTCGGTCTGCGCCTGGGGTCTATGCCCATATCGGTTACGTGAAGCAATTTACTGAGAACTGTGGGTCGTTGGGATGGGCCACAAGTGTAAAAGGTGGGGGGGGGGAGAAGCCGCGAAAAGGGGGGGGGGGACAAACAGAATGTGCAGCTGGAACATTGGGAGCGCTGACAATACTTAATTTGCATTGTCATTTTTAATCACGTTGGATCTAGGTTCGATAATTACGAACCTGTGTTATCGCGCTCTAAACATTAATTATCGCTAGATCAAGTTCTTAAAAACAAGCACTTTATACTGGAATCAAATCAGGCATTGTCCCAATAATATCCAAAACTTTACATGATGTTGCTCATGTAAATTTTATCTAAATGGTCTGTTTTTTTTTTCAACCACGATCGTACCTCACTTCAGTAATTCAATGGTTAGAGAGGCGAAATATCTGAAGATTACGGCCTCGACCTCGACGTATGGAAGACAATTGACAAGAAATTTAGCGCTGATGTAAATCACGTGTCGTACGCCGAGAGGTTGTTCCTCATCGCTGATTCACCTCAATATCATTATTGACTTTTTCGCCGAATATGCCATCATAATTTGAAAGGAGTCCTAGCTAGTCCCTGCGCCAGAACTAAGTTTAAATGCCATCAATGTTCCCCTCCAGTATCAGAGGCGGGCAGGTTATTTGGAGACGGGGGGGGGGATCTGACTGTTACGTCCATAATTTAACGCTATGGCATACGTACTGTGCCTTTGATGTTTAGCTACACAACTGTAGCTAGTGAACGGGTTCGTCTTTTTTATGATAACTTGCCGAGCAAGGTTCGAACCTATTCAAGGCTCAGCAAGGGATCAGACCTGGATACTGCCGCATTATCGCGTGGTTAATTCTTTTTTTTTTGTGGGTAATATTTTTTTTAAGGCATCCTGCCGCGCAGAGGAGCGAACCTATTCAAGGTCTCAGCAAAGATTCAGACCTGGATACTTGCACCTTACAGGGGCGTGTTTATCTTTTTTTTTTATTTTGATGCGTGGTTTACCTTTATTTTGAGGTATACTTGCCGATCAGAGACGAACCTATTCAACGCTCGGCAAGGGTGCAAACTTGGATACTGCACCTTATCACGTGATTTATTCTTTTTTTTTTTTGATGCGTGGTTTTCTCTTTATGATATACTTGCCGACAGAGGATCGAACCTATCAAGGCTCAGCAAGGGTGCATACCTTGATAATACACCTTATCACGTTATTTATCTTTTTGTTTTGATGTGCGTGGTTTATCCTTTTTTTTAAGGTATACTTGCCGAGCAGGGGATCGAACCTATTCATGGCCGCAAGGGTGCATACCTGGATCCTGCACCTTTACCACGTGGTTTTTTATTTTATTTTGATGCTTGGTTTCATCTTTTTTTATGGTGCACTTGCCGAGCGAGGGTTCATACCTGGATCTTGCGCATTATCACGTGGGTTTCAATCCGTTTCTTATTTTGGATGTGTGGTTTATCTTTTTGTTTTATGATACATGCCGAGCATAGGATCGAACCTATTCAAGGCCCAGCAAAGGGTGCCTACCTTGGATATGCACCTTATCACGTGGGTCCTCTTTTTTATGTTGATGCGTGGTTTATCTTTTTATGGTATACTTGCCGAGCAAGATCGGATCTATTCAAGGTCCAGCACGGGTACAGACCTGGATTACAGCGGATTATCACGTGGTGCATCTTGTTATTTGATGCCGTTGATTAATCTTTTTTATCGGTAGTATTGCGAGTAAGGATCCAAACCATTCAAGGCCCTAGCAAAGGGCAGACCGGAATACTGTACATTTCACTTGTGCTGTATGATCAGTATTGATCAGTCGTTGTGATGGGTATGGGTGAGCAAGAGAAACATACCAGAGGAGAAGGAGGGTGCCATTCATTATCACTTAAAACCAAACCACCGAAACAAACCGCTTCTGGACTCCGTTCGGGCGAGCAGCGATCACTTTTGTAACGCGGATGTTCGCTTCAGCGAGGATGTCGTACCCGCCCCCCGATTAAGAGCTGTCGCTCACACTCCATGTGCAAAGATGCTCTAGATAATTGTGCATGCTTCCGGGATATCATGTTGGAATTTAATCTTGACCGCCGGCATAGTATTTTCAAACGGAAACGAAATCGTCAGGCACAATAGAAACATACCCACGGATGGGTGATATTACCGCTTCCAAATAACCTTCTACAAACTTAATTGTCACCATATTGATTCAATAGAAGGTGGGATGTTTTAACTCCTTTTACAGCTATCATCTGGCTGATGAGGATTCTACTGGTATATGATGTCCATCTGTAACAAAACTCGCCCCATAGCCAGATAATATAGTTTTGAAAGTAGCCAAAAACTCGGTCAGTATATTAACCATACCCTCAACCGATACTTTTCAATATGCCCGTTTTTATAATGCCAGGCAGCATCAGACCCCAGCAAAAACGTCCAAGTACTCCCATTATTATCGAGAAGATTGCAAACTGAACTTAGGCTATGTTCTTGCAAATATGTTTTCAAAGTACAATTACTGTTTTAAGTAGAGTGACATGACATGCACCATCAGGGAAGACATCCCGAACTGGAAAGTTACTGAGTGTGGCTCACAGAGATATCGAAGAGGAAGCGAAAAAAGAGGAGAAAAGATGCGGAAATATGGTCATTAGAAACGGATGATGAATATATGGCAACGCTACTCTGTCAACGATTCTGGGAAACCATGTTGTCGTTGGGAAAAATAAATTTCCCCCTCTCCCTGACTCATTAACCCAGTTACGCTACTGGATGGCTTTTCCACAATTATGATCAGTATATACGTACGCACCGTGACTGTGACGGTGTGATTGAAACGTTTATATCAACCTGACCAACCGCTTTACATCTAGGTCACGTTATCATAACACAATCGCCTAAAAGTGTGGGAAACAATGGGTTCAAATATCCTCCACACGAAAATTTTGTACAGGATGCTGCCAACAATGCAGTACATGTGTATATACTCACAGAACACTAGAAGGTTCTTTCCTACGTAAAACACTGCCCATATGGGGTAGCGTCATTTAGAAAGTTTTTGCAGCGAGTGACCTATATTGGGGTCGAGCGCTATAACACAATCCAGTTACTTGATTATGCATGCTCTGACAATAGTTATCGCATTCATCATGTATGCGGAAAAGGGGTCTTGAAGCAGACCACCTTTATTGCCTATGGACTGAAATTATTTTTCTTACCAAAGATTCGACCAACAACAAAAAACATAACTATGAACATTTGATACCCGGATCGCAAATGTAGTTTTATTCGATTTTTATGGTATACTTGTTGAGCAGAGGATCGAACCTATTCAAGGCCCAGCAAGGATGCAGACCTGGATATCGTATTGGCCGATTTTTATGAAACTTGACAAATTATGAGCCTAACCGTTAGGCATGGAGGGTATCAACTTAGTATAGTCACTAACGGGGGAGAGCACGAGCGGGACGCACAGTTTGTTTCAATAACATGGAAGAGGGATCACCTAAAGATGATGATGATGATAACAATATTTATGTATGTATGTATGTATGTATGTATGTATGTATGTATGTATGTATGTATGTATGTATGTATGTAGTATGTATGTATGTATGTATGTATGTATGTATGTATGTAGTCTGTCTGCTTCAGATCGTTGGATGACAAATTTACAGGTACTTTGGCATCTCCTCGCTGGACCACTCTTCCGAAAAATTTGTTCTGCAACTTCATTGGGTATCTACGCGCAGTTGCTCTTACGTCCCCAGAGCGTAAGATTGAGCTGCCGCGAACGGAGAGGCGGTCGTGAGGAGGGGTGA
This sequence comes from Sclerodactyla briareus, assembly GCA_026419785.1. NCBI lineage: Eukaryota > Metazoa > Echinodermata > Holothuroidea > Dendrochirotida > Sclerodactylidae > Sclerodactyla > Sclerodactyla briareus. The sequence continues at coordinate 306,496 of JAODTK010005822.1, read as the reverse complement.
CCAGAATGTGCCATTTCCTGTGAACAGGAGCCTCTGAAACGAAGTTCATTTTTCGCCGCTCCTTGATGGCGCTTTGCTCACCAAAACGTGCAAATTCTTAATTTGGAGGTACCAAATACGAAAATTTTCAGTGGTGGGGCTTCGCTCATTCGTAATTTTATGTCCAGAAAGTGCGGCAGTTTTCACTGATCTGAGGATACCCAAAACCTATTTTTTCAGTGATTCGGGGGTAACAAACAACTTTCCTACATAGTGGCGTATCGCTCAGAAAGTTTCACTCCTGGACGGAAACCCCAGACACATGCAAGTGTTCGTTGGTCATTTTTATGCCCATTAGAGAGTGCCATTTCCAATGATTTGGTGTGCCCCCCCCCCGAAAAAACAATATCCAGAGCTTCGTGTGTTTAGTGGCGCTCTGCTGATAAAGTCGCGGTGCCGAGCTGATAAAAATCTCGGCACACGTGTGAAGAGTGTTATTTCTTGAAATAAAATCCTGGACACACTACTGCAATTCAATATCCAAAAAAGTTGTCCGCAGGACACGTAAGGCCATCTTACGCCCACTATAACGATAAAACTCATCGTCGGTCAAGGTATTGATTGTCTGCCAATGTCAAGGCCAACTAGCTACGGCCATGTGTTCCCTACTCACCTCCATACTCAAGTTCACAACTTGTAAGTTTAGAATCGTCAGATCGTCAATGATTGCCTCAACTGAGAAGCAAATTGGACTGGGGGCAAAGTTCCCAGGGTCTCGAAAACATAAGTGATCGCCTTACTTAAGGTTAGCCTGCTACTCAAATGCTACAGCTTAGTAAAGTATAAACGTCCTCTTTCACCATGGGACTTCCCTCTGAATTGAAATTTGCTAGGTTTCACCAGGTCTTGGATGAGGGGCCCGATGGTTGAAAATTAGTACCTACTCGAATCAAGATCAAGATACGGTGTATCACGTCCTCACCAGTATTGTGTTTAATTAAATTTTTAATAAATGGCAATCAGGCTTACCCCCTGGCAATTTACTATGCTCTAAGGTTTTTCATGAAGGAGTGATTGGATAAGGCCGGTGTTTCACTCCATTTGATGTAAACCAGACAGGGTTGGACGTGCTACGCCTCTTGGTTCTATTTCTGCTGAAGAGTTAAAAGCCAATGCGTCATGTACCGATTTGCTTCAAATTAGCACAGGTGAAAAAAAAACACAATTTGGAGGTCCTATCATGTTGCCTGTTGAATATTTCGATTACTTTTGGGAATTTGAGGATATGACATCACGAGGAACTGTCGTAAGTCGCCCCTAGATCCTATACACCATGACTACTGCCTTTTTGCACCATGATACGAGAAAGACGGAAAAATAAATACATTAATTAGAGTATCTCAATATTTTATGAACGATTCCAGGAACTGCCCCACCCAGCCCCCCCCCCCCCCCCCCCCGTGATGTCACAAGGCAAATTTTGCAATGCTGATATGTGCTTGGTCGGTACGCTTCGGCTCGAATCGGGTGATTCATCTGGCGTATTTGGCTGTCCTAATGAATAATAGAAGTACTAAAGTCGAATGATACTACGTGACCACATGATTTTTTAATATGCTGTTGTACCCAACATTTTTGAGGGTCAGCTCATCCTGAGTTTTATTCCCAGGCTGAATATGTGACCGAATACACCCAAAAACATAATTATCGTTTAAAACTATAAGTAAAAAATCAAATATTTGTCATGAGTCCTGCCTGGTTCAATGGCGAAATCAATTGTATCGGACATCTTATTTCACATGGTGATCTTTATTTTGTCTGTCATGGAAGTTAAAGAGAATGCAACACTCAATGTCTATTCACTGTTTATCACAGTGTAATAATGCAATTCCTGACGTAATTGAAAGAGCTTAACAAACAAAAATTTATCGACACTGAAATGAATGAGACCTGGACTGCTCATAATACTCAGCCCAGGTCTATTGTTGAAATATATGCCAGTTTTTCTCTCAATGAAGATCGGTGGAGTGTAATATTTCTTAGTCTGCATTTGTGTTCGTTGCGGGACACGAAGAGTGAGTACTTTCAATACCGTTTCTTAACCATCGTATTGTGGGACGACTGATTTCTTCTGTGACTGAACATATGGCTATATATATAAGAATCCTTTTGTCATTTTATTTGGGAAGCAGAATAAAACGATAGACATCTCATTCGGCGGGCGTGTAAGGTTGTATTACAAATATAAGAAAAAGAGGTACCTGTTATGTATCAGTTCCCTGCGCAAGAATGAATTTGATTCGAGTCGAAAAAACACGGTTAATAATAATTGACCAACCCCGATGTGCATTTTCCTCCCCACGCATTAACATCGATTTCCGCATTCGCGCCGCTTTCCTAGGATTCCTATGACGTTTAGCTTCACTTTGAATGACATTTCCAATATGTTATGCCTTTTATATAAACTGATATGGCTTTTTATCATCGTACATTATGTGGGGATATATTGGGTTTAATTGCGGAGAAGATCATGAAGATAAATTATGGCAAGAGAAGAGAAGAAACAACAACATCGGCCCCAGTAATCACCCTAGGCCACGGGAAGCCCATGTGGGGCGAATAAATTTGCCTTTCCACAAGGGTGTAACTATAACATATGTTTAGAAAACTGTCTGATTCCTAAACCTCCCAAAAACCTCCAATATTGCTATAAATAAAACACGCCTCAATCAGCTATTTGGTAACGTGTGTTAACAGAGCGTCCTACTGTATGGGAGATGGAAGAAAGTCTGCATTATGTATGTTTAAATTATAGGCCTTAATCATTATATGCGCATTGGGCCCCTAACTGGATTAGGTCATTAATGATAATATAATCTTTGTCCAAGCACCCTTGACCAATATTATTCTTCCAAATGTCATCGGAGCGTTTCGTATAGATTCAAACGCTTCCGCTCATCTGTAATTAGCTGTGAAGTATTGGCAGGAGATTGATGATTGAGCCTACTAATCGTTACGCACAGTCGCGGAAGACAGGCTGAGCTGAGCAATACACAGCGCCGTCTCTGATGGAGCAATAAAGATTGTGGTGACAATAGGTTGCGGTATTTCGCCGTCAACGGTCACAATCACGTTTTCGAAAATTCACCTAAAGCGAAGAGTGTCTTTATAATCTGCTATCGCATTGCTATCTTCGTTGTCATTACGATCTAAATGATTGCGGTACATGGAATAATTATCTTCGAAACAGTAGATTTTCGGAAAAAAGGTAGCACTGCTATTGAGAGAAATGCAGACTATACATGAATTGGGAATTCATGTAGAATTTTGAAGTGATTGCATTGAAGAGAATTAAATTTGAAAACAATTATCAAATAATTATCAAATATTTACATTATCACGACAACATATCGTACACTGCTCATCGATCGGTTATTGGCACTGCGTTTGAAATAGCGAGGATATAAAAGGCATCGTGTTTGAATTTGAATTCCACTGCCAATACAGTTGAAGATAAATTTCTTATCCGGGCAATCAGCAAAAACTCGTTTGTTGAGATTCGAGCTGCTCATCATAATGGAGTGACCGTGAGTCAATCACCTAACGAGTAACAGGTATTCGTTTTTTTTTTTCTACTGAACCCCATTCAAAATACACAGAATTTTGCAGCATCATTAATTGGATCAGATTCTTCCACATGCCAGAGTTTGCATCGTTTCCGTGAAAAAATGACTGAGAATGGAATGCCTGAAGTTAGTGACTAATTCACAGCTCAGCGAATTAGGAATAATAAGAGTTATCATGAGTCTATCACTGTGGTGAGTTGTGCAATTTGCAAACGTGAACAAAAAGTTGACAACAGAAAAGAGTCTGATGAAAGTTGAGCTTTTGGCATGTGAATTGAAGAGAAAATCAGAGAAATAGTCCGTATCTGTCAATTGGTGGCTTTTGATAAAGTGTGTCAACCAGTCTGATCCAGATTTACCTCAAATTTGGGTAAAATCGTAAATTTGCTCATGTGAGAGGGTAGACAATTTTTCAGAAAATGCACTCTGTTTGATGGATATTGATACATTGTTAACATTCAATTCATTGCGTGCATGTACGCATTGCTAATCTCTATATATCATAAGAAATATCGATTTTATCCGCACTGATCGACTCGTGATAGTGATCGACTCATGACGACGCTACTATATTACAATTGACTCCTCCCAAGCAGTATTGTGTGCAATGCATAGATAATATCGTACTTGTCATACACAGTATTATAGCTTATTCCTCTCTTCTGGGTATAATATGTTTGATTTTGTTTGATTTAGCAGTTTAGTTTGTACACTTAATTTCTGACCTGATACTTGACAACACCTCAAAGAGCCCGTCACTCTACAACGATTTCTTCTTCATCAGCCTGCTGTACACGTTTTTCTTCACAATTTTCGCCGACCAATAAGGTTTGTGGTGAAAAATGATATATACTATAGTCAGATAGTAGTGTACCATTTGAAGACGTCTATTATTTGAAAGGGTCTTTATAAATAACATTCTCAAATGACGCCATATTGGGAAACGTTGACAAAATCACGTGATAGATCGGTTAGCTCATGCAACGATTAATAAAACTAGAGTTAACATCCGAATTTAGAAACTGACTTTTCAGCTATTGCACATTGAATATGGGTTTTCCCGAATAGGTAAACATGTCTTTAATCAACGTGAACGGGTGATTCGGCAATCCTGGCCATAATGATAAAGAATTAGCATTCACAAGCCTAGATCCGAAAAAAAAAATGGATCGCAGTGTGGTCAGGTGGTACGATATCGCTGTAATGAGACTGGGATTTAGAGTATTCTGTTACCTGTCCGTTTGTATAGCATGAGCATAACTTGTAATCCTAACTTAACAATGAGTACAATTATTTTAATATAATACAGAACAGTAATTTTCGGGGCAGTTCCCATGCACATTGTCATGTCTTATATCTAGGCTGTATGTGGGTTTGTGGCATACTAACATAATAAGAGCAAGCCAGGTTAAGATTGGAAGCACGTGTACGATCATGTTAACACGAAGGCGTGCAACGTACGTACATGCACACGTGAGGATCTCAATAAAGCTGTCGTTTTGGGGCATTTGTTTTACCACTATTTAATAATTTAATTATTAGACCAATTTGTCACATTTCCGATCGTCTTGAACTTCTTGATTGTGAAATCATATCTCAATGTTAAAAGTTTCATTTTAAGCAAGATTACATGCATGTTTTCTGGAGGCGAGTTTTCAGATATATTTCCACTACATTACTGTTCGAGCTCTATACGGGTGATGTGCTTTTGACAACGTATCAATATCATAACAATATGATAACATTAACCCTGAACTGGTTTATTTATTCATAAAAGTACGATGCTATGAACGTAAAGGAGGGGGGTCATCACTGATTTTATAGGATATATGGCACTCAACAAGGTCCAGGGGAGGCCACTGATACTACCAGAATTTCCACCACAATAGTGCAATGCTCTTTGAAATATCTATTTAGAACTATCACAAGTCAAATACCACTTTCTATGCATCATCAATCTGGCGAAGAGTTGATTGTTGACTCTGGCAAGTCTGGTGTAATCCCGAAATCGAGAGCTTCCCAGTTTTCATTCCTGGAGGCTTCGAGAGAGGACAAGGCAATGGTATAACGTTCTCTTCATCCCATAGTCATGGCCACGTTACCTTGGTTACGAAGCGGGAATGAGCGTAGTTAAAGCATAGTCCGTTCAAGTTCCGAGCCTAGTGAAGGGTTGGGCTCAATTGTAGAAAAAATTGTCACTCTGGCAAAAAACCCATAAGAAGTAAACATGAAACAAAACAGTAAAACAACAATTATATTCTCTTTCGAAACCCATATTTTTCTCTAGTCACAAGCCACCCATATACCACCAATACAGACTCTATCACATTCATGAATGAATGTTGGAGTGGATAGTCTCCTCTTGAGAAAATTTGAGATGTCTTTATTCAATTTGTGAGTCGAGTTAACAATTCTTTAGTTTTGATCTGACACTTTTGCTATCAAAACATATCCAAAGCTCGCGTGATCACTGTTATAATTTTACTGACACCTTTTTGAAATAAAGGGTCATACACAAGCGAAGGCAAACAATTATTTTTCAAATTTATCGAATATGAAGGTCACTAGTATGGTGATTGATAGTTAAAAACAATGAAGCGTGTAGGTTAATATTATAATAATTTTGAAGCGAACCGGCGAGCTGGCGAGTTGGTTTATCGCCGAGGTAATCAAATGAAAATTTCAACATCCTGTTTTGTCAGACGGTGCCACTATTTTCGGCACCAGATGGGCCCGAAAAGTATTGCTTACAACAAATTCATTAATTCGTCCTCGCTCAATTCAATTAAACTCTCTTGTCCTTCGACCGACAAAGTTATCATTTTATATTAATAGGGGTAAAAATTAACGTCCTCCATTCAGGCGCCAAACGAACCCTCTTATCTCTTCAAATACTGTAACCAAGGGGAACGCGGTTCTGAAAAGAGTCGTATTCGACGACACCAACTTGGTGGCTGGACCCTTCAGATATAGCCAATCGCCGCCAAACTCGGCTCATCCCACGGTTTGATTCCTTTGACCCCCCTCGAACTGCCTTGCTAATGAGTTTGTTGGAAGGAAAAGCGATCTTGTTAGACCCCTTGATGAGGATTGCTAAACGAGAATATCGATCATATCGTAACAGATTCCCGATCGCTCCGCTGGATGAGGTGAACGCACTGTGCCATGGAACGCAGGGGAACGGTAATGTCATATTGGGAAGATAACAGTCTCCTAAGGCGCGCAATGAGGAGCAATCGAGTGGCCCAATTGTCTCCCATTCATCACCCATCGCTGGCCACCGTAAACCGTGCAAAATAATGCGGTGGTCGAATTGGTTGAACTCGCGAAAAAAGTACAGAACCCTCCAATGAACGACTTGTCCTTGCATCTGCCGTACGTTCGCGGGAAAATTGCCTTATTTGGGGTAGTACCGAGCCGGTGCCGCTATCGGGGGGATTTGTAAAGCCATTGTTCAATCTGTGTTTTGTCGCCATCGGTGCATTTCCGACACGTTTTTTAAAACTCGGGTAATAATTGATAATTCCATATTTAGGACGGCAGTCGGTGCCTTATCAGAAAGTATTCCATGTCTAACTGGTCACTATGGCGCCCGCGAGAGGATAATTCCTGTGTTCCACTTCCTTAACCAGTATTAAGAGATCATAATTATTATTTGTTTGCGGTTTATCGATGACCGCGGGGGCTACCTAGAGGACCCACGTAATTAGCTCGGGCATTCCGATTGATTTGTGGATCAGAACATCACGAGGGCGGGGGAATAGTATGTTCCAAAGAGTCAATAGGCGAGCTCAAAAGATAACGAATTTGCTCAGCGGCAGACCTATAGAACTCTAGAACCGAAACATTTGGAGTATACCGCATGCAAGGTCCGAACATTGTTTTCGCTGGGCCCTCGGGCTACTTTGCCCTACTTTGATTGCTGAATCATATAACTGCCTCGTTCAGGCTACAATTCCCCAAAACCTATTTGGATGTATTCGGAACTTGTTCACAAACACGCGCCCCACTGTTCAGATTTTTTGAAGGGTATATGGTTTTTTTTCATTTGTTTTGTTTATAGGACTGTATTGTTCACTTTCACTATTTTCTCATCTAAGCTTGTCTTTTTTTTTGTCTCGGGGAATAGTTATGCTCCGTTAAACCTTTGCTGCGTCTTTATCACTCCTTTGTACGAAATGTGTTCAAGCAGCATATTTCGTTATTTCAATAATATCGTATTTCAAGATTATCGTGAAAGACCAAACACTTATACAAGCTTAAATACGAATTTAACTGCTCCTTTTCGCCTCTATTTCACTACACTGGACAGTTTTGAGACTTAGTCGCACAATCGCACGCGCTGCTTCGAATGTTGCCGCAAACAGGCGTTCGAGAGAATCTCTGTGATATGCTTGGCCTCTCCGTTGAAAAAAAAATTCTCTTTTTAGTGTAAAAAGTCCTATACGGTAGGAGCCTCATGCATAACCTACATATGCATGTTTATGTGTGTGGAAGAATTAGTTCCACAGTTAGAGAAACGCCAGGTACGTCATTGTAATCCTAATACCGTATGAAGTAAGTGCAAGGACATTGAAGTTCCATTCAGACGTCATGCATTCCATGTCCTCCTTTCCAGCCGCGAAGCTACCCATACTTCAGTAATTTATTGTACTGACTGATACGCAAATTACAATCACAAAAAAGTTACAAAAGAAAATTTTGTTTTGTGGAAATGATAGTATTAGGTCGAAAGTCGTAATTTCGTGGCGAAATATTACATTTGTTGTGGCCGACCGTCTTCACCATTTTCTCCAAGAATATAAATGATTTGAGTGCTGTAATTTTGACTGAAGTTCTTATAGATGAGGTATCGAAAGCATTCATTTCCAATATCATTGATGCTTCGTTCCTCTAATAATTCGAAGGCTGAATGGAATTTTAAGGAAGATAGGCAATATCGACTGGAAGCAAATTGGCGAAAGACGTTAGCGGTGATTGCATGCCGTCGCGGCTAGAATCTTCTACACAAATTACGGTATATCGTCTGCACTGTGATATGCCAATATAATATCAATTTTTATATACCGTTGATGGGACGGTTTTTCGTTGCGATTAAAGCACATCCATTTTGCGCCAGGTATTGCGCGAGAAAATATATTGCCTTTCATATCCTTCTATATATGATCCCAACGATTTTTTAATACGCACTGTGAAGAATAAGAACAACAAACTTATCCACATGAACAACCCACGTGCCTAATTTAAACTTGATACCTGTTTGCGTTCCTTAGATATCGTGCTCCCAAGGGCTATCACACACACATGACACACAGCCAGCACATTACACACATGACACAACATATCACACACATACATGACTGCATAGATCCCTTTTGCAATTGCAGGAATAAAAAACTGCTAAAAGACCGATTTCTTTATCTGAAAATCTAACCCATCGGTTTTGATGGGGACCGGTAAAATAGTTATCACGAAACCACTTTTCGGAACCATCTATGTTACCAGAAAGTCTATGTTTCAAACTTTCCATGTCTCAGCTCGCATTGCTGTATTGTGCCTTTCGACTATTTGATACTTTCTCTCTTTCTACATAGGAAGGGTGTAAGATAATTGCAAGCAGGTCAAGAACACTGGCAATGTCACAATAAGACTGGACAGGATTCAATATTAGGACCGGTCTTGATTACCCCTTTATCATGTTCTCCCTGAAGATATCAGGTCTGATTACGAATTCGTCAAAGATGCGCCATAGTATTAGTAGCCCTTAAATTTGATGAAGAAGAAGTTGGTCACATTCCCCCACACGTCTGTCACAAGGAATTGGCAGAGTGATTACCGGTACAATGTTAAGGAGTGAATGGCATTAGATTGTTTATCGTCAGTAATCTATAGGTGATGTTTTGATGAACCTTGTATTCACACGATTAAAACGATTTCATTAGGTAATTAGGGCTTCATGATCGGTCAACACAATATTTGCGGTTATGGTCCTTTCCGGTATTCCGATGTCAGAATGTATAAACTGCGTAAGCTCACTCTATGAAAAACATAATTCGCAGTTTGTAACAACCAATTCGCAATTCAATGTTTGATGAATAACTCCTGTAGGTCCGTTTCCCTACACTTTTCACTTTTCGGATTTTAGGCTGATAAACCCATACCGCAGCCGCAGTCGTTAACTAGCATTCTTTTCTTTTTTATAAAATGTTTTTATTAGTTATAGTTGTGTTATGACCCGACATCCTAACCCCATAACTCGCTATCAGTAACTATTGTAGATGGTTTTACATGTGTCAGTTCTTACTGAATCTATCTGTTATCGACTGCATGTGTATCGAGTATTCACTTTCATTGAACACCCACATATTTCCTGAAAGTACTGGATGGAAGTTCAAACAATAGTAACAGTAAAACTCTAGTCATCTTCCGGATAACAAAACGGATAACATACCAGTTGTCAAGCCTCCTGTGCCTATGTTTCACAATTGGTCAGATTTTCAGAAGATGGTATGGCTCTATGCTATGAACTTGATGTATTTCTCTTAACTTAGCAGCTTTTATATGAAAAGCACTTCAGGGCATTCCAGCCTCCCATATGATATTACTTACTGACTGACACATACTGATATTATCTGCCAAGTATTATTTGCCAAGTAAATGTCCCTATTTCCGTACGAAAATAATTGAAAATTACAACCCACCATGTACCGTAACCTTATTTGACACTGTCCAAAACAACTTGTGTCTCTTGTACAACTTTTGGAGACATAGTCCAAAACATCGACAAAATGGGGAAAAAACGCAGAATGAACGTTCAAGGATTAATGTCATTCCCATCTCACTGAACGAGCACGGAGAGGAAATTTCTTTGCCCATATCATAGAATCATTACAACATATATATCCACACAATAGCTGTTCACGATTACAAGTGCGCTTGCCCACTACTAACTGACTAAGCAGTTAGGATGTATAAACTGCACCACCAGCCAGAGAGGGGGCGTGAAGTCCTGTGATGGACTCACTGCGGTTTAAGCATGGGCGGACGAGGTCGTGCCCAGGTCCCCCACAAAAAGGGGGACCCCACAAAATTTCATAATCGTATTTTAGATGTAAGTATGTTACGAATTTCAGCCAAATTTCGACTGATGGAGGCGAGGTATCCAAGGAAATGAGAGGAAAATTACATTTTTTGCTGGGAGTACAGGTCGGAGGTGGGGGGTGGGGGTAAAGTATTGTGTAGGCGGGTAAGGGACGCCCACAACCTTTGTTATCTCTAAATTACCTAATGAATCTCGCCGCTCGTAATCAAATAGTATGTATATTGATAGTGCCCCTGATGTGGGCGGACGGGGGAGCGGGGCAGGAAAAGACCGGAGGGGGGGGGGGTGCACAACTGGTAGTCAGTCTTTGGAATTTTCATGAAATACAGTCGGAGGGGCCTCCACAATTTGCATTTTGGCTTGTTCCCAGGGCCCCAAGAGGTCAATCCGGCCTGGTTGGAGGATTGATCAAGGCCGCTTGGTTCGGTCCAAGACCTGGGGTAGATCCATTCATACAATTTCATTCTCATCGTTCTCGGAGACCGATAGTGTGTCCAGCAGGTGGTCCAGCAATGAGGTGAACTTGCCCAAAAAAGTTGTCCGTGCGTGCGTTTGCGCGCGCGCGCGCGCGCGCAGTGTGTGTGTGGATGTGGCGCGGTTTTATGTCCGCATGCAGATTTTTGATGGTTTTCACAAATCTCTCCAGTTGGAGTAGCCGAACACGAACATTACACACGCCTTAAATTGCTACAAAATAAATTTCTTCTCTAAAGAAATTCATCAAAATTGCGAAATTTAGAAGAACAAACACATTTTAGAGCAATTTCCATTTTACAAATGTCCACTATTTTTTCAAGATATTTGACTGAATCCCAACCGTAAGAAAAAAAACTTACAAGTCTTTTCATTCAATCACCGAAAAAATTACCAACAATGTGGATTATGGGGGAAAACTAGGTTTTTGGCCAAACAAATTCAAATTTGGGAAATCCAGTCTTTCCAATATGACTAGATCTCAAAACAAAGGTTCTCCCACAGAAATGCTGAAAATTTTTCCTGATTTTTTTAATATGAACCTTGGGAGAACAACTGCCATTCAGACATATTTTGATAATTATATCTAAACAATTTGCAACTTGCAAGATTATCGGAGATAGAAAGAACAATTGGAAATTTTCACATTTTCAGGGATGCCTATGAGATTTTGCAACTCCAGGGATTGCCGTCTTGTGTTACCTTCCAAGAATAAAAACACACACTTGAAATTATGAAACTTTTTACAACTGACATGACCAACTGCCCCAGCGAAAGCAATTTGTCCTGTAACGTTGTAATCGTTTATTCTAACAATGAGGAAGGTTTTTATATTAGGTGTGGTTTATTCCTGGTGCCCGTTGAATGTCTATAATTCGAACACGAATTGTTGCTTTTTCGAGGTATCAATGTATAATATGTCTTACTTCGAATACGTCACCTTTATTTGGTTTCAAATATTCTATACATTTTGATTCAGCAGTAAAAAGCTATCAATGATTACCAGTCGGTTTAAGTCGGTTTGGATAAGTGAATCATTATATACGCGATCGGCATTATGCCACGCATGCTGTTATTTCTCATACTTTGGGAGCCTAACAATCGAAGAATATAGTGTAACATGTATGTATTATGTTTATTCTTACGTATGAGCCATGGAAAGTACAAAGTGGATTACATGAAGTATGAATTTCGTTTCGAAGCCGTCTGCTGAATTCTGTTATTGCTAACATTTTTTCATGCAAAGTTTTGTTATTGATTCTCTTTTAGGCAGATTACACAATAATCTTAGGTGCCATTTGTACGAACTAACGAAGTCGGTATGGTATTCTTACGTTTAATCTAATAGAACATTTACAGGCATCAAAAATATGACGTAACTCGAATTGATCCACAAAACGAAGTTCGGCTAAAAAGTCATCAAAAAGACAGATTTTATGATCGTGTGTGATTGTCCCTTGTTTTTGATGGGAGATATATCAAATAGGGGTCAGGATAATATCTGGGGCGCCGTTTGTATAAATGACAATTGTCCGTTCCATCCCTTATCGTGTCCCAACGTTCGAAAACGGGTGATGAACGTAATAATAATAGTAATAACAATATTAAAAGACAAAATTACCACCGAATTGGCCATTGGAACGAATCGAGGATAACCCATTACATTGCACTTTGCGGTAATCTACACAAATAATGTTCATGGCAACGCAGAGGAAAAAGTTAAATACATCAGTGGTTGCTTCTGATATAGTTTCCTTGAAAACTGTGTGCGAGATTCCGAGAATTGCATCGGTTGGAGCCGATCGAGATTTCCGTCGGAAGGTTTGTTTCAACAATTAGGTAACCGACAAATGTACCAGGGGATTTCCTCTTGGCGGCGGCCCTTTGGCTGCCCCACCATCCTTTCCTCAATTCAAGGGTTTAAGGAAAAGTGGATGGTTAAAAAAGATGAACACTAATGACTTTGGTTGTCCTTGAGGGGGTGCAGTAGTTAGCAGTAACTATATTTATTCAGTAATTTAGGTAATTATGTGAAGAATAAAGGTTGAAATTAATAGATATACAGAATGAACTGTGTATGAGACTTGTGTCCTTTTTTTTTTTTTTGGGGGGGGGGGGGTCGAGGCATGCCTTCTTGACGAAAAAAAAAAAAAATTCGCGTCAAATACGTACGTAGGATGGGGAGTGGGCGATTACCTTAAGGGATGAAGTGATATGATATTGTGAGACTTCACCAGGGGACTTGAAAGTCGAGTCGCTTATTAGATGAATTGAGTCGAGACTGTTTAAGACACGATAAAAATCGAAAAATTGCGCATGGCCTGTTCTACTTACCCCAACATTAAATCTCTCTAGAGATATATCTCAACATATATGTTCAAACAATAACTATTTGACAAGCCATTGACCAATCAGAATAGAGTATTTACTTGCGAGGAAATTTAAAGGACAGCATAGGGTTTAGATCAATAACATGCCAGAAAATCACTAGAAATCTCGGGAAAGATAGGAAAAATATTTAGGGAGTAGGTAGATAAAAGTAAACATTGCCCTAATTTGCTGGTTATATAATGAATGATGAAATGTTTGATGTCACCAAAACTCCAGTTGATGCAATGTGTAAATCGGTCATTTATTTAATAATTGGTTCTGCCCATAATAACAGTGAAAGTTCTTGTAACCGCCAACGATAGTATGAAAGCAATTATTCCAAAGCGGAGCGCACAAAAACTGTATCATAGGGGCCAACCGGAGAAAGACAAATGGGTACCACCGGTGCAAAAACACTAAACCACCATGTACGATCTCAGGTGATTAAAAAACAATTAATCCACTTGACTACAGACAATCCAGTTGAATTTTTCATAATATGACAGTAATTATTTGACGAATGTGGGTTGGTGGTAGATGGTAAACACAAATGTCCCTGAATGTCCGGTTTCTTCGACTGCACGATAATTCTTTCATTGTTCATTCAATGTTATGTGTACTCACCATTCTAAAATTAGTATAACGATACTGCATGACACCTACAATATATTGTACAAACAGTAGGAACTAGATGGAGATTTGCATTTCCTCACGGATTTCCGCGGGAGTGGTTATAATAAGATCCTCAACTCAGTGGTATACATGAGGATACCCTTGGCTCCATACAAAATAAATCGTACAAAGCGTTTTAGCCGATATTTTGATTAAAAAATTCCAAACAGGGACGAATTTGGCGGGAAGGGGAAAACCGGGGTAAGCCCTGTCAAATTACGTCGCTTGGCAAATTGAAGAGGGGGCTTGCACTGTTGGCAAAATTGCGAGGGGGGGGGGGGCAGGCCGCCGGCCACTAGCAATGAAGATAAAATCACTCCGAGATGAAGAATGTGAATTTTTTTAAACGCTAAAAATACACTTTTTAAATTATTTCATTGCCAAATTCTGTCATCCGGTCATTATCCCAACACCCATATTTCGGCTCTGAGTACGTTGGCAATACCAGTCCAAGATCGAAATAACGGAAAAAAACAACAACAATGTTTTTTTTTTCAAACTCCGTTTATAGAGAAAGATCAAACATATTCAAATGGATGCTTGTATTTCAAGGATAATAGATACTACCAAATTCAATTAATAGCGGTAGGCGTCAACGTATTACAATAGAGGAAGGAAATGCACTCAAAAAACATAGGCCTACGTTCATTGTTTATCAATCCGCCAACTTCTCCCTTACAGAATAATAGCTCACACTTGCTAACCGTGGTTGATAAATGACTTTCAAGTGATCAAATGGAAGTTCCTAAATAAATCCGGGGTCACGCTTTTTGGTGATTCCGGTGTCATTCGCTATTGGAGTCTCTCTCCTACCTCGTGGTGTGTAGGGTAAGGAAGAGGTTATACGTTATAACTAACCTTCCCAGTAACCGTGGGAAAGGACTTTACCTCCCACAAACGCACTTTTATTAGGGACTATTACCTATCAAAACTAATCATTACGCACCCACCACCTTTCTGACGCTACCAATTGCCAATACCCGGAGATTACGTCATTAGATGCCACATGTGAACGGTGTTTCGGCGGCTAATAGGGAAGACGAGGAATGTAAACAGCGGTTGCGATTAGCCACAATATGCTATGTAAGGTGCAACACGTTTCCTGTAAATAAATGACAAATGGTGCGTGATTCGGGGGAAATTCTCGAGAATGGTGTTCAATGAAAGTGCAAAAATCCATTGTAAAATCACATTTATTTGAGTTCATAGGGAGTCTTATCTATAATTTTCCAAATATGTTTTATTGGGTAATATTCGGCCTCCTCGGGGTTTTTTGCTTAAACTAGCTCTTCGTCAACCGAGTATTTGATGAATGTAAATGTGAATGAATAATGAATGAATACTCTATAGTGATGTTAATTTAATCGGCATTAGCTTGGTAATCCGTCACCGATATTTGCCAGGTCATCCTAATTTCACTCGGTATCCTTCCACTGTTCTGGTTTTCTTGATTTTCATTGAGTTTATTTGATTAGGCCAATATGAAGCTATACTGTTGATTTACTGCAATTGAAAAAAAAAAAAACTAGCTCATAAAACGATTCACCCGGCGGAGCCTACACCGTTCAAAGTTATAGGTCACTGTTAAGTTTTAGTTCAAGTGTAATGCAGCCTGTCAAATTATTTTTTGCTTGGTGTCAGTCTGATAGCAATATGTGCATATAGGCATATATATTCTACAACAGGGGATCATGACATGAAACGGCAACTTCCAACAATAACTCGAATTCTGTTATAAGCAGTATGTTAAGCATAACTTGAAAAATGTAGATGCTCAACTATTTACGGTGGTGTGTTGCAGTGTAAGTAACGATCCTCGCCTAGCACCCAAAACGAATACGAGGGTAATTCCATGCATGCCATGAGCTTCCATGTAATCAAACGCCCTGCACATTCGCTAACCTGCAATTCTCCATAACTGCCTTTGAATAGGCTCAAGTTTCAAGGAAATATCCCTTTTTTCACACATTCGAAAGCATTGGACCCTGCCTCCAAGATTTCTTGCAGTAACCGGTTATGCGAGGACAAAATTCACCTCTGCCTCCAACCTCTCAAAATAAGCCGTATTTCAATCATTGTGACCGTCTTCAGAGCCTATCTCTTCTTAGCAATTCCAACTACGATTAGTTACCATAATAGCATGATAATAATAGTGACTGTGGTTGACTCGTGAGTCACGATGATTTTCCCATATTTTTCAATTGATCATCAATGCATAATTAAAAGAACTGATAAACTGAAACTTTAAAATGGTAAGGCGGCGATTTGTAGAGACATTCCCGTCACCAGTGCGGGTGCATTCATCAAACAAAACGAACAATTATTCCTTACTTCTAACGAACACCTGTGCATGGGCGCCGCCATTTTAAAAAACGATGTTACCTCGCCCCAGAATTCCGTATTTGCACGTTTTTGTGTAAGTTTTATCAGAGTCCTTTTCACCCAATCCTTCTTTACAATCCCTGCGTGGTCTTCCATATCGTAGCAAGTTATGATCGTGAAGATGGCTACCATATCTACAAAAACGCCTTGTCCTGTTTGAGAGTTCGCCACGCCGTTTTCGAATCATTTAAACATTTTGCATGCTACGATTTTTTATTTAAATAGTAGAACCAACACGAGCGTGTTCCTTGTAGAGCAATTGTGGCAGGATTCGAAAGTGCGAAGTCGGTAGAATGGAAAGCCTCTGAATAAAAAAGATAAGAATTTATAGTCTGACTGTCTGGCCTTTGTGTCGCGTTGTTCAAGTTACGCAATTGTATTTAAGATGGCGTGTGTAGTTATACATACATAATACGTAACGTAGTCCTACGTTGGGGTAGCATACGTTAATTACAGATTAGAACTCGACACTAGCATATGTCTTGGTATAAATATCATGTACTCTGTAAAAGGATACAACGGACGAAATCATACTGCCCCGTCGTATGTATATGGTAACGTAATTAATAGATATAGAATACGCAGGCCTATACGTATGAACAGAATTATCACGTTCACCTGCTACGGCACGTACGCTGGAGTAATCCCCGGAATATTATTCACATATATATGTGTCATATAATGTGTACGTAGGCCTACGTAATGATTATAAGCGTTACGCACATAGAACGTATGTCGCACGTAGGTAATAGTATCGTCTACATAGCACATTACCACCCCCGCCTACATCGTGTTATACTAACCGTATATAGTATACCTTGGTAGTCCCGGACACCTGGGTACAAAGCGGACACTGTTTTCGCTCGAACGTTGCCTTAGTAATACGATAACATAACATTTTCGCGATTATGCAGGGAGGATTAATTATCCACCGAAATGGCCGATTGCGAGTGCGTATTTACACGCAAAAAACCGAAAGAGGGATTTAGACACTCGTATCAGCTATGAAAAAATTATATGTCAATAGGTCCTTATGACGGCTCAGAAAACTCGAGAAATTTCATCAATTTGATCACCGACTTTACCCCAGCACGTACTTATCAAATAGATTTCTTATAGGCTAGGTTAGGCTACTTATTGGCTAACAGCAAGCAACGTTGGGGCGTGGCCTAAACTTAGGTTAACAAGGGTCGACTTGCTCTTATTGTTTATTCTTTCATTGTTACGTAAACATTACAGACGGGTGTGATAAATGGTATGATATAAGGTAGCCCAGGGAAATTACACGAGCCATCAGTCTAAATCTGGCGTAATTAGCCTGTAGACCTCAAATTATCAAAACACACCTGAATTCTCCAATTTTCATTCATCAGCAAAAAAGAGGTCCGTAATTTTCCACTGTAGGTCCGTAGCTGCATTTTCAGTGCTGTGTGTTTTGCCTGTTTTTCAGGACCAACGTCGTGAATATACAGGCCCGTGTTGAAGCGCTACTCCGCTTGTAAAAATAACAATTCGCATGGTATTTATGGAACTGCATTGGATGCATGCATTCATTTTTACGTACTGCATCAGAGTGTGGAAGTGTTTTTGCTTTTAGCAAGGTTCTAGATCGGGATCAGCGACGGGACGGCCTGGGAATCTTGAAATCCACCTTGATTTCATCATTTTGGAAACGTCGATCGATCTATAATACGTTTTTCCACACCCTACTTTACCATTTGATTTGCATTTTCTCGTAGTTTGCTATTTGCAAGCTCGAAAATGTGACGGAAATTCGCTTAGGTCCGCCATTGCCAGGTACCATTATACACATTATAATCACACATACAAAATTTGGTGCGTAATCACTTCTATCAATATCTGTCCTTACCACGAGTTTTACGTACGCACGTTAGGTTGCTAAACATGAAACTTAACCATAGTGATAATTACGTCCATAGCAATACCCCATGAAACGTTTCATGTCTTCTGAAATAGGCCTAATTAGAACGTGCAACGTCCCGTTTATTTCAATCGTGGACCACGTGATATTACCTCTCACTAAGTCGTGGATAACTGTACGTGAAGCCTAATACACCTGCGGTTTGACATCCCTCCTACTAACCCATAAGCCCTTTCACCTGGACGCTCTCATCTACATCGCAACACGCGTAGTATGCTATCACTATCAAAGCGACTGCAATGAGTCTACATCATGATATTCATGACTGCATGAAACTCGTCGTTCCTAATTCGTTACTTCGACGAATTTAGAGTAATTCGGTTTCGCTACTTTTCGGGAACGAATCACCCGGATGATAACCCGCTTTGAAATTCCACAGAATCGTATACTATTATATGGTACGTTTCTGTAGCATAATAACAAGGAATGTCTATTATGACATTTTTATCGTCCTGTTGATTCCACAAGAATTCGGTTATATGATCTCATTCGCAAACCATCAGAGAAACATAAAAGCCAACACATCCAACCTTCGCTGCCCCGCACGGCGCCTCAAATATAGCACATGCCCCACGCACGCCCACCTCGCTCGCAGTTAATACTCTAACTATAAAAGCACCACAACGACCGTTGCTATGACGAACCAAAAATGGCGAAGTGCATGTACATTATTCCTATCGAGGTGCTTTCTCTTGCTTAAGCATCAGCCTTGATTTTTCCAACCGATACTATTTCTATCGCCCAGACAAAAAAATAGCTAAACATAGGATAAAAGAACAGACATTACAATTACATGCAGAGGATACAAATAATAAGCAAAAAATATTATTTTATTACCATTATTATTATTACGGTACGATTTTTCCACCACGGTTCTTTACCAACATCGCCCGATAGTAGGAACTCGTAACGAGCGCCATCCGTCAAAGAATATCCATTATACATACATAGGTTATATACATTAATTTTCTCTGGAGCCTTCATGCTGAATGAAAATAATACAATGGAAACTACAAAAATTATGAAGACAATCGAACAACCCACATTTTCTATATTGATCTGTAAACAAGACGAACAGTTACAGTCGTCTGGAGGGTCTTTACCTGAACTGTTAAGTGCTGGAGCCTCTTATGTTGAACAGACGTTAGTGGTAGGGTCGCGTTGTAAAATCATTTTCTTTCGCAATTTGTGTCCCAACACCCACACAAAACATGACGCTTTCAGCGTGATGAACATTTCACTGGTCAAAGATGCTCGCTACTAGTCCCAAAACTGACACCGATAATAATACTTATTTTACGCTCAACTTTCAGAGGCTTGATACCCTTTACGAATACCAAGTCATTATAACATAAGACTGATTTTTAGAATTTTATTGTCTCGTTTCAAATAGTGCTTTCTTACTCGACTCGAACTAATGAAATTTCACTGATTTCGTCTGGAAGATATCCAAATTGTTTCTCTTCGTTGAATGCTTCGAACGATGCTTGAAATCCGTGTCCATCAATTCTTACGCGTAATTCCTCTCCTTTTGTTGGTTTGGCTATTTTTTTGTTTCACTCTCCTTTCAGTTTATATTCTAAATTGTTTTTTCTGTATTAGAAGGAAACCAGATCATACCAGCAGTATTATGAACTTTGCATAGTCATTTCACAATCGACGCATATACAATTACGAGTACAATCATGAATCGACTGTCGGGGGTGTGTTACCTATGGGAAAAATACAATCCGATACCTTCATAGTTCATAGCTTCATGCTCATTGACAGGGCGCTTGCACGTAGAGCATGAGGTCCGCGGTTCGAATCACAGTGGAGCCATGAGCTTTACACCCTTATTCAAGGCGTTCTTGCGAACTCTCTTGCTTGGTATTTCTTACTGCACTTTGTAAATATAGTCTGGAAATCAAGATGTTTGCACATTTTTGAGAGGCAAGTTCATACTGGCAGTCAAATTATGACGCTTATTGTTAAGGATATTAGGCTTCGTGTTAATGCTGACTTCGAGCGTTTTTATCGAGTGAATTGGTAAAGTTTGGATTGAAGGAAATTCTTTGTAGAATTTCATCGAGAGAGGCGAATTCTGACTCTGTAGTTTTCTGATCCTCACCATTCCATGTATATATTATGCAAAGTATCTTTACTTACAATACCGTTATTGAAAGTTCTAAATGTTTTTACCTTGTAAATATCATAATTTAATCACAATCTGTTTGTAATCGTATTGCTTTTGTGACAGATAGAGTGAGAGAGAAGAGAGAGCAATAAATAAGGAAAATAAACACTTTCAGATTCCGACCTTCCGCCTCTCTGTCTATATAATACCGATATGCCTGTATGTGTCTATCTCGGATCCAAGACCGATCATACTACCCTTCTGAAAACAAATTCCTATCACCCGCGATGCTCGTGATGCTTAGCATACTCGAAGGAGTAAGGAAAATACATGCAGAGTCTAGTAAATAAAAATCCGGCCGGATGCGCTACTACTTGAACTAGAAAATAAAAAAGGACCCCATCTAAAATAAATAAAATTCACATTAAGTTGCTTCTGTGGTGATCACTGTATATTCGGATATCACTGAGAGAAAAAATTAAGAAAGTTCCGTCACGTTTGGGTTGTACTCTGCAATTGTACCCTTGATT
This sequence comes from Sclerodactyla briareus, assembly GCA_026419785.1. Lineage (NCBI taxonomy): Eukaryota > Metazoa > Echinodermata > Holothuroidea > Dendrochirotida > Sclerodactylidae > Sclerodactyla > Sclerodactyla briareus. The sequence goes on along the minus strand of JAODTK010005822.1, from coordinate 285,303 downwards.
ACATCATGATGTTAGATGGCTCACTTCATAAACGTCCCTATGGCAGTATGGTGTCTCTTCTTTGGAAAACTTCCCGGACACAAAATTCGCGTTGAAGCTGTTGTCATCCTCATATCCATGTATTATTTTGAATAAAAAATGTAGAAGTTCGAGGCATTTACACTTGCTTGCGTTTCACACTATCTACACAAGCATTAACTTTCACTTTGAACATTAGGACGCACCATTCATTTGAGAATACTGGCTTCCGTAGTGAAAGATGTGTTCCCTCCATATGGCAATTACCGTAGTTGCTACAAGAAATTAATTCTATTGTTTCGCTTCCGATATAGAGAATAGTGCGTGAGCATTTGTCCAAATATGAAACGAAACATCTGGAAATACAACTAAGCTACACGTCTTCTTCACGAGGGGTCGTATAACTAATATTGTCATCAAAGTTTTCACATGTTCAGAGGTTCAGAAAATACACCCATGCAGTAAAATGATAGTGAAGTAATGTACGGCATGAACAGCGACTGGTAAGCATTTAACGTTATCGACTATAGTGCGACTTCCATTGATAGAATCGTTAATTATAATTGTACCGTTTCTCTATCTAACAAATTAAAAATACGACTTGCGTCATTCAGGACTTGAAGATGCAAAAATGTAACTTTTTGAATGTTTGATCTCCTTTTACTGTTCCAGGGAAAAATGTTCCAGTGAATGCCATCTTGCAGGAATGCTGACTCGATCACAACCTCTCGAAAGTAAAATTACTCCGAGACCTTAAAGTGACACCGCCCCCATTATAGAATAACATACAGTGGCTCGAATGCTTGAGTCAGGGACTCGACTCGAGTCGTAACAATCGATGTGAGTCATTGACTCGAGGTGGGAGCGCGCGGGTTATTTACAACCGTCAATCAATGTCGTTAAAATAATTTGTTCGTTAAATTGTTCGTTAGTTCTGACGAATCACACGGACTGGTCATACGTTAAATGCAAATATGACACAGCGGGTTTAATAGAACTATTACAACTCCGTGATGTCGTGATACTAGGAAACTGGCGGACTGGAAGGTGCTAATGACCCAAAAGTCATGTGTCTTGAACCAAATTAACAGCAACAAAGCAACAGTGAATTAGTGTTGTCATTGCATTTTATATTGACTAACGAAAAACGCGGAGGGAAGTTCGCGCAATTACGCGAACAATAAATTACCTAGTTAAGTTGGTGGTCGAATCATTCTGAATCAACAATTCGTGCGATGTTTTTGGTGCGTGGGATTTCCTGTTCTATGTTCTAGGGGGAAATGGAACCACTTTGTCGAAACCAAAAGGAGTGTCCGTACATGGATGGCTGGTAGACTTGACCTGGCTACTACGTGCGTCGGTTTCAGAATGACTGCATACAACATCCTCGATCATCGTGAGAAGCATTTTTGTGTGGTTTTCTTTTTCGTCAGCCTACACGATGGCTCGTAATCCCCTCCTTCCTGCAAGGCTCGGTGTATGGTCTTTCTGAGGTCGAGAGGAATGAGTTGTCACGCAACCCTTGGCAGGTGTAAGGAAATTGAAGCAAAACTGAAATCATTCATTAATATAGCTATGAAGCTCAGTTGATTGAGAGGGTTGCATACGCCATGTTCACGCGATCGGTATCGAAATAGAGGAGTGGGGGTGCACGAATCTGTTATCGGAGATGTGTGCCTCCTTTTAGAATGTATGTATGTATGTATGTATGTATGATGTATGTATGATGTATGTATGTATGTATGTATGTAGTATGTATGTATGTATGTATGTATGTATGTATGACGGTTGAGCTTGCAAAACAGGGAGGGGAATAACTACGATGAAATTGAGTAATTCCATTACGCGTGATATTTCATACACGATAGCTATCAGGTAATGTTGTTATAATTTTCATCGTTCGTTAACGATTGGAGTGATAAAAGTGATTACGTATCTGATGCATATAGCTACCATATTGCAGTCGTTTGTTTCGCACGTGCAAGTCGGTCTTTGGATACTGTTCATATAGCATGCATTCCACAACGTGAAGATAAAATACAGATTAAAGGTAAGCCCCTCGGAATAATCTACCGACCAAAATGGAATCTTCCGCCTTTTGTACGTTTCAGTCTCCCGCAGTGTTGAAAAGGCTGTGGCCCCCGCAAGGTAGACCAGGATGTTTGACGTTGGAAAAAACGCAAAACAATTAATGTACATAAATAGTCTTATCTTTTTTCCCCCCCAGAACTTGATTGATCGGTCACAGTCGAAATAGTTTTAGCCTGACGAGGTGGGCGAGCAATGGACTCCGTTATAGATATAGTCTCTGGAATCTCTACAGTCATGTGCCTATGAGTCGGAGAGTGAGACAGGGGAAAACAGTCCCAAAAAACTTTCTAACGACCGTTCAGGTAGGAAACGACCAATGGTAACTCGGCCGATAGAAGGGATCATTGGGCAGAGTTGCAGCAAAAATCGACAGCGTTGCCCGAATTGATATTCACTGAGTGCGGCAGTTTATTATTCGAATGCCTTACTAAGCAGTGGCAAAATCACTCCGTCTAGATGGATGTTCTCTGCATGCACCTCTATGACAATCGTTGTGAGCGTAATGAAAATAGAACACGTCACGAATAAGTCGATGTCACGAATCTCATAAAGCCGGCAATGATTTTATTTCTGATAACATTTGTGGGCTTAAGCCCAAGGTGAGAGAGGAATATAAACGCAAGTCGAGGATTTCACCCTGATCTCTCCAAACAGAATTTGTTCCCAAGGATAAGACTGAAATTGGATGAATAAACAAAGGCGTATGATGACAAAGGTTTGATGGCGCTATGACAATTTTAACTGTAACGAGCTACTTGGGAGGCGGTCAGGTGTGGGATTCAAACGGAACTGCACCTTGATATCCTTGTCTTATAGAGATGAAACTGGTATGGAGATGAAACTGTGACATGCATGCACATTTTGGGTTATCGTGTCACGACCACTTTTATGAATGTTGATTTTTAACTGCAATGAGATATAATTATAGGATTTTCTTCTTTATAGTAGATAACAAGACAGAACTAGATTGCAAGGACAATGGATCTATATATAAATGCCGTAGTGGTTAATCATATAACGAATACCCTAACATGCAGCACCAAAGTACCAGTACCACCATAGGAGAGAAGGCATGGACTTTCTCCGTGAGGACTAACAGTCACTCCGTAAGCGATTGGGTGGCTATGCCACCTGGACGTATTAGCAAGCGTATTATCCAATCAAAAAATGGGTAAATTGTTCTCAAAATCGGTAAATGAGATGCTGGGGTAGAAATAGAGAGGAATTAACCTAACGGTAAGGTGATCAAAGTTCAGACGTTGGGGCAAAACTTGCCCGCATTCTCAATACAAAAAATTCGAGTGCATTTCAAGTGGATACGTAAGAGAGAGCGTTTTGAACATTCAATTGCTATCGTAGCCTACCATAGTAGAGTTAAGTTTTGAACAGTCATTTGTATAGTAGGCCTACCATAGTAGGTAGAGGTACGTTTGAAATTCATTTGATAGTAGGGTCCTTACCATAGAGAGTTACGGTTTGAACATTCATTGGATAGTAGGCCTACCATAGGAGAGTTACGTTTTGACATTCAGTGTATAGTAGCCTACCATAGTAGAGTTACGTTACTATGTTAGGGATGTTTTAGTTCCATCTATTTTAACTCTCTTGAATAAGATTGTTGAAATCTAGAAAGTCAAACCAGTTGGGTCGTCCAACGAAGACGAACATGGAAAAACGCTGCTGAGGTACTGCTAGATTCATTGTAATTCGCATACGCAAAGGCGCTGAAGAATAAGTAATAAGCGAACCGGGTTGAAAGGAGGGTGTTCAGGCGACCCCGTGTGATACAGAACATACATACATAACATACATACATACATACAGACATACAGACATACATACATACATACATTACATACTACATAAATACATAACCCAAAAAGGTTCCAATATTGGTCACCACTTCGGAAATGATATTACCGGAGTTCTCAGCCCATAACATTCCCCATTTTATAGTTCGAGTTACAAAATAGGTTTCCAGTAGTTAGTCTACATAGAAGAATCGACACCACAATTCGACGAAAACAACCATTTTCACCAATAAAATGTTGACTCTCACTTTAGAGCAATGTTAATGTGAAACGCAACTCAATTTCTAGCACCTTTATTTGATTTATTGCTATCTTTCTCGCCCATCACCGTCCTAACCCGTCCAATCTCGTTAACTAATTTTCTCCTCCGATATCTTACGCAAGAAACATTTGGCCGCGCGATTGAAATTCTTCCGCATGTCTGACTGTTTCCCGCCAAGGATTTCTCCTTCAACTGAACGCGGATTATCTGGTTATTGCTGCAGGATATACGTACATTTCTCGGAGGGATTATAGTAGTCGAAGATGACGAGATGTGGCAATGTCGCGGCGTTCCTTATTTGATCATTTATACCTACTCACCTCCCTCCCCATCTGTTTCAAGCGAGAAATCTTAGCCTAATTCCAATCGCCACGGTCTCGCTTTTCGAGCACCAACCCCCTTAGATTAACTCACCCACCGCTTCGGCACTCTTCAAATCCCATTACGAATTTTTATAAACCTTCGCCCCATCATCGCGCAATATTTTCATATTGCCACTTAAGTGACGAACGACTGAGTAAATGAGTTTGATTGGAACTCCCAATCTTCTCGCTTCCCGCGGTTGTTGTATCGCGGGAACTCTGGAGAGAGGAGTCGTGGGAAGATATACTCTCGTCCTTTAAAGTGGGCGAAAATTTAATTCGCGAAGAAGATGAAAAGGATATTAATTGATCTTGATTGTTTTCGAAGCAGATTTCTCCTCTCTGTCGCATCATCTTCCTCTTCACTAATAGCTTCCCCCCTATAGCTAGATTACTGGACGTTGAGGGGGAGAAAGATAACCACTTCGTGTTTCCTTTTGGACTGGGCTGATGTGGACAGTAAATTTGGGAGAGGAGGGAATGATTTCTAACTCATTAGCCCGTCACCTCGGGGTGCGAGCGATATACTGGTTCGTGTTCAACCCAAGTTTTTGACTAAGCACCTATGTGTTAACTATGTATGACAAACATCAACAACCCAGAAGATAGAGAAAGTTCCTCGGTAAGGATCGCTGTGCCAACAATTGGCTTATTGAACTCAAATATAGAATTTAGAAATTTATAGATCCCCGCGCCTGGGTTGGTGATAATCCAATAATAACCGGAACCGCTACGACAGAAAATTAGCCGAGAGGACCAGACTCACGTACAGAGTCTGTCCGGGAGGGAACGAGATACGATGCTCTATGCATGCTGCGAACGTAATTTTTTGTTAAAAATCTGTATCACTACTTCTCTTCGAGGAGAAATTACCATCCATTAGTATACTAGCCAATATCGACCACTCGATCAGTCGATCCAGTTTGCAATCGATAAAAATGCTGCTTCCCCTCCGGCAGGTTATTCGTCCACTAGTCCAACTGGGAAGATGCACGCGGGAGAATTCTCTACAAGAATAATTTGACTGGAGCCTATATCACTGCCCGTACAGAATGTCATAAGTCTGTATCGAACAAATCATAATGTCCATATACACATATTTTACCCGTGTGGATAGAAACATGGAGACCCGAAATATTCTCGAAAATTTATTGGACAGTTTAAAAACGGGTTATAAAGTAACCCACAACTTAAAATCCCCGACCCCGGTTAATTCACCAAGCTTCCGCGACAACATTTTTTCGTTTTTACGGAAGAGATATTTCGGGTAATTTGACATTGGTGAGAAGTACCGAGAGGCAGATGCGGTCTACTGGGCAATGTCTTCACAAGTTTGCATAATGCTACAACAGCAATCCAACTATGACCAACAGGCAGACCGACACGCTTCTGAAAAGACATATAACTGAGTATGTAGTATAACATTCGCATAAAAACATATTCGTGAAGAATTATATCGATAAAAAATAATTCTTACTCGTTATTTTGCCTCGGAAAATGACATGGTCAGCCCGAATTTCTGTATTCATAAAATTGGTGGTAGCATTTCGATTTGCATTTTGTGCAATAGGAGTATTGATAATATTATTAATATCCGGCAAACCATTATGAAACAAAGATGATGCATAAACCTCGATAGAACCCAACTCATATCACACAACAAAAATAAACGAATCCATTAATATTTAGCACACAAAACAGTGGTGAAGAGATGAACAGTTTTGGTTCGAGTCATTGGTTCGAGGAAAGGTTAAACGAGTATACAAACTGGTTCCTTGGAGCGCAACAGCGGGATGCGATAATAAAAACAGTGTATTGTCGTGGCGCAAATGTCTTTCAACTTGTATAAAATGTGAGGATGATTTTGCTGGACGAATATCTAAACGGATCGCGATTAAGAGTTGGTGTGTATTATGTAATGAAAATGTTGAGAAACGGAGTTTTCTCAGATCGCCGTGGTTAAAGGAAATAATGGAAAAAGGGATAGCGGCAGCAGCTCTTTGTAAACAAACATAAGCCGTTTGTAAGCGAGAAAAGAAATAGTATAAAAGTTCGACAGCTCTGTACAACTGCCCTAAAAACGTAATAATAAAATATTGGAAGTTTAATTTGGATAGTTACAATTTATTTGGCTTCCCGGTCTCGAAAACTTGCACCAAGGAGTTAGCTTGGGAAATTCTCTAATCTCTTTCAACTCTCAAGAGTGGAATCTGGATATCAGGTCTAACTGTCTAGAAGTCGTTGCTTTGTTAGACGTACCGGACATTACTCAGTAATCTGTAAGTTTGGAAACTTAGAGCCATCTAGCATACCAGATTAAAACTGAAATCTCATTGTCGCTACCAAACAATTATTGTGCATTGTAGATTTCCGACTTTCAGTCAGTATTTCGGTAATATTTCTCATTGAGCACCGACAAGACAACCGAACCAGCATCTGACTGACATTGTACATAACTCGTCGCAGTGATAGGTGACAATCAACTCGCGGACCGCGCCCCGCCTGGCCGTTTTTCACCCGCAGCTCCGGCAGAACATCCCCAACGTGTACGCGAAATAGGTCACGAAATCACTAGGCCTACTGCGCGAACCAAAAATACCAGTAAAAAATCATACGAGAAAGTATTTTTAATGTCATATTCCGGTTGAGTTGACACATCTTAGAGTCATCAGTGTATAAATTAGGATCCATGATGTGTCATATATTGTTTTCAAGTAAAATATATGAAAATAATCGATTTTGGTTGGATGGGAAATCAATTTTGTCCATATAAATTCAATGCTTGGTGTTACTATGTTGTTATAACGTGATTATTAAAAAATATCATATGGTGATATTTTGGCCCCTTTTCGAATTCTCGAGTACGTTCTAGCCCGTTCTATGCGGGCTCGGTTCTGTGCAATTTGATTGGAATGAGGGCAACTATTACAAATTGGGGTAGTGTACCCGTGCATGGGTGCATTGAAATAATTCAAACCAACAAGGCAAGGTGGTATAAACTATCCGTGTACGTAGTTTCACAGTAAAAAGTCCAACTCTTCCTCTATGGACGAATGGATTATTTTAGGACATGGCCACCAAACTTGTTTTGCCACTAGTGGGTTTGGTGAGTCCTCCAGATGATTCTATTCTGCTGGATTTTACTATAGCCCCGAATTCCAGTTAATGAGATAACCAGAAGGGAAACAATAAAGGAACAAGCTGATGATTAGGAGTACCGGTGTGAACCGATAGTTTTCTTAAGACAATTACAACAAAAGATCGTTGTCACAAAATATTATTATGTAAATGAGATAAATGGCGTATTATGGTCAAACCGCCCAGCCTTATTTGAAGTTCAGTGTGACGGAGGTTTGATCATCCAAAAATAACCCATGCCAGGTTGGCCAGTACTGAACCTAGTCACGAGGCCAGGCGTAAGAGCTTTGCACAGATTATGGAATTACCTTCTGATGACGCTGGTAGTTCGCAGTCTCTTTGGGTCTTTCAATTCGGAGGCTGGGCATGTGGCAATTACTACGTGGTCAACCATGGTTCATTTCTGGTGTAGACCTAAAGTGATGAGGTAGGTAACGATAGCAACCAGAGTACAACTATGAAAAGTCCTACAATTTCTCATCCGATTTGAAGGAAGCATGAATATTTGATCCAAACTAGTACCTATGTCCTTATTGAAACAGAGTAGAAAGGAAAAGCAAATGATTTGACGACTTTGTTTTCGATCTATCCAAGTCTCCATTACTGACTCGGCAATACCTATGTCTTATGAGTAATAATAAGCTTAACAGAGTTAACAATGAAGTTTGATCGTTCAACAGGAACGTGAATAGAACCTGGGGAAGGGGGGGTGGGGGGGGGGGGGGGTGCATATAGGTCTCGAAATTCAATGGTTCACGATAATCACGTTCCGCGTGGCCTGGCGTAATGAAGATGACATTGTATAGTTTAGTTGGTGCAAGTTTCATGCACTATCTGACTATACCTCACGTCATCCACATGCGCACTGTAAACCCAACACATGGAATAACTCAGAAAACAATGAGGTAACTTGCTGCATGGGCATTTCCGGTTAACCAAACAGATTTCATTATAAAGAACAGAATTTAAGTTGGGTGAGAACTTGAAAGTGTCCTGGCAGCAAGTTACCTCAATGTTTAAGTTCTTCCAGGCATTGGGTTTTACAGTGATTTGCGACGTATGACACCACCGCATAAAGCTAGGCCCATGTGGCTACCTTTAATACCAGATCACCACCTTAACACTAATGTGATATGTTCCCCAATAATGTATCAGTCGGAAAGACAAGTAAGTCGCCTGAAATCTAGTAAATATTTTTGACGCTTCACCCGACAAAGCCGAGGAATTTCATTACGGCTTACATTGATATCTCCCCGAGTCGAGCATAACACTGCCCACGGGGGTTTCAAAGTGTCAACGAAACCTGCCGTGTATGTAAATACATCAGGGCGAAAGACGCAGGTCCAGGAATTCCGCCTAGGTTTCATAACTATATTCATAACAGAGCGCTTTCCTCTGTCTTGAGGCATCCATCGCTACTCACCAATGCGGAGGAAACGTGCTGTTTGGCCCTTTTCAGCGGTCAACAGGTGTTACCATATCTTTTGCCCCGAGGTGAGTTTTTGGCGCTCAGCGGGTTCTTGTAATCTGACAAGAATCATTAGCTTTGCCCATACTCCTCGTTAACAGGATTTCTAGCGGCAATTATAGAGTAGTTGAAGCCCCATGAACATGCTTTAGCATCGGATCGATTTTAAATATAAAATAAAGACTACCGAGGATAATAGGTGGCGCCGAAAGCGGTTGACTTGACGCGCATGTGTAGTTCATATGTTATTTCCACAGCATGACGATTAACGCGTTCTACGGCAATTGACATGCCTGCGACGAAATAATGAAAGATGGCACCGCTACTCACACTCCGGACACTTGTCATTCAGGGAATTAGTTTGTAGTCTACGTGAACAAATCGGTAAACTAAGGAAAAAGATTGAAGAATTTCCAAAAGCTGGAGACGTTTTTTATATGTTTTTTTTTATTTTATCAAGATGACATGCATGCCTGGTTTGTTCTATCCCCCCAAACAAAACCACTGTGCGCGCAGAAAATGACTCCAAAACCTTTCATATTATTTAAAACCAAACTTGAAGAAATTGAAGAAAATGGCAGTCAAAAAAACAGTCACTATTACTACGGAAAAAAAAAAGAAAAAGAAAAAAGAGGCGAGGCCTTTCTCGATGAATATTCGTTACGGATATGGCAGTAGTTGCTACAGAAATTGAAACACTCTTGATCCCATGGCTCTCATTTTAGTCTATTTTATCTCTTTCTACTGTAATCTCTCAGTACCCAACTTCGATGAGGATGGGGGGGGGGGGCACCATGTCAGAAGACGTTATCTCAGGGGCTATCATTGGCGATGTTGGTGCCGAAGATGAGCTTTATTGGCAGGTTTTCGTCTATATCGGGACTTGGTGACCCTTGATGACATGACGGGATACATTGAAACAATGCCTTCTTCAATGATGTGCTCCATGTCCCAAAAACGCGTCATGTATTCCAAAATACACGCATCAGATGCTATGCTGATTGAAAAGCTGTTTTTCTGTGTCTTGCTGACCTTGGATTACGTTGGGTTCATGTTTTGAAATGAACACCAACCTAGTTCACACCCTTGTCCCCAAAACGTCAGCCTGTTTGTCATGAGGGGTTTTTCTAATTTTAAATTTCTCTAAAGGAAAAACTTTTTAAAAAAATCTCTAAATTGACCTTTTGGTGCCTTGGACGGGCCATACAAAAGGAAATAGGTTTCTTTGCACCTCAGGCAAAATGACATTTGATCTACCGAGCAATTGGAAGAAACACATAAACACAGGACACCAAATACATACAAAGTAACTACGTTGTGGAATGTTTTTCTTGGAGAACGAGAGACCTGGAAAAGTACGTAAGAGTCCGATCGTTTTTGTTACTCGTGTACCTCAGTGAAAAATATTACGATGTAAAGCAAAAGAAACAGAAGCAAGGAAACATTACGGTATACTCCGAAAATCTATAACATTGTTTTATAAATAATCATAAAAATCAACTCCCTTTCAAGTATAGTTCTACGGTAGGTCTTATCAAGCCTTATCAATGATTACATAAATTTGATTGACGAAACTAATAAAAAGAAAAAATAATAAAGAAGTAGTATTATTAATAAGATAAAAAAAAATCACATGTAAGTTCACTGTAGTGGGTATCGGAATAATAGTACTTTGGATTTTTCTACTAAAAGTAGCGGACTATGAGATACAATTGTAGATGCTGGTTTCGAAGCACAGTTCTTCTTTGGTCGGTTATCTTGATATATGGAGTTATATCTACGTATGGGCTCGATTTGAAACTGTTTTAGAGAATCTGTTTCAAATATGGGCTCCCTTCTCATCTAAATGTTGATCTGAATTTTAGGAATATAGTAAAGGAAAAAAAAAATGTCCAGTAACCAACAGGTCACCTGTATGGAGGTTTTATACTTAAGTCACTTGCACCGAAGTGGAGGCCGACAGGGACGAGTCGACCACTCTCTCATCTTGAGTGTCATTATATTGTGTCCACACCATCAGTACCAGATGGGCCACAATTTTACAAAATATCACCGTGAGCGCATGGGTCTACTTCTTGAGACGTCCCCCGTACCCATATCCCTAATTGATTCAGTATTCTAATGTCACAGGTAAACAGGGTTATGTCTAAATTTTCACATGGAGGTACGTTACTAACCATGTTGCCCGGTCAAAAAATTTTTTAGAATTGTCGCTCGCGCTGTCGTCCAATTTCGTTATCTCTAGAACCCCTTATCAATGCTCCCCTCCTATAATTCGCCCTCATGCCCAAAGAAGACCTCCTTATTTGATTCGGTGGCAAATCAAGCGTTCCATTTTAGTTTCCTCAAGCGGTTTCGGCATTTGCCTGGACTTACTTTCGTTAAGATACAAATAAAGGTTAGATAGGGAGGGGAAGATATTTTATTTCGTAATCATACCCCTATAAACCTCGTCCGCTTCCACACCCCGAGCAGGCTACGATACGATCCGACCGTTATAATTTTCACGAATTACCGCCTCTGCCGACGACAAATACGATAATTCAACATTGCCTTCTCTCCCGCCTCTGTCAACAAGATTCTTCAAAACCTTTACACGACTGTCTACATCGATTTAATTTCTTATGCCGGCGGGGAAATGGTCTCTGTTGCTAATTAAATGGTTCGGTCGTTTGAAGAATGAAGTTCGAATTGCCGCTTCGCAAACAGTTATACGTTAGGTGAATGTATGGATACCTTTATGCTTTTTAATGTGAACGATCCATCTTAATTCTAGATTTACGTTGATTGCTAATTGCGTGCGATTTTTCTGCTTATAGAGGTTGAAAGAGCGATGGGCCGGCCTGGAAATTGGTGAAGGGAAATGGTCTCACCTACCCTTGGAAAATGTTCGCATTCCTTAGTGCCTAGATGGCCCCAAGATTCGGTGATTATACTAGTAACTTAAATCACTACCGTCTTGGGGGAAAATTTGGGCATTATTTTGGCATTTTAGTTGGGCCTTAGATGCGATTGTGTTTGCTGTCAGAGAATTTCTGCAGCCCAAAATAGGAATATTATGGAGACGCAAGTGCGAAATGGGAGGGACGGCATGCGTGTTTTATCATTATTTCGTTATAATTTTAAGATCGAGTATAATATCACCTGTTGACTAATGTGACTAAGATAACACTTTGTATGCTACCTAATCGTATTTCCTGATCACCGTAGCTACAGTGCGATACGGTAACAACAGCGGGGATAAGGGCATTCACTGAAAGACACCAATATATATTGAAAAAAAAAAAAAAAAAAATATATATATATATATAGATATATATATTATATAATATCATATATATATATATAATATATATATATAAAGATTTATAAATATATATAAGATATTAAGTAACATTAAGAACATGAACGCGATCGACAAATGTTGTGCAGGAAGTGCTTACAAGAGACGTTCAATTTTGACGACTAAATAAATATATATATAATATATATATATATAGCTATATATATATATATCTATATATATATATATAATATATATATATAATACTATATATATATATATATATATTTTATATATATTATATTAATTATAAATATATATATATATATAATATATATATATATACGTTTAAAAACGTTCAAAATGAACGTCTTTGTAAGCACTTTCCGGCAACAACATTCTCGATCGCTCGATCGAGTTCATGTTCTTAATGTTGATTGGAACACTGTTAAGCCCTAGCTAAACAGAACATGAATAATTTTCAAATGTTTAGTTTTAGTAGAATGAGAAAAACTTGCTTGAAAGGAATCGCCAGAAATCTGCCTATATGACCATTAATGTACACTCATACTATTTCATTCTTTTATTATTCAGTATTTAACTGTTCTACTTTGACAGCTATGTTATTGTCTGAAGGACTTGCTTTTTATCGGTGTTGATCTTGCAATGCCAATAGCTAATTTAGCGATAGTGGTCAAAGTTCGGAATATGGATATGAAATTTAATGTCTTGCAGATACTTTCTTTTCAGTTTGCTTTGCGGGAAGTCAGTTCGTGAAGGTTACCAAGAATCTCAAAATGTCTCGAGCAAGAAAAAAAATTGTGATTAAAAAAAAGAAAATCACAGCAATTTGCTTGAGAAGCAGTAATGCGGGGATGTACTGCATGAAAAAATCAATCAGTAGGACCCCCCCCCACTCTAGTGGTTTTCGTCCCGAACAATCAGTATTTTACTTTTTCAAAGGATAAACAACTTGACATGTTCGTTATTTAGCATTGGTGGTACTACACAACTCCGCTAGGTTGGTCTTAGCCTATAAGCGAAAGCAGCGGAGTAATGTGTGCCGTTTACTCACCTAAGATCGGCAACACTACCCCGTGTCTTGATAGGGCAGTGAGTGGATGGTATTAAGCGTTGAAGTAATGCCCCACCTTCTTAATCGGGCGCGAGTGACGTCTTGTCTTACCTGACTCGTAAGGGTGTCTCACCCGGGCCGGTACGTCAGGGCAGGTGTTCATTCCGCCAACGATCTTAAGTAACATTTATTTTGATGCGGCAGAGGACAGCCCCTCCGGTGGATTGAAAGGGAAAGCTCCCCCACATACACGACTCGTTTACAGTCCGACTCGGGCCGGTTACCACGGAATGTGGATCCTCGGGGCAACGCCGCCTCGCATGGAACCGAATGAGCCTTTTCAAGCTTATCGGTTCAGATTGCCATTGGCGACACGCAGATTGTATCCAGGGGCACAAATGAGTCAATCGTCGAATCGTGAGTGAGCTGGTTATTAATGGAAAACGTTCCGGTTTGTCTTATGAGCTTAACAGAAGATAGTCTTCGAATTTATGATAGATCAGGAAGAGAATCGGGCGGAAGTTCAGGGATTTCGTGCACCAGATACCGTCAGATGTCGAATTGCGGCCGCAACGGCCGAGGCATCTATACCTTCGGCTATTGGGGGAAATATCATTCGTAATTGTCAACTTACAGTACGTTCTATTAATCATAGTGTAGGGGAAGCAATACACTACTTAATGCTAGTATTTTATTTTTTGATCCGCTGATCGAACAGAAAGTCGATAGGTGGGTTTTGAATATTACCAAGATGTACGAAAATGATCTGTTCGTACTCCTAAGTTGAAACAACATCACTGGGAACAGTAAATGCATGCTTCGTTGTGAGTCACACCATTCCATTCCTCATTAGACGCCTTTTACGAGGCTATCAAAAGGATTAACATATTTAGGGATTAGCTGGCGTGGCAGACTTACTTAACATTAACCTTCTAGTTCATTCTTAACATGCAAAAACCATCGGAGATCGTGAGAAAGACTTCTCAATGCGACGTATCACGAATTGTGTTGAAAATATGGTCTCCTATAAAACCCAAGTATCTCTTTGTGGAAAAAAACCTAAAACGAGAGTTGAGAGCTAACTACGGGGTTTTTTCTATGTATGAAGTGGGTAAATGAGTAATTGGTAATGGTTTTGTTGTTGTCAGTATTCGCCTTTAGATAGGCCTATTACCAGTACGGCACTATTCGTCCTCACACACAATGTGATTGCCATGTGACATGTTGCGATGAAAATCGTAACGTCGATAGCTGTCTTGTTGCGAGATCACCTCAATTGTCTGATTCTATTATTTTATATAATTAACTTGTCAATACGTGTCATGCGAAAATGTAAGTTCTAAAAACCCTTGTAACAAAAACAAGCGAATAAGGCTGTATCTGAACATAAACTTTGCACTAAAAAAAAAAAAAAACACTAGTCTTGTGACAGAACCCCCTCCCCCCCCCCCCTCCATTATTTAGGTCAATCACTCAATCCGTCAAGTAACATGAAATAGCCCAACAGGCAAGATGCTCAAATTCGCCTAACTTACGGGGTGGCTGAGTATCTCCATGTCATATTTTCACTGTGCTGTTAAGAATATATTTTCAATTCTCAGTAATCTTCCTTTGCACTTAATATTCAGCAGGGCCATTGGAGGGTGGAATTATTATGAATGATGAGGATATTTATAGAATAAGAATATCCAACACCAAAAGTGATCTCAATAGATGAGATATTTACAATGGGACAGACTTATTACAAATGGCCTCCGGGGAATGAAACGACCCTGTAAATGCAAAATCAATACGAATTCACATTCAAGAATGAGTAAATGAATAGTTGGGAATGAAAAAAAAAAAAAAACCAAAAGGCTCGGTGGTTCCGCGAATGATCTGACTTGATCGAGCTGAGGCAAGGTCCACTTTCACTGCTACAAAATTTACAGTAGGGATTATGTAGATAGTTCTATTAGGGGATCACATACAAAGTTTGAACGTTGAACATACAGGTGAGGTATTCGAGGATACCAAATTTCAACTTTATCGGACCAGGAGGCCATGGACTCATCCAACTTAACAAGATTTTCAGACTTTGAATCTCTTGACCTCAAATGATCTTTGACCCGACCCCGAAGGGGACCATGTTATCCGAGGAACCCACATTACGAGTATGAGCTTCATCCACAGGTGGGGTGAAGTTATCGTGTCAACGATCTAAACTTAGCCAACCATTATCAATTTATCCTAATTCCCCATTCCCCCACAAAAACTTAACGCCTGTGCACACCAAAAACAATAGGGTTCCTCTACTCCCATAAGAAAGCTGTGTACGGAATTTCAACCTGATTGGACCAGGCATTCTGTGGACTTATCGTGTTAACAAGATTTTCAGACTTGACCTCTCTTGACTTCAGAGGACCTTTGATCTGAAGCCTCAAAACAATAGGGAACTGTACTCATTTTGGGGAACCCAAATACCAGTATGAGCTCCACCCATCCAGGTGGGGGTTGAGTAATCATGTTAGCGAGCTAAAAATTGCCCAAATTTATAGTTTTTCACGTTTCCATTTTTTCCACAAAAACTGACCCCGGTCCACAACAAAAACAATAAGGTTCTTGTATCCCCACGCTAGAGTCTGTAGTAATTCAAATTTCACAACCTGATCGGAAACGCAGGCCCTCTGGACTTATCATGTTAAAAAAAACAGATTTTCAGACTTTGACCTGACCCCAAAACAATAGGGATCTGTACTCATTATGGAACCCATCCATGTGGAGTCCCCTATTTAATCGTGGGTTACAGGTTGGACGTCAATGCACATACGCCACACCTGCCACACATACACATAAACACACACAGGCTACATCCCTGTCATGCTGTGCATAGATTCTTCGGACTTTGTCAAGATGAATATTTATTGAAAATTCACAGATTTACTTTGAATAATACATAAATGAAAGCATTCAATCAAAGCATCCCGGGACCTCATGTTAGGGACAGTTGGTTAATTATCTGTGCCGACGGGTGTTTTACACTAGATTCGGGGCGAGGGTCAGGTTCCATACTGGCAGGGTTGTAAATAGTGCCCACGCAGTTGGTTATTAGGCGGGCAAGCTAGTTACTATTAGCGATAGTAATTTTTAGATTATTTTCTTCTACGCTAATGCTCACAGTATCAGAACAAATTTGATGAGTTCCGAGTTTTGGTCCAGGAACGCAGCCTAGTGGAATTCAGAGTCTTGGCCTAAACAGTGAAATTTCCTCTGCCGAAGTTCACGTTACAGGTTTATGTTGCTTATAGGCAGGATCGGACATATACTCTCCGTGGCAATTGGGGGGTGGACAGGAGTCTCGCGGTATGCGAGGTCTGAGACTTTTGAATAGCATTGAGAAACAGATATTGGTGTCAGTTACGTTAATTATGTTCGGTATGAAATTCCGTCCAAAGCTTCAGTTATTCCCAGATCCTTTATAGTCGGTGTTGTATGTCATTCTCCAAGCTCTGAAAGCAATAACTCGTTCCTTTTCGACATGCTTTCCCCAAAGTTTCCGGTAAGCTTACGATTATTATAGGTGATTTCAATTATCAAGATATTCGTGGTAGATGGTCGCAGTGGTAGGCCAGGATCTGTCTTTTTTTAATGTCACCCAAGAATGTTTCTTTGAGCATGTTCATTTTCCTACCAGAAAAGCCATAACATTAGATTTAGTACTGACTTCTGAGTAGTGTTCCAGGTTTCGTGGATAGATAGTAGAGGAGTTTAGGAGCTTGGTGCAAGGATCACGATATTATACGCTTTCGATGTGTCTTGTTTGTCAATATTTCACAGAGCGTTGAGCTGGAGTTCCTGTTTCTCGAGGGCGGATCTGAATGGCATTTCTGGGGTTTTTAGTAATGTAGCTTGGTTATATTTATTGGAAGTTTGAATCCTGTGAATCCTGGAATGGTTCAATTGGTAACGTTGACGAGTTAATGAAAGTTTAAGTACCTTGGAAAAAGCGTCGCACTAAGAACAAAAGGCCTTCTTGGAAGAAAAATGGAGTTTTTGGCCGTTTAAAACATAAAAGACATCTTTGGTGACAATTCGTTCTACTGGTTTCTTTTGGGTTTGGATTTTTAGATCATTCAGTTCAGCAGAGGCTAGTCGAAAGTTTAGTTTATCGTTTATGGTGCTAAGCTTGATTTCGAGAGGCAGATTGCCTCTAGTATCAAAGAGAATCCTCGTGCAATTTTCACTTATGTTAGGGGGAGCAAAGCACAACGAAAGTCAGGAATGCATGGTTCACTGTTAGGGTATGATTCTGGTAACTAGAACCAAGCGGTGGTCAGGAGAGGGCTAGCGTACTTAATAACTATTTTGCGTCAGTATTAATTAAGAAAACTTGAATATTTCGACGAGCTTGTGGTTGGTGTGCCTCATAATACTACTGGTAATTTAGTATCTTCGCCTCTGATGTGATAAGAAGAAACTGCAGAAAGAAGCTCAAAAGTGGTAAAGCTCCTGGTCCGGGAAGCGAGTTTACCCCCTTCTCATTGAGGTTAGATCTTTGACGACCACGTGTTTTTCAATCAGCTATTATTTGCAATAAAACTTTTGCAAGGAGGTGTGTTGATCCGGATGAATGGAGGAGAACGAATGTTTCTTCCAATTTTCAAAGAAAAGCAACTTTCCTCTTCCTGTAATACGGTCAGTCTACTCGTGTGTCTGACAAGGTGGTTTAGAATCCATTATTCGGATCACATTGCGATGTTTTCAATGAGTATGCCAAATTCGGGGTTCTCAGGCATGGTTTCAGGAAAAAAAAATCGTTCGTGAGCGTCCTTGTTAAATTGAAAAGGTTCGGTATGAAGGGGAATGTTTTGGTGGATTCGTCAGTAGCACTTCTCAAGAGGAAACAACCAGTTGTATCAATGGGCGTTTTGTCTCTTTGGGCCAAAAGGTCACTCGTGATGTCCTCAAGGATCGGTTCTTGGCCTTTAACTTTTTTTGGCGTTATTAACGATCCGAAGATTCGGTGTGCATTCCAGAATTAGGACGTTTGCGGACCATGCAAGTGTATGGAAGTTGGTCTTCGAACGGAGGATGTTGCAATTGTCCAAGGATCTGAATATCTCCCCAAAGGTCTTTTGACTAGCAAATGTTTTTCAAATGACGATAAGGTGATGAAGTACGCATGTTGGTCTCAACACTCGCCAACGATTATTTCGGGTCAAGTGGCAGAAATATTCCATCAGGTGAATGGAATTTCAAGAAAAGGATCTCGTGCTCATGTTGAGTTTCTTCTGAACTTCCAAGCAGCTGTGTGAAGCTCGAGGAAAGTGGAACTGGATTCTGGCTGATCAGACGTCACTCAGTTTCCTTGATAAAGCTATTGTTGTGAGGTGTTGAGCAGCTGGTGTGACCTCACTTGGAGTATTCTGTCCAAGTATGGAATCTATATTTCTCGAAAGACAGGCAGGTAAATGAAAACGTTCAGCGGAGGGCCACTGGATTAAGTCACTGTCTTAAAGATTTACCTTACTAGAAAAGATCAGGGCGTCTCGGTCTAACTTCGATGGGGCTGAGATGAATTCGAGGTGATTGATTCTGGTTTTTTAAATTGTTCATGGATCCGAGGGCCTTTTCCTTCCAATATTTCTTTGAGTTTTCCAAAGTTACCACCAATAGGGGTCATTGCCTCAAGCTTCGTGGTAAACGCTGTAGATTTCACATTCAGATATATTTCTTCTCGCAGAGAGTTATTAATGAGTGGAATAGCCTTCCTAAAGATTTTGCTCTGTCTAATGAGAATGAGTTCGAGAACAGTCTCGATTTATTTTTCAAGTGTGGGCGAATGTGGGCGAATCTTTAGGCATCTTTGTTATTATTATTATTATTATTATTATTATTATCATTATTATTCAGAGTCAGTTCAGAGTCTAAGTTTTAATGGATATCGAATTCCATCTAACCTCTACCAGCAAAGGTTTTTGGAAACTGTCAGTCGCATTATTACTGAGAAGCAACGTTTCATAAAAAGCCCTCATATCAACAAATGTCACCATGTTCGGTGTAAAAATATGGATCGTTGCACTGCGATACTGTAGTCTTACTCTTTTGATATCCGTAATTTCGGGAACCAGCCGTCACGGTCAACAGTTCTAGGTTCTCGCTGTTGTCGGAAAAGCAATAGAATGTCGTGATCTCTAGCTGTCGAAGAAGTTGTTTTAACATTCGCTTCCAAGACGACGGTTGTTGTGAGAAAATGAACCGATCATACGTTGCTTGTCACACCTTGTCACCGAGGAGCTACCGGAGGAGGGGGAGGGGGGGGGGGGGTAATTTCAGTTCGACTCGTCAAAACCCCGCCAATAATCGTGCAAGCAATTTTTCGTTTCTGACAAATGAATTTCACCTATTATTGCTGAGAAGTTTGATTTATGGGGTCTGGCTCAATCGGCGCCGTCCAGGGCGGACGCAGTGGAGGTTGACGAATGAGATATTGGTCCGATCCGCTTATTGGGGCTGTCGCCGATGAGACAACATGAGAAGGGTTTTGGCTCTCACGTTCCTGCTCCCGACATCTTCTCCAGCCTGCCAGTCAATGAACTATGTGGATGAGTGATAATATTATCATATAGTCACCGTAAAATGACATCGACCTCATTTGGAAGATTCTTGGGGTAATGCCACTTCAGATGTAAATAGCATCAGCATAATCGATTTGCGAAATGAATTAAAAACCTTCACCAGTCGCTCAATTTCCGCCCGTTTCCAACGTCCTTCCCCATTTCAAAAGAGGAACTAATCCATATATTGGTGATCGTATCAGATACTCTGATTCCCTTGTTTTTGATAATTCACGGATCATGCGTTTCCTTTTAACCAATGTCGTCAATACCAAACTGGGCTGGGTTTTGTTATAGAGACTGTGTGACATGGTCATGACTCGCGGCGCATTTTCTTCCGTAACCCGCGTTTCACACCTCGGCAAACCTAACTATCCTTCTCACAAACCGCTGCACCAATCCCCCTTCCCCGAGGCTAGATATACCGGTATTCGAAACCTAACATACTAAACTGGAGTGCGTGTGCCAATGTAAACCAAAACCCAAACTGCTAACGGGGATGAAACTATTTTAAGGATATCTATAAATCCAGTTATCACTTAGAATGTTACAATTATGATTCGAAACTTTGAGAAAGACAAATCTTTTTAAACGAAAACGAAAAAGGTGGTGATCGATCAGTAAACGCGCGGGAATCAGTATTCACCGGGTCGACGGTAAAACTTGATTGGAGACAACAGAACCACTGCCAGCTTGCCCATCTTACTCGTTTCTAGGAATGGGAAAAATTTTGTCGTAAAACAGGGTTTTATGAACCATTATGTAATTGGTAAAATAATCAGATCCACTCGAGGTTTATTGAGAATAATTGAACACTCTTAAGACAATACATTTCCTCGGTCTGGCTATTTAATAAGGTGCATTGCATGTTAACCCTGATAACAAGCGGCTTTGGCCTCTACACATTGTTTGAAATAACTATCACAAGGAGGAAAATAGCAAACGTAAAAACGGTAATTGTGCCATATCTATTATAATATATTATATATATATTATATTATATACTATATATATATATATCTTTATATATATATTATATATATATATATATATAATATAGATATATATATATAATATAATACAGGTATCAGGTATGATAAACCGTAGACCCACTTACTGGAACTATACACCGACGTTTCTTCGTTATTATTTATAGAGAAAACTTACGGCCTCTAGGCTGCTATCTCGGTAATTGCATCTGCTATATCATGACATTTGCTATAATGAGTCCATATCAATAGTCATTTTTTGTATAAATTCCGTGTTACGGTAATCGTGTATATTTTGAAACTAATATCCGACAAAATAACTGAGAAATGTCCTTAAACCTTACGCGTGTTTGAATTTCTATCCCGATCAATAATACGATGGTGCCGAAGTCATTTGAAAGCGACTATTTGAAATACGTGCTAATGTCAATGTCGAGGTTCCTCTGTAGGTCTTAAACCCCCTCTTTGTATCTTGAAATAAATCACGTAAAGGACAATAATACGCTGCGATATAAAATTAAACTTCGAATGCAAGTCAGCAGAAGTACGATTGATTTCACCTTCCGATAATCGTAGGAGATCAGAACTTGCGGGGACACACGTCACAGTACCGCATTACTAACGCATTACTCCCACGTCGAACTTACCGAGTAGTTTCCAACTCCAAACAATTAATTGTTCGCTCGCTGTCTAAACTTCTCCCCTCCTGGTAGTCTTGTGTTAAGACATTAATAATTTATATTCCTTACTCGTTTGAATGCATGTTATCTTATCTGCTGCAATAAAAGAATTGCACTTTGATTGACACCCCATTTCTGTGAATATCCGGTGCTTGCCCAGTTTGTCTGGGGGTGTGTACCGATCTGTTTCCTGAATGGCTCCCTCAAATTTGGCAGCAACTTGTCTTATAAGAGGCCCGCGGGCCCTGGTATCTGGACAAGAGTTTTGTCACGGTTGTGAAACACTGCAGTTACTGCGGGAGCACCTCAGTAATGTGAAAAGGCGTACACAGCAAGGCAAGCGTAATATCGTGCAGGTTGTCCACACGTCTTAACACAAGACTCCCTCCTGGCAGAATAACCATGTTGCTGCCTCTTAATTGGTTATACCATTCGCCCCGTAGGTGCTTTAATGTCACTCTGCAGCGCTCATTCCCACCCCCCCCCCCTCCCACAGCTTACTTCATATTCGACCCGTAAAGAGGAGGCTCAATCGATTTTCTTTGAGGACGTCCTTAAGAGCCCAACCCAAGTGATCGGAAAAGCAATACGTCTTAAATACAAAAAAGCTTCCGTTGCCTATGAGTTCTCATTTATCTTCGAGAATACACACAGGTGGTGTCATTCGTTGTAAAGATCATTAACTGAACGTTTGAGTAAATATTGGAAGTTGGCAGGTTGAAGATTACCAAAGTAGAAGGAAATAAGGATTCATTCAAAAACTTAGATGCACTTACATGTGGTAGCTTAGAGATGCCTAGGTGTTGACAACCAGTTTTCCAAAGATTTATGTTTATTTGGATATTTGAGAGAAAAACACAATATCACATACTATTGGCTATAAGTTTAACGTTACGCTGCATGGTACTAAAATGAACATATCAGCTCAGGTATGAACTATGCCTGGTCAACTCGCGTCCGTCATAACATCGTATAACGTGTATAGTTTTTGCAGTCCGTTGTATTATTGAAAACTGATTGGATAATTAGTCAATGATCATCCAATTTAACATTCTCTTACGTGACTTAGTGGGAGAGTGCAAGGAGATTCGCAGAGCATTTCCTGGATACCCGGGAAATACCTCCTTTCAACTCTAGTAGGTTGTGAACTATTCCTAATACTGACAAATTTACTATGATGGCGCGTCATGTCGTATTTGGTTTTGTTATTATTTCTACTGTAAATTTCATCTACAAAGACAGATCGATTGGAAAATTATAATATAAACGCCCACGCCGCATAAACTGATGTTGATATAGCGGTAATGTTTTACCCGGTAATTTGCCCACTACAGGTCAAAATCCGAGAACATCTTGGTGACTACTATACCCTCTGTACGACCGCAGGGTCGTTGTTAAATCCAAAGACCTCACTGATGTGAATCTAATTCTGTGGTGATTAGCTTTGGAGTTGAACATCTCGCCTCGAGAGACGTTCAACTTCTGATGGCGAATTGTAGAACATAGTAAACACACTGAAAATGGTTACTTGAGGGCAGGAGCCAAGCCAAAGAGCTCGATAGTCTCATTCGTGAGGAGACTATGCCATTATTATTTGAGTTGTTGAGTCCTATTTACTACATGTGAATTGAAAGTAATTGTTTTCTCAGAAGTATAAAAAAAATTTTTTTGGGGGGGGGGGATGTTGTCTACTTGCAAAAATCCCCGAATTGGTTTTCAGCTTTCTTCATTGTGAACTCGAAATTGCATAGTAGATGATAAGATACATTCGTAAATGTGTTTCGAATATCGCGTACCTCGATCTCTATTGTGCTTTATAAATAAAATTACTATTGCAACCACGAGAAGGCTACAATGCTCGGTTGGATGCTGAAGATGAGGCGTAATTAGTAAGGCACTGTTTAATTAATGTTGATGAAACGTTGGTAACGTTGGTTGTTAGGGACCCTTCTGTGTGTCGACTCTCGGAACTACTGGTCAGGGTTTAGCTTGTGCTAGGAAAATGGAAATAATCGCAATCGGCAATTATACGGATCGAGCATTGTTCATTAATGTCTTGTCGCCGACAATATCCGTTGCCACAAATTGCAGGCGTACCATGAAAGCATTTCTACAGCTGAGGAGGTGATTGCTATCTGGCTATAGGGCCCTGTCATATACAATAATTATACTTGTACCCATATATTAGCCTAATTCCCCAGTTTGACCATTTCATCAGTCTGACGGAATGATTGCCAAAAATCTATTCATACATATGTGACGTGCAGACGGTCCTATTTTAGTAACATTTCCATCCGATTAACAGCTACACGGCATTTCACGTAGTATTCAATTGTACAACGATAGCTCTTTCCACTTTTTAGTCCCTGGATAGATCAGTTGTGTTCCTGAGTTCTGTAATGCTATATTGGGATAATCATCAATCAAACAACTACCACATTATTCACCAGTTGTATTTTTCTGTTTGAATTTTGCAGCCAAGACTTATCATGAGAAGTTCCCTCCCATTGTGGGCAGTGTTGTAGTCGAACCGGCCCTCCGACACCACACCAACACCGACACCACAGTGCTCCGACACCGACACCAACCCCGACACCGGATCGAAAAGGAGCCTAACACCCGACACCAGAAGGGTCCGACACCGACACCAACACCGACACCAACACCTAAAACAGTGTTTATTTATTAACATGTTTAGAGTATGGGAATATGCCTATGAGCAATATAACACCCACCTTATATGCTTGGACATTACTCAAAGTTGACAATCAATACAAAGTCCCATATCAAGTTTATATGCCCCATAAGGCCTGGGGTAACTCTCAGTTACTACCTTCTAGTTCTGAACCCTTGCCCTACCCTGGTCCAAGCCCGGTCTGTGTAAAACCGAAAGGCCTATTAAACCATACTATGAAGTATGAACCCGACAGAGCCTTTTTCCTAGGGTAGAGTTGTCAAGATGTAGAATAATATCTCAATGTGATGGCTCAAAGCACATTCAACCTTCGCAATATTCGAAAAAATAAGCATTGATGATATAAATCTATATATATTGAAAATTTAATCATCGTTCGATACCCATCTACAAGAAGAACTTCAGTCGAAATTACAGCCCTAAATCATCTCTATCTGGAAATTGTGATCACAGTTCACAAATTGAAAAAAAAAGCCTGCCGGCTGTAACTATTCGTTTCCTCCCACAGGGACCTATTCCACAAATTACAGAATTTGACCTAATATAGGCTACTATAGTTTCAACAGATTTCTTCTTTTCAATGTATTTTTTTTATCAGTCAATACAATAGATTGCTGCAGTAAATGGGTCTTTTCGGGCTGGGAACGGAGGACCATGAAATTAGGCTGAATGAAATTTAAGCTATAAAAATTTTTCAGAATATAAAAACGTTGTGCTCGACAGCACTGTGTTTTACTGCCAGTCTCAAACACATTTTTGTTATTATTATGAATATGGTTTCTGAATTTCTGCACTATACGATTGTGGGGGGTTCCATTATAATTGAACATTTGGTTGCCACCTTCCAAGTAGAGTACACTGACTGCAGTTGTTTTATGACTGTCGTCACAAATAGTCAAGCCTATAATATGAAACACCACCCGACAGAAGATCCTGTCCACCGTATTCTGCAGTACGGGATCTGAGGTTTGGGGCTGCCCGCCGGGTTGCCACTGTAGCTCATGGTAGGGGTGGGTACCCCAGGAGTTGGGGATGGGTGGGCTCAGTCACTTGCCCCAAGGAGGCTGGGTATGTGAACGGTGGGTGGACGGCTAGGTGCCTTTCCAGCATGTCTCCCATGAGTTTGGGGGGGGGGGGTAGTTTTGTGATCTGCGCCATGCAAAACCATGTTCAATTCAACATGTTACACATGCTGAACATTTTGTATGAATTCACATCTACAGTCCATAAAATAAATCACAGGCCCATAACCTTCAATTAATATTAAAGCCCCATGCCCTGGTACCGAGGGATGTAACTATGCTGGTTGGTTGTACCCCACTCAGCCTGAGACCAGGACTCACTGCAAATTCAGGTCATCAACCAGCACTGGAATAATAAATTCATCATTATACCCCTCAAAACAACAGTCACTGAAATTATTGTCACCTGATTAGAACATTGACTGCAATTTGAATCAATTTCAGCGGCACTACAATTTGGCTAGCTACATCCCTGCTGGTACCATCCAAACCCTCATCTGAATGAACCTCTGGCCCTTACCCGCAAGTTCTCTTCTAACCATATTCACCCACCCTAATCCTAACACTAACCTACACACCATTTCCACCATGTGATTGAGGATTGCACTACTGGTGCTAATCTTACTTTGGGGTGTCATATGTGTACGCCAGTACCAGTTATGCGAAATCGGCCACACTCCATAATCTCCATAGGCAATCTACATAATCCATACTGGTTATTTATTTATATCAACTTGGCTAGAGCGAACAGATGTAACCTTATCTACTCAAAAATTTACTTTTTTCCTTGTCAATGCTAGACCCCACCAACGCATTCTTGTCAATAGTTAAAAGTCCATTTGCCTTGTTTAGTGTCGCGCAATAGGTACCACAACACTATCATAGGACAAAAGTATCACTACGAGTTTTTACACTGCAGAAACCCGCTTTCCTCCATCCGAATCTTACACCGTGTGCACCCCTAAATATGCTTTGTGAATTGATAGTTGATACCTTTAACCGTGATATGATGAATGAGTGTTGAGGACTGCATTTCTTTCATATCGAAATCGAAATCGATTTCGAAATCGAAATCGGGCACACTGCAAGTATAAACATTGTGTGGTATGCATCTATATTTGTACCCCCTCTGTCTTGTTAAGCAGAAACCGCGAGTCCATTTCTATGGCGCGCCGTTTGTGAAACCTACTAGCTGGCTACTTCGAGAATGCTATAAAATACATGACAATAAGGTTATTATGTATGGAATGCATGGAATGATTGGAGTCGCAGTGAGAGTGTCCGAAGCTAGATTGCAGGCTTCATGACGTGAAGGAGCCTAATGCCTTGTAATAAGAAGACTCTGACAAATAGGAATTATACACTGAACACGAAAATAAATTATGATATCCAATTAAATACTGGAAATCAATTGACCAAAAACAAATAAATTACTGGTGTCGACCGACACCGGCTAAATTTCCGACACTCACTGGTCCGACACCGACACCAACACCGACACCGCAGTGCGTCGACACCAACACCAACACCGGACACCAGGACCCACATGGTGTCCGACAAACCGTGTCGACACCGACACCGGTGTTGCTCTGCACAACACTGATTGTGGGAAGCGTCATCAGCACGCTGTAATATCATACATGGATGTGGACCGTGTGTGTAACGTATTGAACGTATTGAACGTATTATGGTGGCCGTGCAGGTTATTACGTACACCATACAACACACCCGACGAAATCACAAGATATTTTGACGGAGAGATCATCTCTCGGGCTACACTCGACGCACGCTGCGCTGTTACACCACGTGATACCGAATGGAATCAGTGAATCATTTCTCCGAGGCAAACACACTTAAATTCCATAACACAGTCGAGGTACCTGTGTTATCATGTCATGCCGCAATTTTGATTCACTGTAAGCACTATACCATACCGGGTACCTTCTCTGGCGTCTGAAAATAACGTCCAATACAATCACACAGTGTCAATACCAGATGCAAACCCAATACGGGCAGACGGGATTGTAAGGGAAGTAAATGTGGATCCCCCTTCCAAATTAACCGTGAGAAGTTAGGTTAGATTTGAGCTTACATTTTTGAGCTTTTGAGCTTATAAGTCCCTGACTATCGACTATCACAATCTGGACAGAAGAGAGGATTGCTCCGATTGTCTGTCTACTATTCATATCGACATGAACTAATTACTGACATCCGAGGTAACATTCACACCTACACAACCTCCATAATATTATGGGACATCGACTTTCTAGTTAAACAGGACCTGGACCGGGAATTTACTATTGCGCACGTGAAATTGGGACAATGGAACACATGTGATTCCAGAATTATTGCAAAAACATAAACATCCAAAAACCAACCAAGACAAAATCGAGTTTAATTATGAATTTACAAATTGCCATTACCATTAGAAAAAGTTCATCATCAACTACTTAGTTTGTTGATGCTATAACTCCGTCGTTTCGGTATAGAGGTTAAACCCCCCCGTTTACGGTGTATTGTCTGGATTAGTGGCATTCACGTCGACCCCGTCGTGATTCTCCGTAATTATACGGAGTCAACCTCAGCGGGGATAACATTTCCCAATCTCCGAATTTGGCTGTATAGTTTTGAACTATATTCCTTCCATCTTCGCATGCGCTGGCTTCTGTGGTCAACGTCGCACACTTACCATCGGGACATCTTAGCTATAAAACTTCTATTTTGGATTACCTCTCCTGTCATTCGGCAAATGACCCGCGAAAAACATCCATTTGTTGTCACCTAACTACTTCATACGTGTATTTGCAAAGTCACTATCATCAACACTACTGGAGACGTTGTAACAGTTTGTTTTGGGGTACGTATAAATGAAGTCGTTGAGCAAAGAAGTTTTTTGCTACTCGGGCTGCAGCTTCTGATCAAGATCAGTATCATTTTGATGATCCCTGGGGAAAGCATGGGGAAGCGAACGTGAATGCGCGGAGATAACAAAATCTCTCTGACACCCAATCATCACTATCATCTTAAGAGATGAAATGGGAGAATGATACCTCCAGTTCAACATTATTAAACGAACACCCGGAGAAAGAGAGAAAGTTAACGCCACCTTACATTTTTGGCAGAGTTTTGGACAGTCATGTTACTTACCACTCAAACACCAGTTTCGCGGGAATGGTGATGAAGTCAAATAGTTGATCGAATTTCATATTAACACCCACCACTCTGCAATTCGTAAAATACAATTGCTTGGAATGATCTAATTTCTAATACAAAGGCAGTGGTCGAAGTTAGTACATTCGTTTCTAATTACTACCAACTTTCATAATATTTTGGTAATTGCTACGTTCACTTATCATGGCTATTGAGATGCCGCACAAATAGGCCCTATCTCCTCCATAAACCCAGGCTGTGGTTTTCAGTTCTGGATCTGTTTATGTACTTGTATAGGGGGAGATTAGCCTTCAGCTAACCGAGTGTACCCTTCCTTCACACATCATTCCTCTGCGACCTTCACCTTGGATGAAAGAGAAACTTTGGAGAGAAACTTAGCGTTGACGTACCCAACCGCATCGCTAGATTTTAGAACAAGACTCGAGAGCCGAGAAGCCCTCTCTTCACATGTTACATTGAAAATGGACTGGTCACGGGTCTCTAGAAAACACTGGATACGATGTAATGGAACTCTAGAATATTGAACCACTTGAAAGAAAAAAAATTATGCCATAGTTCCAATTTATTTACCTACACAGTTCATCCGGCGGTTAGTCGATTGAGTATTCGACAACTATTATCCAGATTAATTATCCGATCTACTTCTTCAAATTAGATGTGTTGATTAACAAAATGGCGTAGGGCCACACTTTGAACTTGCCACCTCTGGCCATTTCAACCAGGTGTTGATTTTGTTGAAATTTGATGATTTTTGGATACGGTTAAAAACTACCATTCCCCGTATTCTGGTTTAGTGATCACGAACTTATTTCTGAATTCACTATATGTTTCACTGATTCCCTTCTTCTCGCACTCATTTTACTTAGCCATTGTTGCACGGAAGTGACTGACTAATACAATAAGAGGGAATATCGTAACTCGTTCGCATTTTGCGTAATACCAACGCGGATCATCGATAAATAAACCCATTAGATTATATGGTCCCATTGGCGGTGGAATAGACCCATCGATGTAGAATGAAAGGGCAAGTGTTCCGGATTTTAAACAGGGATAACATCGTTATGTCCAATGAGTACACTCATCCTACAAGGAGTATAAAAAAAAAAAAATCACTCTCTTCGTTGTTTGTATTCCATTTCGGCGCTGGAGGTTGGTAGCTTTCCACCCGATCGAGACACTAGATACACGATTTTGAGTACACAATTAAGATGGGAGCCAGCATTCCGACGGAAGTGAACTGTAGAGATGGCACCTCTGGAGTTCAAAACGTTACTACTTGCCGATATTTACAATTCGAACATACTTAGCATCGGCCGTCAGCCGACATCTCTAGGGTAATGTGCTTCAGAAGCGATGCTCAAGTATCCCTCATGCCTTCAGGTTTATTGATTCAATAAAAGTCATATAAACGAAGGGTTTGTTTGCATCCTGGTAGACCTTTTTCAGCATCAGAGCTTATTATGTTTTCTTAAGATGGTTCACTAGATACACTCACTGGCACGTGTGATATAGGCCAACGGTTCAATGTTAACCAGGGTCTACTAAACATATATGAATAGTAATCGAAGGTCGAGATTGTCCCCAAGTTTGTTGAAAAAGCGGGCAGGCGAGCAGATAGTTTCCATGAGCAGCCTCTCTTAACTAGACATCGCCTGGCGGCTATATCCCGCCAACGTGTATATCCCCACTTTCGATGAATCAGAGGGAGACATTGTTCGCCTGGTTTGTTTTTATCAGAAGGGGATTAATGACCCAGGGAAGTGGGAGGTTGGTTCCAAGCACACACCATGCTCCGAAATATGTAAATCTGCAGAGTGAAAATCAGTTCTTACAGAAATTCGAAATGGCCGTTAGGTAGCGTCCTATGGGGCGAAATTATGATCTGAAAATCGTTTGCTTAAAAAGACTGGAAAGAAGTCGCAAATTAGCGGAGAATTCTGTTTTGTAGAAATTTCGCAAAACTTCAAAATGGGCGCCGAGTGGGGTTGTATGGGGCGAGAACAAAAGTTGATCTCAAAATGATCGCCATGCTTCAAAACATGCAAATAAGCGAAAAACTCCGTTTCGCCGAAACGAAAATACAAAATGGCCGCCGTCAAAGCGGTCGGGCGACGTCACGGGTTTCACCCATTCAACATTTTCATAACTCGATCATGTGTGCAAAGTGAAAAAAAACAATATCAGATCTGCGGAAAAATGAATTTCGTAAAATCCAAAATGGCAGGTGGTGTCGTATGGGGTGAAAACAAAAGTTGGTCTTTAAACGATCGCCACGCTTCAGAACGCGCAAATCACTTTTTCACCCTTTCAAGATTTTCATCAGACGATCATATGTGCAAAGTTCCATATGGATCCGACAAGGCACTAGTGAGATATTGTACAAACACTAACAATTCAGTTCCGTTGAAAATCCAAGATGGCCGCCTCCAGAGTGGTGCAGCGAAGCCCACATTAGAACTCATCCAAGATTTCGCAAGGGGAACATGTGTACAAAGCTTCGGACATTGCATTAGAGAGTTATCGCGTTAACACGAAAATCTTCCAGCGGTGGGCGGCGGCGACGGAGACGGCGGAGACGACGCTGGCCATAACCATCTGATTATAACCCGAAGTGGGGATATAATTACATATGACGTTTTATTCACTGAACCAGTAATGTGGTTAACCTTTGCTACATGGTATATTTAAACATCATGAGAAACAAACATTTTTTGTTCTAGAAAGGACTTTGGGCTACAAGAAAAATTCGTCTTGATTTCTGGCTTGCATGCAGAAAATAGTGAATCAGTCAGAAATTTCTCAATAATCTAGTGATATTGATATAGAAATAAATAAAAACACAGTTTTTCAACAGTTAAGTTGTACTCTTTATTGTGTCTGCTAGAGACTCTTGTTGCCGTATCTTTATTGCATGCGAAATCGAATGAATTTTGTTATTGCGGCAGCATGTGAAACCTCCTGGGAATATCCAGTCAAGGATGCATTTCAATTAATTTGCTCACAATGAAGTCTTGTTGCGAAGATATGAGGATAGCTGTCGTTTTTTCTTTCTCCTCCCTCTTTCTCTCTCAAAATGGGTATTCATTGATACGTAATGGGTATTCTTTTACATTTTCTTCCATCGACAATCAAATGCATTTCAACATCTGCATCGGTTGGATTTTCGGTCGCTCTGTACTTACCCTCCCGCTAGCGCTGGTAACATGACGATTATATCATATTTATTCACATCACCAATTTTCAATTGCGCTCTACATGGAACCACTCTTGGTGATAGAGTTGTTGTATATTCTCCTCAATCTGCTCACGACGAATGGTTTTGGAACGTTTTGTTACCAAAGCAACGCTCTCACCAGTGCGCCTAATCTCCAATCACAGTTTATCTAATTATTCCGCTTATCGACACCAGCTGGTGGGGATTATAGAGGCATTATTACTTTGCCGGAATAGGTTGTTCATCAAAAATGGTTCAGTCTATATAATAAATTATACACAATTCCTAATTTCCAACAGGAATCTGTCAACACATTCTACTCGACCACTAAAGGGAATGCACGCGACCCTGGAAGTTTGTGGTTTTACACCGGGGCAGTGCTGGGTTGCATGTTCCCCATTTTAAATTACGCTCTGACGTTGCTAGTTCAGTGAAGGTGAGCAGACCAGAAGCAAGAACCTCAACTGAAATTGTTTGATTAAATGTCAACAATGTCCCAATCGAGCGAAATGTGCATTTGACCATATAATAGCTGACTCGATTTATTGAAATGCTCTGAACTGGCCTAATCTAGCATGTCAGGCTACTTGTACTTACTTACACTCCAGATTGAAATACACATGACAATCATATTGGTTTTTTGCATTGAAAGGTTGAAAACTCAGACTTATTTGATATGTCCCAGCAACTAAATGAATATTGACAGAAGGGCTCTAATATTTTCTTCCTAACACTCGACCTCTTCTAAAACAGGAAGACACATGTTCACATCTAGAAACGGTAGCCAATAACGCATACGACAATGTAAATATCCTAAAGATAACGGAGCATTCGGTCATATTCATTACAGGTTATTACACTTCATTTGTCACGGGTTACCTAAAAAAAAAAAATCCACTAGCCCCTCGTGTATACTAGGGCCCTTCAACAACAATAAAACAGAAAGAATATATTTTTTTAATTAATTTTAATAATAATTAATAATTTATTTAATTACAAAAAAAAAAAAAAACTCACGTGATGCATCACAGATTACAAAAATTCATGAATTAATTTCACGTCCAAATTTACCTTAACATTCTAAAATACGTTACTCCTATGAAAATATACGTCGGTCTTATTGATTCTTATTACTATATCATTTGCGTTATTATATCTTATATCCCTTTTGTCTATCAATTATTGCGATATGTTAATACTAATGTCAAATTACTTCAACTTATTTTAAATCTTTTACCGACAAATTACGGGTATGGTGCAACGTTCAAAGCCAGTCACTGAAAAACTCCAGAATGTCGTATATATATAATCAGGAAGCCACCTGTAGGCTGTGATAATGCCAATTTATGGATTCCTGGATCGGGAGTACCAGTTAACTAAAATGTCTGTTAATTTCAGAAATATGACGAAAGTCAGTGTTGTGAAGTATAAATCTATATATGAGTTTCCTGACGATGCGGGTTTCAAACCTCTACGGGATACAGAAAATTCAATTCCCGCTCATCTGTCCTCGCGACCCGAAGACCGTGGAACGAAGACCAAACACCCAGTAAGACCGAGCGAGCGACGTCAACCGGTGTCCCAGCCCAGAGTTAGAAGCCTGGAAACACAACAACGATAACGATGATGGATTACTTGTCAAAACTATAACAAAACTAGGGCCCCGATTTGTACACGTATTCACGATTGCCAATTCGACATTCTAATATTAATCTTGTGTCACCAAAAATGACGGTATTTAAAGAACAGCATTTTAGTAGCGTAAGCCTATACTATTCTCGTTACATAGTTCTTACTAATACATGCAAAAAACATTTCGTTACAATGCTTATTGGATACTTATAGTATTACACTAATGGGACAAATACACATCACCCCTTTCCCATATTTCTACTTATATCCTTAAAATAATAACGAATCGGATGTCCACCCGAGTCGCAATTCTAATCAGGGGAAAAAGAATCAACTGCATAAATGGACATAATCTAAATCTAAAGGGGAAGGACCTGAGCTACCATAGCACTTCCAGAATTTTGTATTTGCTAAAGGAAGTGGAGTGTTAGTAACTCACCATTTGGATGGTAAAATGGCTTTCGTCGTGTCGTAACAAGAGACGGGTCTCGACCAGCGTCTCAACACCAGGAAAGAACTCCTCCCATAAATAAGCTTCTAATCAACCTTCGCCATGAATCGACGCCCTTGCTCCAACTGTAGCTCTTGAAAGCGATTTTGGCAAACAAGGCAGCCTTCCCTAACTGTTATAAAAAACGAACGTTGTCAGACCGTTACAAAAGGACACGTTACGTGACAGAGATTCACGAAGAAGTGTGCGCCAAACCAATTTTCCAAAGGTGTTTTTTTTGTAGCTCCACAGGACAATGACGCTGCACTCGAGCATTAACTTTCTTTCATGCTAAAACTTTCTTTTTTAATGCCTTGGCGCTCTACAACACGACAGGCTACTTAATTAATTTTTCCGTAAATCAATTACGCAACGCAACTAGAAATTACGTAATACACCCCACTCACGCGCAGTACTCGTCCTTGTCCTACGCATAGGCCTATATACAAACAAACAACGGCCACTTTCGACCGCCAAAAAGGAAAATAATCATTAGCCTACCGAAGACTTTCAAACTTTTGACAGTTATTACGCTTCTGAAATCACATTTACAAAACAGTAGCCTCGCTACTCCCTTAAGTGGGTACCAACTGATGCCCAGGCCGGAATGTGATATTTGGAGGGGGATAGTACATCAACTATAGAACTAGCATTGTGCAAGTATAAATGCAGATCCCACGGTGAAAGGTATCATGACTCACCAGTTGGCCCCTCAAGTTGGATCCATAATTAACAACTCCCACCAACCACCAAAGTAGGTTCAGATTAGGTCAAGTCATGTTAGCTTATGTGTGACATGCATATACCACACGATATATATCATTTGGCATCATCCGAAATTATTTAAATAATTTAGATATGCAAGATACCGATTTTGCGAATGGGTGTTATTCCGAATAGTAGGGTTATGTCACTCCGTTCGTGGTTAAGTGCTGCCGCTGGTATTTGCATTTGGGTAGTCAGTTTGGGAGGAGACGTGTTTAGGGTTGAATTTCAATCGTCAGTATAAAATCGTCAGTTTGCGTTAGCATGTCCTTGTATAATATCGGACAATTTATTCAGATTTGCGCAACCTCAAAATTGCGCAACACCATCAAGTAAACCGTACTGTATTCCACAAGTACAGTGCGGTGGTGTTATTTAATGTTCACAAACCAGCTGAATAGCAAAATGCTTGTCAACAGGTTAGCAAGAGGAATTGCAATTCCTCTACTGGCAACTCTATGTAATAGCATCCACAAACCCCCGCAATCACGACATTGTAGTTGTAGGTACGACAATTCCCCTTCCCCTTGCTTTCTCTGCAACCATCTCTGCAATTCTTCTCCGCAACAGGGCAATATTTATAATAAATATCCATTCTCGATTCTCAAAGCAATTCTCGCATGCTCTCCCACATATGTGAAAATATTCTGAACAGTATTGAATGTTCTGATCATTGAAAGAACAATTATAGTAGGCAGAATCTTTTACTCTTGATGTCGTGATTGCCTTCAGTGTGGCCAGTATAGTAGATTCCCGTCCTTTTTGCACCCTGACAGTTACCCAAGTTGCAGATATTATTGAACCTGTCATGGGATACTACTGTAACAGCGTATTCTCCAGTACAACATGATGTTTTTTTCTCTTTACACGCAGCGACTTCAGATGTGTCATTGCTCCAGGCAGCTGTACGTGGGTATTCGTGAGCTTACATCAGACTATAGGCTCATAAACATGTTATAACAAACTCATTTGATCGAAGTTGCTGATCTATATGTTTGATACAAGTATTCTACAGGAAATGCCATTACTCAACTCCGCAGAATTCCGCTAGAGTATGTATTGAACGGAACCAAAGAAAGGTTGTACACTCTTTAGTGTCGGAAAACATCAGATCAATTAGAACGAAGCTTCCTCTCTCTGAACGGCAATGGTTGAATCTATGTTGTTGATGTGTTGAAAGACGTTTTAGGATGAAAATCGGACAATAAAAAAACACTGGATACCTATGTATACTGGCATGTTTGAGTGGATACATTCAACGTAGCTGAATTGCATAATAACAAACCGAAATAATCCAATTAATTCAGCTGATTGTAGAACATGTTAATGAAGAATATCGCATCACATCTCCTGTCTATCGCTGCATAGTGACAAAGTATGACAGTGAGGGGTCATAGTTTTAAGTATCTCCGTGAAACCGACGCTATGGGAGGAGATATAAAACAACTGCTACTCAGATCATGACATATCCTCTTCTGACTGTCTGGGAATCTTAGACCCTGCTTGGGCTGCTGCCTGGAATCTGGTATCTTCCTGCTGATCTCTGTCTGCTGTCTCTGCTTATCTGTTCTGCTGCCTTATCGCTCTGATCTGTCTGATGGCTGTATCTCTGCTGTTCTTATCTCTCTGGTCTCTGTCTGGGCCTTTGCCTGACACTGATGCTGACAACATCATGAAGTTGAAGCTGTTAACGAGTCCCGTCTCAGATGATCATTTGGATGAAGGAACAGTTAAGGAGGATCGCATCGCTCCCACATCATCGAATCCATAGCAGTACATGGAGGACATTCTGTCGTCAGCAAAGACGCGGACGACTAATTGATTGTCCCACTCCCCGCACTATCCATAAGTTACTTCTCGATAGATTCACCTTTAATAAGAGACTCCCCTGTTCCCATGATAACAGTGCTGAAGATAGCAAGATAATATTTCAACAGATGATATAAGTAAAGGTGTGAAAAGTAAAGGTGTTGATATTAATTGACCTGTCGTTTGAATTAAATTACTGATTAAGAGATTTGAAGATTCACAAGGAAGTCAGATGTGTTTATGGGAAAACGTTCTTCGTTTTGAAAGGTCCTGTACGAAAAGGAACCCCTCGATTGGCTGGGTAACCCCGTGAGGTTCAGTCACCAGAGATGCAGCACCATCCATTTCATTTTTAAACTTGGGTAATCAGTCTTGTACAAGTCGCCAAAGTTTCCATCCCAGTGAGCCCTCATGTCAGACTCAGCAGTCGAGATCTTGGTACACCTGCTTTGATAACTGAGCGTTGCGCCACAGAGGCCGAGTTTCTTCACAAGCGATATCGATCACTTTGTTTTAGCGATCAATTAACTTTGAGGCAAAACACACAAGTATGTCGCTTACGCTTCATTTCTTTTTCAAAGTGCACAACACCAACATGAGTTTATCAATTCCTAGCACTTATTCGGTCGTGTCACTAAATCGATGTGAATTAAAAGGGCAAACGTCCCGAGCGTTCTAGATTTCAGAGTGAATCATCATTCGCAATAGCCACTGTCATAGTCACTGTGCATGAAAGTTATGACAATGTTCTTCTTCGAATCTTGCTCATCAATTTTGACTCTTGGACAAACTATTGGGACTATTGTTATCTCTTGCTTGTCAATTGCATCGTATAACTGAAAATTCAATTCCGTCCAACGACGCTATTTACGAAATTGCGTTAACGCCGTCTGTCGTAAAATGAGTAAGAAGGGATTGACTTGATCCCCGCAGCATATAAACTCTACCTAATATAACCAGCATTTATTGATGTATCGTTAAAGTACAGTGGTCGTGAAAAATCACCTGACCATTATTCAGTTAGAATGTTTTGAGAACTATAGTTTTGAGATTATATGGACCCAGAAATTGCGACGAGTTAGCTTCATTGGCAGTGAGAGGGGGATCATGTACATTTTCAGAGCGGTACACGCGAAGTCACGAGTTTCCTGCCGGGGGATTGTCACTCACCTTCATTCTTTTCTTTCGTGACAACGTGTGTGCTCAGAAAGGGCTGAGAATTGCCACGCCTATGAATAATGTAAAGACGCGCGTGTGTCATCATGAGACAAAAGCTGCGTCTGTCTGTCGCTTGTTGATGCACAAGCCTAAGATAACAGGGGCGCATTCACGAGTAGTAGTAGTTGAGTCTCCTCTATCCGACATGTTCAGTGATCAACCTTTTTTTTGGTTATTGCTTCCTCAAAACTGTTAATGTTGATGTCCCGGAATTGCGATTTGATTTTTCCGAGCAAGGTAGTCACGTGTCTCCCAACTGGCTTAGTATTATGTCTCGATGCTTCTCTCAGAGCGATCTTCGCAGGAGCTTCTTCTTGGAGTCTCGCGACGTGACCGAAAAATCTCAATTTCATATGTGCTACTACGGATGACCAAGGGATTTGGTTGGTCACATCATAGAGTCTGTCCGTTTGGTAGCCATTGGTGATTGTTCCATGCTTATGTCGACGAACATTACGAAGAATCTGTCAATTGTGATCAAGATTCTTCGTTCTATGAAGAGAGTCTCACGAAAATGTTCGTGAATGCGAACATTTACGCAAATGTTCGCGTTCACGAACGTTTGCGTAAATATTCGCGTACGCAAGGAACGCACCGCCCAGTCTCTCTAAATCGGCTTTTTGAAGTTAAGAAAGCTCTCGGGTATTAACTCAAGCAGTGATAAAATAATAATATTAACTCGTCTAATAAGTAACGAAAAAACGCTGGTGTCTCTGCCTCCTTTTTTCCCCGAGAGCTGTTTTGCCTTGGAATTTTGCAGAATAACACCGTGGTGTTGGTCGCTACGACAGGGAACTGTCACTCCATTGGAATACCTTGGAAAGCACTTGAATGGTTCGCTTTCGTAACCTGATGATCGCAGCAACGTGTCTCAGTCAATGGAACACTATCCAATCGCCGCAGTTGTTCCTCATGGCGTACCCCAAGGTTCTGTTCTTAGACCGATTCTGTTCGCGATATACACCGGAATTCTGCAGTAAATCATCGAGTTGTAATGGCTATCCCACACACCGATATGCCGGACGATGTACAGCTGTATGCAGATTGATCAATCCGACCTTGAGCTGTCGGGCGCAGTAGTTGACCCAAAGTTTGGGGGGCCAAAACCGCCATCAGGGACATAGTAACTGGCTAACTGAAAACCATCTCAAACTAAAAAGTGATTGAACCGAATTTACTCAGTGTCCTCTCCTCGGACTTGTCACGTTATGGTCTCGTCTATCACTGAATATCAATGGATTTTGTATCAGATCATCGAATGTGTTCGGAGTGCTTCGCGTTGGTTCCTCGATGAGCATCTCTCCATGGACCCAGCCGATTACAAGGTCGCCCAGTCTGTGAACTAACCATCCCGC
Source organism: Sclerodactyla briareus (assembly GCA_026419785.1). Lineage (NCBI taxonomy): Eukaryota > Metazoa > Echinodermata > Holothuroidea > Dendrochirotida > Sclerodactylidae > Sclerodactyla > Sclerodactyla briareus. The sequence continues at coordinate 246,159 of JAODTK010005822.1, read as the reverse complement.
AATATGGAAGGCGTGCGAAGGACTGACCAGGAGCATGCCCAAGGGACTGCAGTCAGAGTCTTGTTGTATCCTCGAATGACTTGCTGCTGTAGCTTACTGACTGGAGTCCCAGCCAACCAAATTCGGAGGCCTCCGAGTGATACAAAATAGAGCTGCCGTAATTATTACAAGGGTGGAGTCATACAATCTAACCCGTTTCTGGAGGTCGCACTGGATTCCCATGTGAAGACAGGGTCAAGTTCGGTTACTGACGCCATGTCTACAAGTATCTACACCAATCGTCACCAATCTACCTCAAAGACCTCATCGCCATCTACCAACCGGCGCGATCACTCCGGTCATCGGCCCACCGTATAAGTCTGTTATTGTGTCTATACCCTCCAGGAAAAGAGGATAGGGTACAGATTCCCTATATTGCTTCTGGCGGTGGAACCAATTACCATCGAATATCCGAAATGAGTGTTGTCATACATTCAAGTCTTTGTTAGAGACATAGTTTTTTCAGCAAGTTTATGGTTGATATCGTTGGTTTGTCGTTCTTTCAGCGCATTGAGCTCCGGGATTATTCGCTGTATACGTACCAGTTGTAAATAATATAAGAATAATCAGAAAGTTACAAAAGTACGCACGGCAATGTTCGTGAATACCACCTCTCGGGGAATACGCTGCCGTAAAGTGGAGGGACGGCAAGCAGTTAGGGAATACGGCCCCATAATAATATGTATACAATGGCGCACAAAAATAAAACGCAATCGTATGCGTCTGTCTTTCTGGTGACTGATAACACACCAAATTGCCTGTTTCGTGGGAATGTGGATAACGCGTTGGCTGTAGTTCATCGACCATGCGATCTTCTAGCCAGTGGATAATTACACCTTACTTTGATCAATAAAAAGTGAGTACATACTAATCGATCCGATTTTTGGTAGAGATGACTGATTGTGATGTACAGCAACTATCTACCACGTTATTAATAAAAGTTCTTGTGGCATTGCGGGAACAGGCGGGATTGCATTATACAAAACAATACATAACCCCAACTTAAATACAACAATCCTCTCTTCTTCATCTTCGCAAAGGTGGCCATATTTAATCGGTATATATAAAAAAACGCCCCTGTCACATGCAGTAGATTACAGCTATTGATTCATGCCTCCACGAAATATATACTGTTCATACCCTCGCATTTAACATATTTACATATCACATGTCCTTAATATTCCGCTGGCGGAGCTGAACATTTGAATAATAACTTACATTAGTAACACGTAAAAACATCCCCCGCATCAATGCCTTCGGGGTGACTCTGTGGTATGTTTTTGCATCCATAGTTCCTCTGTCCGCCTCGAGAAACTGTCAGGTGAACCCTTTCGACAGTGTTCTATCATAGTCATTTCTTCCTCGACTTGTTTACTTTATCTCGTGGCCTTTAACGTCTGGTGGTTTCTGACGTTTTCACTGCTCGAGGGCACTGTGTGGTATTTAAACTGCACTGCATCATTGTTCGTACATCGAACCTATGAGCTTTTGGTATTTTTTGTCTTTTATGTTTTCTCCCTTTGACTAGACGGCGGGATAATGGCGACCCGCGCTAACTGGATAAGACGTATAACTTTTTGATACGAGACTTGGTGGATGATGTCCTAGCCAATCACGGACACATGGTCAACTAGTTTGTTTTAGTTTGATTTCTATCACTGAATACCTCTTCCACCAAATTAAGTCGAGATAATGCTTACACTGATTCATGTTGTTCTTTGTGAAAGTCGTAGGGACCAGACTGATTTGGCACGGCCAAAACAAAACAGGTTAAACCAAACATGAGCAATGAGGTGTTTCAGTGCACTAACGGTTGTAACTGAATCTTCCAACTTTTGGCACTGATCAATAACACAAAAACTACTGCTCTGTTTTTAAGAGTATATTACGCACTTGTTCGTGTGTAACAATATTTCCTTTTTGTCGCTGCACGCTGACAAGACTATGCCAGTAACAGATGATCAGACGTACTATCTTCATGAAAACCAACACCTGGGAGGAAATGTTAAACAACTGCTACACAATATCGGAATACTATATTTTCGTGACAACATCGGTAAACCGAACCTTTAACGTTCCCGTCTCCAGATGGACTGTAATGAGATAATACAAGAATAAACTATACAAAATATATACAGCAATGAAATTTCACAACATCCCTCGCAACATTTCTGATTCCCTAACGACAATCAGGAGAATATTCCATCGTTAGCGAGACGCAGACGGTTCCTTATTGAAACAACCTAGATCTCGTGTTTGATCATTGCCTCCTATTTCGACCGCTCTGGGGTGTAGGGAAGTCTCGGAAAATATCTGTCAATGCATGGGAATTTATTTTAATTTTTGATGAAGCGTTCTTGGATTTGCTTCATACTCAGGAGGGTGATTTGACGTAACTGTAGGGAGAATATAGGTATACATTGATCTTATACTTAGTGACATAGAGAGGTTGAAACACGATAGCTACAAGACGAAACGTCGGGTATTGTTGGAGAGAGATTAAGCCTAGGGGATTTTTTTTGTCAGAGCAACGGTCATAGTTTGCGACACTTCCACCGAAACGATGCGAGGAAAAGCGTCACATCGCCATTCCGTTATGGTACGACGGAACTCTGGACGAGTAAGGGGTGAAGGGGCAGAGGAGAAGAGAAGTGAGGTCCGTGAGCGTGAATATGAAGGACAAATCTCACCTAGAGCTCTAACTCCTCTGGAGGATAAAAAGTCACTAATGAAAGCAGAGTGACTTATAGGGCCTATACATTTATTTTTTTAATGGCAAACATCATCATCGAACGTCACATCCCGTACATCTTGTCGTCGTCGCAGATGTTTAACTCCGAATGCACAGAATCGTCGAGATCGCTTATATAGGCGAAGAAGACAAGAGCCACACTGGTGACCTCTGCAGGTGGGAAAAGTCAATTAATGACAATTCTCTGCGCTTCTATTATTTTTGGAGGCCTCTCTGAAATTACTTCGGACATTGCCGGTGATACCCAAATTCTCCAATTGGAGACCCCCCCGTTGTTATGAGGCAGCTTGTCAAAGGCTTTCTGAGAGTCCATTGGAATAATATCAACAGCTGTACCGTTGTAAATTGAACTATTTTACATCTTTCCATAACATTCAGTAAGATTAAGTGGGCAAGAATTATTTTTTCTGAAGCACATGAGGAGACTCCCGAAATCCACCAGATGATCCCCAATAAGTGACTTCCATGTCCTTGGTATAACCACAATGGTTAAGACCACTGTCTGTAATTACATGACAGTTTACAATGAATGACATGAACCTCTCTAGGAAATAGGCGGAACATTTGCCTTCCTCCAATCCTCAGGAACCACACTCTCATTTAAAGTTTTATTGAAAGTGAGAGCTGACGTTACAGACAATTGGTCAGCAGAGGACTCCAGGAATAACAGGTAATTTACGCTAGCTTACAGTTCTTAAGTTTCCCCTTAACCAAACCAGGCGTACAAACTTGCATTAGGAAGCACACAACAACGAGGTCATAAAAATTATCAAAGTTTTCTTGAGTGAAAACCGAAGAGAAATAACTGTTGAGAACCCTAGATACATCCTGGCTATCGCTGATCGTACACCTGTCACTGGAGCTGACAATGGACCAATGTTGTCTTTACCCTTCTCCTAACCTCCAAGGAACAGACTTAGGATGATTGTCTTCAATATTGGAGGCATATTCTCTCGAAATCGAGTTTGGCACCATACACTGAATGCTGAACTAACATTTATTGAGCTTTGAACTGATCCATATAAGACCTATACAAAGACCATATAAGGAACCTGGAGAGCGATGAAAACGCCAGTTCGCTTCTCTTTTATTGCCCGATGAAAACATCACATGAATCCAATCAGGCTTTCCTTCTTATGGCGCTTTTTCCAGAGATGTCAACTCTCATTACCTCACAAAACCTCACAAACCTCTTCAATAGGAACAATATTGGACTCAAGATCAGTTAGGGAACGATGAACAACTCCAACAATGAAAGAACTAGGGAGACCTAAATCCAAGTTACATGGAATGATATACCACACAGAATTGACGAAAGAACCGCTAATACCTTCCTTCGCGATACTATCTAGATCAGACCTGACATACAACAAAATTCCACCACCAATGCCACGGAGAGAATCCGGCAGATCGTGCCTATATACTACATAACTCAGAATAAGAACCTCAGCTGTAGAAATGTCCTCTTTCAGCGACTCTGTTTTGCAACTACGTTGGGGTTGAGCTCCTGGACCTAAACTGGAACTCGTCGAACTCATTCTGATACCTTGGTTTTTTTTAAAGGTTGGTTTTTTACCACGAAATATCCATACGGTTTTCGTTTAGCTTTTAGTATTTCAAACTGACCTGTTCTCATAAAGGTTCTTCTGTATTTTAGTATTGTCGTATAGTTACTACAGACTTTCCTTTTATTGAGGATCTATCTATCTATCTATCTTCTATCTATCTATCTATCTATCTTCTATCTATCTATCTATCTAGCTATCTATCACTATCTAACATTCGCGCAGAAGAAAAAGAAAAAAAGGAGACATATTGCAAGTAATATGACTATCGCTTAAATTGCTGGCACCTAGCCCACTGCTGAATAGACGACTATTAGGAAACCAGTTGGTTGTGACACCCGAATCCCTCACCCCCGTATCTAGTTTATCGACAATCCCTCAGCACTGATATGAACTAACTTGCCCACACCACCAAGCACCCGCACCATCAGGTGAAAAAAGCCCCCCCGACTTCGGCGAAAGATTCCTTATCCCATCAAAACACGAACTATCCACAACCGGGTGCCCTCCTCGTCGCACTCCATATCTAATCATGTGTTCAGATGAACTTCGTCTGTCGTTGATTCGACCGTCGAACCTAAGAAAAAATACCGCAAATGACGATTTCTACTTGGTCGACTCCAGCCTACATATCAGCTCCCTCATATCGGGATCTGAAATGAATGACTTGCGAGTCACCTCTGAGGTCTACGATCCTCTTAAGCTTCTGACTGATGTCCCCTATCCTAGCACCGTGAACAGACACGCATCCGATTCGACTTGTCACTCCCATAAATTCATGATCTGCATACCTGACCGAGAATTCCCCTCTATAGAGGACTCCCCTCTAACTTTTTTCTTCCCCACATCCCAACGCTATCCCCTTATCCCTAGTGCAACTACCATCCATGTCAATTAAGCACATCCCCGTCACTCTCTTTCTCCGCACCGACCACCTGCAACACTCGCTCCAACGTCCCCCCCCCCCCCTTCCCTGACCTACCTCCTCAACTTCCAGCGCTCTGAAGGAACTAGCAATACAGCCTTTGTTTCCCCCGCGTCCTCCGTAACACCTTGATACAAAACGGCGGCCTAACCCTAACTTCCTACCAATTATGTCCACGCGCCCCCAACTTCGCTCCAAACTCAGAAAATCTTCGATATTTCCGACAACTATGTACGAACCTGTTCTTTATAGCCATTTCGGAACCAACTCCTCTAAAACTCAACCCCGATTTGTGAGATTCCACCCACATTCCCCATTCACATCCCTGACAGACTTGCCCTTCAATGCCATGACAACTAGCCCGTACCCAGAGGCTGGAACACCCAAGCGGCAGCTAGTTAAAGAGACAAGAATATAAAATGTTTAATACACAAACCATCACAATTGTATTAACAAACGACGATTACAATTAATACTACCAATGAATGAATTAGGACACCACCACGGTGTCAATGAAAAGACAAAAGACACGGATCAATACACAAAAATAGGACACCACCTGGTATCCCCGCAACAATAGACATACACAAGGCGGAAAGCTTGAGAAAGAACACAGGTACGAAAGACGGAACTACAGGCCTAAGGCTAGGCAGCGAGGTCTTGTAACAATGACCTAATAGCAAAACTATCCCAATGCAGAAGAAGAAAACCTCACAAAACAGGACAGGAACAAACACAGCGAACACAAAACACATCCACCCACAAAAGAGAAGAAAAAATATATTGTCAAACTAAAGTAGCTGAAAGGTGAAAAGTTTTTTCAGTGACATATTCTCCATGCATTTAACTGTCACCCAGAGACAGATCATCCTAATTAAAGTGTATGGAATGAGTCTTCCAATAGCAGAATCATTAACATGCGATTCCTCAGATTTGCCCAAAAATGGCGTCTGTGTTCTGATACCGGAAATCCCATTACTCACATCTTCGTAATTGGATGGAGGCTGAAATGTCATGTTTTCGTGCTTCTCTGATGGATTCGATAGTTTTGTGAATGAATTGGACATACATGTCGAGGAGCGAAACGCTTGTAATTTAAATTGACTACATCCTTGTTGATATATCATATATTACTCATGCCAAAAATGATATTTTGCGTTTCGTCCAGCATGACCACTAACCATGAACCAACAATTGCTTCGACGTTCGTTGATACAATACTCTGTAATTTCTTGTCGTTGCTCGAAGAAGGATGACATCCAACTTGCGGGCGATTGCCTACCTCACACGCACTCATAAATCACGTGACACTGACGAATAACCGGACGCGTTTGCCTAAAATGAGTCTTCTTTCATTTCCTTCTAGCTTAAGCTACTGGGTAAAACCACCTAGACTCTGGTCTAATTAATTCCTTCAGAGGATTTCGGAGATCTTTTGAGCTGTTGGAGCATATCTGAAATGACATTATCAGTGCGAAACATAATAAGAGGTTGTTGGAGATAAAGCGCCCAACAAGTCACTGTTCAGTCGTTTTTTACTCATATCATTCAAACAAACAGTCGATTCATAGTTGATGGGTCTTATGAAAAACCAACACTTCGACGGCTAGTTTTGTAAGTAATACACTATCATTGCCACCTAGACTGGGTATAATGTAAACTCAAGTTCTAAATTGATATATGTCCATACCGACGTTTTCTGTAGACCCTGGAGCCCCTGGAAACAATCCTCATATATACACGCTAACACGCGGCCTACAAGAAAGGACAACCGATGACCCGAGCAAATCGCGGCGTAAGTGAATATCACTGTTATTACAATATAGTCAATGTGTTTCATTCATTTCTACCCTTTGTCGGAGCAGTTCTCAAAATTGATACGATAATATTCATAACGTGACAAAATGTTGAATTAATTTTTCGAGCGGGCATATCGCCTAAGAACCGAGTGGCAAGGAACTTCCATATCTGGGAAAACTTATCTTTATTCTATATATCGGTGTATTCGAATAGGTAATTCTCATTCATAAAAAATCCAGAAGGGTAAAGCAAATTTAACAAACTTCACCCAAGGGGACAACTGGATATAATCGCCTTATGGTAGAATAATGTGCTATTTTATCCTGGGTAGAAGGTAGCGGTATAGCAAATACTACAGAAATAGGCCGACAGGGGGGTAATGCTAGTTACAGTGATATCGTGTTTGGTTAAGTTTCTACACCATATTCCTGATATTCAATAGGAACAGCGAGATAGATAAATGCATCAAGCGGGGGTATGCATGTTGTTGAATTCGAATTGCTTCGGCTTGTGAAAGGAATACTTTGTGTGGTCAAAGACCACCACTAATCTCTCTTGTTGGGTGGGATTGCTTTTTGAAAGAGATTGAATCTACCCCGAGTATGCGTTGTTAAAAAAGCGTGTGGAAATGAGAACCATATACAGATTAGAACTAGGGCAGTGAACAATGCAATTCTCTTTTTCTTTCGTTTTATTAGAATGAATGGAGATTTCTAGTCTACAGAGAAAAAATAGAGGATATCCATTAGAAGGGCAGTTGCGCGGATACAGAGGGGTGGGGGGGGGGGGTACCCAGGGGGGGTCAAAGTTCAAATTTTTTCTAAACACAATGCATTCTACCGATAATGTGATCCAGATGGCCTTCTGGAATGGGAGCCCCCTCTTCCCACTTTCCCCGCTAAGTGTTGGTCATCTGTGCTGAATGTACCCTCACATAAGACACACCTTTAATACAAGATGTACACAGACCCCTAAAAAACCTTGTTAGCTTCTGTGCAGGGAAGGTATTTTCCCCCAGTATATGGAATGCTATCCTCAGAATAAAATTGTTTGAATAACGTTTTAAGACCATCAATTTTTGTAGGGGTGGGATGAGTGTTACACTAGCATGTGATAAGATGTTTGTGATACTTTTTCACAAAATTTGTGTGTGGATGAAGCTATATAGCCATTAGTGTGCTCATACACTTGAATTTCATATTTTTTGCACTTGGGTCCTATAAAAAATGAGGCGGATGGACAACAACTGAAAGCAGTGAAGAAGTCAGTGCGAATGCGCAGTTTTCGAGGATGCATCACTGGAAAAATCATATATTCCATCACGCAGGTCATTATCAGTCATTGAACCTACGAATATATCAATACAGTATAGCAAATAGCAGCTGGTTCAAAATTGGGGGACGAAATGCACTAGCGTCCCTCGCAACCAAATCATTGACGGTGTAACCCCCCCCCCCTTCCTCATGAAAGCCGCTAATGCATGCATCCCTTCGGGAGGCCTCCCCTTCCTATCATAAAGCCTGGTGGGTATACGGCAAGAAGGTACAAACCTCGACGAATTCCTCCTGCCCGACGCTATCTATATCCCAACCTTAATTATAAATAGCTATTTTCTATTTTCTATAATTTTGTATAATATTCTATACTATAACTCAACGATGTCTGCAGCACTCGAGTACTTTGTTAGGTCTACACAACAACAATTGAGGGAAATTGAATCCAATGATTATATTGTAAAAAGTTCTGACAGAGGGTGGGTGAGGTTCGGATATCCTCGATCGGTCCACTCCGGGATTTTGAGAACAAAAGAAAAATTTGAAAATAAAGTGAATTAAACTGGTACATACCTTCGTGGGCTAGGGTAAGTAAAGAGTTGAGGACTGCCATTTTTGCTGAGCCAAAGTTGGACCCCTCCCTTTGAAAATCCTGAGATCCGGCCCTGTAAAGCAGGGAAGAACCCCTAGAAATAGCGTGGAACTGTTTAACATATTAGTAGAAAGGAAGTTGAGGATTTCACGAGTGTCCGCCACACATCACGCTATTGCTGGTTTCTGTATCGCCAACTGCCAAGAACGCTCTGGGGAACACTGAAGTAAAAATGAGGAAAGAAAGAAGACTATCAGAGGGACCAACTCTCGTTGAGGGATAACCGCACTGTATATAGCGAAAACAACTTCACGGTGACGATGTCCTTTCTTCTCTAGTCCCTTATTTCGATAGCTGCTTCACAAACCGGTATCTACTATAATCATCAAACATTGTCAAAGAATCCTTGATTCTGTGTGTAAGGCTGTGAAAAACAAACAACAGATCGACCCATTTTATGCATTACTTAACAACCCACTAACACCTAATATCAGATGATGTTTCAGGAATAACATATTTTCGTGTTAAGATCCGAACTCAGCTCATCCTCCTGTCAGAACATTTCACAGGAATGGGTGATGTGTTAGACCCGGGAGATTGTGGGAAACTATTCAAACAACTATCGTCTTGGGAGGCACGGAGATGTCAAACGACCACAGCTCAGATGGCGCCATGATAGTTAGGGATGCATACACTTCAATGCGACAAGAGATTCAATATTCCCGATCCTGGATACTGATAACCTTGAAACATACGGAAACTGTGGTGAAAAAGTATGAATGCTGTCATTTTGCTCAGTGCACTATTCCGCTCTGGATCTGGTGAATTCGAGAAAACTGATGATTCACTCCTTCCACAGTGCACCGTGAATATTTTTCATCTCTATTTATCATTTTGGAGAAGTCTATCTGCTCACCACTCACACACACTTCTGATGCGATAACGAGAATATCAATATTAATTAAGTATCGTCGATCGCCACTAGATCTTCCGTTAGGTGTTATATATAAAGGTGGAGTAAACCTCAGAAAAATAATCTCAAAATTGTTAATAATCCGTGGAAATGTATGCTCGGTTTCCTAATGTCCATGAAAATGTGTCGTTTTAAAATTTTAAACCGCATCGCTTTGAAACCACCTAATCGAATTGGCCGTCGATCGTTTGGCCCGTTCCACCAAAACCTCCCGCTAGTGGTGGGTCGGGGGGATTGTATGAGTTTGTATTACTTTCTACTTCAAGTTAGGCCATTAAACAGTTACCGGTTCTGTAAGGGATTACTATTGATAAACATTGAATATATGCAGGCTAATTGTTACTGCGAAATTAGCCCTCTTCAACCTAGTCATGAAACCTACTAATATGGCATAAACCTCAAATCACAACAATACAACATTAATGTAATGTTAAGCAATAACTCAAACCAAAGTGAGCGCGGTCACACACTCTATGACCAACTTTTATTTTGCTATCTCTCATCTTGTCCTCTCCTACGGTGGAACAAATGAGCTTTTCCAAAAGCTGAAACCCAGATGAGGAGAACGCCCTAGAAAACTTATAGGAATTCCTTTGTTGTGTTAGTAATGTATGTATTGTTGTATTGATGGAGTGATGGACAATGCATGCTAAAATCACTTTTTAAGAACTTACGATATCACGAATGTAGGTGTACGAGGCTACATTACATTGATTGTTTTATGCATACATACTAAAACCCTATCACAATCATTGGTGCCAAACAGGGCAATCCCCGTGATCGCAAGATCTCATAGGCAAATATTTGTTCATCTCTTTACAAATAAAGCTGTTTTCATGGAAGGTCGTACACTCTTGTAAGGAAACACTTCATTTTGAAACTTTACGGTTTCACTTGGAAGAAAGGAACTTCTTTTGTGCAACCATTCCAAACTCGAGATATTGAGACAGAAGAAAACGTCTGACGGTCACTCAGAATTGAATCCAGATTGCCGATGGGATCGTACAATTTCAGGGATTGCCCTTTTGTTTTTCTTTTCTATATATTGAAAAATGTATAGGTGTACTCATCACCACTATCGTTTGAAGAATTGGCCGGTAATTGACATGAGTTCTTAATCAGGCCACTAAGCACTCACACAATCCAGTTTTGAATTTACTCGGGTATAATTATGGACCTTTTGTTTGGGTGCCCTCCAACTGCCTTATGAGAACGACATAATATATGCGTCATATATTTGTCATAAGTAAGGTACGACAGCTAAAAAACATTCTTTTGAGTTTTGGATCTAAGTAATACTGATCCATTCCAGTTTTTAATATTCATATTCCATGTCGGCATTGCAACTAGCGGTCCAGCTACGTTCAGCCTGTCTTGTAACGTTTTCTGCCAAAACATAGAAGCACATAAACAGTACAATGCTCCCTCGTCGTTCTAAAAGACCTCACCAGTCCATGTATAACCGGTATCCCTACTATTATAATAGCTTGTATATTCCATTTAGAATCGAGGACCGTAGTAAAAATGTGCCGATGCTAGAAAGACCCTGCAAATCACAAGCACCTCCAGCGTATGGAAACATTTTCTAGGGATCGATCCGTGATGGTATAGCGAACACAAATCATTTGAACTTTGGAAGAACGAATCGCTCCATGGCCCTTTGCGCGGAATAGGAATTTGTAGATACCGAGGTATAGGCTACCCATTAAGTGATGATGGCGCTAAATGAATTGAACGGTCTCCTCCTTTGCTGTTTGACTTTGGGCACTGTGTGTGTGTGTGTGTGTGTGTGTGTGGTGTGTGTGTGTGTGTGTGTGTGTGGTGTGTGTGTGTGTTCCCGTGGTTGTGTGTGTGTGTGTGTGCAAGGCTGCTATATAACAGCCTTGGATATCGACGCTTGATAATCCTAAGAATCTTCGATCTTTTGACAAATCGATTTATTTTCTCACCCTTACAAGTGTTTTGAAAGTAGTGTTCAGGGGGTTTGCAGCGCTTTGTTATCTCTCATATGACTCTGGCCTTGATGAATAAATTGATTGATTGATTGATTGATTGATTGATTGATTGATTGATTGATTAAAAAAACCCGATACCGATATCAAAATATTCGCAGCCAGGTTAAACCGGACTGAGAAATACGTTCTTCGTTAACCCAATAACAAGTGTCCCAGCACAGCAACTGTAAATCATGACAGAAGATGTTGCTCTTCCTAGTGTAATGCAACTCCAACGTCAAAATGAGCCCTAAACACTGATAGTAACATTCCAATATTAAGTAGAATACCCCCGAGAATAATTTATTTTTAAGCGTTTGATAGGTCAGTTCAGACCTACGTTCCTCTTTCACACCTGTAGAGATGAAGTAATATGACACATAAACAGGCAAGAGGCATCATCAATTCTGAAATAAATAAAAAACAATAGGGGAGAGAAACTATCCGTCAATTGTCTTAATACTCTATGACTGATAGACTTCTCCCTTTATGTATTCACATCTTATCTACTTAACATAAATTTAGTTTATGCAAGTTGTTGGGGTTGTCTTTATTTAGCACTCAATCTATGCTTACCTTTCCCGTGCATCGTGCCTTGCCCAAGCTATGAGGTGTAACTCTCGTTGTCTTTAATGATCTCGCCGAAAACATAAACGTCGTTTTTTCTATACCTGTTATATACATAACTAATTCAGACTTGAACCATGCTTGCTTTTTTTCCAGATATCATGTTGGAAAGCTCCGTGAGATTTGCCCTCTCATGACTTTGAAAAGCCTTGATAAAAAAAAAATGAGAGCAATAATAAACGTAAGTAAAGGTCTCCTATTCCATACATAATTCTGTATTTTATCTTTTTTAATTTGATTCATGATTTTGTCCGTGTCACACAGCTTTTACAATAGATGTTTTGGCATGACTTCGTAATGAGTGGGGTCCTGTAGTAGCTCTCGTTACGTTACAGGGAATCTACGTAATAAACGAATATTCCATTTTCCAATATCTGCATATAGGCAGCGCCTGAGTTTCCCTAACATACTGATAGCAATGTGTCAGAACTTTGTCATATCGAATTTTCTGCCATGTTTTAAACGGTATGTTTGGCGATATACATATTACTCCAAAAAATATTCGATTTGATTTCCGTATAGAATAATGGTACCGCAGGTTAGATTGAAATTGTTCTTCCACCAGTTAGTTAAGGGCATCGCTTCTTTTTAACATATGGAAATTACCATTCAACGCTGGTCATTTGTATTCGTTTGGCGTTATGACATTTTACTGAACTGCTGAACAACGATGACGTTTGTTCAACTTCATCAGTGTTACCCAAGGCAGTTATTCATAGTTTGATTATACAACAACGCAGAACAGAATGTTTAAAACGTTGGTAGCTGACAAATTCTCTTGAAACCACAGGCTAAGAGCCTTTGTATAGTCTCGTCATTTGAATTGGAATATTTTAAAATACTGACAATACAGAGCTTTTTACCGACTAAAAATAATTGTGATTGGGTGTTCTAATTCAAATTTCAAAGTGAATGGTTCTGTTATCACCCTATACTATCTTCATCAGGACACGTTAACGCTTCTGTATTAGAAGCACGAATGACTCAACTAATACCATTTCCCTTGAAACGTTCTGAGACACTCTCAAAACAATTCGCAATATGTAAAGGTTAACATTGATGAGCAAGTATAATTAATAAAAAAATTTTTTTTCATGGTGTACACAATAACTTCCTGAAAACAAGCTCGAGGCCTCCCTTCTGGTAATTCTCCCGGACACGTGCTATTTCCTCGGTTATTGGACAAACAGACAAGTGAAATGCCAACGTATACTTTAGTGATCGATACTTACGATGTCGAAAAGCAAGTAATACCATTCAAATGGCTGATTTCAGTGAGATCATTGGTGCAAATATACAGTTTTTGTGTAATAACATATTTTATGGAGGCGGTGAACTTTAAGTTTATTCAGGTTCGGACAGTGTCTGCGCATAGTGTTCGTTCCTCATATTTACATACTCAGAGTAACTGAAAGCCTCTGACATCTTTCAAACTCGAGACAGTTTTTGTAGTGCTTAGACACTTCTATATGGAGGCGCATTACTTATTTCTAATTCTTTTAGACAAGGTAGCCATACTTCCAGTTATGATCCAGGTCGTAGGGAATTGCTTCATATTAAATGTTTGGTTTTGTTTTTCCCATAGGAGCGTCAAATATACCCTCTGGCGGAATTGCTGACAAAGATCATGAAACATGTACTACCGTGCAAATACTCTCTCTGTCGTTTCGAAGCAATTGCCCTTATCCATGTATATTTAAAAGATAGTTGCGGTGCATTGTAGCTGAAGAGACTCCACATGAAATGAGGTCCGATGTGGGAAAGTGACGAATGCCTGAACAAGACTGCGAGAATAAAACGAGGGCCCCAGCAAACCAGAGAACCATAGTGGATCGATAGGCCTGGGGGGATGCGAGGAATACATTAACATCCCTTTGAAAGGACCGAAACAGCAGCAGGACTGATTTGTACAAAATAGAGATTCGTCGGAACAGGAGTACCTAATGGTGATGCCATGTAAGTTTACCGTTCGTTTCCCGCGGAAAGGGATGTAAAATTTTGAACAATGCAACTTCGACTCTGGAATCAGTGTATACAGGTTTGGAGAAGTAGTGTCATGCGGGTTATTGGGAGTGTCACGTGAGGTGTTCCTTGCTAACCTCGGGGTATTGAATATTCATCTCCATTACTGAATATTCATGAGGTACGACGTTGTTGGTCACATGTTCATTAATAGTCATAACATTTTATTGATTGCCAGTTGCAACATCGTGTTACGTAACTAGAAATCCTGGTGCAGGGTTAATGTGCTATTGTAGTGTAGTAGATTAGGGCATGGTTGGCATGTTTGTGTTGATACGCCTATTGTGTTGCGAGACTTTGGGCTCAGAGTGGTAGTGCGGCTGGATTCATTTCATTACCGCCTGACGCTTGCCGAGGAACATAGTGAACTGTTGTAGAGTATATTTATTGTGCTAGGAAAGTTGAAAGGAACCATGAAGATAGACGCTAATGTGTAAAAAGGTTGAGGCGTTGAGCTGTGGAGACAGTGCGCATGCGTGAAAGGAGAACCATGGTCCTAGAGAGAAGAAGAGGCTAGATGCATGACAACCGGGAGTGGTGGGCAGATGAAGGCGTTATGAATGTTGAACATGTGAGAGAACTACGAAGAAAGGAACATTTGAACTTACGGAAGATGAGTGGAAGAGGAATCAAGAAATAATACTGAACAATTGAATGACTAATTTGAAATTGAACGTTAAGAGAGAAGAGAGAATATGATATCGAAATTTATTTTTTCCTGTTCAAATGGTTCATGTGGCAATTTGGTAATGTTTGTTGGTAAATGTCTATTTTTGTAAATGTTAATTGTTCAATGTCGGGAGTGATATCTGAGAGCGGGTGTCTTGCCGAGGGTAGTTGAGCGGGTGTTGGTAAAATTGCAATAAATGTATGAAATTTGTTAAACCACAATTGTTGGTTCATTTATCCAGGCAATGTGTATATCTGGGAGAACATACCCATGAAAGGGAAACATCTAGTCAGTCTTAAAATGAAAATTTGCTTCGAGAAATAAACCACATGACCATAAACAAGCCTGCTAGGAAGGCTTGCCGTAAATACTTCTGAGGCTCTTTGGTTGATATATCAAAACGTTTTCACGTGATAGTGACAGTGGTGGCGCCAGGATTTACATTGTTTTGGCATGTTTCGGGGTAAGTGTCTATATCGGTCACGCGAGCCCTCATATACTCCAGATGCAGACTGATCGTTACTTCGAGACGGTTCAATGTCATCAAATTTCACTGACAAGAATACGTTGCTCTTGTTATAGAAGTTGTACATCAGTTGCATTTGCTGGACAAAAACGGGCATTGGAATAACTGAGAACAAAAGATCATTCTGAAGAGGGTGGGGTCTACACTGTGTGATGAAGCATTATTTAGTGCGAAAGAAAGGAAAACATCTAGTCAGTCTTAAAATGAAAAATTTGCTTCGAGAAATAAACCACATGACCATAAACAAGCCTGCTAGGAAGGCTTGCCGTAAATACTTCTGAGGCTCTTTGGTTGATATATAAAAACGTTTTTACGTGATAGTGACAGTGGTGGCGCCAGGATTTCCCCGACGGGGGGTCCGAGGTCCCCGACGGGGGGGGGGGTCCAGGTTCCCCGACGATGTTTTCATTTTTCGAACTTTCTTCCAAAGAAAATAAATAAAACGAAAAAGAAAAAAAAAATGATGAAGATAGCATGACTAGCATTCCACTTAATCAGTCGCTTTTTGTAGAATTGGGTCGGGTATTCCCGATGCGAAAATGCCTGGGCACTGAGAGTATTTGCGGCGTGGGAGCACACCACTTAACACAAAAGCAAACCAGTATAGATCGGCAGAACGATCATCCTCCCCAACAGAATTGTAACATTAATCTAGGGACATTTCGAAGATAGGATTGTGTATCATATGTATGTCTACCATGTACATTGTATAGGTCTGTAGGAAGGTAAGAGGATGGATACGCTGATTTGAAGCTTGAGCGAGGAACTTGTCAATATTATTAATGTTATGAGGCGCGCGATTTAAGGCTTTAATATAGGAATTTTCGCTATAATGGAGGTTGGAAATACTTAAACTGTCAGGGCAACGGGCCCTCGTCGGGGTGTGTAAATTTTAGTGTACCCAGTCGGGCTCCCCGACGAGATGAGAATAATTCCTCAACGAGGGGCGGGGGGCAGGCTTCCCCGACGAGGGGGAGGGGGTTGCCCCCTGCTTCCCCGCTGGCGCCAACCTTGGATAGTAAGTGGTAGTAATTACATTTAAATTACATGTACATTTGAACTAGAATGTCTTTGGAACGTACATTCCAACATGAAACATCACAACCATCTTTCATCCAGTTTTAGTCAGAGATCTGTTCCGGTATTGTAAATACTTTCAATTTTTTTTTACTAAAATTCAAACGTTACAAGATATTTCAGCTTGAGTTTCAGTCAATGATGGTCGTATTTTGTGAACATGTTAATGTTGTATAATGACACTATGAATAACTGTCGTGGGTAACACTTCACAGTTGAACAACGATAGTCGCTATTTAGTGAAATGTCAAGACGCCAAACGAACTTGAATGGTAGTGGTAATTTGAATAGGTCATTCGCATATGTAAAGAGGAATAGATGCCGTGAAGAGTTTGGTTTTGCTGAAAGGACTATTTCCTACTAACCTGCGGAACCATGACTTCTAGCATCATCTGTTTGTTGTTATGTATATTGCAAAACAATTCAGCAAGTAGACTTGATTCACCACATTCTGGTAGATGACCTCCAGTAAGTTAGAAACGACGTTATACAATCGTGTTATCATGAAGACTTGGGCTATTGCAATTAGGCCTATATACTATTGCGTTTTGGTTCTTCTGAATAGCACATTGGGTTTGTTGTGGTCTGTTAGGTCTTCGAAACTTTCTATCAGCTGGGCCCAAGGTCTGAAATCACTTGCTCATTTCTATCAGGCATTCTTTTTCTTTCTCACAGTTTGCAAGTCTCATCTGAAAACCCATCTGTTCGTGTTGATTTATGATAGGGCTGTACCGTACGTCGGTGAAAAGTGGAATCACCTTTTTCCCGTTTATGGTAACACACGATCACCATGCATTCAATTTCCAAGTCCAAATTTGACCGCAGGGTTTTGGTATATCTTCCCTTCTATTCCTGTTATCAGCAAGTTGAATACTTTGTGGAAGAAATGGTTGTAGTTTTTGTGGGATACTTGGAGAGCGGAGGCTCGGCCCGAATCTACAGGCCCAGCTAACTTACATCCCGGATACGGCACTGGATATATCGTAGTAACAACTACACGTACGTGTCGCATATACACACGCCTGTGTGACTGCATTTATTTATTTGAACAGGAATAGAAAACGGAATGAAGTTGCGTATCTTCAGTATACTGTAATCATGAATGTTTATGCGTGTTTTGTCAAATTGAATTGTTATTTCAAAGAGGATATAGATAGACATAAGTCTACGCCGCTTACGGTAGCAATCAACTGGTTGAATTCGTTGTTTATTATATTGGAATGATAAACTTGAAAATGGAAGAAACTTACTTCTCGAGGAGGAGAGGCAATTACAGATATGACAACGAACCTGCGTGATAGTCAATCCCGTTTTTATATGCCTACAAGAATCGCTTATGGATGCGATATTATTGCCCGGAGCACATAGTTCAGTACAAATTATGTTATTCGATTATCACAGTAATATGGAACCAATATCCGGAAAAATTATTCAGGGATTGCCTCGAAGTAGTCGCGTGTTTGATGGTTGTTTCTAAAGATGCGAAAAGGCATTTGTATCTCTCTCACATTTTAATTTAAACTTTTCTGGAACCTTGCAGAGGAATGTTGAAGGAAACTGTGCCGTGCGCACTGAGCAACAATGGTTGTTCAGGTGAGTGTTAGCTCAGCGGTTTGCATTAGGTTTCACCTTTCTGATGCACCATTGAGTGGATTGTGAATGCGAGGTCGTATGGAACTCACGTGTCGAAAATACTATTTGTTGTGTTGGTAATGTTTTTGCGTAACATTGCGGGACAGATTTTATTGACTACATTTGCGAGTTTAGGCGGAACTCTTTCGAACGAATGCCAGCCCAGCCTCCGAGGTTACAAATAACACACAATGATTTATGAATCACTGATGGCAACCACCATATAATCATGTTCGAATATACCCAAAGACAAGCGAAGTTCTCTCTTTTCAATATGCTAACATGAAGAACAATGCCCCAATTGGTACTTTGCAACGAATAGGCTAAGTAGTTCTGCCTTCTTAACATGGTTTCCTACTTTCCTTCATATGTCATTGTCGCCAAGACCTTTAAATTTCGCATCAGTGGCGATGTTCCAGTTACATACCTCCCCGATGATATTTATTTATTGATAACTGCGATAACTTACCCTGTCTCATTATACAGTAAGTTGTCAGTTTTTCCCTCATCTCGGATATTGAGTGATAATTCGAATTAGAAACGGAAACATATCTCTCTTTTATGCATTATACTCGACAATCCAGTAACACCTCACATCAGATTATCGGTGGGGATAACATGTTTCGCGTGAAAAAAAATGGCACGTAAGATCGACTCCAGTCCATCGCTTACCATGGAAATGAGGTGTAGAAATAGATGATTGTATGATTTTCATCGGAACATTTCCAAATGCCAACGGGCTTGAGACAAAATATTAAACAATTACCATGTATATGGCGACGAGCAGACATGATGGTTCTGCAGGCAACACTAACTTATAATGTTTTATTTAGAGGACTGAGAATGTTTTGTTCATCAGTTCATTTAAGATTTACTGTTTCATTTTAGTACCTGTGGCAGATATAACCAAGACAACTGGCGGATCAGCTTGGCCACCCGGAGTGTCTCATTGAAATAAGTGTATCTACATTTCAATCACCACAATTTTCTCGAGAAACCGGAGAATATTCAATAACCATACACTGCCATAAGACAACTGTCGGCTTTCTTCTCCATGATATATCCACCAAAGAAAGAGTCTTAGAAGTATTACGACACGCCTTCATAACGGGCTTGTTCATGGTTATGTGGTTTATGACACTGGGTTATGAACTGACTAGATGTTTTCCTTTCTTTCGCACCACATAGTGTAGTCCTCACCATCTTCAGAATGCCAATGACCGTTTTTGCCCAGCAAATGCAACTGATATACACTTTCTCCATAATATATCCACCAGAGAAAGAGCCTTAGAAGTATTTACGACACGAAGAGCCTTAGTGAGTATTTACGACACGCCTTCATAACGGGCTTGTTCATGGTTATGTGTTTATTTCTCGAAGCAATCAATCAAGTTAGAACTAACTAGATGTTTTCCTTTCTTTCGCATCACAGAGTGTAGTCCTCACCCTCTTCAGAATGGGTTTTTCTTTTCAGTCATGCCAATGACCGTTTTTTCCAGCAAATGCAACTGATATACACTTTCTCCATAATATATCCACCAGAGAAAGAGCCTTAGAAGTATTTACGACACGAAGAGCCTTAGTGAGTATTTACGACACGCCTTCATAACGGGCTTGTTCATGGTTATGTGGTTTATTGCTCGAAGCAATCAATCAAGTTACGGACTAACTGATGTTTTTCCTTTCTTTCGCATCACAGAGTGTAGTCCTCACCCTCTTCAGAATGGGTTTTTCTTTTCATCATGTCAATGACCGTTTTTTTCCAGCCATGCAACTGATATACAACTTCTAAACAAGACAACGTATGCGTGGTCGTGAAATTTTATGAACAATTGAACCGTCTTCGAAGTAACGATCAGTCCTGTATTGTGGAGTATATGAGTGCTCGCTGAACAGAATATAGACACTTACCCCCAAACAGGAGTCGCAAATTAGACTACAAAAGTATCGTCATTATTACGATTTACATGGCTCAGCGTTGGAATTACTGGGATCGTGAATCCGCCATCACGAATTGAAAAATGGGTATTGGCTTCCAGCGTCCATTATATAGAATATATATATTATAGATATATATATATATATATATATATATAATATATATAATATATATATATATATATATATAGTATAATAATCTTTCCAATCGCGTAGCAACGAGTTTGCGGTTCAAGACTTTCTCCCACCCATCACGATCCGAGGATTTAGGAAATGTTCTCGTGGTGAGCTTTCGCCCTACATGGATTTCTATTCTTTGCAGGATTTATACTCGCACATTGCTTATTTTGTTTGCTTTCATCAGCCTTTAAATTGCACTAATTCGGGGGGGGGGGTTGCTGTAGTAGTGTCGGCGAAGAAACGATATCAAAGAGCAACATTATCATTTAACTTGTTTTACACATTAGAGAGTGGAACTCTGGACACCGAAAGTGACCACGGTGAAAATATATCGTAGTACCAACTAAGTTCATCATTTCTGGAGTCCGCAAATGCCGGATTGATATTTTTTGTGGCATAATTTGCAAGCATTCTTCCACACAAAGGTGTTGTCAACTAGCACAAGAAAGAGTGTTTGCCGTTTCTGTCCAACACAATGTTTTTATATTCAATAATTGGGCAGATGCGGGGCACAATCCTGGGGGACCTGAAGAGTATTCAACGAGCAGACATTAAATAATTTTTCATCAGTGTTAACAGTGATTTACTATTTGTATTTACAACCAGATGCGGCTGCAAAACAAAAATTTTTTTTTTTTGGAAAATTGGCCCAGTTTTTTTGTGGAAGACTCATACTCAATTACTCAGTTTTGCCCGATTCGGTTTCTTAGAAAATTTGCAGCATCTATCAATTTTCATTCTTCATGTGAAAAATTTCATATTTTTGTGTAAAATGTATGGAAAAGCATTAGGTGTGGTTCATTTTTTCCTCATGAATTTAGATCATGTTTAGAAATTGAGTATTTTCTTCTACATAAGAAAAAGTTATACCCTCATTTTATCATTGCCGAGAAAATTGTTTTCACATATAAAGTGTTTTACCCCTGTTATTTATTTAGGAGACAGTATGTAATTTATTATGCACAGTAGAAATAAAATAAGATGGGAAAAAGGTATGCATTGTATCGCGTGTCATCTACATTATTTTATAAATTGGTCTAGCTATCGATCAGAGTCAAATTTAGTTGATTGAATTCTGCGGGTTGAGGGGCCAAGTAGGGTTCATCAAGGAAGCTCGGCCGTATTGATCGTGGATGACCATCGGCGATAACTCGCCTTTCCATATCGACTAGTGTCAGATGATATCGAGGCAGAGAGATGTAACCAAGCCCGACCTGCTCCCTGGACCGCCACTTTACATCCTGTCCGAACGGACGATCAGTGAATCTCAGGATCCGACCCCATCTCCGGAACGCGGAGGAGCCGAATTCCAAGGTTACTGTTCACAGCCAACCGAAGAGGCGAAGCAAATATCCCGTAACAAATCACAGAATGTCCACTGCATTACAGCGGAGCCATGAATAAAAGACCAAGACCTCGTCTATCGCAACTGCGAGTACGGCCACCTGGACGTTCGGTGACAGCTGGAATTCGAACGCGGAATGCTTGCTTGCGAAGCGTCACTATTACCATTCTGCTATTCATCCGGGGTTCAATGATAATTATACATCGCCTGGCGGAGAGTGGCGGGTAAAAAAAAACCAAAAAAAAATCCGCCAACGTGTATATCCCCACTTCGATCAATCAGATGATGACATGAGTGCAAGTTTAAAAAAACGATGTCAAATCTGCACACACAATGTGTGCAAAGTTTAAAAAAAAAAAAAAAACAGTGTCAATTCTGCAGAAAAATGAGTGCCGCAAAAATTTAAAATGGCCGCCAGGAACTAGGAGGGGTCGTATGGGGCGAAAACAAAAGTTAGTCTTTAAATGATCGCCATGCTCCAAAACGCACAAATCAGCAAAAAACTCAGTTTCGCGAAATATCCAGAAATGTCAATGACTGAGGAAATAGCACGTATCCGGGAGAATTACCAGAAGGGAGGCCCCGAACTTGTTTCAATAAGTTATTGTGTACACCAATCAAAGATTGAGAGTGTCTTAAAAACGTTTCAAGGGAAAAGGGTATTAGTTGAGTCATTGTGCTTCTAATACAGAAGCGTTAACGTGTCCTAATGAAGATGGATTCCCAATTGTTCGACGATCACTGACACTTTCAGTAAGGGTGATAACAGAACCATTCACTTTAACATTTGAATTAGGACATCCAATCACAATAATTTTTAGTCGATAAAAAGCTCTGTATTGTCAGTATTTTAAAATATTCCAATTCAAATGACGAGACTATACAAAGGCTCTTAGCCTGAGGTTCAGAGAGAATTTGTCAACTATACAGTACAACATTCCGCTCTGCGTTGTTGTATAATCACACTATGAATAACTGACTTGGGTAACACTGATCAAAGTCGAACAAATGTCATCGTTGTTCAGCAGTTCAGTAAAATACCATAACGTCAAACGAATTAAATGACAGTGTTGAATGGTAATTTCAACAATTTCAATCTAACCTGCGGTACCATTCTTTATCGGAGTGGTATGTATATCGCCAAACATACCGTTTAAATCATGGCAAGAAAGTTCGATATAACAAATTCTGACACATTGCTATCAGTATGTTCGGGAAACTCAAGCGCTGCCTATATGCAGATATAGGAAAATGTAACATTCGTGTTATTACGTAGTATACCCTGTAACGTAACGAGGGCTACTACAGGACCCCACTCAATAGGAATTAAATGCTAAACATATATATGTGAAATCTGTGTTACACGAGAATTATGAACCGAATTAAAAAATCAGAATTATGTAAGGTATGGAATAGGAGACCTTTATTTACATATACTATTGCTCTCATTTTTTGATCAAGGCATTCCAAAGTCATGGGAGGGCAAATCTCACCTGTTAAGAACTCATGTCAATGTACCGACCAATTCTCAAACGATAGTGATGATGAATACACCTACTATATTTTTAGCTGCGGGTAAGCAGCTCTCCAAGTCTCATTTCTCTTCTCTCCGTCCGTTCGTTCATTCGTTCGTCTGTTAGTTCGTTCGTTCGTCCGTTCTGTTCGTCACGTTCATTCGTAACTCTGAACCGTACATGCGATCAGGTTGAAACTTGGTGGGTGGATGAAGCATGCCACTGCTAGGCCTAAGTTACATGTTGTTTGCATATTGTGGATGACATTTTTATTAGATTCCAATTAATTACCCCAATTTGTCTACCCACAGCCACAGAGAGTGGTTTGTTTACATTACTCCCTCGAGCTGCAGGGATGGCCACTGGCCAAGCAGGGACTGTTAATTCGTCTGTCAGCACTGAGGTGGCTGGAATACAGGCAATAATGGGGGGATACGGGCAGTTCTGTGGAAGATCTGTCATCACCTCATGATGTAGGTGTTGGCTAGACTTTCTTGTGTGGTCCAGTGTGTTTTCCACTGTTACTGCTACAGGCCTAGCAGTTGTGATTGGTACACCTATAAAGTTTTGTTGGGTACATATAGCTAATATACAGACCTAGGAATGAGTTGGTTGGTTACTTTGTGCTGGGCCCTGATAGCAAATATTAGGCCAATGTGGTAGACATGTTTCCAATTCATTAAAGATTAAGACAGAATGTCAATAAAGGTCAATTAAATGTGAACAAAACAATAAATGTGGATTGGTGAAGAACATGCAGTGTATTCGCCAGAGGAATTTTGCCGTCCGCAGCTATCAAGACGTTTCGACTTGCGCCTGTTTAATATATTTAGGAGAAAGGAAATATCTCGAGTTTGGAAAGGTTGCACTCAAGAAGTTCCCTTTTGAAAACGATTTTTCTTCTAAGTGAAACCCTAAAGTTTCAAAATAAGTGTTTTTCGTACAAAGATGGTGGACCTTCCAATTGAAATACAGCTTCATTTGTAGAGAGATGAATAAAAACTTGCCTATGAGGGTCTTGCGATCACGGGGATTGCCCTGTTTTTGCATGGATGTGATCATGATTTTAGTATGTCGAAGTATGTTTAGTATTCATAAAAAATCAATGTAATGTAGCCTCGTACACCTACATTTGTGATAACGTAAGTTCTTAAAATTGATTTTAGCATCATTGTCCATCACTCCATCAACAAACACATACATACATAAACAAACACAGGAAGGGAATTCATAATCAGTCTTCTTCTGGGGCGTTCTCTCTATTCTATTGAGGTTCAGTTTTTTGAAAAAAGCGCCTCTCCATATCCATTCCGCGAGCGGACAAGTATGAGAGAGAGCAAATCATGTTTTCATAGCGCGGTGTGTGACTGCGCTCACTTTGGTTTTGAGTTATTGCTGTAAAACTTCATTTAATGTGCTAGTGTTGTGATTTGAGGGCTTAACACGTATTAGTAAGTTTCATGCCTAGGTTAAGAGCGCTAATTTCGCGATAGAAATTAGATATATCATGTATATCAATGGAATCCCTTACAGAACGTAACTGTTTATAGTAGTAGTAGTAGTTGAGTCTGTCTATCCGACATGCTCAGTGATCAATCTCCGGCCACGTATCACGGACTTGCGCAAGTTTATGCTTCCCGAAACTGTTTTAATGTTGATTGTCCCTTGAATGCGATTTGATTTTTTCCCGAGCAAAGTAGTACAGGTCTCACAACTGGCTAGTAGTAGTCTCATGCTTCTTTAGCGCGGGCTTCGCTGGAGCTTTTTTGGAGCTCGCGACTTGACCAAAAAATCTCAAACGTCTTGTGACTACTACGGAAACCAAGGGATTTGATTGGTACATCATAGAGTTCGTCGTTGGTATCCAATTGTTTTGTTATTGGTCCATCTGATGTGTTGAGAACATTGCGGGAGTAGTCTTCTTTGGAAGTGTTCAATTTTTGATCAAGATCTCGTTTACCCACCAGTCGCAATTATAAAGAAAAATATCTGTATCAGGGCATCGAAAATCGGAGTTTGATGAGGTACTTATTCGTTGCTTTGAAAAAATTTGATAGGTGTTGAAAGAGTTGTGTTATACAATCTTCTGTTGATGTCTTCTACGGTTCCTAACAAACTTCCTCCATATTTACTTTCTTCCACTTTCCATTGCCATTTCTTGTGATTGAAAATTCTCAGTTTTCGTGCTGATTATTGGATGTCTTCTTGCATTTCTCGTCACCGATCTTCGATGTCTTGAATATAGGTTCTCCAGTCGATGCCAAGAGATATCATCAGAGTATTGTTGATCCACGGTGAAAAAGTTGTCGGTATTATATTTTGCGCTGTGTCAGATCAAAAATAACTGGGATGTTGGATAACTGCATCAATGTCATCTTCATCCGATTTCAAATAGTTGGCCAGGTATGTTACAAAGAATAATGCACTCGCACTGTCACCCTGGGGGACCGATGTCGTGCTGAAAGGATAGTTTGCCGTCTAATTTGACGTTATGAAACAGTGTTCAGTAATAGTGAAAGGAGTAGAAGATTCGCGCTCTCGGGATCTGTTGCAATCATTTAGTAGTGTGCCTCTTGGATCGTATCGAACGCTGGCTCATGTCAATAATAGAAGGTTGAGTTATATCCTATTGAAGGTACGGCTTTTCAGTAAAATTTGAAAGCGAACCCGAAGCTAACTGTTAATGGTCGGAACTTAAAGTATAGAAGGGATACACAACTCATACATCCCCAGGACCCACACAAAAAGGAGTGGGAACTGTCAAACGATCGTTATGTGGGTTCAAGCTTATAGTGGTTAAAACGAAACATTTTTATAGCCATTCAAGAAACGAGGAGGATACATTTCCACAGATTACCATATTTTAATATGTATTTTATGAGCTTTACTCCCGTAATAATAATACCTAAGTGCTTATATAGCGCTTTTTCGACTTGATCAAAGCGCTCCTTGTCACTCCCGACACATTATTTCAGTGCGCCACTCCATCGTATCCACCGGAGTCTTCCCATAGAGGCCGCCACATACGACGCACGCCATAGACAAGTTACCTCACAAGGTCCCCTTCTCACGTGGGTAACGTGGACAGTTGGGAGACATGCCTTGTTATGGGCACTACGGAAGAAGCCCGCGGGCTTTGTGGGATTCGAATCACGATCATCGGATCACGAGTCTGGAGGTCTGCGACGGGCTAATACGACTCCTCACATATGTATAAACCCAACGGACGCATCTCGTGGCACTAGGGGCCACTGGCGATCGTCGATAAGTTAATGGATATTTATATTCTCCGGTCTGCCTCAGAAGGTTGGTTAGTGGTGAACAGATAGATTTCTTCAAAATGAATAATAGAGATGAAAATCGTCACGGGTGTGGACAGGCTGAATCATCATTTCCTCGAATTCACCCAGGTAATCCATAGCGGTATGTTCATTCAACCTGAGAACAATACAGCTATTTATACTTTTCACACAATATATCTCCGCTCATTTCGGTTTTATCCAGGTCATTCAGGACGGGATAATCGAATCTCCCCTCTCCATTGGGTGTCCCCTGCCTAATTATCATGGCGCCATCTGCGCTGTTTTGTCGTTTTCATCTGGTCCCACGACGATAGTTGTTTGAATATGTTTCACCACAATCTTCTGTTAACACATCCCCTTCCTGTGAATTGATTGACAGAGGATATGAGCTTATCGTCCCCCAGTTTCGCGAACTGACGAATCTGCATTTTTGTCGATTTTGAGCTTATATACAATCTGCCTATTTTTTGGGTGTCGAAATCTAATGGCGTGGGTCCTGAAGTCCAAAAGCTGAAGGTTTTGACATTATTCCCAATCGTTTTCTTGACTAATCCTCTTTTTCGGTGTGTTTTTCTGTGGAAATGCCATTTCCGCGTAGTGACAAATGTAAGATTCGTCAATAGCTGTGTAATAGTCAATGGCACGATTATTATAACAGTCATGGAAAACAAGGAAAATTTTTTTCGCGTAGTGACGAATTGTGCGTTGCACGTGTGACGGATCTGTGCACTACATGGCCATTTCCCCATTTGCGTATAGACTCAATTAATGGATTCGTCCATCCCTAATGCAAAGCTATGGCCGACTATTATAACAGGTCAGTGGAACAATTTCCCACGCGATTGACGATGTGTGACGAATCCTGTACTTACATTGGTATATTTTCCATATTCGCGTAGTGACGAATTGTCCTTTCAAGACATAATATAATATAAAAATGTTTTCGTTTGCACAATCATCACCAGAAAGAATGTGGCTTGGACCCCACACAATATTAGACAAAAGTAACCGTTGTGACTTTACAATTTTCGATACGAACCACGACCTAAACTTCTTTAAACCGCGATTTCTCGAAACCGAATTGTTTGCATTCGTCCCTACGCGAAAAGGAGGACGTTGATGTTCGATCGTTCACACTAAATAGGTTATTCCTGAAAACATCTAGATATTAGTGGCAACTGGGTTGCTGAGTAATGCATAAAAAGGTATATATGTTTTTTGTTTTGTTTTGTTTTTCCACAGCCTTTCATAACAGAATCAATGATTCTTTGACAACTGTTTAATGATATAGTATATACCCACCGGTTTTTTGAAGCAGCTATCAAATAAGGAAGAAAGGCATCGTATCGTGAAGTTGTTTTCGTATAAACAGTCTGCGTTCTCCCTCAAGAGAGTTAGTCCCTCTGATATTCTTCTTTCTTTCCTCTTTTTACTTTCATGTTCCCCAGAGACGTTTCTTGCAGTTTGCGATGACACGAAACCCAGCTTATCGTGGGTGGCTGGACACGCGTCAAATCTCACATCGCTTTCTTCTAATATTGTTTAACTAGTAAAAGTCTCCTAAAGCTATTTCTAAGTGAATGAACTAGAAATATCCATAGCCAATGGATCGTTTGTTCCTTTCCTCCTTCCCTGTGCTTTTTTTTTTTTTTTTGTTCTATAGATAATATCTTGTTTCTTCTAGCAGATTAGAAATATCCATTCATCCATGATTTTTTTTTTTTTTTGTTTTGTGGGCATTGTTCACTTTCCTAGTTCCAATATCTGTATATCGCCATTTCCACACGCATTTTTTACACGCACCTCGAGGTGGATTCCATCTCTTCCCTAAAATAATCAAATCTAACCAAAGAGAGTGGTGGTGATGTCACCACTCGAAGTGGCACAGGAAGGAGTCCAATTGAAGCACATGCAGATCCAGTCTTGAATGTATTTATCCTTCTCGTTGTTACCCATTGAAGATTAGGAATATGGTGTAGAAACCTAACACGATATCACTGTAACTAGCATTACCCCTGCGCTTAATTTAGAGTATTGGACTATATAACTCTACCTCTGACCCAGGTTGAAAATCGCACTTCATGCTACCTATAAGGCAAATATTCTAAGTTGTCCATTGTGTAGTTTGGGTTTTATAATAAATTCGCTTTAACCCTTCTGAAATGTCTACAATGACCTATTCGAATACACCGATATAAAAGAAAAATTGCAAGTAATTTTAGATTTAGAAGTTCCTTCCCACTCGGTTCTTAGGCGATATGCCCGCTCGGGAAATTGATTCAAAATTTTGTCACGTTATTGAATATGATCGTATCAATTTTGAGAACAGCTCGACAAGAGATATTAATAATGAACACATGCTAATTGTAGATAACAGTGATATCACTTACGCCCGATTTTGCCGCGGGGTTGTCCTCGGTTTGTCCTTTCTTGTAGGCCGCGTGTTAGCGTGTATATATAAGAATGTTTTTCCAGGGCCCCCGAGGTCTAAATAGGAACGTCGGTATGGACATTTATCAATTTAGAGCTTGAGTTTACATTATACCCAGTTAGGTGCAATAGTAATGTATTACTTACAAAACTAGCCGTCGAAGCGTTGGTTTCGTACTACTGAATTGAAATTGTAGACTTAGCGGAAATTGAATAGGATGACCAGCCACGTGAATAGACGTTTGTCTAAAATCATATGAGACAAAAACGACTGAACAGTAGACGTGTTGTCCCTTTTTTCCCAACAATATATCATATTTTTTGCACTGAATAAAGTCATTTCAGATATGCGCGAACAGCTCAAAAGATCTCCGAAATTATCTGAAGGAATTATTCGGACCAGAGTCCAGGTAGTCTTGCCAGTAGCTTGAGCTAGAAGGAGATGATAGAATTAAGACTCATTTTCGTGCAAAAGCTTCCGGCTATTCGTCAGTGTCACCTGAGATATTGGACTTTCATTCGATGTGTGAAATCGACATAGTGTACAGATAACAATTGAGGGTGGTAATTCGGAAAAAAAAAAATCAAATTTATGGGTGCGTATGAATCGATACTGGCGATATAGACATTGCTGTAGCTGACTGTCATCCTTTCTTCGATCAACCACGAGAAAGACAAAAACAAAGAAAAACAAAGTAATTGTATCAACGAACGTCAAAGTAATGTTGTGGTCAGTGGATAGTTGGTCATGTTGAAAGAAACGTAGAATACCATTTTGAGCATGAATATATATGAATACATCAACAAGGATGTAGTCAATTAAATTTCAAGCGTTTCGCTCCTAAACATTCTATTCTTACTATATAATGTAGTTTATTTGATTATCTCTTTCCAATCGTTTCTTAGAACCGAGTACATGTCTGTCCCGATTTTATTCACGAACCCATCAGAGAAGAACTAACATGAATATCATCCTCTCAATCCACTTAGAAAAATGCGAGTAATGGTATTTTTCGGTATCAAAACATAGACGCCACTCACGTCATACCTGAGGAATCGCATGTTAATGACTCTGCTAATTCCAAAATCATCCATACACTTTAACTAAGATGTTCTGTCTCTGGGTGACAGTTAAATGCATGTAGAATATGTCACCGAAACAACTTTTCACATTTCAGCTACTTTAGTATGACAGAAAATAGATTTTCTTCTCTTTTGTGGGTGGATGGGTTTTGTGTTCGCTGTGTTAGTTTCTGTCCTGTTTGAGTTTGCCTCGTGAGGTGTTTCTGCGTTGGGAATAGTTTTTGGCTGTTAGGATTCATTTTTACAACAATTGTTGCCTAACTAGGCCTGTATTTTCCTGTCTTCCGTGCCTGTGTACTCTGTTCTAACTCTCCCCTCGTGTGTGTCCTGTTCGAGTGGATACCTTGTGTGTCCTATTTTTGTGTATTGATCCGTGTCTTTTGTCTGCTCAGTGGACCGTGTGAGATGTCCTTGTAAGTCTTGTATAATTAATTATAATCGTCGTTTGTTAGTACATTTGTGAACAGAATAGTTTGTTGTATTAAACATTTGATATTTCCGTGTCTTTTAACTAACTGCCGCTTGGGTGTTTCAGCCTCTGGGAACGTGTTGGTTGTTATGGTTATGTGGGATGAGTTATCCTCGTAAGGTAAATCTCTAAGACAGTGAATTGATCCAGTGGCCCTCCCGCTGAACGTTCTCAATTACCTGCTTGTCTTTCGAGAATATGGATTCCATACTTGGACAAAATACTCGAGGCTTAAACAAGCTGACAACAATACCTTCATCAAGGAAACTGAGGTGACGTCTGATCAAGCCATGAATCCAGTTACCTTTCCTCGCAGCTTCAGCACACTGCTTAGAAGGTTTCAAAGAAGAACTCTAAATGAGAGTGTGATTCTTGAGGATTGGAGGAAGGCAAATGTTCCGCCTATTTTCAAGAAAGGTAATCGTTATCATTCATGTAAATACAGGCCAGTGAGTCTTACCAGTGTGGTTTACAAGGTGATAGAATCAATTATTGGGGATCATTTGGTAAAACTTTTCCAGCTGCTGACCATTGTCTGTTACAGCAGCCTCACTTCCAATTAAACTTTTCAATGAGGGTAACCTGATTCGGGGGTATCATCATGGCTTCAGAAAAAATAATCTCGCTTAATTAATCCTACTGGAATTTATGAAAGATGTAAATAGTTCAACAGCTGTTGATATTATTTTCATCAACTTTCGGAAAGCCTTCGACAAGCTGCCTCTTGAACGTCTCCACGTTGGAGAATGTGGGTATCACCGGCAATGTCAAGAAGTGAATTCAAGAGAGGCCTCAAAAGAGGGCGCAGAGAATTGAGCATTTTCCACCTAGCAGGAGGTCACCAGTGGGTCTCTTGTTCGTTTTGGTCTATATCAACGATTCTCGCTTAATCTGTGGAATGAATCGAGAATTAAAACGTTTGCGGACGGCACAAGTTGTATTGGGAAGTGACTTCGAATGATGATGTAGCAATTGTAAAACAAAATGTTTGTAAGTCAGCCATTTCAGTAGCATATACAACGTTTTCAAGTGGTCGCCATTCAACCTCAGAGAAGATTATGCACAGTGCGATTTGTCCGTCATATTCACGCTCACCAACCTCACTTATCTTCTCAGCTGCCCTTCACTCCCTTACTTCCTCCTCCGTTCCGTTCCGTCTACCATTAACTGAATGCAATGTGCAGCTTTTCCCTATCGTTTTGGCGGAAGTGTCAACTGAACAACAACTACATGTATGATCAAGCAATTTGGGTAATTCATCTTTTTCATGGCACGCGTTGTGACTCCACGAGGATAATCCTCATATCCGGACGTTTTGGTTCTTAGCTATCGTATTCAACTCTCAGTAGAGCAAAATAATATAGAGGCTATGTATAGCATGTATCATTATATCCACTCGATTATCCAATCACCTCCTGAGTATAAAGCTAATCCAAGAACGCTTCAAAAATTAAATAAATTCCCAGGCAAACAGGGGAAATGTACGAGACTTCTGCCAATCCCGGAATTGGAATAAAAAATATGAATGATAAATAATAGATGTAGTTTGTTCCATCGGTCGATTGCGTCTTTGCGAATATCGTATTATGTCGTTATGGGAATAAAAAAATGTGCGAGCATGTGTGGAAATTTCCTTATTTATATTTTATATATATCACTATTTAATCAGTCATCTGGGACGGGAGTCGTTAACAACTATTAGGTCGGTAGGGAAACTATAGTATGACACGATCTTTGTAGCATTGTTTTACATCTCCTCCCAAGGTGTTGTTTTTTATGAAGATAGTACGCTGATCATCTGTTATTGTCATAGTCTTGTCAGCGTGCAGCGACAAAGTGGAAATATTGTAACACACGAACAAGTGCGTAATATACTCCTTAAAAAAAACAGAGCAGTAGTTTTTGTGTTTAGTTTATCAGTGCCAAAAGTGGAATGATTCAGTTACACTGTTAGTTCACTTGAACACCTCATCCGAGTTATTTGGTGGGAAGAGTGTTCAGTGTATAGAGATAAAACTAAGCAAACCGTTTGACCATGTGCCCGTGCTGGCTATGACACTCATCTACCAATGTCTCGTTATCAAAAAGACATACGTCCTATCCAGTAGCAAGGGTCGCCATTATAGCCCTGCCGCAGTGAGGTAAGCCGAGGGAAGTCCAAGGAAGAAAACATGAATAACAACAAATAAAAAAGCTCATAAGTTCATTTCGCGAACATGTAGATGCCTTTCAGTTTAATGCCACACGTGTGCCCTCGAGCAGTGAAACATCAGAAACCACCATACGTGAAGGCACGAGCATAAAGTGAACAAGTCCGAGACGTTTTTTCCGAAGAAACCTCTTATGATACAACACCTGTCGATAAGGAGTCTCACCTGACAGTTTTTCTAGGCAAGCAGGGGCTATGGATGGAAAACATACCACAGAGCCTTACAATAGTCACCCTGAAGGGCAGTGTGATGGTAGGTCATATTTTTACCTGCTACTAAATGTAACTGCTCCGCCAGTGGAATATAACCAGAAAATGTGATATTGTGTAAAATATGTTAAATGCGAGGGTATGGACAGTATTATATTTCGTGGATTGCATAAATGAATAGCTGTAACTCATTGCATGTGAAGTCCGTTTTTATGTACATGTGTAAATAAGGCTACCTTATGCCAATGAAGAAGGGGAGGAATTGTTGTATTCAAGTTGGGGTGATGTATGGGGTTTGTAATATGCAATATGTTTGTTTATGCAATAGCGCATGAGTTTTCTTCAAAACGTAGTGGATAGTAGCTGTACATCACATCAGCACCTCTACAAACATCGGATCGATTCAGTATGTATGCCACTCTTCATTGATCAAAGTAAGGTGTAATTATCCACTGGCTAGAATATCGCATGGTCGATATTCTAATATAACGATTAACTACAGGCAACGCGTTATCCACAACCCACGCAACATGCAATTTGGTGTGTTATCATAGTATAAAAAAAGCAGACACGCACGATTGCGTTTTTCTTTTGTGCGCCATTGTGTGCACATTCTTCCGTTATGTTAGACATGCGCACCAACAAGCGACAGACAGACGCAGCTTTCGTCTCATAATGACACACGCGCGTCATTACATTATCCATAGGCGTGCACTTCTCAGCACTTTTCTGAGCACACACGTTTCACGAAAACGAAATACGGGACAATCTAGCCGGGAACTCGTGACGTCGCGTGTACCCATCTGAAAATGTACATAATCTCCTTCTCACTGCCAATGAAGCGAACTTGTCGCAATTTCTGGGTCCATATAATGGTTTCTCATAACATTTCTAACCGACCACTGTACTTTAACGATACATCAACTAACGCTGGTTATATCAGGTATATGCTGTGGGGATCAAGTCAATCCCCTCTGTCTCATTTTACGTAATTTCGTAAATAGCGTCATTGGACGGAATTGAATTATCAATTATAAGACGTAATTGACAAGCAAGAGATAACAATAGTCATAATAGTTTGTCTAAGAGTCGAATTTATGAGCAAGATTCGAAGAAAAACATTGTCATAAATTTCATGTACAGTGATTATGGCAGTGGCTATTGCGAATGATGATTCACTCTGAAATCTAGAAAGCTCGAGACGTTTGCCCTTTTAATTCCCGTCGATTTGGTGACACCACCGAATAAATGCTAGGAATTGATAAGCTCATGTTGGTGCTGTGCACTTTGAAAAAGAAACGAAGTGTAACGGCGACATACTTGTGCGTTTTGCCTCAAAGTCAATTGATTGCTAAACAAAGTGACCGATATCGCTTGTGAACAAACTCGGCCTCCGTGGCGCAGCGCTCAGTTATCAAAGCAGGTATACCAAGATCTCGACTGCCATCTCGACTCGAGTCTGACATGAGGGCTCACTGGGATGAAAAGTTTGGAGACTTCTACAAGGCCGATTCCCCAAGTTTAAAAATGAAATGGATGGTGTTGCATCTCTGGTGACTGAACCTCCACGGGGTTACCTAGCCAATCGAGGAGTTCCTTCTTCGTATAGGACATTCAAAACGAAGAACGTTTCCCATATAAACACATCTGACTTCGTAATCGTAAATCTTCAAATCTCTCAATCAGTAATTTAATGTAATCGACAGGTCAATTAATATCAACACCTTTACTTTTCACACCTTTACTTATACCATCTGTTAAAACATTATCTTGCTATCTTCAGCACTGTTATCCTGGGAACAGAAATCTATTGTTAAAGGTGAATCTATCGAGAAGTAACTTATTGGATGGTGCGGGAAGTGGGACATTTAATTAGGCGTCCGCGTCTTTGCTGACGACAGAATGCCCTTCATGTACTGCTATGCATTCGATGATGTGGGAGCGATGTGATCCTCCTTCACTGTTCCTTTATCCAAATGGTCATCTGAGACAGGACCCGTTAACAGCTTTAACGTCATGAGGTTGTCAGCAAGGCCAGATATGTCACGATCTTTGTAGCAGTTTTTTTTCATATCTCCTCCCATAACATCGGTTTCACGGATATGCTTGCCCGGTGACCCGTCACTGTCATACTCTGTCACTATGCAGCAATAGACAGGAGATGTGATGCGATATTCTTCATTAACATGTTCTACAATCAGCTGAATTAATTATCTCATCGGTCCCGAAGGGCCAGATGAGAAATTGTAGTCAGTTTATCATTTCACCTATATATATATACAGGATGGAATCTCACATCATAATAGACAGGGAATATTTTGGAGAGAAAATACATCAAACTGCAGCCAGATTCATGTAAATGTATACAAATTGCACAGACGATTGTGTTCTTCCAGAAAGGGAAGAATGGATCCAGCTGAGGAGGCTAAACCCCCAATTTGGCCAGAAAGCGAAAACAATATGGGTCTATTTTTTGAAGGGGAATACCTGGCGGATGTACATCAGGTGTAAAGGTGGTGTTCTGCTTTATTCAGTGTTATTCCTCGAGAGAAGATAAAAAATCACAGCACAGTCCGGAGGTCAAATTAAAGGCTCAAGAACGGGAAATGGAAGAAGGGAAAGCAGGAACATATAGTGGAACTTGGGAATAAATTGAATAACCTAGAAAATTAGTGAGGCCCAAATGGCATTGAGGGTAATGGGGTATAGTGAGGTACGGGGAAGCCTGCTTTTATAATGCTCCCATAAAGTTACAAGTCACCTTACCCCCCCCCCCCCCCCCTCCACCTCAACCCATCCCCCTTCCCCCTCCACCCTCCGAGATACCCTGGGAGGAAATGTAGCTTAGTTATAAAAAATTTGCATAATATTTGGAGAACGAATGCTAATGAAAATATTCGCCATTCACTAGACCGGAATGGAATCTTCTCTCAGCGCTCAGGGAGGGTCCTCACAACCTCAAGGCTTCAATTTTAATCCTAATTTGAACTAGAGGACTTGACCAAGAAAGCTCACACCAGAATCTAGACCAGTGGATCCCAACCTTTTTCTCCCCTTTCCCCCTTTGCCTTTCGCTTGAAGCCGTTCCCCTTATGAAATACTTTGTAATTGAAGGTTGATAGGTGGGGAGATGCGGGAAAGGGTTTAAACCTGCTATGTAATGGTGTTTATGAGCAAGAAGAATTCACAACTCAAAAAATTATGCAAAAATGATTACTTTTGTATACATTTTTTTCTCCTCTGAAAACTTGAAATTTTCACCATGCGAGGGAAGGAAATTTTTCCACTGGTTGGAAACCACTGATCTAGACCGTCTGCTTCCACTGCTCACTTATATTGCACCAACTGCATGTTTAGACAGCCATCCCAGGCAATTTCATGCAGTACAATTTTCTGAAGGTTCTGAACTTCTGAAGACTGAATTTTCATGGATGCTGATGAGATATGCAACTCCGGGGATTGCCTTTTGTTGGATTATTTTTGTTATTATGCAATTCAGCTACGTTGAATGTATTCACTCGAACATGCCAGTATATATAGGTATCCAATGATTTTTGATTGCCCTATCTTCATCCTAAAACGTCTTTCAATACATCAATAACATATATTCAACCATTGCCGTTCAGAGAAAGAAAGATTCCTTCTAATTGATCTGATGTTTTCTGAAATTGAACATCTACAGTCTACAGTCTTGGTTCCGTTCAATGCATACTCTTGCGGAATTCTGCGGAGTTGAGTAATGGCATTTCCTGTAGAATACTGTGGAATGGGTATGTCATACCGCATCATTGATCAGTCTGATGTGGCTGTGTTCAAATGTAAACTAACAAATACCCACCTACAGCTGCCTGGAGCAATGAAACATCATAAGCCGCTGTGTGTAAAGAGAAACAACATCATGTTGTACTGGAGAATACGCTATCATGCAGCCTCTGTCGATACGTAAGTATCACTGACAGGTTCATTTATATCTGCAACTCTGTAACTGTCAGGTTGCAAAAAGGACGGGAATCCACTACACTGGTCACACTGAAGGCAATCACAATATCAAGAGTAGAAAGATTCTGTCTACTATAATTGTTCTTTCAATGATCGGAACATTTAATATTGTTCAGAATATTTTCACATATGTGGGAGAGCATGCGAGAATTGCTTTGAGAATGGAGAGTGGATATTTATTATGAATATTGCCCTGTTGCGGAGAAGAATTGAAGAGACGGTTGCAGAGAAAGCAAGGGGAAGGGGAATTGTTGTACCTAAAACTACAATGCTCAGTTGCCAGTTGAGGAATTGCCATTCCTGTTGCTAACCTTGCTGACAATCGTTTTGTTATTTATGACTGCTGATTTCACGGTTTACTCCTCCACGGTTTATTTACCATCTTTCCAGCAGGAACCTTGATCGCTTGCAGCGCCTTCAGAATGGTGCTGCCAGGTTGGTGTTCTCAGCAAGCCAAGCAGTCGACGCAAAGCCCATCCTTCGATCGCTTCACGGGTTGAGTGATTGCATTGTTTTCAAGGTTCTTCTCTATGTATACAAGTCTCTAAACAGCCTGGCGCCAGAATATATATCTACAAAACTAGTTCTCCATACTCCCAGACGTACCCTCAGATCGTCAGAGACCACAACCGGCTAACCTGCCCCATTTCAGAACCACAACTGGGGAACGGAACGCTTCAGGGTGTATGATGCAGAGCAGGGAATGAATTGCCAATCATATCAGAACTGCTCCAACTGTCACAGCCTTCAAGTAGGCACTGAAAGACTCATCTTTTTTAGGCGTTACTGCCTATGTTTTTCTTACCTTCTATAGTCGTTGTACACTATGCACGCCCTGTTGTGTTGTGAATAGCGTTATAAATATCGATATTATTATTATTATTATTATTATTAATATTATTATTATTAGTCAGCGTTTGGGAACATAATAACACTACGTACTGTAGTGTGGAATACATACGGGTTAATTAATGTGTTGCGCAATTTTGAGGTTGTGCAAATCTGAATAAATTTTCAGATATTGAACGATTTGATTAGGCGGTAGCGATCAGGCCGGCAGAGCGGGATCCTTGGCCTAAGATGTTGTGTTAGGATGGCCAGGAAAACACAATGACGCTGAACACAGTAAATGCCCAAAATAAGATGTCTGTATTGCCTTACTTAGTTATTGCACGGAGTATCCAGACCAACAGTTTCTCAGCTCCAGGAATATAAAGTTGAAAACTTATGGCTCAGAGAATAAATACTGGCCTTAAGTGAAACAATAAAACAAGTTCTGATACAAGCAATGTTCCAGAAGTTCTGTAAAAACTGTCCAAACGAGATAGTGGTAAAATGACACAAGTATAAAACAGATACAGTAAAAGTAACACGGCTCCAGAGGCAAGTGAAACGTCAGAGCTAAAATAATTGTGACACTCAGAAAACTTGCCAGTGCTAAAACACCGCAGAATTATTACTGCGCAACCACATAGATGTTTACTGTAAGTGAAACTACGTGAATTTTCTCCAGTGTTGTTAAGTACAAACTCTTATATACCGATCTGAAAGTAAAGCAAGAAGGGAACAAGCAGAATGACATGTGCCAATACATGTAAAGTAACATGAACAAATCCTAAAAACCTCTACCATTACCATGCAAACAATAGAACCGAATCAACAGCCTAAACTAAGGTCTAATATCTCCTAGAAAAAAAACAACCTAGGAAGATGCAAAAACACACAATATCCCCATGGTAAAGCGCAAACCCCCAAGGAGATAACAATGCACGAACACAAACTCAATGACCTGTAGCTAAAACCACCTATCAGAGCACGACTAAATCCCTAAACCAGCTTTCCCAGGAATAACGCCAGTAACAATGACAGCAAATAACAATAGGAGCTTTCTTGTAAGGCAAGGAGCTCTGAGGCTAGCCAAAAGAGCAAGAGGGATCGCAGGATCTGGGGACGAGGAATTCCAGGTAAAGCAGAGCCGCACAAAATTCTGCATGCGTTACAATCAGTATAAAAGGCATGCTAACGCAAACAACGATTTTGTTTATAATGACGATGGAAATTAACCCCAAACACGTTGCTCCCAAACTGACTTACCACTACCCCTGCAAATACCGGCGGCAGCAACTATCCACGAACGGAATGACAAAACATTGATATTCGCAAAATAACATCCATTCGCAAAATCCGGTATCTGCATATCTAAATATCTAAATTATTTGGGATAATGTCAAATGATATATATCATGGTTATCTTAATGTCCACACATGGGCTAACGTGACCAAACCTAATCTGAACCTACGTTAGTGGTTGGCGGGAGTTGTAATGGATCCTACTTGAGGAGAGGGTGAGATTCTGCAACGACCTCCTACAGTTTCCCTAATGTTTTTCAAAGTGGCCGTGCAAGTGGTGAACATATTTGCGGCGAGCTGTAGGGTTTTTGTCGCAGGAAAATTCTGGGTCCAAATCAAACAAAGATAATGTTGCAATATGTACGTCCACGAGGAACAAACGTATTATTTCGACGATGATAACCCAAAACACGGGAACGGAGATGATATACGAATCTGAACTGAAGGACATTATTAATTGCCAGTCGTATTTTGATTCATGGTTTCGATGGAATAGTTAGTTGTCATTTCAACGAATCGAGTAAGCCATTATATGGTCAATTGCACATTCTGCTTGATCGGGGAGACATTAAACATCCGTTTCGATATCATGCCTATTGGACATTGTTTATACAAGTTCGCCGAGATGTTGTTTTTGGCCTGGTCACATTCATTGAACCTAGTTAATTCCGAAGCGTGAGATGCATGAAGAAACATTCAACCTCTATCTCTTCCCTGGGGTAATAACAACAAGCCTCGTCTTGCATTTATGTTCCCAAAAAACTCATCTAGTGATATGGAAATGCTGTCGAACCATTTCTTACATCTCACGACAGTGACTGCAGTAGTCGGGAACGGTCCGAGACAAGTCATTTTTTTACTGGCTCCGGTTTCGGCCTTCGATCTCAGTCTTAGCCACAGTTAGAACTTAGAAACCTTCAATGTTTCGAGCCAGGGCGTTTTTTGTGTTCGATTTCTGGGTTCATTTTATATATATATATATATCTTATATATATATATATATATATATATTATATATAATATATATAATATATATATATATATATATATATAGCTATATAGACAGAGTCAAACCTGTAGAACAACCATGCTACGTAAATGATAGGCTGGCTCTCGAATAGATGCGAACTAGCGATGAGCTAGGAAAAAATGTGAGTAAAACATCCGATATTTTTTGGATGCAGAGCTTTCGGACAATACTAGCCTTCGTCAGTCAGTGACCACAGAATGATAACTCGAAGAGAAGACAGCTGATACCTTTCTAGGCCCAGGAACATGGTGGGGTGGGCTATTATTGTTTCGCTCTGATTGCAAGGGATATCCCTTTGGGGAATATCCGTGAGAGCCAATTTGCTCCTCAGTGATTGACATGAGATAATCCTCAACGGAATTATACTAATGAAAGGCCAATTTGCGCCTTGTTGATTGACAATAGGCCCAATAGGGAGGGGGTGCCGGGTGGTTACCATTATCTCTTTTTGTGATGTTAGGTCGTTCCCAATGTTTCAGACCAACTGGTGTAGTCGTTTTCAGGTTCAATTCCCAGTTAATTTTCTTTCGCTTTGGCGGGATTCGTGACCAATTCGGGTCATGGTCATGCCAACACTCTCAGTTTTCAATGGAGTGACTGACATGTTGAAATGCTGGCAACCGTCTGCTCATTTTTTTGGGTCTTGATGGCTTGACCGGTGTTGGGTCATTCGCTCCCTCAGGGTTTTTTTGTTTCCCCGATGTACTTAAACTCCGCAGAGGTTAAGTAAATTAGGTAGACCATGTTTCTTCGAGACTGCAATCATTATACTGTTGAATCGGAATCGTGCGTGATGTCTTGAAACTTTTGAAGTTGTGCGATCGACAATTTGCACGTTTTGCAGTTGGATGGGAGGGCGGCTGCGCCGGTGTTTGTTTCGGCTCGGTTGCTCCGAAAATTTGGGCGTTGACTAGAATGTCACGCAGAATTCCGAGGTCATGCTGTAGGCAACAACGGGGGTTACGGGACCACGGATTTCAGGCGTTGCCTGACTTGAAGATGGGAAATGCTTGTGAATAGATGCTATGGTGGGAGGCAAAATGGTATTCACAGACGAGTTGTACTCTGGAGTTGGATTGACAGTTTTTGGTACGTCAGAGTTTCAATTCGTCTGAGTCCTTTCTAGCCTTTTCAAAGGCCTCTTCAATGGAACTCCGGAAATCCTGCCTCTTTTGGAGATGTTTTTGAAGTTCGTTGGCACGGACTCGAACTCAGCATCTGAGGACACATGCGTTTCAGACCAAGAGCTTGACTGTATGGAATGTTCTTCTTGCAGTGGGGTGGGTGACAACTGCTAGGAATTAGGAATGTTGTCTTGTCCGTTGGTTTTTGTGAACAAGTCCTGTTTTGAGGCCCCGTTTTTCCAACGTCACAGTGGTGTCAAGGAATTGGACTCTGTCGCTTGAACATTCTGTCAGTGAATTTGATAGATGGTGGAATGGGCGTTGATTTGTTCGATAACAGGTAAGAGTTTTTCTTCCCCGTGGGTCCATATCATGAAGATGTCCTCAATATAACGGAGCCACACAAGTCGCCTCAGGGCCTGTCCAGAGAGATTTTATCTTCAAGTTTTCCCATCAAGAGGTTGGCGAACGAAGTAGCCATTTTAGTGCCCATTCCTGTGACCCCGTGGACTGCAGGTATGTTTTTTTTTTTTTTTTTTTTTTTTTTGTTTTTTTTTTTTTTTTTTTTTGAAGAGCACCAAACACAAAATTGTTTGGCAAGTTAGGATGGGTGTGCATAGTTCCGCAGATCGGCTTTGTTGGTGTCTGGCCAGGAATTGGTTCGAAAGCCAAGGTACAGGCTTCTTACCTTCCGTTTGAGGGATTTGGTATACAGAGAATAACGTCCAGGTTTGGCCAGCACTTGCCAGGGGGGAGATCTTTGATCTTTCCGATTTGTTTGATGATGTCCTTGTGTCCTTGACGTGAACGGAGGACGGGACGAGGGGCTATGCAGGAGGTACACGAATTTGGAAATTTTCTCTGTAGCAGTGCGTTTCGAAGATGGGTCTGCCAGGGTTGCCATCCTTGTGAATGTTGGGGAGGTAGTAAAACCTTCCTGGCTTGGGTTCCGATTGAAGAAGTTGGGGCCGACTTTGGGGCTAATGGGCCTTTGATACCATTTCTCTATGGTTTGTTTCAATCTGGCATCAATTTGCTGGGTGGGGTCGAGTCAAGTGGCTGATAATGGACGGGGTTGTCTAGTAGACGTTTTGCTTCCGATTCGTAGACATGCGGTGCTCATAGCCACCACGCCAGAGCCTTTGTCGCAGGCTTGATGCCGATATCGTTGCGATGTTTCGAGGCCAATGGATTGTCTCCCAGTTTTCTGAGGTTAATCCTGAATTCAGTGGGCGGGTTGTAGTTTTTGACATCTTCCTCGTGCCGAAATTAGGCTTCCAATGTGGGGGATTGCCCTGTGTGGGTTCCAAGTGTCTTTTTGCCTTGAATTTTGTTGATATGTCCTCAACAGGAGGTAGACTACTTTTGCCATCTTCATCCGCAAAGAATTCGCGTAGTCGTAGCGTCGGAAGAACGCTTCAAGATCCAGGGACCAGTTTTTTGTGCGCCATACTGGTTATTCTATATTATATATCTATATATATATATATATATATAATATATAATAATTATATATTATATATATAATATTATATATATATATATATATAGATTTATCTATATATATATTATATTGATGATTTCCACGTGTACTACAGTGGCGGAATATAAAAGTAAGGAGCCTCCAAAAAGAGCATGGTTGACGTATTATTTTTTAGCACAATTTATTTCAAAAACGAAATTTTCGACCCTCCTAGGGCCTTCATCAGTGTATGACTATTCCTGAGGTAAAATACAACAGGAAATTACATACAAGTGCGTTGCTGCAAGCGAACAAATTATTGATTACTATCGAACGAGTATGCTTAGTGGCCTAGATTTATCAACCCGGTGACGTGCGTATGATTTTGAAGACCCATTTATGTCCTTACGTTTACGGCTGTCGCATCAGAGAACCCAGAATCAATAATATGCACTCAGGTTATCTAATGTGTGCATTGGGCAGTGAAGTGCTGATGCGACTGGTGGGCAGAATGCATTTGTCGCGTATCGTCTGCTGGTGATTATTGAATCTTAACCTAAATCTGGTACCGGTTCCGCCAACATATCTCGCAGTGGCGCAGATATTACACTGAAATAAATAAATCACATTGTGGCGTCACCGGAAAGGCTTGGAGGCGTTAGAATAATATTATTGTTGGTGAGATGTATAGGGCTGCCAGTGGTGATATGTTTGCAAATTTGACAACGGGGCTTCATACAAGGTTTGTTACCTTGATTCACCTGGTCGACAGGTAGTTTGGACGAGTGAGAGAGCCCGTAGATTTTGGGGTCTTCCGGTGGCCACGACTGGGGTTTTGAACAAACCACTTGGGCGTGGTCCTCTTTGAGACGGGCAAAGTCCTTTTGATGGTACGGTAAGGATGTGACAGCGGGTTCCAAAGTCGACAACCAGAGGAAGTCGAGAAATTCTGGAAGTGTGGGACCCACGGTGTCAGGTGTGTACTTTTCTAATTCTGATCAGTGTTTTTGCCCCCCGGGTACTGATTGTAAAATTCGACCGGGTAATTACGATTGTAACACACTATGTTTATTCTTTTATGCTGTACTAAATGTTAACATGGCAATTACGTCGGACAAACGGGACCAAGTTTAGGCTTAGATTTTACAATCCATAAAAAAAAACTATCCGTGACGCCATTCAAATATCCGGTTGCCAAGGCATTTTCTCAGAACATGGTCATAGCCTTACAGATCTTAAGTGCATTTTATTGAGTTCGAATCATCTAACCGTGAACGGGCCGCCTACGGTCCGAGAGTAAGTGATAATAAAGTCGCTCAATAACCCATCACAAAGTCTACCTGGGACCTTAACGATTTCGCTTTTGCGGACGAGAGTTGTCTTAAAGTTGTGTGTGGCCCAGTGGTGATAGTTCAGTGCACTTTGCGTGATCTCTCTCTGTAATGATCCTTGATTTCATTTCGTTATACGTGAAGAAGGACACAGGTTTGCCGAAATCTACGTATTGTAACACTATTTTACTGGGTGTTTTTGCCTCTTAACATGTCACCGGATGGGGTGTTACTGCCTATTATATTGTTATTTTATCATGGAGCACACGGAGCTAATTATTAAATATATATATCTATATATATATATATATATATATATATATATATATTATATTATATATATATATATCTGCATTTATGTTTGCACAATGCTGGTTCTATTGTTGATGGCCCTATCCCAC
This sequence comes from Sclerodactyla briareus, assembly GCA_026419785.1. Lineage (NCBI taxonomy): Eukaryota > Metazoa > Echinodermata > Holothuroidea > Dendrochirotida > Sclerodactylidae > Sclerodactyla > Sclerodactyla briareus. The sequence continues at coordinate 201,534 of JAODTK010005822.1, read as the reverse complement.
CTCCAGAGATCAAATTTTGATACATTCCGACCTGGCAAGCAGTTGGTACCCACTAAAGGGGTAGCGAGACTACTATTTTGAAATGTAGAATTTCAGAAGCGGTACCCTAATGATATACCTATGCTCCGATCTCTGTCCTGGATTAGCTTGTCGTATCTTTATTGGCTTACCATTACTAGAATGTGAACAATATTGACCTGTGTCTCCTCTGTTCGAGACAGGGTCAAGTATTAGGGAAGAAACTATTACAGCACTTCTGTCAATATTCATTAAGTGCGGGGACATATCAAATAACTGAGTTTCCAAACCTTCAATGCAAGAAGCAATATGATTGCCATGTGTAGTTCAATCTTGGAGTGTACGTAAATAACAATAGCCGGACATGCTAGATTAGGTCTCTGGAGCAATTCCTAATAAATCGAGTCAGCTATTTTATGGTCGAGCACGTTCTGCTCGATTGGGACAAAATTGTCTCGTTGACATTTTATCAACAATTTCATTTTGATGTTCCTGGTTCTGGCCTGCTCACCTCTACTGAACTAGCAACGTCAGAGCGTAATTTTAAAATGGAGAACATTCAACCCACACGCCCTGGGGTAATAACAACAAACTTCCCAGGGTCGTGTGCATCCCTTCAGGTTCAACAATAGTCTTATACAGGGTCGGGTTGAATGTGTTGACAGATTCCTGTCGAAAATTAGATTGTGTTAATTTATTATATAGACTGAAGTCCATTTTGGTGGCAACCTTCTTCGGGCAAAGTAATCTTGTTTTATCATCCCCACCAGCTCGGTCGATGAAGCGGGAGGAATTATATAAACTGTGATTGGAAGATAGGCCGTACTGGTGGAGCGGTTGATTTTGGTAACAATAACGTTCCAAACCGTTCTGTAGGTGAGAGATTGAGAAATCTACAATAATTCTATCACTGAGAGTAGTTCCATGAAGAAGGAGCGCAATTGAAATTGGTGATGTGATTAAATTTGGACTAACTCGTCATCCTCACAGCGCACGGGGAGGTAAGGGTGGAGGTAAGTATTAGAGAGACTGAAAATCCAACCGATGCAGATGTCCTAAATTGCCATTTGATGTTGATCGAGAAAAGAAATGTACGAAAGAATACGAAATACGTATCAAGGGAAACCCATTTTGAGAGGAGAAAAACGCCAGCTATATATTTCTTTGCAACAGATCTTCATTGTGAGCGAATTAATTGAAATGCATTTCTTGGAATGATATCGCGGAGGCTCAAAGTGCAAAATACATATTCGTTCGATTTCGTATTTTTCAACTTGAAAAACACAGGGACGGAACTAAAGTTCTCTAGCAAAACACATAGAGCGTACAACATTACTGCTTGTAAAAGGAAACTGTGTTTGGATTTATTTCTATATCAAATCACTCCATTATTGAGAGGTTTCTGACTGATTCTCTATATTCGGCATGCAAGCCAAGAAGAAAATCGATTTACATGTATCTCATTTGTTTGATTGAATAGACAAATGTAGCAAAGGTTGCACATTAATGGACAGTGATTGAAAAGTCATCTGTAATGAAGAGACTGCAATGAAAAACCATCTGCCCGCTTTTTGAACAAACTTTGGGACAATCTCGACCTGGATTACTCTTTAAAGTATGTCTAGTTGACCCCGGTTAACACTGAACCCTATTACCACCGTGCATGATTGTATATAGTGAACCATATTAAGAAAAAAACATAATAAAGCTCTGATGCTGAAAACAGGGTATACAGGATGCAAAAACAACCCCTCTTTAATATGACTTTTATGAACCAATAAACATGAAGGCATGAGGGATACTTGAGCATCGCTTCCGAGGCACATTACCCTAGAGATGCGGATGAAGCCGATGCTAAGTATGGTTCGGTTTGTACATACGGCAAATAGTAACGTTTTTGAACTCCCAAAAGGTGCCATCTTTCTGCCGGGGACGTACGGTTCACTTTCGTCGGTATGCTGGCTCCCATCCAAAGTAGGTACTCAAAACGTACTCAGTGTATCATTTAGGGTTGGAAACTAATCAGCCTCCAGCGCGATATGGACTACAAACACGGACGAGAGTGATTTTTTATATCCGTGAGGATGCGTGTTAATCATTGAACATATCGATGTTATTCTAGCTTAAAATCCGGAACACTTGCCCTTTATTCTACATCGAGGGATCTTTTTCACCGCACATGGGACCATATAACCTAATGGGGATTAGGCAAAATGCGAACAAAGTGTACGGTATTCCTCTGATTGTTCTAGTTAGGCACACCCTTTGCAACAATTGCCCAAGTAACATGGGTGCGGAGAAGGAGGGAATCAGTTGAAAACATTTATAGTGAATTTCAGTGAATAGTTCGTGATACAAACTAGACTACGGGGAATGGTAGTTCGTCCTCGGCTATCAAAAATCATCAAAACTTTGAGCACTTTGAATGACCTTTGACCCAGGCACTTGGAATAAATAGGGACAACGGTGGCAAGGGCAACGTGTGGCCCACCGCCATTTTGGAATCTCAACCTATCTAATATTGAAGGAGAACATCGGATAAATGAATCTGGATGATAGTTGGTCGAAACTCAACGGACTAACAGGCCGAATGAAATGTTAGGGGAAATAAATGGGAACTAGGCGTAAATGTTTTTCAAGTGGTTCGGTTCGGGATTCTAGAGTTCACCGTCCCATTACATCGTATTCATGTCCCTAGAGACCGTGGCCCCCAGTCCTCCACTATTTAATGGGAAGTGTGCAGCGAGAGCTCTTCGGATCTCGAGTATGTCGATACTTCGGAATCAGCAATTGCTCAGAATGCAAAATCTAGCGATGCGGATGGGCACGTTGAAGTTTCTCTCCGATGAATCTCTTTCATTTAGGGATGAAGGTCGCAGAGGAATGATGTGTTAGGGATATCCCTACTTTAAAGCGGACTGTTTGTGTACGTAAAGTCCATCTTCTTATTTAAACAAGGGAAGGGCTACACTCGGTTAGCTAAAGGCCAATCTCCCCCTCCCAAAGTACATGAAAAGATACAGAACTGAGAATCACAACCTGAGTTTATGGAGGAGGGAATAGGCCGAGATTGTAAGGCATCCAATAACCATGTGAGTGAGAGTTGAAATTACAAGATTATTATTAGTAGTAGTAGTCGTCGACACTAATTTACTAACCTTGGCCCACTGCCTTCTGTATAGAAATGAGATAATTTCAATAAATTAATATTTTACGGATGCAGTGGTGTGCAATATGAAACTTCGATCCACTATTTGATCTCCATCATTATTCACGCGAAACTGACGTATTTGCTGAGAGGTACTATTAATGCGACTGTCCAAAACTCTGCCCAAAGTGTAATGGGGCGTTATTTTTTTTAGTTCTGGACTGCGAGTACTAGGAAATCTATGCAGGTATGTATGTATGTAGTATGATGTAGGTATGTATGTATGTAAGTCGGTTGTGAAGAGCATAACCCGACCATTCCATGGATGGATGAAGCTCATAATTGGTACTTGGGTTCCCCATAATGAACACATGACCCTATCGGTCTGAGGGTCTCAAGTCAAAGGTCATCTTGAGGTTATTGGAGGTCAGAGTCTGGCCATCTTTTTACTGATCTTATCAGGTTGAAATTTGGTAAAATGCCAGCTTATCATGGGGAGTACAATAACCCCACTAATGTTGGTGTAGACTTGGAGTCATTTTTGGGGAGAGATTAGGAAATACAATGCAACTGCGGCTTGGTAACACAATTACGTATGCATGGTATGGGGTTCATCCTGATGATATGCTATCCTTGCTTGAAAGTAGCTATAAGTAATCCCCACAAATATTATTGGTCTGTAATCCACAATTTTCTTGGAGTCGGTCAAAGGTAATCAGTAAGTGGAAAGGCTATAAAGGCAGAAAAAAAAAAACAACATAATCAGGATCAATAATGCCTCTTGGTTTTCTGGTTCCCTTTTACCCGGTTGTGAGGAATAATCTAAGTACAAATGATGATAGTGACCTTGCCATATTTGCGGTAGGGAAGTTGACAAAAGATGGATGGTGTATCGCGGGTCTTTTGCCGAATGACAGAAGAGGTAATCCAAAATAGAAGTTTTCTCTAGATGTCCATATGAGTAGTGTGTGACGTGAACCTCAGAAGGACAGCGCACATGCGACAGATGAAGGAATGTTTTCAAAACCATGACACCCAATATTCAGAGATTGGAAATATTATCTCGCGGGAGTTGACTCCGTATAATTACTGAGGAATCCGAGTGTGACGTAACGCAGGGTTCGGGCGTCGATTAGATAATACACGTAAACAAGGTCATTTTAACCTCGATACCGAAACAGACGCGAATAGCATCAACAAACGAAGTTGAGTAATTAACCTTTTCTATAACAATTTTGCAATTCATATTTGAACTCGATTTGTATTGATTGGTTTTCGAATGTATATGTTTGCAATAGTAAATTCGGTTCGAGGTCCTGTTTACTCGAAGTCACGTGTCGTTAATATATACTGCATCTGGAGGTGCGTAGGTGTGATAGAACCTCGTATGTCAGTAAGTAATCATGTCAATATGAATAGAAGGCAGGCATCGAGGCAAGCCTCTTTCTGTCCAGATTGTGATAGTTAATAGTCAGAGGCTTTCATGGAAGCACAGCAATCTAACCTTTTTTCACCGGTAATTTGAGGGGGGGGGGGGAAACCACCTTTACTTTTCCGATCTGCCCGTATTGGGTTTGCATTGGTATTAACACTGTGTGACGTATGACGTTATTTTCAAAACGGCGAAAGGAATATGGTTAGTGCGTACAGTGAATTAAAATGGCCATGACCGGATAAACAGGTACCTCGAGTGTGTTATGAAATTAAAAAAGTATGATTGTCTCGGAGAAATGATTCACTGATTTCATTCGGCATCACGTGGTATAACAGCGTGCTCCAAGTGTAGCCGCGAGGAGGTATCCCGCAGATTCTTGTTGATTTTGTCTGGGCATTGGTGTATGGTGTAATCTACGTCGTGACTGCCCGCCACGGCACCATCCTAGTGTCCCACATTTTGTATACGTTCCCCACAGTCCATCCTGTATGATATTGCAATCGTGGCTTGTGCTGATGACGCTGCCCCATGAAGGAACTTTTCATGATAATTCTTGGCTGCAAAATCTCAACAGAACCTACACTGTGATAATGTGGTAGTTGTTTGAATCACTGATTATCCCCATAGCATTTCATAACTCAGAACACTTTAATCCTCAGGTACTAAAACGGGGAATGAGCTATCGTTGTACAATGTGCCTACTACGGTACGTGAAATGTCGTGTAGCTGGTTAATCGGACGGAGAATGTTACTCAACTAGGACCGTCATTTAATCTCATGTAGCCTATGATAGATTTTTTGGCAATCATTCCGTCTGACTGATGAAATTGTTGAACTGGGGAAGTAAGGCTAATATATGGGTTACAAATATTAATTATTGCATATGACACCGCCTTATAACAATAACCTCCTTTGGCCGGTCTATATGCTTTCAGGGTACGGCCTGCAATTTGTCCCGGGCAACAGATCTTGTTGGCGACACGACATTATGAACCATGCTCGATCCGTATAATTGCCGATTGAGATAATTTTTTTTTTGTTTTTTTCCCCCCCCCCCTAGCACTGCCTGACCCCTGACCAGTAGTTACTGATATTCGATGCAACTATGGACGCCACAACCAAGGTTCCAAGTTTCATCAGATTTAAAACATTGGTTACTTAATTTACGCCTCATCTTCAGCATCCAACCGAGCATTGTAGCCTTCTCGTGGTTGCAATAGTAATATTATTATAAAAGCACAATAGAGATCATGTCCGCGATATGGGAAACACATAACCGACTGTGATCTTATCAATAACCTATCAAATTTCGAGTTCACATAAAAAAGTTGAAAACCATTCCAATTATGCTAGTCGCACATTGAATTATAATCATAGCGAGAAACTCAAACAATTACTCTTACATTCATCATGTAGTAAGTAGGACTCACACACTCAATGATAATGGCATATCACCTCACAATGAGACTATCGGCCCTGGCATGTGGCTCCTGCCAAGCAGTGAACATTATAATCGCAGCTTTGTTTGACTATCCTCTACAATCGCTATCAGCATAACTTTGAACGTCTCTCGATCCGAGATTGTTCACTCCCAAAGCTAATCACCAAAGATTTAGATTCACAACCAGTAAGGTGTTCTTGGATTAACAAACGACTCATTCGACAGATCTACAGAGTGTATCATAGATATTCAAGGTGTTTGGATTATGGACCGTAGTGGGCAAATACCATAGTAATCATTACCTCTCTACCAATCGATTCAGTTGTTGCGGCGATCGCGTTTATATGGTAAGTTCCAATCGCATTCTTCGGTGTAGATGGAATTTTCAGTAAAAAGAATAACGAACATAATACGATTGACGGACATCACAGTAACTGTCACTATAGGAATATTTAAACAACCTATACCTAGAGTTTGGAAGGAGGGTTATTTCACGGTTATCAAGAAAAAGCTCTGTGAATCTTCCTGCACGATTCCACTAAGGCACGTAAGAGTATAATAGTAGCGGGATACTGGGGAAATACATTAGAATGGTAGGCGTGTACTCTTGCTACTCTAATAATGGGATTTCTCTAAATAGGTACCAGTTGTACTCGTTCACGAGGGACAGCCTAGGCATGTGTCGAGGATATTGAGGTTGCCACCTAGGGATTTATTGAATGGAAGGTAAGATAATGATGACTTGATATAATCAATAATATAACACGGACTGCAAAATGGATTACATCGTTATACGATGTTATATGACAGACGCGAGTTGACCAGGCATGCCGGTAATCACTGAAGATGATATGTCGTTTAGTGCCATGCAGCGTAACGTTAAAAACCTACTAGCCAATAGGTAGTGATAGGTGTGTTTTCCTCTCAAATATCCCAATGGAACAATTGTTTGGGGAACTGTTTTGCAAACTAGGACGATCTAAAGTACCACAGCGTAAGTGATCTAAGTTGTTGGGTTTTTTTTTTATAATGTGAATGAATCCTTCTTTTCTTCCGGGTTATCGGTACCTCGATGAACTTCCACAAGTCACACGCGATCATCACGCCGGCCATTTGTCCTTGATATGTTAATGCACGATCTAACGTAAACATTATTCAGCCATGAAGGACGAGAACGTCAACACGACAGATTGTGTAGGGCTGGATGTGAATGGAGCCGTTGCATGTTTTACTTCTGGGATTTCCTTTCATTTTGATGGGGCAATGTTCTTTGGTAAACATTCCCAATATCCACTGATGGGCGACACTAGTCCCGGGGAAAATTATGTATCCCAGATGATTGATATCCTTACATCATTTCATGCGTAATGTGGAGAGACGTCTCTTGCCATGGCGTGTTCAGTTCATGTGAAATTTAGCCTAGCGGAGCATGTATTAAATTCCTTAGAATTTCAAACCGTTTGTCTCTCCCGAAATCTTCAGCTGAAGGACATGACTTTAGACCCAAAAGTCACGCCCCTGGAGTCTGGGGGTAATTTTCCTGACTAAATGACCGGAAATACCCCTGACTGTTTCGATATAACGAATCCATTATTGATATTTCCCACAATTCTTTGGAGGAGGGAGGTTTACTGTATAGTTTAGTGAATTATAGTTAAAACGAATGTACACACATTTTGTTCTCGAAGATTCAATGGAAAAACGAATGGAACAACAAAGTCTTTGTATGCGAGACCGTATTGCCTTTCCGTATTCACTGTGTTGTATCCATTGCGCAGTGTTGCATTGTCCGAACCAAAATGAATAGCAAACCTCTTTAAGGACGTCCTCCAAAGAAATTCCGTTGACGCTTCATCTTACGGGTTGAAATTGTAAGTAGCTGTGGCGAGGGGAGGGGGTGATGAATGAAGCTCTGCACGAGGAACATTAAAATACCTACGGGCGAACCGTTACAAACACAATTAAGACGGCAGCACATAGTTATTCTGCCACCAAAGAGGGAGACGTTCAGTATGCAGCAGATTCGAACGATTGAAAAAAAAAAATTGTTTGGATTTGAACGAACTGCAGACGGAGAACAGAGCGTCGTTTGCGGTACGTCGCGTGGAAGTAATGCGTTATTATTACTGGTGTATTGTGACTTTTGTTCCTGCAATATCGAGCCTATTATTGTCCTTTAACGTAATGATTTCAATGATACAAGAGTTTAGGCCACATTAGTCAGGAACGGAAATTTCTTAATTCGGTATAGAAACGTTTAGAACGTGAGACGATCTGAATTTTGCCTGAATATATTGAACATTTCTGCCTCCTTGCAAACCTCTTTAAGAACGTCCCCCAAAGGACACCGATTAAACGCCTCTTCTGCACGGGCCGAATCTGGGATATTGGAAGTAGCTATGGGAGGTTGAAAGAGTTTCTGGAACGAGTGGGATATCAAATACTACCGAACTACACCAAATGAATTAGAGCAGCAAACACAGTCATTCGGCCAAGAGGGAGAAAGTAAGCTAGCGAGCGAAACCAATTTTGAATTGTTGGATTGGACGAACTGCGCGGAGAAACGTGTTCACGGTACGTCGCGTGGAAGTAATGCGTTATTATTACGGGGTAGTGTGGACTTGTGTTCCCACAGTTCGGACCTTCACGAATTTCCGACAGGTAAAATAACAGCACGATGGAAAGAGTTGATGTGATGATGACAGATAAAAAATGCTGACTTATTTATATCAAGACTATTATTGTCCTTTACGTAATTGATTTCGATGATACAAGCGTTGAGGCACTCGAGTCAGTAAAGGAAGTCCTAATAGCATAGAAACAGTTTGAACCGTGATGCGTTTCTGAAGTCGCCTGATATATTGAACATTGCTGCCAACCTTTTTAGCAGCCCGTCTCTGACCTATAAAACGTTCAAACGTCCATGAAAAAATCCTGCACTCGAAACAAGTGCAGGGTATTTGGCAGGGCTTTTCCCTAGATATTGACTCGAGACTATTGACTTCAGCAATTCCGTAAACGCGGATCGCTGGGGAAATTCCGCAGCATTAGCAAACAGTATGCGCTTTCCAAAACACGGCTCGCCACCAAATTCCATCGCAAGAAGATGTGGGATATTTGAACGCCAGAAGAGAGAAACTAAACATGAACTCAGGTAACTGATGACTCAATTCGAGACTGGTTGGAGAAAACATATGACTCCAAAACAAAATAATATAAACATTAGCCCATTCTTCCGAGATGACTCTCTCCAACCAAGGTGTGTCACCTCACAAAACAATTTCTTTATGGAATTGTCAAGTGAAAAGATTTAAGGACCCTTCAGATGGCCGGAAACGCACTTGCGCGAAGGTTACGGTTGTTTCGACAACCTTGAAATATGTATCTCATGTATGCGATTTTAAGTTATTGCGAAAAAGTCAATACGTTCCCTTCCCACATGTTCTACCGCTATCCCCCCCACCCATGGGCTTGAAGGGTGTTGTTTCTAGGCACGTAACAGATTCCAACACTATGTAATGTAGACCATACCTCCCCCCCCCCCCCACACGGCCCTTGGACGGCTGTTGGATTCTAGATGCCCCATCGGTGCAATCTGAAGCTCATTTGGGATCATTTCATCGTGACTTTTCGTTGACGAGAAAATTATCAAGACGATTATATAATTTTGTGCATCATAAACAGACGTGGGAAATAGCAATGAGCTGAGGTCAAGTCATGCCGCTAGTATGAGATATCGTGGGCTTACTCTGTGCTGTCATACCACAGGAAAGAGGCCCCAATGTGCAGCGCAACTCACATAAGAGCGCGTAGCGCGAAAGTCCTTCGGCGTTGAGTCCATGGCCCGCTTTAGGGGTTTCGTTTTATCGTAATTCTTCAAGATTCTAGAGAATTATCAAGGCGATCCAAGAGTATCATGTGCATATAGAACGGACGTCTTGGGGTTGACATCAGGCAAAGGTTCTACCCGGCTCGTCGTATTAAAAAGACTCCCGAAAAAAATAATCTAAAACAGGGGAGGTGACAAGCTATAAAGTATGAAAAGACCGATATTCACCGGGATAATTAAAAAAAAAAGGAGAGGGTAGGGATGACACGTAAAAAATGGCATGTCTGTGAAAACGGGGGGGGGAAGGGTTAAGCTATGAAGCCCAACCCATCCGTTTTGTTCTACATCGTTTTGTTACTATGTAAAAAACTGGGGGATTCGCTATATGATGTCACTGACTGATTAGGAGAATGATGGATAAACAACAGAGTTTCTTTCTTTTTTTTCCTTCTTGAGTTCGCCTTCGGCTCGGAGTTTGACCCAAACGATGACGTCATCATCGGTGCAAAATGACTTCGGCACCATCGTATTATCTATCTAAATAGAAATTCAAAAACCACGCGCTATGTTGATAGACATTTCTCCGTTAATTCGTCCGGATATTAGTTTCAGATATATAACAGATTACCGTAACCACGGAATTCCACCTAAAATGACGGATTGTATTTTGGAACATTATAGCAAATGTCATGAATATAGCCGTATGCCATTACCAATATAGCTAGCCTAGGGTGATAGGTTCTCATAATAGTATAACGACGGAACGTCGGTGTAGAGTTTCCAATAGGTGGGTCGATATTCTACGGTTTATCGTACCCATACAGTACAGGGCAGACAGTTTAAGTTACAAGTGATTTTCTACTCTTCTCGTAAATCTTTTTGTTAACAGAAAAAAGTGTAAATAACGCAACATGTAAGATAAAATATGAAGAGAGAGGTCCTTATATTAGTTCTTTAAGTATTTGCAGTCGTCATTGTTCATGAGTGAAAATTAGCAATGATTAATTATCAAATGTAAATTGCAAATTTTCGCCCTCAACGAAATGTTAAATGACGTATGCTAAAATCACGCACATTCACCAGGGAGGTGAAAATAGTCCGGATAAACGAGTTTTGCAGAAACCAAATTGACCAATGAAGAGCGAATCTTACGATGGCCTATTAGAGGATCGATTGATGAAAAGTCAGTTATCCCTCAACTATTGAGGGTGTGATAATGTCCAGCATGAGCAGTGCAGCTAGTACTGCACACATTTTCTAGGGGAAACCTAATTATTTTTTCAGCTATGTTTTTTCTTCTTTCACCTATGTATCAATGTCAGAAATAATAAAATCCACGAGGAACCATGGATCTCGTGATAGATGTGAGTCTGTCCTGGAGCTATGGGAACTATAAGCAGAGTGAATTGTCATAGGGGGTGAATGAAAACTCATCTGCCAGTATTGACTAAAGAAGACTGCCCGGAAAACGTTTGTGGCATCCCCAAATATTTTTTCAAGTTTCTTATTTACCTCAGCCATCGGATCGACCAAAATTGGCGAGATTTGTGATAGTTCATAATTATGTGAAACTTTGGTTTGGGTATTTCCAAACTCAAAATATAATTAAATTGATATTGTTGATGATTGACCAAAAGGTATGGAAAAATGTTCGGTCAGCAATGTTAGGGCCTTTTATCATATCGCTGGACTACGCTGATATCGCGAAATTTTCAACAGAGTCGCCACATAGAATATACTGCAAGACGGTATACCACAAATCAGTTTCGTTCATATGGAAAATGCCGTTTTAATCCCTGTCTATGCGATCACTACTGTTGCTAACTAGCTAACAATGCAGTCAATTTTGGCGAAGAGTATCCTAACGTTCCGTAGGAGCCCGTCCTATAGGGTTATCGGCGAATGTGTGGCGCATCTCCCTATATTCTACGTTGGATCATTTTACAATTGCCCTTTGGGTAGCAACGACTGCATACGGTCCACTTCTTGCAGGCAAGAAATAAATATAAATATCTGATCAGAATGACTTAGTGGCTCGATAACAATCATTTCTGATCAAATATACCTATACAGGCGCGCGGAGATTACAGAATCCAGTTCGCAGATTATAATAGTTCCTCCCCGTGTATCCTGTTCTACCAATTTGATTTGCAGCCTCGACCGTAACGAGCAAATACTCAGTGACTAAATAACTAAGAACTCAGTGATATTAATCCCCAATTGCTCCCCAATGGGAAAATGGAAGTATTTCAGTCGAAAGATTAATAAGGTTGAAAAGATACCTTCAATTGAATCATGCTGTTCGGCAGACGTCAGGAACCATAGGGATCATTTATTTTCACTTGGTTCATGTAATGAATGGGGAGAGCAGTGATTAGTTACGATTTCCACGCGAATTGGCAGGAACAGATTCTACCACTCGTTATCGCAGAAAGTATTCTGACCTCCCTCGGTCAATAGATCGTGCAAATCCGCCTGGAGGTATCTGAATGTTTGTTGCGTAGACGAGCGATCAACTCTCACAGCCAGACTGCTAATTGTCGCCAAATTTATCCACACGAGTAAGGTATGATAATGATCAAATACACCTAAATACATGCTCTCGAGTACAAGGGGCAATCCGGTCGCAGATTATTTTGTTGTAATAGTGAGGTTGTCGTTCTCCTCTTGTACCTTTTTACCAACTTTTATTTGCAATTTTGACAGCATCAGGAGGTTAATAATCTTTCATCCTGAAATGAAAACGAACATTTTTTGATGCAGAGTGTAGCGTATGCAAAGTAAAAGGCCCCGTTGACTCATCCTCTTGCAAGTAATATTCGACCTTCAAAGCAGACTTGAAATTTATGTAAAAACTCAGTGATATTCAATCAAGTCAATTGCTCCCCATCGAAAAATGGACGTACTTCAGTCGAAAGGTTGAAAGGTGCCGTCTATTGAATTCCATGCTGTTAGCAAGCTGTCAGGACCATAGAACGATCATTTTATTTCACTCAGCTAATAATGAATGGGGAGAGCAGCGGATAGTATATTATTTCCACGTGAATTGGCAGAAACAAATTCTACCGACTTCGTTCTCGCAAGAATGGTTGAGTAGAGAACGATCAACTCCCACAGCCAGACAGCTAATTGTCGTCAAATTTGATCCACACGATTAAGGTCCTTGATTAGTAGTGTTCTCCCGGTTAGTTGAACCTACCAGCCTCTTAACTAAGAGAGGTTCCGGGAAAACCATGGTGAGTTGACACGTGTCGTTCATGGGGACCACGTTTCAGTGGCTACGCACGGAGCGGGTTGGGATATAAGAACCCTCCTTCCCCCCCCACATGGGCGACCGAGGGGGGGTTTTGGGGGTTTTTCCGCGAGTGGTATAAAATTTTAAGTCGAGTTTGCAGTTCATGCAGTAGAATTTTGCAGGCTATTAATTAGCAAATATCGGCAGCAACAGGCATCTAGGGGCCCATAAATTGAACTAATTTGCCAAAATAGGAAGGGTGAGGCATTTATGGGGGCGCACTTTACTGTTTCTCCAACCTTAACCCCCCCCCCCCCATGACCAATCTCTGCGTACGCGACCTGTGCGACCGTATGGTGTAAACATTGCCAGTCAATGTAAACTACTATGAACCTCATACACTGATAACCCAGGAACGCCACAAGGTCAAGCATGCACAAACGACGGGGTGGATGGTTTGTTTCAATATTAGTGGTTTCGATAAGATTTCTATTAAATTTGGTGATGTACACATACACTATTGTACACAGATATTCACTCAGCCTCTTGCCATACAATCCCCCCCCCCCCCACCCCGCTCCGCTAAATCAGATATCGCTAGTTTAAGATGTATACTCCATTCATCGGCAGATTTTCGTGAGTTTTGCATTCTCTAAACGAAAGGGAACTGACGTGGCTCGAGGAACCAGCCAGCCAGTTTCCCTCGTTTTCCTTATGGTATCTTAATATATGAATTGGCGTTGAAGTCATCAAGTGGCGAGAGTATAAAACTGATTGTTACGCCGTACTGACAATTCAATTCAATAAATCAAATGAGATGATTTAAATAATTATAGGGAAATTCAACGATTCTTTGTTGACGATTGAGGTTTATTGAAGGAAGTTAGAGAGATGGTTTGATTCTACAATTGATCATTGGTCATTATGCATACTGGACTATATATCGTTTTCGATATAAATAACAATTTCGAGAGAGAAATTAGAAATAATTCTTCTTTTCATTATTAAACGACTTTTCGTTGCGATGTTCATATGAAAGTATAGAGGTACCTAGGTGTCAAATGTTAGAGAGAAATATATTGAAAACTGATGGGATGACCACGGGATATGTGTTCCAAAAATGGACTTCGAGAGTATTGAAAACAACAACAGTGGAGGACTGTACTGTAATTGTGGAATAAGCGCAATCGTACGGTTCGTGGTATATTACCAATTCTAATTCTCAACGTGGATTGCAGAAATTGGCTAGTTTCCTGGTTAACCTACTAGAAAACTATTACCCGGGGAATATTCAACTTCGTATACACATGGCGCATGGTGAACAGTTAGTATGTTTCCTATGCAGATTAGGGCTCACTGCCCGCATCGTGTGCGATCGTAAGTGTAGGAAAAATTTCATTTGGATCATGGTACAGTCTATTTAGCGCACAATATAGTTTATGGTTATATGGTTCCAGCATAGGCAACGTTCTTCAGCACATATTATACAGAACAATCCCTAAATTGTTCGTCTTCGCTATCACTTATTGTGCTCTTGCCTGCCAGAATTACCACACTAACGCCATTCATTGATAGACCTCTGGTAGTAATCCACAAAATAGTTCGTCTGAACAATGAAAATTTTTAAGAATCGGATGTGGGAACAGGAATTCGTAATGCCATAGTAACTCTCTCGAACCAAGATAATAAATATACTACGCATAGAACAGCGAAATCCCTGCCACGATTCGCCCGTACGTTAATGTTCCCGAAGCGCGTGTATATAGAAACGATATCCTTGCAGATAATCATGTATGAATTATAGGGAAAACCGATACTGGTTGGTTATTCTGCACCGACGCTCGTGTTTATACAATGTTTTGATAATGAAACGACAGATTATTGGTAATTGGATTGACGGGAATATTGCGGGCTGCTTCCTCAATCATCAAAAGTGATGAAATGACGAAATTGTTATTTTAGTTGACATTTTGCAGTCTCCAGGTAACGAACGGAAACGCAGAGAAATAGAGAGCACTCAGTAGCTTCGAGCTGATAAGCATCAAACAAATAATATTGTAAAATGAACGAAAGACGTTCTATTACACAGGGATCAACTTGTACCCATATAATTTCAAGCACAGGTTATTCAACTTAATCTTATAACTGATAATACCGGCACATGGAAATTTCTTTTGCAGAGAGATATGTCATCGCCTACTAATGGATGTTCCAGGGGGAAAATAATGTCGGAAACAAGATGCTTCAGGTAGATGGCGCTCGCTTCCCCTTGACTTCCCTAGACGTAATAAAATATTATTGAAATTGCAAGTGTTGTAATTGAGGCAAGACGAAAATTACACGATCGATTAGACAGTAAAGTCACTGAAAGTGCTGCGTGGGTTGAAGAAGCTATTGGTCCATAGCTTTTTCTTGATCTGAGCTACATGAATATTATTCCAGCCAAAAAGATGAGACGTTACAAAGGAATAAATATTATAAGATGTGACAATCTGAAAATGAGAATCATTAGCAGAAAAATATTCCAGTCATAACCTTAAGTATATCAAATAACTGATACAAATAACACACAGAACAAATACAGTACAACCTACAAACTGTTTGCAACCTTAGGTCCCACGCACGCACGCAGTGCGGCAAACCTCAGGCAAATGGATGTTCGATCGAATTGGACTACCTTCTGTTTATCGATTTGCTATCCCCATTCGAGCGATTATAAATAATGCGGTTTAGCTCAGTCGGTAGAGCTCCAGACTGCAAACCGTGATAGCGGGTTTGGAGCATATTGGTAGCCCGAGTACTTTTCCTCAGTGTTGTTGGACAAGGCAATGTTCCACGCCGCCCACGTGCAAAAGCCTTGTGAGGTGACTTGTGAAGAGGGTAAGAAGAAGGGCGTGACAAGTTAGGGGCAATATAAAGCGCTCTGAACATGTCTTCGTGGAAACGTGGGCACTTCCAAGGATGACTTGTTTGAGCAGCTGTTGCAAGTGGGTCCTTCTTGGTATTCTGAGCAAGTGACTGTCCAGGTTTGGGCTCACTTTCCCGAGCGCACCAACCACCACTGGTGCCACCTCTGCCTTCGCATTCCACAGTCCACAGTGATTTTTTTTTATATTGTCCTTCACTCTTGATGATCATGTCGATTAAGATCTTCTCTTCGTTCTGCTGTTATATTATTTGTCTGATAATGTCAGGTATTGCTGTGATGATCTTGTCTTTCCTGACCTCAAAGTCCCAGAGCATTCCTGTACTTCTGTGCTGGGTCTGGTTTTGTGTAGCCATGGGTGTTCTGCCGCCAATATGCTGTGGTTATCGCAAATTGACTAGTGTAGCGCTGCTGCCACACTGTTGTGTCACCTCAGATTAGCTTTTGGCAGCTCCCCGCGGGGTGGTTTACTGTCTCATCTGCCACTTTGCACACTCCTGTACTGCTGGCAGTCGACACTCTATGAACGAGTGGCATTTCGTGTTGGCGCCTGGTCTTGTGCAGCTGTAATGAGTGCTTCTGTCTCGATCTTCGGCTTGTGCAAGGCAGCCACATATAGGCTTTATTTGGTGTGGTGACATCCTCCAGTTGTCTAGCGTATTGGCCTTGCATTGAATTGTTCTTTGATTTCTCCTCGTATTGTTGTACCCATCTCCAGTTATCCTTTCCCGGCCCCTCTCTGTGATTTTCGGAGTCGGACTGCCTCGCCTCCAGAAGGGGCTCTGCCTCTTCTTTGTGATAGATTACTCATTGAGTCCCATACGTTTCCCAGGTACCGTACCCTCCACTTCCTGCAGACCTAGCCTCTGCCTCCTGTAGAGTCTGTGGATGGCTGTCCATCGGTGGAATTCACCGTGGATATAACGATGTTTGCGTGATCTTTGGTCTGGATCCGACAGCTCGCTCGCTCGTGTCCAGTCTATTATTTATGCGGTGTAGCGCAGTACAGGCATGACCTACGTGTTCAGGACTCGGGTTTTATTATTTTTCCCATTCATTATCTCAGTCTCTTCAGGGACTCCCTGAACCCCCTTTGTGTAGACCCGTGTAGACTTTCTCTTGCAGGTTTTCCATGCCCTCCCTAAGGACTACCGGGGCATATGTAGCCCTTGTCCCACGTCGCTTCAAAAAGAGCATCATATAAATCAGGGCAGAATGACAGAGAGTGAACGGGATATGACGGTTTCTGGTTATGTCATGTACCGCATTTCCTACGAACTTTACTCTCGCTGCTAGTTCGTCGGAAAGCTACACTACCAACATCAACCGCGTATCTAAAGGGTGCCCCAACGGAAGCTCTAATGGGCGTCTAACCTACAAGGTTTCTTACGAATCGGCCTCCCGCTGTCTCGTTAGCAACTGTATCTTCTCTATAAAACAGTAATAAATTTATGTATGCTGTACAAACAAATCGATCGTAGAACCTTTTGTGATCGAAGTTTCACTTATTCTTCGCTCTTCAGACGTAGTGATATATTCCCATATAGATTATCAACGAAATCACGAAGTTCCTAGTTATTTTATTCTGCTAAACATAGGTATAAAACCCCGTTCAAATTGAGGAGTGTTGTTAGAGCTATTCATGGAAGAAAGTATTAGGATAATTATTATTCAGTCGTCGCTAGGTATACTACTTGACTGACTCAACGCTTTTTAAGGCACTCCCGTCCCATATGCTAGGACACTATCGGCAGAATATGAAAAAAAAACCTATATAAAAAAAAAAAACACATTATAAAAACTTATACGCCTGTATAGCTGTAATATCGATCAGCTCATTTGAAAAAACTGACCGAAGTAGTATTTCCGATATATTCATGGAGCAATTCTGTTTAAGCAGTTATGCTCATGTATATTAACGAAACCTTTTTTCCCCCTGTCAACAAACAGACAATAACGTCTCGATTAACGTACTCGGAGATTTTCGCGGATGATTAAAGTCAGGCCCTCAGCAAATTTTGATAATGCCATCGCATTCATTTGATGTGCCGTTATGGGATTATGAGAAGTTCTTTGCGATGTGGAATTTATTTCATTCACCACCTTCTCACCATATCGGTAATGCATGTATATCGGTCATCAGCTTTTGCTTCACTACGTTGTCAGCGCGAGGCTCTCAAATGTCACGATCTGTGTAGCAGTTGTTGTACATATCCCCCAAGGCGAGAGTGGCCACACTTGTCATCCGTAGTCGTTCATATCCTGTCACCGTGCAGCGATGGAGCAAATATGACGTACGTGCAAATGAAAAAATGGATCTTCCGAAGTGCCTGTCGCCTCCGTATTAGTAAGATGTTTCTCAGATGTTTGAATTGTATTTCATGTTTGGGTGGAGATGGATGGTTTTATCGAAATTCCGTATAGATTGTAATTGTGTACCGGAACTACTACCTACATTTCCGATTGAACTCAATAGTATGTTTTTTTTTACAATGACCAGAAATGAACTATCAATTGTTTATAAAGCGTTGCCAGGAACTCAACATTGGCCAAGGCGTACCGTTTTATGTCGATCGTCTCCGCCTCAAACTGCATAATAAAGAAATGGAAAAACAAATTATAAACCCCCGTGGCCTCTCCGTGGTTGTGCTAAAGTTCAGTGCAGCGCCATTCCATGTCCCCCTTTCGGCCTCGAAGCTACCCATACTGTAGTTAATCATTGTATTGATGATATGAACATTGTTGAAACGAGAGTTAATAGGGTCAAAATCATAATTCTGTGAATAGGTCCGTGTGCGAACATATACCCCTCTGTGCGCCGGGTGGCCTTTTCAAAACTCGCGGACTGATCACCGTTTTCTTCAAGAATAGAAATGCTTTGAGTGTTGTACTTGTGACTGGTGGTGTGTTCTTGTAGCATGAGGTCTCGAACGATGGCATTTCATTTTAAACCATGATGCTTATTTTCTCGAATATTTATCACAGCTTAATGGTGGCTCAAAGTAGTGGAGGGGGAATTTGATAAACAATATATCGTCAATACTCAAGGGAGTTACCCCGACCTCCGTAGTGTTTCTGAATTAAATAAATGTTCACATAGTCCAATGTGTCGATAAATGCTGGAGAAATCCGCCAGTGTGGTCCAGCAGGGTACTGCGTCAAGCCTCCCAGGAAGTACTACCATGGGGCTCTTCGGATTTGGACGCACGGTGTTGGAAGAGGGGTTTAGATTGATTTTTCATCAGTATGCATGAAGCGACGGTCTATAATTCCCAATGACTATTTTGTGAATGGGGCTCCAATGCGGGCTGTCCGGTTTTTAACCTGCCACAGAAAAATGATTCGATTGTGGTAAAATTCTTGCTGTTTTGGTTTCCCCCAGTTTGAACATAAAAAGATACCATAATTGGTGGGGATAGTAGAAACAACTCCACAAATATGAAAGATAACGCGGGCTGGTGATGGGAGCAATATCTAAATGATCCACAACTTTCAAGTTGCCATGTAAATGGTAAAACCCGACAAGTCAATTCTCGGTACAGCCGCTAAAGTGTAGCGTCTACAGCCCGTTATTCGGTCTACCGTATTTACTGATGCCGGCAACTTTTCCTCATAAAAATGTGTGATGTGGTAAATATCATTAATTTATATTCGTTGTCACTATTACTCATTTGTGCGGTCACGTTCACTTATGGCGTTTTCGCCAGCGAGGCGTATATGCCATGATCTGTATATTCATTTCCTATACCCCCCCCCTACTTAAGCCGGCCGGGAGCTTCTCGTGTCTGGAGAATTCTGGATTTCCTGTTCGGGGAGATAAGATATAAAACATTGCCTGCAAGATAATGGGATACAAAACAGCGTTTCCCGTGAATGCATGTTGAGTAAGTAATGAAACATTCGGTCAATGATTACAGTTACGTGTTTTTCCATAGCATCTGTTACTGTATTGACGTTATTTCAAGTTCAGGTAGTACCATAACTATAACATCACAACGAATCGCTGTTCGGAAGACTTGTCACAAAATCTAATCCTACAAATATTCCGGAAGGTAGTCTATTCGTATCTTTCTTATTATTTACTTCGAAATCTACGGTGACAAAACTTACCAATCCAAACCAAGGTATATGTAGTTTTGGGACAACGAGGCTCCAGAATATGCAATAAATATATATAAAGAGTCGGACCTGAAGAATTTCAAGAGGGGAGAAAAATTATTGGATCTATATATTTCCCATAATGGGTGAATGTTGCTTGTGGGAAAATACAATTAGTCGCGAGTCTCATGAATAATTCAAATTCTCCTAAAAAAGAAGGACAATTATTCTCCGAATAGAGAAATCTCCCGGACTGTTAATTAAGGCTATTGGTTTAATGGAGATGGAAACGCCAGTTATCCGTTTCCTGCCATACCCTTAACTTCGGGCAACAGTTAGACTGGGGGTGATTTGAGGGAAAAGACATTTTAGTTGTATAATTCATCAACCCATGATATATTAACAACTGAAAACTGTGAGACAGGGAGCGTTAGCGCAGATTAAAAAAAAGTTTAATTTTTTTTTGTTTTTTAAAAAACCTTACCCCCTACCTGTGTGAGCAGTTCCATCGGACCTCCCTCTGATTGCACCACTTCACCTACCAATTTAAACAAAATTCATCTGAGAAGTTCATTATTCTACCCACTTTACCAACTCCCGTATCGGAATTTAAAACAACGGCATTTGATTTGAATCATTTGAATTTATTGTCTTTGTGGATTTTTCGTTGTATTTTTGGATTCCATAATTGTATAACAATCCTAACAATTTCTCTAAGCAGACAATAATGGGTAAGTTAAGCGAGAGGATGAAGCTTGAAGACAATGGTCACGAGATGGCTTTTTCTTTGAAATTTCACAGACTGTTCTGTCCCATTAATCTTCCACCAAAACCAGAAGCCATAAGGCTTGTGATTCCTTGACTCTTTCTGACACCTATGGCCAGATACAGGACAAATGGCGATTGCACCTCCTCAATTAATGGGCAACATAACATCTACACATTTCCCATTTATCCCACCAATAGGGTTCCTATACTCTTGATAATAAGCGACACACCCTGAATTTCAAGATATTTTTTTTCAGACTTTGACCTATGGGTGACCTCATATGACCTGACCTGACCCCAATCATTCATCATTACTCATCGTGGGAACACACCTGCAAGTATGGGCCATCCATCCAAGTGAAAACAGTTGAGTTTATCATGTTTCAAGTCAAAATGGGGCAAAATATCGACTACTTCACAAATTTTAAAAATTTACTACCAAAATTCAACACGACCTAAACCAAAAACCGTAGGTTGTGGTACTCCCCATAAAAAGCCAAACACCAAAATTCAACCTGATCCTACCGACCACATTTCTGGACTTGTTCACAGGTTTTTTCCACACTTTGACCTCTGGTGACCTTCAGATGCACCTTTGACCTGACCCCACTCAATAGGATCATGCACTCATTATGGGGAACCCATATAATCAAGTATGACCTTGATCCCTCCAAGTGGGGTCGAGTTATGTATTCAACGAGCTAAATTGGCCATATATCAGTTTTCACAATTCCCCCATGTTCCCCCAAATCTGACCCCCGAATTACATCAGAAACAATAGGGTTTCCTGTACTCCTCATAAGAAAGCGCACACCAAGTTTTCAACCTGATCGGACCATGCATTCTGGACTCATGCGTATCAACAGATTTTTCAGACTTTGACCTCTCCTGACCTCAGATGACCTTTGTCTGACCCCAAGGCAGTAGGGATCATGTACTCATTATGGGGAACAACCATATACAAAGTATGAACTTTATCCACCCACGTGGGGTCCAGTTATCGTGTTTAACGGAGCTAATTCCCGAGATCATTCCCAGTTTTGCTCCCCATCTCGACCCCCGATTTCACACCAAAAACGATAGGGTTCCTGTCCTCATAAGAAAGCTGCATCCAAGTTTCAACCTGATCGGACCAGCATTCTGGATCTTATCGTATCAACAGATTTCTCAGACTTTGACCTCTCCTGACCTCAGATGAACCTTTGGTCTGCCCCAAAGGCAGTAGGGTTCATGTAATTATTATGGGGAACCCATATACCAGTCTGAACTTTATCCATCCAATGGGGTCCAGTTATCGTGTTAACGAGCTAATTCCCGAGATAATCTCCACAGTTTTTTCCCCAATCTTGACCCCCGATTTACACCAAAAACGATGGTTTCCTGACACCTCATAAAGAAGCGCATACACATTTCAGCTTGATCAGAGCATCATCCGAGACTTATCGTGTTCACAGGTTCTCAGACTTTGACCTCTATTGACCTCCCATGACCTTGACCTGACCCCAAAACAGTAGGGATGATGTCACCTTTTATAGGAACCCGCATCCAAGTATGAGCTCGATCCATTCAGGTGGGGTTGAGTTATTGTGTTCACAAGCCAGGCGTCACACACATACATACACACATACATACATACACACTGTCATGACTGCTAGATTCCTCCGACTTCGTCAAGGAATCGAAAACAGTTTGATTCATGAATAGCACTGTGTTTTATTGACCGAAATAGTCAAAATACAAATATAACCCTGGCCAGAATACCGCACCGTTGATACGAGTAAAGCAGCCCAAGGGCAAGCTGGCGCGTTTTCCTACATTCCACGCACTGACAAATGCCGTGCCAAAAATCTGGCATCAGAAGACAGACGTGCAAGTGTGTGAAATTCTTCGTTTTGATACATTGTACCTTGTCCTAAAATTTTAAACTATTCAGTCCTTCCAAATATCTTCTCTAAATATACTAAAGAAGAACAGATTTTCCCAAAAATCAAGTTTCCCCTCTAATTTTGTAATGTTTTCGCATTGCATGGGACCTATGTAATTTTTGTGACTATTTTGTATTGCTACAAAATTTGAAAGCATTCAGCTATTGGATCGGCAAATATCTGAAAAATATGAAAAATTGGTAAAAATGAAAAATTGCCTCAAAATGTGTTTTGCCCCCTAAGTTTCTCAATTTTGATAGTTTCTGAGAAAATATGTGTTTGTGACTATTCAGGCGTGTGCACATTTTTACTCTGTACGGCCACTCCAAAACCATCAAAAATCTGACGGACACGCAACCCAATTAACTAACACACACACACACACACACACACACACACCACACACACGGACCACTTTCGCGAGTGCACCTTCAATGGCTGACCACCGGCCCTAATGGGTTCCCTACCAATGGTGTGTACCCCTCAGTGGATAGAACACCACTATGGTTACCATAGCAGCTGTTGCAATGGCAACCAGCAACAGTAAATATAGGTAAAATGGCAAACTGCTACAATAGCCTCATCCGGCCCTCTGGACCGATGAGATGATAATGTCACTGAAGTCAGTTCTTGGCATTCAAGGGCTTTTTACATCTTTCTTCTTCAAATTAGGTATAGCATACACTAGTATAAGGGACGTGACATCGGAAGAACATCACTTGTCATGTGCCATTGTGGGTGGTTGCGAATCGACCTAGAAAGGGGCTCCATTCAAGGCGTTTTTATTCAAAATGTTCACACCGATCTATCTATGAGGCTTCCATGATTCATTTATTCAATTACTGAGCTATTCTTGAAGAGGAGTACCTCGTACCATTTTTGTTCTTGTCATCACGATGTCATTCCAGTCGCCATGTTTACAATAATTACTGCTGTTCCCCATAGCCAAATGATCGTCACCTTGGAACAGGGAAAAAATAACGAAACTTGAGATGTCATTCATAATGAGTGGCGGATTTGCCTATTCTCTTTGTACTTACAGAGAGAAAACTCTTTTTTGTTTTTGCAGATTGGAGATCGATTTGCTCGAAGCTGCCCGTAGTTAATTGGTTCAGAGAGAACAACAGAGGGATGTCACCGTTTCTCTCCATTTCTCGTGCCATACTATATAATAAAGTACATGATATCACATGAATTCACTCATTATTGATTCTCACATACTTCAGTGGATGGTCCAACCAAAATAGGCGATAGAATCAGCGCATCGATGTAGATTAAAAGGGCAAACACCCTGAGTGTTCCGGATTTTAGGCTGGAACAACATCCGCAGTATCTACTGGGAAGAGCCCATCTTACAGGAAATATAGAGCAATTTGCTTCTCGGTGCTACAAACTAATGAGCTCTCGCCAACTCAACGTATCTTAAGCAAACGATTAGGATGGAATCCAGAGCCCAGGTGGGAATTAGCCGTACGCACGTCCCATGTCAGAATCTCCCGGCTGCGAAATGACCCCTCGAGTCGTTTACACTCAACGCTGTTTAAC
Organism: Sclerodactyla briareus; assembly: GCA_026419785.1. Classification (NCBI taxonomy): domain Eukaryota; kingdom Metazoa; phylum Echinodermata; class Holothuroidea; order Dendrochirotida; family Sclerodactylidae; genus Sclerodactyla; species Sclerodactyla briareus. The sequence continues at coordinate 177,166 of JAODTK010005822.1, read as the reverse complement.
ACGCTGCTACAATTCTTTGCCAACAGGAGCCGGCGAGGGAGACCACAGGACAAACACACTCAGCATTAGTAACATCAATACTGCGAATCCCAAGAGTGACTTGTGTTGGTTGCAAGCGATATCCTTGTATTACTCAAGTAATTGCGTATTGATATTGAAAGTGCACGAGACTGAGGTTTTTGCTACTATCGTGCTAGAACTGTATGTTTTGATTTCGTCATTTTTTCAGAACTTGCTGCCTTTCTGCCTTGTTAGTTCCACCTCAATGCCAGCGTAGTTGACTGGGTGACCGTTCATTGTACTACTTGGAAGCCAAGGCTCCTATTGCGATATCATGTTACATTCTCTTTCAATTCTCTTCATTAACTGCATCTTTGAATGACCAAATAGACTAAAGCCTGACAAGTTTTTCAGTCCCCCCCACAATGGTCTAACTATTAGCAAAGTGGTGGTAACGTTGTCGGAAGTTTCAAAAGCCTACGTACAGTATGTATTGACTCAATAGTATACAAACCTATCGAAAGACGCTCACAGGTGCCTCTAACAAATTTCGACAAGACATGATCCCAGCCTATGATTGGTAAAATATTCCTACTGACAGTCTGAAGATTGGTCATGTCTACCCACAGGGTCGAGCAGAATGAAAAAAAAATCACACCTCCGAATTGCGTTACACAGTCAAGGCATGCCAGGAAAAATCGGCGTGTGATTCTCAACCTCCTATTAAAAAATGTAGATTCAATATTACATATTGCATTACTATTTTTGTATAACAGAACAAATGATTCTGAATGTCGTAATTTAAATGCCAGTGGGGTATGAAAATCATTGAAATTCATCGAACGGTGACACTTTCTCAGCTACGGTTCGTTTCTCCCATTCCGTTGAATATGTATTTGATTCACGTCACTGATTCACATTCGCGAACGAGATCCTGTTACGAAGATAAGTAGCTGACGTTAATCTTACCTCCCTGAACATGGAATCCCATATATACAATGTAGTCTGTACCTTTCGTTTCAAAATTTAAACAGCAATCAATGCCATTAGTGCCTCCGCTATGTGTGGCTTTCCAGTACCTCTTTTTTCCGCTTGTAGCGATTCAATCACATTACTCTGATCTGAACTACGCATAAAACCACTTTCAGTGATCAGGTGATATAATTGTTGTACTTATCCCCCAATCCACTTTGGAAGAACCCGAGATGATACAATTCACTATCAAAACATCAGTCTTCGGCGTCAACCCCGTGCACCTAATCATAATTATTATTATTATTACGCCTATTGACACAAGCTGGCGGGGAGGAGGACGACGTCTGTCATAAATACAATCGCAAAGCTATCTATCTTATTTCTTCAATGTACTTCAGGCCACATTCAATACATTGGAACACATTAAATATGTCCACCCACTGTCCACAAGCAACTCGACGAAAATCAGTATTGGGAGATGTATATAATGGCACACTATTATAAGATGAATTGTAGAGGAAATCGTAAACTAATCGAAATTGAGACAAAAACACTATAGTTTTCCCCCGATATAATGGATTATTAGTCGGCTTAGGTAAGATAAATGGAGTGATTGAAAAAAATAACAACAACCTCACATTTTACTTGAAAAATGCTGATTGCCTACTCGTCATGTTACAGTGACTTCAAGGTGTGAGAACTCACTGTAAAAGCATCTGGGGTGACTTGCTGCATCGGCATTTTCAGGTTGACTCTGTTCAACTTGTTGCTTCCTTTTATATAGAACATAATCAAGTTAGGGGAACGTGGGAGAGTCCAGTCCACAAGTTACTTCAGATAATTCATGTTATTCCGATGCGTTAGATTTTACAGTGCTGCTTCGAGAGAATTTATTTATTAATTACCCAACAACGTCCACCCGATCTTTGAATAAGACTGTCGAACGAAAGAAAACTAATGGAAACACAGGTATTGGAAGCGTGTTAGTATTATCCCCAGGGGAGAGCTGGGGGTTGTATGTTCTCCAAGTTATATGTACGCTTGGTGGTACTCGCTCCACTGAAGATGACTAGGCCAGTAACGTATCCCTCATGTTCCCGGGCTAAAGCCAAACTGCATGCTGTCGATGTCAATGAGTGCCCGTTCAGTCAATATCTGTCAATACTTTAACAAAGGGAATCTCTCCAACAGCTTGATTTGACTTCGATCGATGTTTTGCAACCTTGTAAATCATCTTTCCAGCTTCTCCTGTTCCCATACTGGTTTACCACTCTATCCAAGCCTCCCCCATTGCTCTCCCAAACCTTATTGGTTTTATTGTTCCCTGGTAAACTTCCCCTTCTGTCGACCAGTAGTGTCACAGACTTCAGTCTCTGACAATGCTGCCTCCGGGATTTGTCATTTCTCCTCTACCGATGTTGTATTCCCAATAAATTAATGTTTGATCTTCATCCCTCTTCATCTCCCCCTGATTGGCCAGAGCATTGAAAAAAGACAATGGAAGCAGATAACATCTGCCTACCTTTCATCACTGCCTTCAGCGTAAGCCGTGTATGAGGTTCCCAGTTTTTCTCCTGGATGCAAGCGGCGGTGGTGAAAATTTGCGGAATATGAAATGAAACCATTTGTGTTATATCTTATCAGCAGGTCCCTCTGCCACATTTTATTATATGTTTACTTGATGCATTCCTCTCTGCATGAGCTAGTGTGTGAGGTTTCATTGCCCCAAAATGCATGTATATATCGGTGAACGTACCTACGTCAAGCCATGAGATTGGGCATTTGTTGGGCTAGTTTTCAAGAACACTGCTCTCGAAAATGTCACAGGGTTGTAAGATTACATAGAATCAGACGTCTGAAAGAGGGAGGGAGGTTCCATGCATCAGTTAACATTTGAGGGCTCGGAAAATCAACTAGATCAATAGCATCAAACCTCACATTGACTCATACAGTAGGATATATCAGTGATGATACGCTGAATGTCGCCCGTACTTCTTTGGTAAGTGTTGAAATTCAGTTAGCTGCGACCATTCTCTGTTAGCCTTCGAATGCTCTTGTTCTTTAGATCGAGAAGAGAGACACATATCTAGTTCGGTTGGTAGGCTACAACAAATTTTATTAAGGAATAGTTGTTATGTTCGTAATTATGTATTAAAAATCATCTGTAATCGAACTTTCTTCTTTAATGGAACAGCATTCGCAATTATGGGAAGGGTCAACAGGTAAATGTGAACCAAACAGTAGAAAATCATACTTTTCGACATCGGAAAGGAGTCGGTAAGGACAATATTGTTTATTGTTATCTTGAGAACTACAATAATGAAGACAAAGTCGTGTACCTTCCCTAAGTTATTCACTGATTGTAACCAGTCCTAATGATTCTATGATTTTATTTGCTCCCTATTTTAGGAATGAACCTCAGTGGCATGCTAACATTCTCTGTAACGTACAAACACACACTGGAACATTTAATTTGTTTCCTCGTTCGTTGGGGAGAGACGTGAATAACTATATGAAGATTGTAAATGTTACGATTGAAGTGACGGCGGTTGATGTCAAAGTAGGACAAACAACTAGGGATACAACAGCCTCATTGGAAACAAGCCGAAAAGTGTTACCGATCTTAAATGCTGCAAGAATGATACTACCCAAATATCGGTGAAGCAGAGATCGTTAGAAGTGAAGATGAAGTGAAGATGTATGGGATGCAGTGCACTATTTATTGTCACTCCCAACGCTGCCAAGAAGCGATTGGTTCATTGGGCGTTTTCGTCTTTGCTGTTGTGGTTATAAATATTCGCCTTTGATCCACGACGATCGCGCGCGCGATGTGTGAAATTTAATTATTTCATACCCTCCCCCGTATCAATATTTATTGTTATCAGTCATATGGAAGGAACCGTTCACTTTTTTCGATTCAAGATGTTGTCAGCGAGGGTATAATAGTCACGATCCTTGTTGAAGTTGTTAACATCCCATTTAAGGTGTCGGTATTATGAGATGGCCCCCCTGGCCATCCGTGACCTGTCATTTCTTGCCCATGTGCAGTGATCGACTAGGAGATGATTTCACGAGCAAATGGGATGAGATATTCTTCATCAAATAATTTCAATGTAATTGGCGTTATTGAATGATTTATCATGCAACAAACGAAATGTTTTAGTCGCGTTATATGATACTCATTTGCATTCCTCGATATAAAAGTTTAGCTACTCTATCTATTTTACTTTGCTGAAGTCAATTAAGGTTACTGTAAAGACTTGATGAGATCATTTTGGTGCGTTGTTTTTAAAACAATAATTGAAACTGTAGCGATTGATAGATAGAAACACTGGTCCATAGGAGGTAGGTCTTAGTGGGTACTCAGTAGAAACCAAAAGAGCTATGCCGATTCATTTTATGGTCTATAGCGAAGTGGAGTATATGAAACTCGCTGTTTAAAGAATATTAGCAGGCATTATACAGGGGTGACATTTGCCAGATGGCGATTGATGAAATAATGAAAGTTGTAAGAAATGAATCCAACTAAGCTGTAGACAAAAATGATTCTTTAAGCGATAACTTAACGGTCCCTTTCAACAAGCTCTTGACCATCTCCTATTATCAGTCCAAAGAACGTTACTCACTTGGACTCAACAGGATCTGGGTCCCGCACTGATCGGGCTTATCTATCTATTTATCTTGTCAACTCAATAGATGGCATCAAATGAATGATATGAGTAACGGTAAAGTATGAAAATCGTACATAGACGCGCGCTGGTAAGTATTCCATTTGCATGGATTTGTTCAAACCGTTAGTACAAAACGCGGCGGATATCCTTAAATAAACCCCCTCCCGCTATGAGCATTTCCCCAAATTTTAGAGTGTTCTTGACAAGAAGAAAAAACCTAGAAATATAGCATATAAAGAAGTTGTATCAGAAGAAGTATTACACGAAGCCTATCTATTGTCAAGCGGGGCTCTCCGATCCGCAGAATCAATTTTCTTTTTATCGTTTATCCATTTTAACCTCAGAAAATCGTGAACGCTGTGAACTCGTAGCAGAGTACAAGGTATCAACCTGTGATAATTACGCATTATTTCCACGAGACGTACCGTGAGTACGTAAAATCCAAACAACCCAATCGTCGCCTTGGCTGTACCCGTCTCCTAATTGAGATAAGGTCGTAAGCCTACGGTTCTCCACGAGGTGTTTAGATGTTCATCGAGTGATATTCCCATAGCTACCTACAATTCCTCACTTTTTTTTTCCACAGGTCCGTACGAGGCTTAATCGATCTCTGAAGAACAAAAAAAAAACGCATCCTCAAAGGTGTATGGTAAGTGTGAACACCACAGGTATTCAAAACCACCTAACATAGCTGGGTGCGTAACTGCGAAGTGACATACCCTTAACAAGTCTCAATACTAGGCATGCATGGTTCCTCATTTACAACCAAATGAGAGTCATCCTCTTAGTACTTTTATTCAGAGTTATAATGCACTATTCCCCAGATAACTGCGATTTTCGCATCCTCTCGTCCTTTCAACCATGCTCTCTCCCCATAACTGGCATATTTTGTTTGTCAATCAATAACCCAAAGAAGTGAGACCCCTTGATCAAAGTTGGCAGTCTCGGACAGTTCATATAGGGCGAAAAAAACTACTTGCATGTATTGAGCATACAAATACAGCCACCCACGTTATAATACTATCTCGTTTCTTCTGTGGTAAGGAGCCAAAAGGGAAATGCCCATCAGTCCCCAGTCTAATTTTTCAAGTGGAATTCGTTGGATACCTGAGAAGTATATTTCAAGATTAGTAACTGCAGAAACGCCTCATCAACTTTGCCTGCTTACATGTTATGCTTATGTATTATTAACCAACTTATTTTCCCCGCTGTCAACCAAAAAACTTTACCTCGTAAACTCTTTGTAGTTTTCGCGGATATAAGCTGCCGTCCCCATCAGCAATTTGATGATGTAATCGCATTTCTTCGATGTGCCGTTGTGGGATATGCAGACATCTTTGCGATGACGAAATTTATTCATTCACACCTTCCTACCACCATATCGGTATTCATGTATAATCGGTCATCAGTTTTTGCTTCACTACTTTCTCCATAGAGCTATCATATGTCACATCTGTGTAGCAGTTTTTTTACATATCCTCCCAGGCGTCGTTTTTATCAGAGTGGCACACCTGGTCATCCGTATCCGGTCATATCCGTCACTGGCAGCGATGAGCAAAGAGCCGTACTTGCAACATGAAAATGGAATCGTTCCAAATGGCCTGTCGCTATGTCTTAGTAATATGTTTTCTTCATAATTAATTATGTTTGATTGTATTGCACATGGTTTCGGGGTTAGCTGGATTGTTTTTTCGAGATTCCGTACAGATTCCAATTTGTACAAACTTGAACTACTACCTGCATTTTCGCGACTGCGTCTCAATAGTATACATTTTTATAATTCCATAATCACTATCAATGTTTAATGAAAGGTTTCCAAGAAAATCAAGTTTGGACATAGAATACCCCGTTTTCATCTCGACCTGTTCTCCGCCTTTAAATCGATAAAAAACAAAACAAAAACAACCGTGGCCTCTTCGGTGAATGATATTAAAGGTCCTGCAGCCTTCATTCCATGTCCCCTCCTTTCAGCCCCGAAGCCACCCATACTGAAGTAATCTACTGCATTGGACTATATGAAAACTAACCAATTGACGCTTGAAGCTCGCTTTGTTTGCAAAGCATATCGTCGATCAACCAGTGTGACAAGCCCTTCTCAACAGCTTGGTTTGCTACAAATCATTTCCAAGCTGGTGGCTCTCCCTGTACCGGACTTTGTCGAATGCTTCTCCGTTTTTATAGTTTGTACCTTGTCCTAAATTTGAAACCATTCAGTCTCCCACTTTAAATATACTAAAAAAAAGTAACAGTATTTAAAAAAATCCCCAAATTGGCCAAAAATCAAGTATCCCCTTCAAAATTAACATTGGGTGGATTGGCTGATTGCCATGGGAAATTATAATTTGTGACTTTTCTGTATCGCCTGCAAAATTTAAAAATCATTCAGCTATTGAAAGCAGCAGATATCTTGAAAAATAGTAAAAATTGTGTCAAAATGAAAAATTGCCCCAATTGCCCCCTAATTTCACAAATGTGATAGTTTCTTCCTAACTGTAGAACAAAATATGTTTTGGTGACTATTCAGCGTGGCACATTTTTCCCTTCTGACGCCACTCCAAAAATGGGAATTTGCGGAAAACCATCAAATCGACGGACACGCAAAGGCAATCACTAACACCACACCACACGCACCACACACCAACGGACACGTTTCGCGTTGTCAACCTCAAGCTGGATCACTGCACTATAGGTCCCCCACCAATGGGTACCCCAGCAACAGTAAATATGACATGTCAAACTGAATACAATATCTCATTATTCCTTCCGGGACCGATGAGATAATGATTGTCACTGAAGTCAGTTCTTTTCAATTTCAGGGCTATTTGCATCTTTCTCTTTATTTAATGTAGGGCACACTGGTATAGACGTGGCAATGGAAGAACATAACTTGTCAAGTTCATTGATGGGTGGTTTGCGAATCGAACTAGAAAAGGGGTTCCATTCAAGGCGCTTTCATTCAAATTGTTCACACGATCTACTATAGAAGCTCTATTATCCATTTATTCAGGACAAGCTTATTCTTAACCAGAAGCCAAAGGCTAGTGGATTCCGGACTGTTCCTGTCAAACTATAGCCAGACACACGGACAATGGGAGATTGTTCCAGCTCATATGGGCAAACATAAACATTCTGACAAAATTGGCCTATCTTTCCAACAATAATAGGGTTCCTGTCCCCTTGGTAAGAAAGAAAACACTAAATTGCAAGGTTTTCAGACTTTGAACTTGCTAACTCAGTATGACCTCTGGACTGACCTAAACAATAGAGTAATGTACGCATCATTGGGGAACACTCAAAACCAGTATGAGCTCTCCATCCAGGAGCGGTTGAGTTATCGTGTTTTACCAAGCCAAAATTGGCAAAAATATAATTTTCACAATTTTTTTCTGTTTTTAGGGCCAAAAATCACCCCCCGACTAACCAACAAAACGATGGTTCCTGGACCCCCATAAGAAAGCTATACACAAAATTTCAACTATCGGACCAAACATTCTCGACTTTTGTGTTTTACAAGGTTTTCTTAGACTTTGGACTGCGGGCAACCTCTGGACCTGACCCAAAAACCCAATAGGGGGTCAGGACTACTCATCTTGAGGCACACACATACCAAAGTAGGAGCTTCATCCATCCAGGAAGGTTGAGTTATCGTGTTTACAAGCCAAACTTGGCCAAAAATATTAACTTTTCCCAATTTTTTTTCTGTTTTAGGCCAAAATCACCCCCGACCTATCCAAAAAACGATAGGGTTTCTCTGTAACCCCCCAAAGAAAGCTAACACAAAATTTCAACTGTGATCGGACCAACCATTCCTCGACTGTTTTCGTGTTTACAAGGTTTCTAGCTTTGACCTCTGTGACCTTGACCTGACCCAAAACCATAGGGTTTCATGTACTCTCATGAGGACACACATACCAATTATGAAGCTTCATCCATCCCGGTTGGGGGGTCGAGTTATCGTGTTACAACCAAAATTGGCCAAAATATCGACTTTCCAAAGTAATTCTAATGTTTCAAAAAATTTCAATCAACAAATTTTACCTCCGACCTGAACCAAATCATAGGTTCCTGTACCCTCCAGACGAAGCGATAACACAAAATTCAACTTGTCGGACCGAACCATTCCTGACTTTATCGTGTTTACAAGGTTTTTCAGCAGACTTTGACCTCTGGTGACCCTCTGACCTGACCCCAAAACAATAGGGATCAATGTTCTCATCAGGTAGACCAGCCATACCAAGTATGTGTTTAATCCATCCAGGTGGTTTCAAGTTATCGTGTTTAACAAGCAAAAATTACCCAACATAATCGAATTTTCACTAATTTTCGCATTTTCGACCAAAATATTCACCACCACCCCCGACCTGAACCCAAAACATACGGGTTCCCTGTACTCCCCATAAGAAAGCTAAATATGAATTTCAACTTATCGACCAACCATCTGGACTTAATCGTTTGTTACATAGGTTTTTCAGACTTTGACCTATGTGACCTCATATGACCTCCGCCTGACCCCAAAACAATAGGTTCCTGTACTCCTCATGGGGAACAACACACACACAAGTATTGAGCCTGACCTACTCATACCTGATCAGTTATCGTGTTTACCAACAAAGCTGGTCGTCACACACACACACATACACACAAACACACACAACACACACACATACACACGGACGCGTGACTGCATAGATGCCTCTGACATTCGTCAGAAAAAAAAGGTTCCTCATAAAAAAAACAAATCGTCATCACGAATCATTACAGTTGCCATTGTACCATAATTATTGCTGTCCCCATAGCCGATGATGTCCCTTGGAAAGAGAAAATTCACGACACGTAATAAATTCATTCATTATGAGTTGACTGAATCGCATATTCTTCTTGTACTTCCACAGAAAAACCTTTTTAAGTCATATTCGAAGATCGATTGCTCGAAGCTGCCTGTAGTTAATTGGTTCAGAGAGAACAAACAGAACGATGTCAACCGTTTCTCTCCATTTCGCGTGCAACTATTTAAAGTTCACAATATCAACATGGATTCACTCATTGTTGAGAACATACATTCAGTTGTGTTATTCCAATGGGCGCTAGAATCAAGCCGCATCGATGTAGAATTTTAAAAGGGCAAACATCGAATCATTGTTTCCAGTTTAGGCTGGACCAACCTCCGCAATTCTACTGGGAAGAGCCCTCTCACAGGAATATATAGCATTAGCAACTTGCTTTCTCTTCATCTCTTTCTTCAAATATTTTCCTCCTTCTCGCGCTTCGAACTAATGCTCTCGCCGGATCAACGGTAATCTTAAGCAAACGATTAGGATGGAATCCAGAGCCTAGGTGGGAATTAGCCGTACGCACGTCCCATGTCAGAACCTCCTGGCTGCGAAATGACACCTCGGGTCATTTACACTCAACGCTGTTTAACAACGCTGCTACAATTCTTTGCCAACAGAACCGGCGAGGAGACCACAGGAACAAACCACTCGCATTAGTACTCAAGACTGCACGAACCCAGGTAACTTGTGTTCGGTGGAACGATCTTCTTGTATTACTCATGTAATTGCGTACTGATATTGAAAGTGTCACGATACGTTGAGTTTATATTGCCACTATTGTGTTAGAACTGTATGTTTTGATCTCGTCATTTTCTTTGGAACTATGCTGGCCTGCTTTGCCCTTCTGCCTTGTTAGTTCCACCTCAATGCCAGCGTAGTTGACTGGGTGACCGTTCATTGTACTACTTGGAAGCCAGGCCCTAGTTCGCATATCATTTCATTATCTTTCAATTTCTCTTTCATTAACTGATCTTTGAATGCAATAGACTAAGTAGAGCCTGACATGTTTGTCAGCCACATGTTCTAACATTAGCAGGGGGTGGTAATGTTGTCGGAAGGTTTCAAAAGCCGACGTACAGTAATATTGACTCATACTGTAATATGCAAACCTACTATCGAAAGACTCGCACAGGTGCCTCTAACAGATTTCGACAAGACATGACCCGGCCTCTGATTGGTAAATAATTCCTACTGCCAGCTGAAGATTGGCATGTCCACCCACAGGTCGATCAACAAAAAAATACACCCCTCCGAATTGTGTTTCCACATCAGGCATGCCAGGCAAAATCGGCGTGTGATTCTCAACCTCCTATTAAAAAATATAGATTCAGTATTACATCTTGCTTAACTATCTTTGTATACCCAACAAATGATTCTTAATGTCGTATGTATGCCAAGGGGTTATGGAACTCTTGAAATTCATGGAACGGTGACACTCTCTCAGCTACGTACGTTTAATTATCCCATTTTCCCCCCCCCCCCCGTTGAGATATGTATGTTATCACGTCACTGATTCACATTCCGCGAAGAGATCCTGTTAACGAAGATAAGTACTGACGTAATCTTAATCTCCCTGAACGTGGGAATCCCTATATACATGTAGTCCGTCCCTTTCGTTTCCAAATTTCAACACAATCCATGCCATGTTGCCCCTCCGCTATGTGGTGGTTTTCCACTCCCTCTTCTTTCCGCCTGTAGCGATTTCAATCACATTGCCTCTGATCTGACTACCATAAAACCACTTTCATTGATCAGTTGATAGAATTGTTGTACTTATCCCCCAATCCACTTCGAAGAACCCGAGATAATACCATTTAGTATCAAAACACAGTATTCTTCGTCAACTCCGTGCACCTAATCATAATTGGTATTATTAATACGCCGATTGACACAAGCTGGCGGAAAGGAGGACGACGTCTGTCATAAGTACAATCGCAAAGCTACTCTTCTTCTTATTTCTTCCAAATGTTTCTTCAGCCACATTTCACTACATTGGACGAATTCAAATAAGTCCAACCCATGTCCACAAGCAACTCGACAAAAATAGGATTGGGAGATGTGTATTATAACGGCACACTATGATAAGATGACGTGTAGAGGAAATCGTATGATACTTATCGAAATTGAGACAGAAACACTATAGTTTTTCCCCGATATAATGGATTAGATTATTAGTCGAATGACGGTAAGATAGAAGAGTGATTGAAAAAAACGGAAACCTTCATGTTACAGTGACTTCAAGATGTGAGAACTCACTAACAGATCTGGGGTGACTTGCTTGCATCGGCATTTTCAGGTGGACTCCGTTCAAACTTGATTTCTTTTATATAGAACATAATTCAAGTTAGGGGAACGGGGAGAGTCCAGTCCACAAGTTACTTCGGATAATGTCATGTTATCCGATTTGTATTAGATTTTACAGTGCTGCTTCGAGAGAATTTTCATTAATTACCCACACGTCCACCCGATTCTTTGGATAAGACTTATTTGAACGAAGAAATTAATGGAAACGCAAACCTGCGTTGTTTAGATTATCCCCAGGGGAGAGCTGAGGGTTTGTATGTTCCAAGTTATTATTAGGCTTTGGTGGTACTCGTTCCACTGAAGGGACTAGGCCGTAAACGTATCCCTCAGGTTCCCGGGCTAAAGCCAAACTGCCTGCTGCGATGTCAATGAGTGCCCGTTCAGTCAATATCGTTCAATACTTCAACAAAGGGAATCTCTCCAACAGCGTGATGTGACTTCGATCGATGTTTTGCGACCTTGTAAATCATCTTTCCAGCTTCGCCTGTTACATATAGGGTTCCACTCTATCCAAGCCTCCCCCCATTGCTTCTCAAACCCTTATGGGTTTTATTGTTCCCTGGTAAAATTCCCGTTCTGTCGACCAGTAGTGTCACAGACTTCATTCTCCTGACAATAGCTGCTCTCCGGACTTTGTCATTTCTCCTCTAACCGTGTTGTATTCCCAATAAATTGATGTTTGATCTTATCCCTGCACTCTGCAACTCTCTGTCCTTCCAACTTCCAAATATTGATTTTCATCCGAACTGCTCGCCTATCACCCTCGTCGTTTTGTTAAATTTCACACTGCAATGCAACCTGTGTTATGTCGCCACTTCTTCACCTGATATCATCTTCCGGTTCTTTGATGACTCATGTCGCTTATTTAGTCATGACAAATTCAATTCCAGTTGTAGCCTGCGCTTCTGTGTGTGATAAGGTGGACTTCAGACTTCTCGTAGAAAATGCCTACCAGAGCAGCAAGTGCTTTCCGCTGAATCTACTCTCCCTCATTGTTTCTCTATTGTGTCTCGTGCCACCATGTTCCTGTTAAATGCATTCCGAGTCCCCCAACGTGTCCCAGAAATCTGCTCCAATCAGTATTTTTTCAATTGCCGCAATACCAAGTATCATTTCTTCAACCTTCGCCGGAGTCTCCTTCACTCTTCTGATTCTATCGCCTGAGGGACATATGGTTGAAATATAATATGTAAGATAACCTGAAATTATCTCTTTCATTCACTCCTCAGACGCACATACGACGTCGATTACTTGTTCCTCGCACCTCGGACCCAATATTATTTCTACGCCATTTCTCTTCATATGTTCGATCCACTGGAGCAAATCTTGTATCCCTCTGTAGCTCTCTTGACTTTCACCAGTCCACTTTGTCCCCTGCACACACAATCTTAATATTTCTTCTCCAACTCCTTCCTACCCCTTGACCATTTATCAGGCAGAGACACTCGTCGCTCACGAGAGATGCCCTAATGTACTATCTCCTCGGCTTCGGCAGATCCGTCATAGTTTTTAGCATAGGTTTTCCAGCCGTATACCCTCGAGCGTTGGGCCTTCGAGTATCATCGACGAAGACTAAGATCCAGTCTTTTGGATGAATCTAGGACAGTGCTGTTGATTCGTGACGCGTCTGAAGTTAGTAGACGCCTCGAACGGGCATATGGAGGTCATGATCATGATTGTCACTGGTGGTGTGTGACGGTCGCAATGTCTGAGTGAAAGAACCAAGCTATTCCCATTTGACATTGTTTTGTTGAATTATTCCTAACAGTCAGCAAGGAATTGCTGAATAGTTACAGAGAGCAGATTGTGCATTTCGCAAATGCAAAAAATTTTCTATTAATCGAGATCACAAATATCGTAAAGAAATTACGAAATTTGTGACCTCGATTCATAGAAAAATTCATTTTAATAACGTCACTATGGCTACTCATTAGGGCATAGTAGAGAAATTCATACCTCTCTAGGCCTGGCAGTATCCTCACACGTTCGTTTTATAACGTCGTTAGGGCACTTCTTAGACCATTGTAGAGAAACTTTCTAGGCCAGCAATATCTCACATAAGTTCAAATCTCTTCATTTCCCCCTGGTGACCGACATTGGAAAAAGGGCAATGGAAGCAGCCTACCTTTTTCTCCTGGATGCAAGCGGCGGTAAAATTTGCGAATATGAATGAAACCATTGTGCTACGTCTTATCAGCCGCATTGTCATGAGTGTCCCTCCGCCACATTTTATTATATGTTTACTTGATGTATTCCTCTTTGTATGAGCTAGTATGTGAAGTTTTATTGTCCCAAAATGCACGCAGATAACCTGGACTTACAACTCGCAGGCGCACTGATTGTGCATTGGTACGGCTCAGGCTGGTTTTTCAAGAACACTGCTCTCGAAATTCACCGAGTTGTAAGATTAAATAGAATCAAGACGGCTTAAAGATGAATTGAAGTTCATGCTTCGTTTACATTTGAAGGCCCGGGAAATCAAATGAATCTGCCATTCTGACATCATTAGGATATTATTCTTTGGTAAGCTGTTGCAATTAAGTGAGCTGCGACCAATCTCTGTAGCTTCCGAATGCTCTTGGTCGTTGGATCGATAAGAAGACACAAATCGAGTTCGGTTGTGTAGGCTACAACAAATTTCGATAAGGAATAGTTCATTTGTCCATGATTATTGATAAGAAAATCCTAAATATAGCTTTACGAACTATTTTATTGCAAGGAGAGCATCCGGAAAATATGGGGAGGGTCGTCAGGTAAATCATGTATTAACACATAGCCGTAGAAAATCTTTTTTACTTAGGATGATCTGACGGACAATATAGTTTATTGTTATCTTGAGAACTGCAATGACGAAGACAAAGTCAGTGAATCTACCCATACTACGTTATTCACGGATTCTAACCATTTCGAATGATTCTATGATTCTATATCATTTGCTCCTTTTTTATTCCTTGACCAGTCAGGGGGAATCTATGGCAGTCAGACAGAGTGTGTGTGTGTGTGTGTGGTAATGTAATGGTGGTGTACGTATGTATATGACTCCTGCCTGTTGGGACACGATCTCGACCCCCACCTAAGATGGATCAGTCCTACTTGGTATGTGGGTTCCCCATATTGGATTAACTGATCCCTATTGTTTGGTCATTTGGTCATTTGGGGTCAACATAGGTCAAAAATCTGGACATCCTGTGAAGGGTCCAATAACTCTATTGTTTTTTGTGTGAATTGGGGACATTTTTTATGGAAAATTGTGGAAAATGATTTTTGGCCAATTCTGGCTTGTGACACGATAGCTCGACGGGCACCTGTAATGGATCGCTCATATTTGGCACGTGGGTTCCCATAATGAGTACATGATCCTTATCATCTTGGAGTCAAGTCAAACGTAATCTGAGGTTAACAAACTTTTAATGAAAGGTCGGCTTTGTGGTTAGAAACTTGGAAATGAAAATCAGTGGCATACTAACATTCTCTGCAACGTACACACACACTGGAACAATTTAAATTTTGTTTTCTCGTAGTTACAGAGAGACGTAAAGTAATATATGAAAATTGTAAAATGTTTATGCTAAAGTGCGGTTTGTTGATAAAAACGTAAGAAGTAGGAAACTAACAACTGGAGATACAACAGTCCAGTTGACAAAATAAAAGCCAAAAGCCGAGAGTGTTACCAATCTTACAGCAAGAATGATGATACCCGAATTATGGGATGCATTCGCCAACTATTGTCACTTGTACTCTCTCCAATCCGCAAGAAGTAGATTGTTTCATTGGGTGTTCTCATCTCTTCTCGCGAATAGTTTTGTTGTTCATGGAATATTCGCCTTTGATCCACGACTATTGCGCTAAGGTTACGCGCGTGCGATTGCAAAATTGAGATTAATTCCATTAACCTGTCCCCGTAATCGTAATTTATTGTTATCCAGTCATATGGAAGGGAAACTGCACTGTTTCGATTCACGATGTTGTCAGCCAGGCTATAATATGTCACGATCCTTGTTGAAGTTGTTTAACATCCCCATTCAGGGTGTCGGTATTATGAAGATGGCCCCCTGGCCATCCGTTACCTGTCATTTCTTGCCATTGTGCAGCGATAGACTCGGAGATGATTCTACGTGTGAAATGGGATGCGATATTCTTCATCAAAATATATTTCACTGTCAGTTTCGTTATTGGAATGAATTATCGTGCAACAAACGAAATGTTTTAGTCGCGTTATATGATACTCATTTGCATTCCTCGATATAGCTACTCAATATAGCAGTGTAGCTACTCTATCCCTTTTACTCTGCTGAAGTATACAGGTTACTATAAGACTTGATGAGATCATTCCCGGTGCGTTTCAAACAATAATTCAAACTGTAGCGATTATTAAAGTAAACAACTAACACTGGCGCCATAGTCAGTAGTGTCTGGTGTACTCAGTAGAATCCACAAGAGTATGTCAGATTCATTTTACGTCTTAGTCGAGAGTAATTTGCGTTTTTTCTTCTTCTGGGGTCTCTTTGCATAGAGCAGTAAATACGTTTGCAGTAAAAAATCTGCAATAGGCTGTACTCATACTAAGATGTGAGCGATACTCTAGCATGGGCCCGCCGTTAATTGTATTTCGGCAATATATTTTTGTTTCTCTTACATCCCATCAAAAACGCTAACAACTGGTCTCATGATCACATATCTTCCTCCAATAGTATTGACTGGGCGTCTTTATCGTAGATACTGTTACAGACCTTACTCTTTCCAATGCGAAAAAAATATATCATAATTTGTGAACGTCATTCACTATAGAAACGTCATCATTGATGATAATAAACATTATGGTCTCAGAGGATTGGAATAATTTCATCGTCCGGTTATTTATCTTATAGTCTAACTCTGCCTACACATTCCTACAATAGTTTCTTTCTTAGCGTAACGCTCGATTATGAATTGAGGCATCCACTGTAATTTTCAGTAAAATATACGGCAGCCGGAACTGATCAAACGGAGTTTCCCTTCACTGTGGGAGGCGTTACGAGCAAAAAGCATTCCATGATCATACGTGTAATGGTAAAACCACTAACACACTACTCACCACACCCCCCCACCCTAAAAGAATGTAGCAACCTAAGAGATGTTTGAATACATGATTTCCTCCCCTCCATTTTTGTTCTGTGTTCTGTGTTCATGTACATCAAAGACCATTCCAGATGTTCCATCAGTCTAGCTGTATCGGGTTAGCATGACAACTGAAAACCAATGGGGGGGGGGGGGTTGATGGTATCACAGGCCAAAACCCCTTGGCGATACAAGAGACGCGCTTCATTGGAAAACGACTATTAAAAAAAACGATTATGAAGTAGGCGTCAGCAACCAAGATAGAACTGTGAATCCTCCAGATATTTTCATCGATGCAATTTACCACGCTCCTGCACTACGTGATGCCGACGTGGAATCAGCAAACAGTACTTACTACAAACACACTTTACAACGATAACTTCAGTAAAACCGGGTACAGACGTGTGGATCTCTTCAGTGACTTCCGTCCTCGGGAGCGATGCTGGTGCCTTTCTTTCGTCATCGCATATCTATCTTAGGTATCGGCTTCACAAACTCCGGCTGGGATTGTGACAACTGTCCAATCAGTCAGGAAACGTCGCTGATGATGTAGATACGTGGTTTGGCCTTTTCATTGGCAGAAAGATGTGCCTATTACAGAAATTGATATGTTGATGATAGTTCGAAGTGGGATGAAGCCAGACAATTCATTATGAAAATGACTGTTTTTTAAAGGATATTTGATATTCCACGGTCGATTAGGCTGGTGGAATGAAGTGCTTCGTGGGTTGAAGAAGAAACTGCGATCGCCTGGCCCTTTCCTGATTCAACTTACATGAGATGCTTTCTTTTCACGTCACACAACCAACAGACCAACAAGGAGTAGCTATGCCGGGGTGCTCTACATAGTGCACGGTATGGCTCACAAGCGCCAACCAAAGATGGGATTAACCATAATGCGGATAGCAAGATAGTTAGATGTTACTCAACTATACATAAGCATGGACGAAATGTATTGTGAAGAATGATTGATGATGTAAGGCACAGGCAGGGCGTAGACTCTAAGGGTTATTTTTATTAATACAGAATAAGGTGTAATTTAAAGACGTATACACCTAAAAAAAAAAGGGAAGGACACTCTGGTCAAAACTTTCAAGTATACGAAATGCAACCAAAAGTATGTGTATGTGCAATAAACATAATATCAAGAAGAACATTTGACAGTCATGGTATCGTCTGTGGGAATGATGGAGATTAATATTGAACTCGAGACTATAAAGCTATAGTAAAATATCAATCGATTCGTCAGCAATTCAAATTTGAATGCCTGATATTTCTTGTTAATGTCATTGTTATTACAAGACGGCGATTGTTTCATGAGATTCAAGGTATGATAGATGATGTTTCTGCATGTGCAGACCGCACAATGTTACATCTCAATGTTGATATGAAGTAAATTAGTCATAATTATTAGCACTTACGTTAGTGACAAAAAAGCTACGTTCCAGGTGTTAAAGCTACCGTTGTGAAGTAATGAATTTGGGGGAGCGTATATTGTGGTTTTGATCAATTCCTGATGGGAATATGAGTATTGATGGATGATTACCAATCTTGCTAAATATGAAATTTTTTATGTTGATTGCCACACTTTTTCTCTAACAGTTGCAAATCTACAGAAGGACAAAGACAACCCTACAGATGTTTTCGCTCTTTAGCAAGTTGATTGAAACGAACTTAAATACTATTATCTCCTACCCTTCAGACAACATTAGATTTCTTCCAGGAGATCGACTCCCATTTTTAAGTTTACTAAATTCAAATATTATCCAACATGAGCTAACTGACGGGGGTGGTTATTATTACGTCCAACTTCGTAATACTAAGAAACTACCTTCTCTAACAACAAGATCAGTTTCATTAGTTACTTCAGCACTGAATTCACTCAGAGAGAACGAATAGATCCGAGATCATTGTATTCTGTTACATTGCGCCAACATCAAATGACACAATATCAAAAGCGGAACTCATAGACTCTTCGCAAACTATCCATTCAGCCATGTGGTCCCGCGGCGACAAACTTAGCTCATGTAGACTAAAAGGGCAAACATCCTAAGTGTTCCGGATTTAAACTGGAACAACATATCGTATCCACTGGGGTTTATAAGAATCTCACAGGAAATATTTCATGACAAACGTGTCTCTCTAAATCATTCCATGATCCTCTCGGATGGTACAAAGCACTGAGCTCCCGCTGGATCGACGACTTTCTTAGGCATGATACGATTAAGGTGAAAGGCTGTGTCTAAATTATTTTATGGGAAAACAATATGTGTCCTGGTAGAGAGATGAGAGCGTGGGACAGAGAGAGCCGTGACCAAAACGTGCTGGTTACACGCTCCTACACTGCTCAATGCCGGCGGGAATCAGGTGAGGGTTCATAAGACAGATACACTTAGCACTAGGAAATCAGCACTCTTAACAGTCCCAGGGAAGTTATGTTGTTTCTCCGGTAGCAAATGCGAGGGTATAACACTCACACATGCCTTCGGGTATGACGATTCACTAAAAAGGCATACACTTCTCGAGAGACTTGTCTGAACCTTGTTCTTTTATACCATCAGACTTCGATTTCGGGATATATACCGTCAACACTTCACCAAAGTAAGTAGAAATGTATTGATATTCACCATAAAATGATAAAAAATCGAAGTGGACTATAAACTCACATTACAAAATGATGGAAACAAATGGATTATCTCTGTAGGTCAGTATTCATCTGTTTGATACTTTGTGGCAAGAGGAATGTCTAAAATCGTTCTGTTCTAATACATGGTAGGAGGTAGTGCCTGCGTGGCTTATTATAATAGTCAGAGAGAAGGTGATCACTATCTGATAGAATTCCAGTTGCACGCTCAAGTGAACATTGGTAATATAAATCTAACCAAACAGTCCGATTTGACCTTGAGTTCACCACAAGAGGTTTCAATAAAGGCAGGTGTTTGGCAAGTTAGGTGTCGTCTATTGAACTTGTAATCTTCTAATATATTTTCAGTGGTGACTGCTGAAGCCATATTTTGCGAATACTCGTCCGGTGTGTGGTTGTTTTTAATGAAAAAACAAAACAAAACGGAAAACAACACGACCGAATCAATTGTTATGATAATATACTGGAACAAATTCTTCGAGAACGAATATCACATGAGAACAGCAAGACAATGAGCAAGACAATCTCGTCAATTACTGATCGTATTCATACAAAATTATTGAAAAATCGTGCTAAAGCAAATGTACAAAAACTCAGATGTAACTTCAAGTATCCTATGATCGATTTGTGTGATTGTGATATTTTTGCATGGGTAGATTTCATAATCCTCTAATTGAATTACGCCACGGGTGTTGGACGAGCGTGAAAGTGGATGGTATACGTTCAATTTGTGCTTTGTTACACATAACTTATTCCATTCACGTAGTAGTTTTGTAGTTGCGATTAGAACCTTGGGATTTTTTGTCAGGACGGCATCGTACTGATCGTCAGTGTTGAGGGTACCTTTTTGTTTTCTGAATATATTATATATATATATATATAATATATATATATATATATATATATAATATATATATATATAATATATATATATCTATATATATATATATATATACAACCCTGCCCGACATGCGCCCGATATGCGCTTTCCTTTCTGTGTAAGCTTTTTCACATTTCTGAGGTGCGCCCGCAGTAACCGGCTGGCTGCAGTGTTGTTGTTTTTTCACAACCGTAACAACGTCTTGTCCAGATTGTCAGGGCCCCCAGCGGGCCTGTTAAACAAATATAAGACAAGTTGCTTCCAATATTGAAGGGAGCCAATCACGGAACATCATGGAAGGTATACGTTCAATTGTTGCTTTGTTACACATAACTTATTCCATTCACGTAGTAGTTTTGTAGTTGCGATTAGAACCTTGGGATTTTTTGTCAGACGACGCCATCGTAATGAGCGTCAGTGTTTGTATAGCGCAACCTTTTTTTAATGATATTATATATATATATATATATATATATATATATATATATATATATATATATATAATATATATATATATATCTATATATATATATATATATATATACAACCCTGCCCGACATGCGCCCGATATGCGCTTTCCTTTCTGTGTAAGCTTTTTCACATTTCTGAGGTGCGCCCGCAGTAACCGGCTGGCTGCAGTGTTGTTTTTTTTCACAACCGTAACACGTCTTGTCCAGATTGTCAGGGCCCCAGCGGGTCTTATAACAAATATAAGACAAGTTGCTTCCAATATTGAAGGGAGCCAATCACGGAACAGTTAGAGTACACACCCCCAGACAATTGGACAAGACGACTAAATTCACAGAGCTGTGGTTGTCAATCAAGTGCATATTTTTTCTATTGCAGTCAGATAAGGTAACATTCAATCAAAAGAGGAGAATAAAATTAATAATCGTCTTAACACAAGACTACGCCGGGTGACGTGTAGGTCCTATCCTCTGCTAGGCAAGTATCCCTAAAATATAAGAATTGGGAAGACCTTGACCTGTTTCCATGCTGAATGAATGTCGCTTTCAATGTCCGAACTCCTATTCCTCCGAACATCCAAACTGCACCTTTACTGTCATCAGTGTATTGTCGGAGTGGACAATTTTGTGGGAACCTGCATGTTTTTTCTGCGAGTGTTTCATGGGCCTTCACCCACTGTGCGGGTTCTTCGCAAACAATATGTCAGCCGTGGATAGAGGCTGTTGTCAAGCGCGTGTATTGTTAAATATCGGATATAGAAGGGGAAATGCTATCGACATTGTGAAAGCGCTCTCTGATAACAGCAACATAACAGCAACATAACATGATATGTTTTACTTTTCCCTCGACGGTAGCAAACGGATATGTATACAGCATGAACTTTGAAGCTGGAAGATATTGATATATAGATTGACACCGCCGGGTTTCAAGCAGTACTTCTTTCTTACACATGCGATTAGCATATTGACATTCAACGATGCTAATTTTATCAGTTTCACCCAGGGCAGTTATTCATAGTGTCATTATGTAACATTTGCCTGGCTGGAAAATGATGTACGGTAGCTGATAAGTTCGTCCCAATAATTAAATTCATTCTCATAAAACTCAAAATACATGACTTGTGGTTTAGTTCTCGTATTTCTACAAAATGTGATAACAGTTTCATATTCAACTCCACATAACGGAGTCCCAACCGCTTTCAGAATAACGAGAGAAGCATTTCACGGAACGGAGGATACCCATTTTTGCAGACTGAGATATATAAAGCTTCCGTAGGTGTGCGAATGTTGAACGGTAGCTCAAATAATTAAAGTCTTTCTAGAAACAATTCCTAATACAGAGTTTGCAAGTATGATCATATTTTGTTGATGTGTAGAATCAAACATGCCGATAACATGAACAGTTCGGGCCGGATGTGTGCTATTTCCTCAAAGATTGCCAATTTATATTCCAATTAAACGTCTAATTATGTCTCTGCATTAAGAGCCAAACATTTATTTTGGCGGTCGATGGAGAGTAATAATAAAAGACATTGAAATGAATGGCCCGAGGAAAATTTCGATAGTATAAATTTATTATGTATCACATCAATGTCAGGTTTATCGTTGTAGATTTGTAAGAGTAACATGGCTAACCCTCAATACGACCTGGTTGGTAGAAGAGTGGAAATCGTTCACACTACTCCCCGCCCAATCACTGCTTAACATGCAGAAATCAACTGGTGAACCCCCCCCCCCCCCACCCCCGCTAAGGTACGGAAACTTTTCGGCGAGTTTAGTAAATTCGACCATACTCGCCTTATCTCCCTGCTTACTGAACGACTGGCAGATATTCCCGAAAATGAAGACCCGGGCGTTCCGGTTAATACATTTCAAATCTTCAGTTCCAATCACATCTTCCGCCTTCGATGAGGTCTGGCCTTCTGTAACTAAAACTCATCAGCGGAGCATAGCTCCTCTAGACAATGATTCATCCACGCTGAAAGGCGAATCCGCCGTCGTCTTGAGCGCCGGTGGAAGAAGAACCCGACAGACGAGAATGAAAATGTTACCAGGAACCCCTAAAATACTGTCTGTGAAATTTCTTCATGAGAAAGTTAAACTATCCGTAAGAACGTTACGTCCTCGGGAGTTTCTCTTGATGCTGCTAATGTCCAAGCTAATATGAGGACGATGCCGGTGTTGGTATGTGTAATTTCAAGTTACTCAATCAAGAGGAAATCAAACAAATTATTATGAAGCTCTTCAGCAAATATTTCCCATCGGACATTCTGCCAACGTGGTTGCCCAAAGAAAACCTTCCAACACTCTTACCATATCATCACACGAATTGTGAATTCTTTTCTTCCCTCTGATACCTTCCCGTCCAGCTTGGAACAATCTATATAACACTGTCATCGAGGGAAACTCCTTGGATCCTAGGGCCATGAAGAGTATTGTCCTGTGGCAAATATCCCTTTCCTCATCCAAAGTGATAGAAAAGGCTGTGACATGTCAAGGTACTGGATATATGGATGCCAATGGTCGGGAGACAGTTTTCAATTTGCCTATGAGGAAAATCACAGTGCCGAGACTGCTCTTTCAAGGGTGAAAACGATATCCTTCAATCACTGGATAATGGTAAGTTCATCTTATGGTACTTCTGGCCCATTGGGAAATAATTCGTGGGTTCGGTCTAACATTTCACGTTTATTGGCGATGACATCCAGCTATATGTCGAGTTTGATCCCAGAAATGAAGGTGAATATCAGTCGGTGCTCACTAGGTTAGCATCTTGTATTACAAAGATCAACAGGTGGATGGTGGAAAAACTGAGTTTATTGTTTTTGCTGACAACAACGTTCTGCCAACTTTATCGAATATTGAGTTGACACTTAGCAACGTTTGTATTCAACCATCTCCTTCTGTAAAAGGTGTTATTCTGGATGCTTCCCTGAACATGTCTAATCAGGTCAACTCAATAGTAGAATATTCAAGTTCCATTTGAGAAATTTATGGCGCATCCGTCCCTTTATCACATGGCAGCTTGCCATCATGCTGTCAGAGGGTTGGTCTTATCCCGCCTTGACTAAACCAACTCTCTCCTACTCGCGTAAAGCTGACTTGAAACGTATCCAGCGCTTCCAAAATAAGGCTGTAGGCTTGGTTTCCCGATGTGGATGGGACCGACTCTCTCGCGGTCTCCTGCAAGAGCTATACTGGCTGCCAGTTGAAAAGAGGATCATATATGAAGGGTTGTTCTCAACGTTATTTAGTTGTTTACATGCTAATGTCAAGTATTGGCTGCCTCATCACGTTTTCGAAGAAAGAGTGATGAACTTCATGACTACAGGCACCGACTTCGTTCGTCTTCTGATATGACCAGGCTTTCATCCCCGTTCTGACATGAAGGCTGTCATGGTCAGGGCTTCTGTTCTCTGGACCTCGACCTTTAGACGTCAGAAAGTTCAGTCCTGCATTCAAGAGGGCGCTAAGGCTTTCCTATCGTTAGATCATTTATTGGTGTTGTTTTAGTTTTTTTTCCTCTCTTTTTTCCCTCCATCTGTAAGGCGCTCCGTTCTTCGTAGAGCGCCATATAAGTGCTCGTAATACTAATACTAATACAATAATAATAATAATAATAATAATATAATAATAATAATATAATAATAATAATAATAATAATAATAATATAATAATAATAATAATAATATAATAATAATAATATAATAATAATAATAATAATAATAATAATAATATAATAATAATAATAATAATATAACCATACCTGTGTCGGATACATCGTGTCCGTGCACATAGAGGTAAAATGCTGCTTAAGATTTGTCAGCCTCGAACAACACAAAACGGTCAATGGCAATGATGATGTGTTTTTTTCTGCAAGGCATTTTCGGTTCTACAATAAAAGTGCGCTCTTGTGCATGACCTCGAATGGATGAGATTGTTTTAGTTTAGGTTGGATGCATCATCGCCATATTTTTCACATTGTGTATTTCCTAGGAAAAAAAAAACTGTCTGACACTAAAGGAACGATCCAACAATCTATCGAATGCAGATGAGATTAAGTATTATGAAGGGAAAAGGCGAGATTAAACATACACTTTGACTGTTGACTATCGGGTAATATAAGCAAAGTCAGCAATCGAATCGGTTTCTATTTGGCCTTCGTTATAATCAGACCTGGTGCAAACGCGCAGGCAACGAACGCTTTACCTCGCATTACTTCCATGCTAGTTACTTTATAACCTCCTCCGCTGCGATTCTCCCAAATCCAAACACTCCATCGGTCGTACGAGGTTAATCCTCTCTCTCGCCTCACATATAATGAGGTTGCCCTGATCTCATTGGTTAAGCCGGTATCGATCACCCGGAGGTATTCAAATGTTCGTCGCATAGATCGACTAACCTCCACATCTGAGGAAAATATTCCACATATGATATCCAATCTGCAAGAGAAAAGACTCAGTGAGGAGGCATAGAGCGATGCAGAAAGATGTGGAAGATATTCTACAGTTCGTCAGCGATTCCCTCTGAAATGGAAGGCTGCAAGGCACCTATTATTCAAATATGAGTTCCCCCAATATGTCGTGTGAGGATAATCACCACATTCAAAAGCTACTCCGACAAGAGCACAAACAAGACTGGACACTGTGGGCAGAGGGGGGAAAATGTGAACATTAGCGACCGTCAACAGATACCAGCTGGTATTCTTTACTTGACATACAATTGTCCTTCGTAGTGATACGTTTGCAACTAGGAGCAACTGAGAAAAAACTTCCATACGAGGCACTTTCAGGACCCCGAGTTGGTAACATTCCAGTTAGAGCTGGAGTTGCTTATTGTTGAGAACAGCATAGGATCATTTTAGTTAAAATGAAACGTGCTCAATATAATATTGCAAAGTTCTTCTAGAAAAGACGGACAGGTTGCAGAAACATGATACCAATGCACGAGACAAAAGCCTGATTACATAAAAACAAAAGAAACTTGGTTGGAGGGGGCTGGGGTTGTTCGGCCGTAACAACAGATCACTCAAACAAGATGTTTCCGATTGACGGCTACGTACTTATATAGAATTGACTGTGCTCTTATATAGAGCCTTTTTCTGTTTGAAATTAGAATTATCCAATATGGGGAATTTTTGCTGCTGAGAGGTGCGCACTCATCTGCCGCGTAATTATTAGGATGTTAAAACGTTGGGGTGGGGGGTCTTCATTAGTCAGGGAGATTCTCCTAGTTCAGGAAAATGGAAAATGTTCTACTGCGTAGGAGAATATTTAGAAGGAATTTGATTTATTCATGATGAGACCCACAGCCATTATTGTTGTTTTTCCCACAGGGCAACGTCACTTAAACCAGCGGGAAATCTCCCGTTGAGAGGGAGAAGTCCGCAATTCTCTTCGGTAGAATCGGTATGTTACTAAGATGAATATCATTGTCTGTAGCCGTTAGATACCAAACAGTCGTCCCAAGTTGATGACACCCTGCGCTGTTTGCGTATTTAACATTAGGTCGATTTAATACAGTCACGTGTGTTCCATAGCATGACACGATGCAACTACAGTCAATGACACTCTCTACATTAAACGCCACAGTGTAATCACAACGAACTGCTGTCCGGAACGACGTGACAATCTAAACCCCAAAAAGATACCCAGGAATAGTCTATTCTAGTCTTTTCCAATTATCGCGAAATCGAATTGACAAATACCATTCCTTCCAAACCAAAGCTTTTTGTACTCGGGACAACAGGGGTCCTGAATATGCAATGAAATTGAAGGGACTCGGGACCCGGAATGCGAATAATTCAAGAGGGTGGCAATAAATGTCTCCTAGATATTTTCATATGGGGAAAGTTGCATTGTGGGTGGACATACAATATGGTAGACTCATGAAATTATTCAAATTATCCTAAAAAGGAGAGAGACAATTTTGATTTCCCGAATAGGAGAATCTCCAGGACAGTATATGGGAAATAATAGGAGAGGAGACAATCATTCACCGGCCCCTCTCGAAATATTCCGTCTAGTCGGAAAGGCTAGTCCGAAGTCTCCATTTATTGCGAGATTCAGGATACTTTGTTTTTCTGCTTGTTTTTTTTGTTGTCCCAACTACAAAAAAAAATTTGCTTTTGATTAGTAGTTTTTGTAAGGCTTAGATCTGAAATAGGGAATAGGAATAGACTACTTCGGAGGGTGAGCTTTTTGGAATTTAGATTGGTCCACAGTTGTTAGGAATAGCAGTCGTTGGACGTAACGGTGTGATAAGATGAGTGACAATGAATGTGTAGCATCGTGCCATGTTGCGGCGCACGTACAGCATATCGTACAATCAAATGTTATGATAAATTGCAGGGTGTCCTCAAACTGGGAACGACTTTTGTATCTAATGGTCCGCATATTAGGTTTATCAATATCTGCATTAACATAACGATTCTCCCGAACAGGAGAATCTCGGAGTTCTCCGGAACAGGAGTAGTATCTCCCGGATGTTACACGCATCACCAACGTCCTGTATTCGGATATTAATGATAAGAGAAGACCACAAACCATATTCCAATAGTTGCAGCATTTGAGTGTCGGATGCGTCTGCAGAGATTTTAGATTATCCATTGGTTAATTTCGTTCGCATAAGTGTAGCCTACCCTGAAAGAAACTGCCAGAAACGTTTCAAAACCATTCACCGGGGATTCAGTGGCGATAATAGCTCGGGTTGAGTGATCTTCTTTTTTTGGACTAGAACATTTCAATGGCCCGAGGCAAGTTGGTCGGAACCAGTCAACAAGATTAGAGGAATCGTTGAGGGCTTCGAGAGAGAACGAAAGAGGAGAGTACACTAGGGGCGGAAGGTCGGTGCCGTAACTCATGTGGAAACTATGTCATTTGTGTTGAGTGGGTTGTCTTGAATCGCTAATGTGGACTCTTTTTGGGCAGTCGGTTGCTATGTAGGCCTTATAATTATAGAAGTGGAGAGATAAACCCCATTTGAAATGAGACTCAGAAAACTCAAAAATCACTTCTAGCCAATCGGGTAGGACCCGATAAGTTAAGGAAGCACCAGCGCGGATGGACCTGATATGATTATTAGGCCTGCGTATATCGTACCTCTACGGTGATTATCGAGGTCGTGTGTAATGAGCACCATGGCAGAATTCCGCAGTGCAAACATTCAATCTCAACCATTGTGCGAGGATGGCATGACTGATAAATTTCTCAGGTTTGTGTTGGTGAATTACTACTTGATACGTGTATCTTGGTATCCAGAGGGAACTCATCACCTCCATGATTCTATGTTAAATATGTGTGATGAACATAGTATGCGTACATGAAATTTTGGCTGTTCCAAAGGAAAGCGTTTACCAATCGGGACATTTGCAGTAACACAGTCAATCTTCTCACCTGGTTCCAAAATGCCATCGTAGAAAGCTGTCGTGGGGGGCGGGGGGCTCGCGGTAAATACAACATTGGACATTTATGCTTCCACGAGGACATTGGAAGGAGTAAAGGGCAAGGCATGATAACGTGCACTAAACTGCGATTAAAAATTTGCATGAGCCAATTTCCCACCGGATTGTCTAATTAATTTCAAAATTGAAAAATGATGTCATTTATCTGGTGAATGAATCAGTTATTCCAGTCAATGCGACTGGCCGTTGGACGGGCTTCGTTGGCCGGGTCTATGAGTACGAGCGACACGTTTTTTGGAGGGAGGTATGGTGCTAGTATAGTGCGAATGGCGATGGTTGTTGGTTGATCGACTGGTTGGTTCGCTCGGTAATCAGGGTCAGGGTTACATCTTTGCCAAATTGTTGAACTGCAATTACTGACAATATCTTTTCCGAAATTTGGTAACCGTTGTATTGTCGTTATGGGTGTAATATCGGATCTCGTTATTCACTTTTCTTCAAAACCTTACGATAAATTTCCTTGGAGAGTATGACATCACCTTCCACGTGTTACGCCTACTTTGCTTCTGTTCCAAACTGTTTGCCTGAAATCGAGTTTAGGGACGAACATCGAATGGGTCAATCCGCCCGTGTTATATAATAATGAGTATATTCAATCTGTAATTCATTCAAAATACCGTACTGTTCTTGAAAGGTAGGTTTACTCCATGTTAAACGTCTAAATATACTTTACGAGGAACCTGTTTGGAAGCGAGATACTAACAATGATTGCAACATTTTGCAACAATTTACTGCCAAGACTGCGGTAATGTCCAAAGGCATTTCAGTCAAAAGAAGCTCCAAGGACAACAGCTGCTTATGGGAGACCTAAACGTTGAAAGCAAGAAAAATGTGGTTTTGGTTGTACTCGGATGGATAGATACATGGTCAAATAAACGGAATACTAATACGTGAATAATCATTGGCATTTTGATAGAGGACCCATTCAGCAATAGGACTTTTATGTAATTATATATTGTTGCGCGTCACCTGAAACATTGCAGTAGGACTAGCATTTTAATTGAGAGGGTACCATATGGTGTAATGCGCTTGTGTATACTCACCGTGTGCCTTGAACTCTTTCGGATCCTAAACAACATGGCTACTAAAGCCACAGAGCACAGACTTAATCGCGGAGAATTTTCAGACCCATCTTCAATTTGTGTAGATTTGTACACTTTTTATGAATTGGGATGACCGTTAATCTCAAATGTTGTCACCAAGACGAAGACTCGCGGTGCAGAAGAAATCGACTGCAAATACTGGAAAAGGTAAAACAAACATGGATGATTTTTTATTTTACACTAGTGGGAACATTGATAAAGAATTGACGGGTTATTGTTTTTCGGAAGAAAATCTTTGACTAAAAACGGTATAGTTATTCTGGAATTGGAATAGACCATTGTGGTTACAGGTATTCATTTAATAAAATGACAGAAGAACACGGGATGTTTCTTGGATGCAATATGACCTGACATGTGACATGACGTGAGATGCCTTCTTGACTATTTTCCGGTTATATTGTTCCTATTCAGCCACACTAACTGAGGCTTGCAACATGTAGGCCAAATAGACAGTGCTCATGTCATACTCTTAGGTTCATCAAAGCATGATCTCGCCAAGCCATCGGAAGCCCTTGTATGCTCCATTAATAACCCCGTATCAAGCAAGTCTTTCGATAAACATTTAGAAGTGCATAAAGGAAATAACACAGGCCGCTGTAATTACACCTCTGGCTGTTGCAATTCTTAGCGGTGAGTTTTATCGCAATCATATTTGTACATCAGATCAAGTATATTAGCCCCATTCCACAATTTGCTCACCCAGACGTATGGCGTCTCTAAGTGTAATATACAGAAGCTAATTTAAACCACACAATTCGGGGGGGGGGGGGGGTGACGGCCTCATTTAGGACCTATTATTGCCTGGGTATCTGCATTGTAAGAGATTGTCCATTCCTCTTCAATGACTTGGGGGAAACAATCATTAAAGTACTTGGATTTGGACATGCATGGATATTGAGGATCGAGTCCACTGCTGAAGTTGACTGTTTATTCAGTCAGACGACTCTCATCTCATTCAGGTTTTCTTCATGCAACCACTAAATTAGCATGAGCAATTCCGGAATCGATGGAGATTAGCAAGGCAGGCGCCCAATCCCATCCCGCATCACTGCGACAACTAATCTTCCCTGACCTTGTCCGACAGATCGAGCTCCCCGTCTTTGAGGCGCCTATCCTCGGAGAGGCCAATAAGCAGCTGGGTCGCGGCGTAATGAATATGGTGAACGAACAGTCCCCAACCCAAATATCGCATGCGACAACAACCGGTCAATAGATGGCATCCGATCTTGATTGATTCGATTTGGGCTCCTGGGACCTAGTTCCACCATCCAGCCATCAGCAACTGTGGCAGAAGTAAGTGTATTGGTAATGGGAATCAGTGGATGTGGCAACACATGCACTTCCTAGCCGGAATTTCAAAATGATAGCGTCATCATAGAAAATGATACTTCATACCGTTGGATCGAACGAACGTTATTACAATCCCAACATGACATAGTCTCCACTGAAGTATTCATGAACATATTATCTGAACTCTACATATCTTCTGATAAAGCTGATAAAGGGACTTCCATTAGGTTGCATGGTGAAGGAGTACGTCACACTGAAGTAACAGTTAAATGGAGGGGTTTGAAATTAAGGACAACCACACCAGCGGAAGCAGGTTCAATAAGTTAATGTAACTGTGAGGAACCCATAATCAAGGAGCAAGAAAACAGCATTAGGAGCATTACTTACGAAGAATTGCCAGGTGTACAGGGGACAATGATGAAAGAATGACCAAAAAAGCCGCGGAACTAAACTGCATACAGGAGCAGTCATACGACCAGTGTCTTTGTAAACGGGCAGCGGTACGGACGATTGCGGGGGGGGGGGGGGCGACTACTGGAAGCCAAACAGATTTCATGTCACATTATTTGATCCATGCAAGTGCAATAAACAGGTCAGGGTGAACAAAAGGTAACTAATACCTTTAGCCCGTAGGCCTGTGCACAAAACATATAACACAAACAAGCAAAACAGTGATAGAAGTTATAAATGAGATAATTTTGCAAAGTGGGACTTGAGACCCTTGCTGAAGGATTCGAAAGAGCCAATAACAATGACTCCCTATTGTTTGGTGTGAGAGTAGAACCAACCTCTCGGAAAGACATTGATAAGTAGTCCTGAAAGGTTGGTTCCTGGCATGCAAATGGTGAAAGAGAATATCCATCAGTAATGGCGAGCATCAACTTATCGGAGTTTGCAATTGCAGAGCAACACATGCCATAGAAGTACTCGCAACACACAAATCAGTAAAATATTGCACCTATTAGAGAAGGAGTATCAATTTATGTGTTTGAGTCTATCAGTCTAGTTCATCACTCCTGCCTTATTTGGGCCGAGATAAAACGAGAGGCAGTTCTCTGGATGTGGACTGCCTCGAGTCTATTCTCTTGCGTTAAATTCTGAGGTCGCCAAGCAGGTAGACCCTATTCCAACACAGGAACAACAAGGGAACTTGAAGATTAATGGACGAACTCCTTATCAAACGGCCGAGATATATCGTAAAAATTCCAAGTGAACTATGCCTAATGGCAACAGTGTTACAAGGAAGACCCCACGGAGAGTTGAATCGAATGTAAACACCAAGATATTTAGGAGATTTAACGAAACCCAACAGGGAACCGTTAATGTAATAGTGGGCAATAGGAACCTTTCTCCTCCGAGGTACGCCGCATATGTTTACTATCATCAACATAATACTCATTCTATTATTGAATACATCAGTCACGGATGTAGTCGGGTCATCTGGAGTCTCCTGGGAATCTCACTGTTGGAAACAAAACAATATAAGAGTACATCATCAGCAAAAGAGAGGAATGTGATATAAGAGAGAAGTAATGCAGTCATAAAGAGAACGAAGAGGGTGGACCAAGCAACTGCCTGGGGATCATCCCGCCGTGACCTTGACCACTTAGAATGCCTACCCTGGTAATGAACCCACTGAGACCTATTGCACAAAAAAATACCTAATCCATTTTCCACACAGGACCAGTGATATTGAATTGTTGAGAAAGCCTCTGGAGGAGGATATGGGTGACATTTTGTCGAAGGTCTTGAAAAAATCTAAGAAAATAGCATCAATAAATGGTGAGTTAATCTGGTCAGAGTAGGGCCCTATTAGCCCAAGAATGGGAAATTTTAAACACGGAGTGTTACAGGAATGCCCAGGATAAAACCATGTGATACTCGGTTAGGGGCTCGAGGCGCTCTGAGAAGTGGAGCTAGATGAGTTGTATATTTGCATGTCGACGGACAAAGGGATGGACGGATGAACCCCCCGCGGCAATCAGGCGGAGAAAGTGCCGGAATCTTGAATTCTGCAGAAGAAAGGGTCCAAAATGGTAGAGATGTCCAAATCGGATACGATTTGTTTTTCAATATTAACTCTTATTGAAGATGCGATCTGGGGTATATTTATGCATAAGTTAGAGGTTAATTCCTACCAATACCACGAAAATATTATATTGCTCCGCAAAAACAGAGGCGTACACGTACGCTCCCATGGATCCGGCTCTTGGAGCGGGACAGCTGCTCAACGGCTCCCTTGAACAATTCAAAACTGAAATTATTTGCCAATCCGTGAGGCATCAGAATGTCAATAAATATGAAAACTATTCGATTGACACATTCTCCAATGAACACTCCGCGATCCATTTTTAATATGGTTACTGTTACAAACTTCCGTTGTTCGTGAACAATTTTTATTTGATTCGAAATTTCTCCGTATTACATGAACGTGCTCCATTGCTGTCGACTTTGTGCAGGTTAACTTTTTGCTCTATCCTGTTTGCATGCTTCTGCAGTCACGACAATTTCACGGATATTATAGCATTAGTCATTTTCTTCTCCTACTAAATCAAGTCGGGTATGATACTTTTTACTATTAAGCTCTGGCAATCCAATATGATGATGATGAACACTTGGCCAATATATGTATACAAACTCGTAGTTTCCATAGATATGGTTTGAGAGGGATCTTATGTTCAATCCGGGGCCAAAGAAAAAATACTTGCATTACTTGTGCTTGTACTGCTCTCGCATCTCGTGTTTAATATCACCGCCTTTGTGAAGGACGTTTGACTGGCAATTATTTGATTATAAATATAGGCTAGTTTATTCTTGTGAAGAAATTTAATAATATTGCTGGGACCACTCGCTTCACTGACTATTGTCAATCCTGTCCATATACATACAGCCACGTAACTTTATTACCGAAATGTAATATTCAAGGCCAGCCGCGCGTAGTACGGCGAAATATTTCTCACTAACAGGAAAGCAACATATTCTAATCATGGAATAAACACTAAGGCCTAAATTCTATGCCAATAGTGATTATATTTACACGATAATGGACGCCCTTTTTTTATCGGTATCGGAAGGTCGAAGATCAGTTTCTTCGAATAATTAACACATTAAAGGTGTATTATCTCATGCATACGATAACAAAATTTCCCATTGAATTTCACTACAAACCGGCCAGTGCCAATACGGTTTCGAGTATGGTATATTGCAATCATTATATGTAAATAATTTAGTTTCGATATACCGTAAGATCGGAGTGCATTTCAACAATTTTTCTCTTAAATCCTGCCAGACAATACGGTACTTCGATTTCGCCGGGACACACACGGTATTGTGCATGTGACATGGTTACTATTACTAGTGACCTATATGGGGTAGAAATGATCAGTCGCAATTACTGAGCGCAAAGTTAGTAATGATGAACAATGAGTTAGAAATATAATCAGACAATATAAGGGGATTCTCGAATACAATTAACGGACATTCCACTGAAGAAGTCGTGTAGCCCCAGTAAAAAAGTAGTAAAAATCTGCAGGAAAGATGCGAAAAAAGGGAAACTCGGCTGCTGGCGCGGCTCCTATGAAATGAGAGGCGGGCCACTCAACCAGCTGCCTGCAGTGACACCTTAATGAGAAATTTGGAGAATCCCAATTGCACAATACCGCATGATGTCCCACATGGACAACCCGGTAAGTCATGTCATGTTTTTCAATTGTGTTTATTTCGTTGCATAAGTTAACATTTAGCACAAGTTCCGTTGTCTTTCTCTCACCCTCACCGAAGTAACCATCAACACCTACCAACCCACTAACACTACAGCGCTCCTCTCCCATGGACTAAATGCTTTTGAAGTGAAAATAATGTGTGTATTTCACTAGATTGTTTGCAGGGTTTGTGGCAAGTATGACATATTTATTATTTGCATGGTGGGATGCTTGTCCGATTATGCGCAATACGGTACACATGCAAAAACTTCCAAGGACTTGTTACTTACTCTTACAGAAAGTCGTATGCACTTCGGGTTCGAACTGACGCATTCAGCTTTCTCCAGCGAACATATTTGAATTCATCATGCAGTTGTCCTTTAACCGCATTCGACAATGATCGAACACATATACTAACCAAGACCATCCCTATGAGGATTTTACCAAGTTCTCGTATTGTTTGTTCAAACTTTCAATGGGACGAGTATTTTATCATTAATTTCAGTGTTACTCATTTGAATTTTTGTATTCCTACTGTTGTCCGACAGGCGATCAAACTCTCCACTGCCTGTCTCTCTTTTTTGTTTCTTCACACGAAGTCCTTGTTCAATATACGGTAATATAATTCAATTTTTAACACAATATTTAATTTTCCCACTTTAAACAAATCAATGCATAGCCTGTATCCCTGCCGGTCATATCCGAATATACCCGTCTGACCGAAATGGCTTATATAACTTGAACGTGCAAAACCTCTTTTATCGGCTCCCTCATAGACGATCTGAGAAAAATATCTCGCTTGAAAATATGCTTTGAGTTGAGCCGGAAGGCTGTATAATCGTGCTTGTTTTACTTGGGATCTCGTGTTTGATATTTACCGCCTTTGTGAAGACGTCATACTGACGATGTGGTATGATGCTATGGATGTTATTGATATAGACTACCTTACTCCTTTGGAAAATATTGCTAGGTCCCGTTGCTGGTATGACTCTTGCGAGTCGTGTTCATAACAATCCGTCTATCATGTTAATACTTTACCCTAATAACCCGATCTGTCTTTCTTCCAGGTTCTTCGGGGTCATCGTCGAAATACACTGAACTGGAAGTTTTCTTCGTTTTTTTCCAGAGGAAGACGAGCTAAGCAAGGAGGACTTCGCAATACACTTTAAAACCCACCGCATTGGGTAGCTCGATACATCCGGGGTAACTTGCTGCATGGAACCTTTCAAGTTCACCGAACTTGAATAATGTTCTATAAAATCCAATGCAAAACTCAAGTTGAAGTAACCTGAAAATGTCCATGCAGCAAGTACCTCAGATTTATCAAGTTATCCCCATGCGTCGACGTTTACAGTGTTTCCAATTGATGGCTAATCGTTTGTGCGTGTGTTCCTTCCGTGGATAGATAGGCCTTGTTATGAAATGCCATGAGCAGTTCATATCTTGTGATATAGGTCAAAGCGGAGAGGATGTATGTAACTTGTATTTTTTAACGCGGCAAGAAATGAACTCAACATCATATTTAAAGAAAAAAAAAAAATCGGCCCAATAAATGTAGACTGGGCGTATAGTCCAGTCCCTCATGTATATAATTTAATCGTTCGAAACGATTGTTAATAGTCAGCGTATAGTGCACGTATTCAAATAAAACCTGGTAAAAATACTCAAATCAAGGACCATTGGGGAATATAACGACGGACGATTTGTAGTCAACTAGGTACTCAACTGTCAAGCCCCCTTCTTCGAATCTTTCCTGAGGGTGTTACTAATAGGATGAATTTCTTAGGCTCAATGTGTTTCGACTGTATTCGCGAATCTAAACGCATATTTCAATCAATCTGTGACAGGCGTTTGCAATCGTAATCGGGGATAACTTTTCACTTCGAAGATTGATTACTACAATTTTTAATATTGTTGCGTCGGTCATAAACTTTCGCCGCTTGGTCGTTCGAGCACAACAGCCAACTTTGACAGTTTGTGACGCTAATCTATTTTATCACTGAGTCGAGTGTCTCCTTTTCGCAGACCTGATAAAATAATGGTTTTCATACTATTCGTCTGGCTGCCGGGAGTACAGTACGCTTAGGAAGAGTCACACTATATTTACTGTCTTAACTGTTCCCAAAACTATGAAGAATATGTTCATTACCTAAACATTGACTTCGTCACACAATTGCCATATGTAAATAACTCGTAACCAACTTCTGGATTGTTTGTTAATATCAAACACTCCACTGCTGTCATGAAATACTGCCTTTTCATCTGAGAAGTTACTCGATAGTTTCTCTTACAATCTGTCCGTAAAAGGCGACTGAACTGAGAGACTCCAATAACCGGCTCAACTTGAAGCGAACTCCAGCCCAACCGTGGTGGGTGTTTCACTTCCGAACTAAGCGCCATACCGCCGTTCATAAAGCCCAGGTTTGAATTTCTCCTTCCAGAATTCACACATATGATATTATATCCCACGTTTTAAACGCGCGCGCTTCATGACTGAGTGAGTACGGCGCGCCGAAAGAGGAGGGCGAGCCTAAGTATTTGATTTCCAAAGCCTTGTAGGACTAGTATGTGGAGGGGCGGACAGGCTACATCCCCACTGTTAGCGGTATTTCGACACCGTTTTTCGAGGAGTCCACATTCCGCAGAAGAATCCTCATGAGGGGTCATATCGAATCATGCTCAGCTGTCCAGAGACAGGCAGAAGCGAAACGAGCATGATATAAAAAAGGTGGCATGGGTCCGGATCATGTACATGTTCCCTATTTGTCCCATCTGCATAACCTGTCGATAACCAATGAATGACATCGTCGGGGTACCGGTAATTTTTTTTTCACATGTTTTAGTAATGTTCGACCAAAAGTCTAATTGGCTCAAATCATCATCGTTGAAATGGTTTCAGGATTCAATAAACGTATTTTGAAGCTGCAGAGTGTCACGTTGTTCTAATAGGCCTATATGCAATGTAAGGGAAGGTGTGCAATCTGACATACGAATTCTGATTAAAAAAGGGGGGGGGGGATAATACAGTGAAGTACCCCCTGTCTATTTTGCACAAAATTCATATTACAAGAAAAGACCACGTTTTTCGTCCGGGATAGAATGTTTCTGGTCGGTCATGCTCAGACTATTCCGAATGATCGTACATATAGACTATGTATATTATCAAATGAGACGTTTTATGACAATGAAGGCCTATTTTGAAGTGAGGTTATTGAAGACTATTTGAAGGCATTTGAAGACTATTTGAGAAGAATGTATAATAATGTCTCATGTTGCCCTTGGTATTGCTTCATCAATTCTGACACTATCATCAATTCGTTACCGGTAATCGCTTTCTTGCTTCAGAAGCTGCATAGTCACAAATTTAGGCAAATGGACGCCTTATACTAAAATTTTACTACAGTTGAGCAGGGGTGCCGCTAGGGGCTTCTCGAAGGGCCGATAGTCCCGGCCGAGGGTCCAGACTTATGCCCGGCATCTGGACTTCACTCTACCTGCTTGACCAACAACAAATGTTGTCAAATAATCATTTGGGATGGCAATTACACGTGGGGGGGGGGGGGGAATTAATCCCTGCCGTTGGTTTTTCTGCCAAATCACTTCCCCGAACAATATTATGCATTGCGCGCCATCATCACTCATCCTTACCCCATTACCCAATGCTGCTGTCCACGGCAGGCACACAGCCACATCTTTTTACAAATCAAAACTTCAGGGTTCACTTGCTTCTCTCTCTTTTTTGTTTGCTTCCAGCAAAGTCCTTGTCAATTTAACGATTTAATAGCAATATGTCATTTTCTTTTCCTTACTAAATTAATATGTGATGAGCTACCCTATTTTTATACTCAGGCAATATCACGAACACTC
This sequence comes from Sclerodactyla briareus, assembly GCA_026419785.1. NCBI lineage: Eukaryota > Metazoa > Echinodermata > Holothuroidea > Dendrochirotida > Sclerodactylidae > Sclerodactyla > Sclerodactyla briareus. Next base: position 138,873 of record JAODTK010005822.1, on the reverse strand, counting down.
GGCCAATATATGTATACATAACCTCAACATGTAAAAAAAAATCGTCGTCTCCTTCAGCGGACGGTTTGAGAGGGTTCGTCTATCTTCTTCCCGCTCGAATAAATGCTTCGGTTGAGCCGGAAGCCGAATACTTGTGCTCGCATTACTTGTGCTTGTGCTGCTCGGAATCTCGTGTTTAATATTTAACCACCTCCTCTCGGAGACGGTCAGACCGGCAATTATTTCATTATGGAAAATACAAGGCTTCGTTTAGTCTTGTGGAATGAAATTTAATAATATTGCTGGGACCACTCGCTTCACTGACTATTGCAAGTCCATGTTCATACTGGTTCCGCGTTAATTTTTTTTCGTATCCACAAAGTTTGTAATATTCAGGACAGTCGCGCGTAGTCAGGGTAGTACGGTTGCAGAATTAGAAACTCAGGAAGAGGCGATTTCTTTTCAACACTGAACTGGCTCCCACATCGAAAGACGGCGGGTTTGAAGTTTCCTCTATGTAATACACATCGAGACCCCAATCCATGCATAGTAGTTTTATTGGCACAACTATACAGTCGCTCATTATACATCGGTATTTGAAATATATAGTTTGAAATAAAATTTCTAGAGAAACGCATTGGCGCAGTATCGTCTGACTGTCATTCGCCGGAACGTCAAGAGAACAACGACATCGTTTCTTCATGACGTCACGACGAACCTCGCCCTAGTGCATTTCGCAAACGATTACGGTGTATCGTCACTGATGTGTCACTAGCTATGTTTCGATATACCCTAAGATCGAAATGCACTTCGACGATTTTTCCTCCGTGACATGAAACATACGGCACTTACGGTATCGGTGCACATGCACAGTGGTCACCTCCACATGAAAGGACAACTGCGGGCTTGGACACAACAGAGGTTATATCGTTGAGAATTGGAGAACATGAATCTACAGGTCCAAACCCCATTTGATACATGTTCCTATGTGGAGTTATTTGCCTTCAAAGTTTGGTCCATTCTGCGGAGAAATTGGGTAGAATTCCAATTGCGCAATAACTTATGACATCACACTTGAACAACCCGGGAAATTAAGTCATGTATTCATTGTTGTATATTGGTGGAACTAAGTCAACATTTACAGAAGTTCTGTTGTCTCTCTCTCAACAAAGTAACCATCAACACCTACCAACCCACAACAGCAATCCTCTCTCATAGATAAATGTTTCGAGTGAAATTAATGTGTTGAATTTCAATAGAAAGTAAAGATTGTTTGCAGGGTTGTGCAAGTATGGACTCCATTTATTACTTATTAACTTCAAACGACTGTAACTCCGTAACGGAAAGTCGTATGAACTTCGGGTCTGGACTGACGCACTCAGTTTTTGTTTTAGCTAATAAATAAGCCTCTTTTCATTCATCCTGCAGTTTTCCTTCAAGTGACGTTTGGTCAACATGTCAGTCACAATTACTCGAGCCCGGATGTTAACACCGAGGAACAGATTGGTTATATTGGCGGAAAATATGGTTCGATTCGTCCAATACAATCGAAATATATTGAACTATAAAATCATCATATTAGTAACACTCTCCATGCAGGAAAGATTCGAAAAAGGGGGCACTGCTCCTGCGAAATGGGAGGCGGGCTACTGCCCCTAGCCCCAGCTGCTGTGGGCCATAGTGCCCCTGGTCATGCTGGTTGTGGCGCAGTGGTCGGTTGTTAAATGATGAGCGTGAGTCCAATAATAGAACAAATATAATGGAATGGTTGCCAGAATGTGAGCGTCACTGCGTCAGCATGTCAGCTGTTCAATTATAACACCTTCCACTGTGAGCACATATACCCCAAGATCCATTTCTAATGAGGATTTTACAAACTTTTCATTGTTTGTTCAACGTTCAATGCGACCAACGGTTTTTATTAATTTAGTGTTACTTCATAATTTTATTCCGTTTATGCCACAGTTGTCGACAGGCGATCAACTCTTCACCGCTTTCTCTCTTTTTATTTGCATTCTACGAAGTCCTCGTCATTTTACGGTTATATAGCAATAGGGTCAGTTTCTCCGCATTCCTCTCCCCTAATTAATTTGTACCCATGCAGACAATATCACGAACACTGACTGTCTGGTCCGATATGTGTAGTATACACAACTTGAAACGGTTAAAACCTTCCGTCTTTCCATCGGGAAGACGAGGTTGAGAGAAATTTCGCTTGAAGTAAGGCTTTAGTGGAGCGGGAGCCGGAATACATGTGCTTGTATTACCCGGTGATCTCGTGTCTAATATGTACCGCCTTTGTGGGGACGTCTATTGACAATAGTTTATGTTATGGATATAGCTACTTTATCAGGGAGAAAATTTATTAATATCGCTGGACCGTTCGCTGGGCGATGCGAGTCGAGTCCGTACATTATCCATAGATCTTACCTAATACCTATTGTGTCCCCTGAATTATTTGGAGTACCCGGGGAATGCAATATCTGGAAGTTTTATCAGAGAAAGATACAAACTGCAGGGAGGACTCGCGATTTACATCAATGGCGGTCCATGAAGTGTGCCGTCGGTCCCTTCGATAGATCCTGTATGAAATGCATTGAAACATAAATTTTCGAATATGTAGTCAAACCTTGAATAGAATGTCGTGTAACGTTTTTTCAAACATCGTCCAGGAGATATATCAACAGCATTTAAAGACTACCTCAGACCAGAAACGCAGACTGGCGTAGTCATTCCTCCATGTAAAATAAGTTAAAATCGTTTGAAAGAACGAGTGTTAATAGTCTCCGTACTAGGAGTGACAACATATTAAAAATAAAACCAGGTAAAAATACTCAAATCAAGGACCTTCGGGGGAACCACGGACGAATGTTCAACTAAGGTAAGGACGTGTCTGATCGACACGGAGTTATCAATTGATTAGAACGTGTGGTAAATATTAATTTTAATACATGGACACATTTGATTTCAGTAAAATTTCCACAGAATTATTCATATCGAGAATTGTATATCCTTGTCTTAAACAAGTTGATTATATCTGAAAATAACCCGCGAAACACAAGACATTATCATACCCTTTTTCCAATACACTTAAGATAATATTATATAACGTTATTATGGTGGTTGGAGATGCGATAGAACCATTTTATTGACGTGCCAAACTTCCTAACATTATTATTCAAGATAATACCGGTATGTGGTTCAAATATGGGCATCTTCTTTCCCGTGACAAATTCAGTTAGGCTTACACCAGAACTCGAAATATACTTTCTGGGATGAATATCATACCCTTTATTCGACAAAACAGCCGGTGAACCGGTAACGTAATCGCAGCATATATTGATCAGTAGCATACACAGGTGGGAAATTTTTTAAATATATATATTCATTGTTACAGAAACTACAGTCTATTTCCGATGATATTATCAAACTGAGACCGGTATTCGTCCGTAAGTAACCAGGATAGTTTTCCCAATTCGGGATTGGTTCAAACTGGCCTTTCCCACCGGTCGCTACACAACAAGAGGGCAATTCCGGCGTTGGCATGATCTCATCGGCATCCCTGAGAATAATTAGTTTCTGGTAATTTGTGTCTGATCGCATGGAGAAAGTTGTAATTCGTTCTTTTCCACATGGCTACAAAATATGGAATCATTCAGCCATTATAGAATCAGATGCACGCACACACACACACACGCACACACACACACACACACACGCACACACACACACACATACACATACTGATGCACACGTACACATACAGACACACACTCTCTAAATCCCTTGGAGTGAAATTAGGGACAACTCTGAAATTCAGCTGAATATCGACTCTTTCTCAGTGTGATTAAGTAATTATCACTCTGAGAAAGAGTCGATATTCACTCTGAATTTCAGAGTTGTCCCTAATTTCACTCCAAGGGATTAGAGAGCACTAACGGGCACCTTTCCGAGTGCACCTCATTGCTGGATCACCCAGCACCCATGGGTACCCCCTCATAAGGCACCCGTCAGAGGAGAGTTCCTAATCACTACAATTGTTACCATATCAACCGTTGCTAGGACAACCGCAACGGCAATGGATATCGGTAACTGACTACAATATCTCATCCATAGTTTCGGAACCAGAATTTGAAGCCTTCATTGCGGGTTGGTTAATGGCGAGTTATATGGGTGATTAAATTTATGACAGCTAGTGTACGTTACTTAGGAAGGACCTATCCGCTATGTCTTCAACAAAACTACTTGTCATTGCTGGGTTGGAGGAAAGGTGCCAATATGAAATGATGGCATGCGTGTCATGACTCGCCTTCGTGATGAGCATCCTTGTTATATTAATTTGTAAACCTCAGTGTGGCGAGATTCCACCCCAATGCTACTAAACGACGTAGGGGGTTAAAGCATGTTGTAGATTGACCATAGTTAAATAGTTTAGGACCTATAACTTGGACCATTTTACTGCATCCATAATTTTATCCCCACCAAAGTTTGACCCCTCCCCAACTCTTCAAGGTTGGCTACAACAGGCCCTGCCTCTTCACGCGATACCTTTTTGTCTGGAGGGCAATTCAGTTTGCTTTTTTGGGAAATACAGAGAATATGTCGCTGTAAGCTTGGCAGTGGGAATTTCTGCTGAAGATGTTTGGTGGTGAGAGGATGCCTTACCCTAAAGGGAATGCATCCTCTCACCTAATGATGGGTTCCCATTTCGTAAATACCATATGTTGTAATGTTAAGTTAGAAAAAGAAAAAAAACTTAAATCTTTGCTGTATTACAATTGTCTTAGGTGTTTAAAACAACCAATCAAAATTTGGGGATTTTCTAACATGGAAAGTAAATGTTACGCTGACTTACATTGTCAGCCAAAAATCTCATTGGAGTTATGAAAAACAGAATTAAAATCAGATTTGTTGTGATTTTCTTACATGTACTGTAAGTAATTGAAAGACAACCTACATTTTTTTTACGGGTGCGCCACACTGGAAAGTTTTGTTTCAGCCTTCAGGTGACAACAGCAAAGATTAGAGCGTAGGCACAGGCTTTACTGTAGGCTTTCAACTTGGCCACTTATTTGACTGAACTGCCACGCCTACAATATTCAGTATGAACTCGCCCTACATCATGTTTTCCACATGGCCAGTGTCAACATTATGTAAAACAACAAATACTTTTTTTAATTGGCCAGAACAACCTTATGCAAGTAAACGACTATCCTATTCATTCACTCACATCTTCATATCTACTACACATATGACAATAAATGTATAGGCCTATGTTAGGATAGATAAAACAAATTTAAATTTGATTTACCTAGGAATTAGGATAATGAAACCCGGCATTTAACTAAATAGCTCCCCAATAGCCTAGTACTTTCATTCTTTTCTAACTTACATTGAAACAAAGTTCCTGCAAAACCCTATCACACTCGGCATCGGATTGATACCTGCATTGCAGCAACAGTTTTTTGGGATTGTGAAGAGGACAAGCGACTGTGTTTATTGTTTGTAGGCCTATCCTATTACATTTGTGCAGGAGCCTGGGCCCTAGGCCTATGTACAGTACAGAGCTTGAATCATTATGAAGTCGCGAGCCTAGGTACCTAGCCCACGTTATCCTTTGAAGAGTCCCTAAAGAGCCTTACTCTACTCGTACTATACATTAGTACGTACTTAATCCGTCACGTACGTACCATAACGTGTAATATTTTCCGCTTCATAACTTTTAAACATAGAAATGAAAGCCCTCGTCTACATAGAGAACTTACTTTATTCCCGCATCACACTGCATGTCGGCAAGCGCAAACGACCGGGTTAGCAACTGGCATATTCTGGTTGGTTTGTTGTCATAGTTTTGGTAATGTTTCCGGAAACGACTCTGATAAGTCGGATCCTGTTGTTTGTTTACGTTCGTATTACCTCGGGTCATTGGTTTTGGTGGCGTCATTAACATGACGTCACGCAATAAACCTTCTTTTTTGCCCAAAAATTACGCCTTCCCTAATAATTACGAACGTTCCATCTCCTTTTAACTATTAGAGTATTACCACGAGTTTACACGCAAGAGGGCGGCTGCAACACAGTAAATCGACGTCTCAAATCATTACTCAAAAACGACTGATGAACCATTGAGGGTTCCCCAAAGCTTCGTCATGTGTTGCACCTTACTGTGGATTCCGGGAACTGGGCGTCCAGCCTTGGGACATAGCCTGTTGAAACAGGCATTGACTTTGTCACCTCTTATCAGCCCCATTCCTCATATGTGCAGGAGGACGTATTAACCACTCGTGGTTTGCCTTGAACAAACGCACGTCAAGACATTGCGTTTCCTCGCTGTCCGAACGGGACTATTAGGCGTTGCGACGTCAACGCTGATTGCACAATCGAGTCATTTTCCCTTCTACTAATTACGGGAACGTCCTACCTACAGAATATCAGTCCATTGATTTGGATCTGGCAATTGTTCTGACAACTTCCAACCTAATTTTGACATTTTGTGACGTTGAATGGATACTTTTTTCAATTTCCAATTCGAATTATTCCGATTTTTCTGGAACTCGTGCGGCGATACCAACAAGCCCAATACTCTGCGCAGAGCTAAAACAGTGGCTTCGATAATACGGCTTCAGCTTGCAACCTTCTTAGTTGATTGCAAAAAACTATCGGTTTGTGAGAGGTTAAGAGTGTGAAAGTCTCCTATAAATATTCATGACTAAAATTTGGGGCGATTTTTCGCGAAATTGTAATCAGTTGGCTTCCATCGAGATCAACGCCCATGTGCTACTATTGATGTTTAACGTCTACGTCACCTGCATGTAATGAGCAGATCCCACATCTTGGGATTTGGGGTATTGCCCAAACGAATTTCTGCAGACTATGTTGATAATAGTCGACCATGGTATTTACCAAACAGCGTAGCCCCCCTCTATTTAGGAACGGCTCCCTCCCGTTGGAGCACAATAGGAACTTCGAAATATGGTGGCGCTATATCATTATTATACGACGTCGAGTGTTGACTTCTCTCTCAGCAGATCTACAAATATTATTCCATATATAAATTATCGTTGAATGGTTTCCAGATCCATAAACGTTTTGAACGGCAGAGGGAAAACCGTCTAACCAATTTGATTTCAGAACGGTATATCATATAGGCATGCAATTCTAAACAAAAGGGGGGGGGGTATTCCTAGACTGCGTGTTATTTTGCGTCGGGGATCGATTACGCCAAATGTAGGTCCATACAGGCAGGAGATTCCTCACATCAAACTATCGTCATAATGTCCCTTCTAAATTCGTATACCATGGGCGCCCGCCAGCTTGTAAATATTACCCACTGTGCCTCTCGCTGTTGTGCCCCGAGTTACTGGGAATTTAAACCCTCCTGGAATACTTGACACTGCCCCGGAAATCGTAGAAACTGCAATATTTCATAAGGTGATTATCATGTTTACACAGATTCCCGAAAGTTTTTCCACAGTATGCGAAGATGATCTTACTTAAGCAAACCACTGCATCACACGGAAGCGACAACTGATGTATGGTCGAGGTTTTCGGTCTAATTGGAATGCTTGTTCAGCGCCCGATATATTCAATGAAATGCCCTTCATTTTCCCTCCTGGTCATTTGAAAGTCATATCAGTAGAAACAGGAGAAAAGGTCCAGGACGTGACTGTTACCACCTCATAACTATTAATATAATAATACATTTATATAGCGTCTATATACAACTCGACGAGACAATTATTCAAAGCGCTTCAAAATCATATTCAGGAAGACCTGATTGAAAAGATAAGTCTTCAGTTGCGACTTGAAGAGAGGGACAGATTGCGGACTTGAAGAGAGGGACTGTTGGGACTTGCAGAGAGGACAGTTTAACGACTTGATAGAGGGACTGTTTTGTTTCTACTTGAAGAGAAAGTGGACTGTTGCGACTTGCAGAGAGGAGCTGTTGCAACCGAAGAGAGGGACGGTGCACTTGACAGGTGGACGATTTGCGACTTGAAGAGAGGGACGGTTGCAACCTGAAGAGAGGGACTGTTGCGACTTGAAGCGAGGGACTGTTGCCACTGAAAGGGCCTGTTGGGACTTTAAGGAGGGACAGTTGCGACTTGAAGAGAGGACATTTCGAACTTTAATAGAGGGCTGTTGCAACTACTTGAAGATAGGACTGTTGCGACTCTGAGAGAGGAACTGTTTGCACTGAAGGGGGGACAGTTGCTACTTGAAGAGAGGACTGTTGCGAGTTGCGACTTGACATAGAGGGACTGTTGCGACTTGAAGAGATGGCTGCTGCGACTTAAGAGAGGGCTGTTGCAGATGTTTCTGATAGCCTGGGGAGAGCATACCAATAAGTTAAGCTACTTTACTGAACTAACGGTCACCATGGGATTGTACGGGAGTTGGGACAACAAGGAATCTCCATCAACTACAGAGACGTCTTAACTGTTTTGGTAAGAAAAAGCACTCTCTATACTGTAAGGAGGAAGCCAGGTGGTTAAGAGCACGAAACACAATTAGGAGAACCTTGAAAGCAACTCTCTCTCTGCTCAAACAGAGCAGCATAATGGAGTTTGTTGGAGCAAAGAGCTTATGCTGGACGCCTGGACCCTCCGTTATGATCCTAGCCTTCTGACGTATGTGCGCAGTTTCCATTGATCCGTCGTGCGGCAGTCCATCGGCAGAGAGTTGCATAGTCCCACATTTAGATGAAACAAATGCATGTACCAGCTGCCTAATTGACTTGGAACTAAGAGAGGGACGGTATACCTGTTCGCAAATACAGCGGCAAATTTACTTCAAGCCTCTAATGAACTCCTACATCGATTCCCAAGAACTATCACAGGACAAACAGGGACGCCACTTCCTGGTGACGGAACGAGATTGCGTTACGTGCTGCCGGCTTTTTTAAAATTCGCAATTGATCAACATTTTTCTCCGAAATTACTTGAGTGCTGTAATTTTGACGAGGTTCTTCTTTGTAGATGAGGAACGATGGCCTTCATTTTCAATATCATTTGATGTTTATTTTCTCGAAATATTGCAGGCTGATGTGGAATACCAAGGGGATCGACCTCGTTCAGACATTGCCCCAACTGCTAACTTATATTTACGACACAGAATATCATAAATGAAATTGGCACGCAATTGTACGCAACATATTATGCTTTGACATGATTTCTCGTGAAATAGTTTACACACAAAAAAAAATTGAAGTACACCTGGCACACCACCGTGCCAAATTCACATTTTGCAATCGCTCTGTTTCCTTACTGATTTTCTGCATTTTTTGCATCATTCGTAATATTATTTGTGTGATCTGTGTTTTTGCATCTTTTCCCGTGCCGTGATTTTTCAAGTTGCTTATATTTCCTACGGATCTCTTTATTCTTGCATGTTTTGTCTGATCCTATTACGTAATCGGTGTGAAAGTTGCAGCCTATCGTTTTCTCTCTTCCACGTGTAGCATCCTGCCCAAGCGTATTCCCGTTTGGTGTCGAGGTTCCCCTTCATAAGACCCTTTGGCTGTTATGAGGTTTCATTCATTTGTTTCCTTTGTGTTTTGTGTGGTGCCTGTGTTAATCTGTTTTGTTTTGTTCGCGTCCGCGTGGACTGCGTGTTTACTCGTTAAGCCTTCTTTTGTATTCCGCAAGCCGTATTGTGTTTGCGATGGGTATGTTTGTGAGTGCTTTTCCCTTTTACTCTTTTTTTTTTTTTTTTTGCATTAGTAATTTTTCACTGGTAGGCCCCTACCTTATTCTCATTTCCTGTACTTTTTGTCTTCTATTTATTTGCTGTTATGGGAAGGGAATGATAGGCTGATAGCCTGTCCGGGCTGCGATTATGTGGATTGATTTTTGAAGTCGGGGCTGAGTTTAAGGGGGTGAGCTTTGAGAACACTAAGGCTGATGGTTATATTTATAAGATGTACAAGTGTCATTGACTACTGAGCTTGATGCGAGGCTTGGGGCACGTGGAGTCGTGGGGACGAGGTTTGAAGGGGCGCTGCTGCCGTTACAACGGAAGTATGGTTGGTCCTGGCCTTGACACTAGAATAGTTTCAGTTTGCTTGGGAGTGGAGGAGGCAGTGCGGGGGTGTCAGTTGGATGGCGTTGGGGCGGGTGTGGTACATAAGAGGGGCACCCGTCAGGGCCGGTGGTTCCAGTCGAGTGGATGGAAGTGAAGGTGGACTGTGGGGGAGGATAGGTAAAAGGGAAGTGTTTTGCTGTGGGGGATTCTATTGTCCGGTATGTTGACAGGGAATTCATTCCCCGTATAGAAAAGCTGAAGCGTACGCGTGTTTGTCTTCCGGGGGCAAAGGGTGAGATATTAGTGAGAAGTTTAATATGATGTGGGGAGATGAGGAGTGTGGTTGTCGAGATGGCACTAATAATCTCCAGTGTGACAGTCAGGACGTCCTAAGATCCCGATTCTGGAACTGGCTGTGTCAGGCTGAAGTCCACAAGGTCGAAAGTCGCGATTTTGCGCATTCTCCCTATTTGACGGTCGTGTTGCAGTAGACGATAGCGGGTCTCAACAGGTGGTTAGAATTAAATGCGCCTGATGAGGGCGTTCATTTTGTGGATTTTTTTCGTGTGTTTCTGGAAGAGGGATCTTTTCTCTAAGGATGGTCGTTCACCTTAATGGTGCGGGGGCTTCATTGTTAGGCATTTGGTTAAATGTCTGCGTGGAAGGGTTGGTTAACTAAATTTGGGGCGAGGGTTCTGGTGTCCGTACTTACTGGCAGGTTGTTAATAGTAAGCATCGATGAAGATCTGGCGAGGGTCAACATAGCGATGATATGTTGCCAGCTGTCTTATTTTCCTCTGCTATTCAAAGTATCAGAAACAAGTTTGATGAGTTGCAGATTTTAGTCCAGGAACGCAAGCGAACGTCCATTGAAATTACGAGTCGTGGTTGAACATGTGATAGTTCCACGCCGAAGTTCACCTCCGGTTATGTTGTTTATAGGCAAGATAGGCCGATACTCTCCGTGGCATTGGTGGTGAGTTTTGTTGTATGTGAGGTCTGACATTGAATTTTTTTGAGAAGGCCGATATTGTTGTAAGTTTTGTCAACTCTGTTTGGTTTTGAAATTCCGTCTAACTCATCCGGTATTCCCAGTTCTTTATTAGTCGGCGTTGAGTACCGTTCTCCAAATAGCTCTAGACAACAACTCTCTTCTTATCCGACGCTTTTCGAGTTTCCTAGGAAGAGTACAATCATTATTGTGATTTCCAATATCCAGATTTCCTTGGTCCTGGATGTACTAGTGGCAGTCATGGTTGGCTATTTTTTTTTCAATGTCACGCAGGATTGTTTCCTTTCTCAGCATGTACATTTTCCTACCAGAACACAATAATGTGTCTGGATTAGTTTTGAGCAGTTCAGATTCTGTAGATAATGTAAAAAGATAGAGCTTGGTAAGCTCGGTGCAAGTGATCCCGATATTTTTAGCTTTCAATGTGTCTTGTTCCGTCAAATCCCACAGAAGTGTAGAGCTTGTTCTTGTTTGCGCGAAGGCCAATGTCGATGGCCTTTCAGTTTTTTTAGCGAAATAGATTGGCGTAAATTGGTTAGTAAAGTACGAAAGCTTTTGACTCTTGGAATGGTTTTCATTGAAAAGGCTAACGAGGTTATGAAAGTTTACGTTTCCTTGGAGAAACTGTCCGCAGTAAGATCAAGAGGCCTTCTTGATGAATAGGGAAGTTTTCCTGGCAATCAAACGTAAGAGACTGTATGACGACTTCATCGTTCTACTGGTCCGTTTCTGATCTAGAGCATTTCAAAGTTCAGCAAAGCTTGTCCAGCGTTTTTAGTTTCTGGTGCTAAACTTGATTTTGAAAGGCAGATTGCCTCTAATATCAAGGAGAATCCACGTTGCATTTTCCTCTTATGTGAGGGAAGCAGAAAGTCAAGGACAGCATTGGTCCTTTGATAGATTCCGACTTCGGGTAGTATAAAAAAAAAAAACATCAGCGATAGCAAGGAGATGTCCTAAGGTTTCTCAATAATTATTTTCCGTCTTGTTTTTTTTATTTTACTCCATGATAATTGGATAATTTTGGGGACCTAGTTGTCGGGGTTGCTCTCTCCTCCTAGTATTGTTAATATGGTGTGCTCGCCTGGTTTTGTAAAGGAGAAACTGCCATAAGCTCAAATGATAAAGCTCCTGGTCCTGACGGGTTTTACTTTCTTACTTAATCCTTTGCCGACGATTGTCTTTTCCATTAGCTATTATTTCAATAAGACTCGGCAGAAGGTAATTGTTCCGGATGATTGGAGGAGAGGCAAATGTCTCTCCTATTTTCAAGAACGGTAGAAGGTCTCTTCTTGTAATACAGGCCAGTCAGTCCTCTAAAGTGGTTCTCTCAAGGTAATGAATCAATCATTCGGGATCCATATGGTTTGATTATTTCAATGAGCATATTCTGATTAGGGATGCTCACATTGGTTTAGGAAAAATCGTTCGTGTTTGGACTAATCTCTTGGAATTTATCTAAGATGTTCCCTGTTCTGTTGACTACGGCAATGCTGTTGATATATGTTCTGCTTTCACAAAGCTTTTGACAAGGTTCCTCATGAACGTCTCTTGCTCAGTTTGAGAGTCTTTGGCATTGAGGGAATGTCCTTAAGTGGATTCGTTGTGGCTTCATAATAGGAACAACGAGTTTGGTCAATTAATGCGGTCGTCTTTCTTGGCAAAAGGGTCCCTATTGGTGTTTCCCCGGGATCGGTTCTCGGGCCGTTACTCTTTCCTCTTTTCTGGCGTATATTGACGATCTTAGAAGGGTCTGTTCTTCCATTGAGAAGTTCCAGACGATACCAATTGTATCGGAGGGTCGTTCGAATGATGATGCTGAAATTTGTCAAAGGAATCTGGATATACTTTCCAAATGTCTTCCTACTGGCAACTGTGTCATTGTCGACAGTGCAAAGTTAATGCATGTTGATTTTCCCAATCGCAACGCTTCCGTCAGATTCAAATGGCCAAAATTTCAGAGGTGATTTCAGAAAGACCTTGGGGTTTGTTTTGATGCTTCTTTGAAACCTCCAATCAGTGCGCGAAGCTGCTAGAAGAAAGGTATTGGATTCTTGGCTTGATAGACGTCACTTCAGTTCTTGATATGATAATTGTTTGTCAGGCTGTTTAAGCAACTGGTGAGACCGCAACCTGGAATATTCTTTCCAAGTGTGGAAAGATCCCTACTTTGCAAAATACAAGCAGGTTATTGAAATCGTTCAGCGTAGGGGGCAACTAGAATGATGACTGTCTGAAAAATTTATCCTACGAGGAAAGAGTAAGGCGTCTCGTCTCGGTCTAACTTCAATGCAGCTGAGGCCGAATTCGCGGTGACTTGATCCAGGTTTTCAAAATTTCCCATGGACCTCTCGATGTCCTGTCCTTCCACTACTTCTTTGATTTCTCAAATGTTACGCAAATAGAGCCACTGTCCTTCAAGCTTCGTGGGCAAGCGCTGCAGATGGGAACATTCGAAATATTTCCTTCGCGCCGAGGTGGATCCTATGGAATTGTCTTCCTGAAAAATGTTGTTCTCCTCCAAGAGTGTGAATGCGTTCAAGAACAGTCTTGATTTATTTTTTCAGAATCACGGGCGAATTATTTAGTGGGTTGTTCATTTTTCTTTCCTGGGGTGTGTCGTGGCTCCGGGGTCGTTTATGAGGAATCTGTCCTTCCTGTCGTTTCACTAAACTTAACTAAACTAAAATGTTTGAAATTTCGAGGGTTATGATTACGCATTGATTGATTGCTGACAGTAAGACAAAGAAAGCGCTTGAGGCGTGTAAGACGACGGCACGCGGTTTTCTAGGCATTCATATGTGGAAAATGATCCAGTGAAACTGTTCATTGATGCACGGTTTGCTACTTTGATATTGGGCTGTGGGTGGGAGAGAAGTTGTTTCCAGTTCCGCGTCCACTCCACCCTTCAAAAATAAGTTTCTAGTGCACTTTCGTGAAATTGAACCTTTGGCATGAGAACTAAGTGCGATATTTTCCGAATGTTTGTTCCGTGTATAGAAAAAACTACCATGTGATGCTTCTTATCAGAGTGGACATCACTTGTTGCAGTCCAAGTCAAGTCCCAAGTCAGAGAGCAGCAAGTCCAAGTCAAGCACACTTCATGCGCCTCGGCTCCGTCAAGTAACAATTCGAAGCAGTAATCAAGTCAAGTCCAATTCAGTCAATTATACTTGAATGCAGTCAAGTTCACAAGTCAGTCACTTCAATCAAGTATACTTGAATGGGCAAAGGGTTTTCCCCAAGTCACACAAGTCAGTCACAGTCACTATTAATGTAAATCAAATTTTGTCTTGCGGGATCCACTGCATGGACCGTTGAAGTGCGACCGCCTACTTTTTCCTCAGTCCATATCCACTCTGAAGCATACAAAGGATTTCATATTATTGATGCCTTTTACTGGAGGACGAAACACATGAAATAGTGGGATTAGGGCAGACTGATCATGAAACGGACATCAAACATCCCTTCAAAGCCTTCGTGTGGTCAGTCGTGCACCATGACCACTTTGTCTGTAGTACCCCATAGCTCAGAAGTCAGTGAGTCATAGACATTCGTACCATTCATGCAAGGATTCTCCCATCTTTCAGCCCATCCACCGAATCATAACCACCAAATTCACACGGATAGGATGCATACATCCTTCTAATCTGATGTCCAACAACAATCACAAATAATGAAACACTGCACCGTTACCACCTGTCATTCCACCCCTTGAGTGCATATACTGTGAGGAAATCCACACAATAGCAACGCCCTCAATTATTTATTAGATACAACACACAATGTTGCAAACATTAGTAAACAACCACAGATTCAGTCAACATATTTAATTAAATGAACAAGAGACAACTATGAGGAATTATGTGATCTGCAAATATCCCACAAGTCTGGGGGTACATGTTTTAGCATATGTAAAAAGGCCTTACCTACAAGTACTTTAAATTGAAAGAGCTTGAGTTCAAACCTGATAGGCTAGGCCTATAACGGTATCAAGTTCATGACATTGGGTGAACAGGTGAATAAACTGTGTGAAGAGAACTCTGAAAACAAACCGGCAGATGTCAGTGCTTAATGAACCGTGACTGGCAACAAGGTGTGGCTTCATGAAGTATAATACTCGTATGGCAATGTGGGCATGTCAGCTGTCAAGTGATGAGGTAGCCTTCAACCGCAACATGTCTTGTACTGTAACTATATACAGAGATCCTAGCAAAAGGACAATGGAAAATCAGTGATGGTGCCCATCAAATGAGCGCTGGCTTGAAAGTGGTTTATACATTATCAAAACTACAAAAAATATCTAGTGTTTTGGAAAATGGAGAAGAGGACGGATGGAATTATTTATGAGCCTTGACCGGAAATGATGTACTCCCAAGTAAGACTTGGGGATTAGACTGAAAGATGTTGAGACGAAATACTGGAGCTGAGCTGGAAAGCTAATGTGGATACATGTGCACTGTGTTTAGACAAAGGAATATGACCGTCCTCTGTTGACTATACTAAACAATGCTAATACACTTTCGTGTCCTGAAGACAAAACATGGAAGAGGGGATCCCCATATGGCAGGATTGCCTATTCTATTGATATCATTCACACAACCAGGAAACTCAGGGCTCACTAGCTGGCCCCTGACAGCCGATCGTGTGTGGATTTTCAGCATTCAATTAACACACAGCTCCCAAACTAGTCACTGATCACACTCTGGAAGCAGATGGTTGGTGCCCATTCTGATTAACAGTACAATTCTGGGCAGATGTAGTTTCAAATACATTGGTTGAAGAAGCCACTTGGTTGAGTTGATTCACAGTTCCCCTGGCTACCTGACACTCCTGCCCATCCGGAACCATAGACATCCAAGAATGATAGCAACCTGACCATCACCACCAACAATGCAGCTGTGTGGATCGAAGATTCAGAGTAACCTAATTTGCCCTGGAACGGAAGCTAATATCAACTAGTGTCTACTTAATGACACCATGCCACATGTCAATACTTGTACGGTACCTGTACCCAATTCCCACATTCCAAATGCCAAACTTAGTACTAATTTGGTAACTTGAGCGGAGAAATGCACCGGTTTTCACAACCTGGCACTCATAAAAGCCTGAATATGATCAGAACAATGACAAGACAGAGCGTTTAATAAAAATATTAGTATTGCTCATCCAGCTGTCACACAAGCTGGATGGATTTGCTTGAATGTCATTGCCAAACACTGGGAACCCTGCTTCCTCATGTAAAGGCTCTTACACTTGAGGAATATGAGGTTGCTCCGCATCTTATCTGAAAGCTTGGCTCTGTGTGCCTCATGATGATGCCCCCTGACTGAAGAGCCGCTCGATCGGAGAACTGCTGGCTGGCACGGACACCTTCCTCATAGCCAGGGGGAAGAGCTTAGGAAGATATCTGTGTTGGCCAGCCAGAAGTGTAGACATCCATTCGGTCCTCTTGTGTCATCGAACGAAGTTGCTGGTTGTCTTGGGACCGTCAGTGACTGTGGTTCCACATGTAAGTGCCAACTCGGCTTTCCTCTCGTGACAAACCGCTCTTGTAATCGCGATAGCCGAAACTCACAACGCGCGGAACTGGAACCTGCTTTTCACTAGCTGCAGTCCAATCAGATTTCTGAAAATGATGCCACTTCTACTCTCCCACGTCTACTTTTGTGATTCTAACGTCAGCATATGAAAGAACATGCTTCATCCTTTTACACTGAATGAGTATAAATCGCCTCGACCACTACAAAAACATTTGGTGAATCCTGACAATTGAAAACGGTACGGGAAATAAACATACGCGGGCACTGTGCAGCTTTCCGATATATCGACGAGCCAGCCACACTACTACGATACACATAGTGTAACCTCATTTCCAACCGGTAGCACCATCCCGGTACGTGAGGTTGGTCCCGATATCAATGACAAAGATCGGGTATCACGCAGTGTCATATCGACAATCTGCAGTCTGTACTCCGTGCTGCTTCATGGCTCATAATATCAATATGCCGGTAGACTGTTCACGGTGCAAAGGAACTGGGAAATCAAATATCGCGGTTCTGTAGGGCCGGGAAGCCCGAAGTCGGGATTTCTAATTGGCCCAAATTGTAATTTTGTAGATCATTCTGACACGGAGATCTCTACAAATTAAGCCAATTCGGGCTCTGACTTGCGTTGGACAAGTCATTATAGCGAGTCCAAGTAAGTCACAAGTAAGCCGGCCTTTGCAAGTCCAATCAAGTCTCGAGTTCGAGTCAATGCTGAAAATTTCAACTCAGTCGCCCAAGTCCGAAAATAGTGACTCGAGTCCGACTCGAGTCCGAGTCAATTGATTCGAGTCAACATCTCTGCTTCTTATTACTAAGACATTAACAGATCTGAGATCGTGATATGATCTCTGAATAATATTTTGATTTGCAGATGTTTTTCAACGGACATTGAGTTATGCCGGTAGCCAGAGCCCTAAGCATGAGAGGGCAAGGAGGGGGGGGGCTAAGATCTGGGAGACTACAGCTGTACATGATGGTAAGCGGAGCACATATTTGGTGGGGGCAAAAATATTCCTTGGGACGGCGCCGTCCCCCCCCCCCCCCCCCGCTTGACTCCGCCTGCCCTGGGTGCAGTGTCCGGTTTCATACATCGCAACGCATTCTTATACTTGAATGGTCGATCAGACATTAATCAGATGAATTCAGGAAGAAAGCTCGGTGTGTATTTCTATTCTTGTGTGAATGAGAGAAAATCGCTGGATTCTTGGCTTAGATCAGGTGCCATTTCCGATTTCTTGATAACGATCTTGTTGTCAGCTTTCAAGGGCAACTGGTGAAGCTATCTTACTTCGAGTATTCCGTCCTAGTGTGGAGCTGTTATTATACTCAGAAGTAATACGAGTGAATGGAAACGTTTCAGAAATCATAGCTTCCAGATTATTAACGGCACAAAAATTCCTCACCCCTGGCAGGATCGAAGCGTCTCTGTCTCATTTCGAGGAAGCCGGGGCGATTTCGGGAAGATTTTTATCCCTGTTTTAAAAAACTGTTCATGGTAAAAAAAAGGTCTCCTTTTCACCTGTTCCTAATGTTACTACCATTAATGATGTACCGATATTGTGGCAAACCCTAAGGTTTGTGTTCTGTCTAAGATCAGTGTCTCTGAAAACAACCTCGAACTTCCTTGTTCTCCAAAAATTACTGGCGATTGATTTGGTTTTGGGTTATTTGTCTCTGGGGCCGCTCATGGGCAGATGGGATTAACTTCTTTCATGCCGCTCCAAATATAAACTAAACTAGAAATATTTCGGTCAGCCTGTTCGCGCTCCCAATCAATCGAGCAACCATCACCCTCTTCCCCAACGCAGCGTGATTGTATTCCCGTTGTACTTGCTCAACGAAGACCAACCTCCTCTCTCCACCGCTTCTGTTCCCGCCATCTTCCCGCACTTCCTTCCTTGTTGATCTATCACGAACGTATCACGGAAATTCAACTTTCACTGTGAGAGCACCATTTCTTTTAGTTCAAACAAATTCATATGATTACCCACACGCGCGCGTCACACACGTACACACAGCGGACACTGGAACACCTACAACAACCCTCCGCCTTGCTCTGTCTGGAAGATTCACGGTCCTATGAAAATATTATTCAGTGTCAAGATTCCAACAATTCTCTATTGTTCCCTCCTAAGTTTTGATTCGGTAAGTTCCGCATTAGCTCCCATCCCTCATTTGAGCATGCGCCGACGTGGCGTAAACCTTTCTTTTTTTTGTTACGCTTAGAGTTTCACTATAACTTCATTCAACATTGAGCGTTTTTTTTTTTTAATCAATGTCTTCCAGCCCCCTCTCTCCGATATACCATCACATTTTGTCAACACTGGTTTTAAAACCCGAACTGTTTTTTGCTTCTTTTGTTTCGTTTTTTTTATTCGATAGTCCGTACAACAATATGCCGCAATTTCTCCTTTACCGACTCAGTTTCAGAGATTTCCTGCGTTCTCATGCACGTAGTACACTCAGAAATATAAAATGTAGGATATCATTGGAGGGAGAGAAACTCCCTACTCCGAGCCTGAATGAAGCTATTTCTTCGGACGCGATTATGGGGTTTTCCGCTCAAGTACGAGGGCTTCAGGTTTTGCTGCGAGTCGAACAACTCACACATCAGTTACTTTTATGGCAGTATGAGCCATCACCGATAATCATCTCTGACTCACCTCTGCTCACAAGCGGCTTTGTCGTCGCGTAACACCGGTGGGTAATACCGGCGTTCACCATAGAATCGTCTCGCGCTCTCAGTGGCGTAGCAACGAGGGGAGGGGAGGGGGCTGGGGATTGGTCCTCGAACCCACATTCCTCCGCCCCCCCCAAAGAAAAAACCCACGAAAAAGAAAAAAAGGGGATTGTAACGATATCGGAGTGAATCGAAAGCAGTTGTCAGATCGTGATGTCATGCAAATTCGCCGACCTTTTCTCGTCGTTTGCCACATGACACGATAGGGAGAATGTTATGCCCAGGATATCAATCTGCGCGTTACCTCATCATGCTAGACAATATCATTCATCGTTACCGGTAAGCGCTTTTCTTGTCTTCAGAGCTGCATAGTCACAAATTTAGGCAAATGGACTCCTATACTAAAAAAAACAAAAATTTACTACAGTTGAGCAGGGGTGCCGCTAGGGGCTTCCAGACAGGGCCGCTATCCCCGGCCGAGTGTCCAGCACCTTTATGCCCGCATCTGACTTCACCCTACCTGCTTGACCACAACAACATGTTGTCAAATATTCATTGGAGGGCATGACACGTGGGGGGTGGGGGGGGGGGAATTATCCCTGCAGTTTGGTTCTCTGCCAATCACACCCCGACAATATTAGTGCATTGCCGCCATCATCACTCATCCTTACCCATTACCAATCTCTGTCCACGGCAGGCACACGCCACAATCTTTTTCCTCAAAACATTCACTCTTTCTCGCTTTTGTTTGCTTCCAGCAAAGTCCTGTCAATTTCAACGAATATAAGCAATGCATTTTCCTTTTCCTTACTAAATTAATATGTGATTTAGCTAACGCCTATTTTTATACTCCGCAATATCACGAACATCGGCCAATATCAATGTATACATAACCACCTGTAAAAAAATCGTACGGCGCAGAAAGGCAATTTTTTATTTACTGATATGGAGACCAATATTCCGATTATGTCATACACAACCAGACCCGAATTCCATGCCGATAGTTATTTTATTGACACAACTATATAATCGCTCTTATACAACATCGGTATTGAATATAAGTTTGAACTATAATTTTCTTAAAAAAAGACGCTTTAAGAAGCAGTATCGTCTAACTGTCATTCTCCGGACGTCGAGCGACCAACGATATCGTTTTTCCTTGACGTCACGACGAACTTCGCATAGTGAAATTCGCGGGTGCGATTAATCAGTTGTAATTTCGCAGGCGATAGCCTTTCGATATACCGAGATCGACAATGCACTTCAACGATTTTTCTTCCGTGACGTGAAACATACGGCACTTAGCCACTTACGGTATCTTTGCACCTGCACATTAGTTTCACTTTCCACATTAAAGGACAATTGCAGGCTTGGACACAGAGGTTATATCGTGGCGAACTTAATCTATAGGTTCAAACCCATTCAAACGACGTTTTCTATTGGAGTATTGGCCTTCTAAACTGTTGGTCCATTATGCAGAGAATTCGGAGAATCCAATTGCGCCATACTCATGACATCACACTTCCCGGGAAGTTATGTCATGTCTTTCTGATTTCATTTTGGTTGAATAAGTCCACTTTCAGGCAGAACGTTCTGTTGTCTTCTCTCACAACAAAGTAACCATCACACCTACCAACCGACTACAGCGATCCTCTCCATAGACTAAATGCTTTTTCGAAGTGAAAATATGTATGAATTTCAAGACAACAAATTGTCGCAGGTTTGTGCAAGTTACCCCATCATTTATTATTGCATGAATTGGCCATGGGATCTTTCGATCTTGCGACAAAACACATGCACAAACTCCGAAGGACTGCAACCTGGTAACTCGGTAATGGAAAGTCGTATGAACTTCGGGTTTAGACTGACGCATTCAGTTTTTTCTCCAGCTGATATATTAGCCTCTTTCTCATTCATCCTGCATTTTTTCCTTTAAGTGACGTTTGAGGTCAACATGTCAGTCACAAGTACTCGGGCCCGGATGTAAACATCGGGGAACAGATTCGTAAGAGTGATATAAGCCAGTCGGAGTTACAGTTACTGAGAATGAGATAATAATATGTGTCAAAGGTGTAAGGGACCCTGGCAGCTCGACGTTGAACGAACAGTGTGCACAACGATATTTCGAAACTCCCCTGCCGTAAATTACGAATCCTGCGAACACGAAACTACACAGATTTCCCCCCATACTTATCAGCAATAACATCCGAAAACGAGTAGTGACAGTTTAAAAATAAGCCGTAACGATATTGCTATCGGGGGAATCTGACCGAATCTCGTCTATTCCCCTGAACTGTTCTGTGGTGAGCATGCGCACTTAGAACTACGAACTGGCTTATTGCCGGAAAATATGGTTCGATTCGTCGAATACAGTCGAAACACATTGAGCTAAGAATCATCCTATTAGTAACACCCTCCAGGAAAGATTTTAAAAAGGGGGAACCTGGCTGGTGATACTGCTCCTGCGAAATGGGAGGCGGGCTACTGACCCTAGCCCCAGCTGCTGTGGGCCATAGTGCCCCTGGTCATGCTGGTTGTGCTCATTGATCGGTGTGTTAAATGATGAGCGTGAGTCCAATAATAGAACAAATATAATGGAATGGTTGCCAAATGTGAGCGTCACTGCGTCAGCATGTCAGCTGTTTTTAATTATAACACATTCCACTAATGAGCACACATACCCCAAGATCCATTTCTAATGAGGATTTCACAAACTTTTCATTGTTTGTTCAAAGTTCATGCGACCAACGGGTTTCTATTAATTTTAGTGTTACTTCATAATTTTATTTATTCCGTTTATGCCACAGTTGTCGACAGGCGATCGAACTCTTCACCGCTTTTTCTCTTAGTTTTTTGTTTGCGTTCTACGAAGTCCACGTCATTTTTACGGTTAATATAGCAATATGTCATTTCCGCATTCTCCCCTAATTTTTTGTACCCATGCAGACAATATCACGGACACTGACTGTCTGGCCGAAATGTGTATACACAACTTGAACGTGTAAAACCTCTCCGTCGTCTCTCAAGGCGGACGGTTTGAGAGAAATCTTTCGCTTGAAGTAATGGCTTTTAGTTGAGCCGGGAGCCGGAGCCGGAATACATGTGCTTGTATTACCCGGAATCTCGTGTCTAATATGTACCGCCTTGTGGAGACGTCATATTGACAATAGTAGTAATGGATATAGACTACTTTACACATGTGAGAAAATTTATTAATATCGCTGGACCGTTCGCTGGGCGATTGCGAGTCGAGTCATAACATTTATCTAATAGATCCTTACCTAATACCTCATTGTGTCTCCTGAATTATTTGGAGTACCCTCGGGGGGGAATGCAGTTAATCTGGAAGTTTTATCAGCGAAGATACAATCTGCAGGGAGGTCTCGCGATATTACATCATGGCTCTCATGCAAGTTGCGCTGTCTGTCCCTGCGATAGATCCTGTATGAAATGCCTTGAACAAGATTTTTTTAATATATAGGTCAAACCTTAAAAGAATGTCGATGTAACTTTTTTCAAACATCGTCAAGGAGATAAATTAAACAGGGCATTTAAAGACAAATCCTCAGACCAGAAAACGCAGACTGGCGTAGTCATTCCTCCATGTAAAATAAAGTAAAATCGTTGCAAACTGCGTGTTATCGTCGACGTACTAGGAGTGCACTATATTAAAAATAAAACTAGGTTAAAATTACTGAAATCAAGGACCTTTGGGGGAACCACGGAACGAATAGTTCAACTAAGGTGAGGGACGTGTCTGATCGACACGGCAGGTTATTCAATTTAGTAGATAATATAAATATAATAATAATTTTAATACGTTAGACATTATTCTAATTTTAGTAAAATTTCCATCCTCAATAATAATGATACGCACATTGGAATAATCCTTCAAATTTGATTTTACGGGACCAGTAACCCGCGAAACACAAGACATTATCATACTCTTTTTCCAATAATCCTAGGATAATATTTTATAACGTTACTTTATGGTGTTATGGAGAATGTCGATTAAACATTTATTTGACGTGCCAACCTTTCCTACATATACCATTCAAAATACTACCGGTATTGATTTCAAATATGGACATCTTCATTTTCCTTGCCATATCAGTATAGTCTACAAAGACCCTCGAAATAATCACCACTGGTATGAATACATACCCGTTCTTCAGACACAACAGCGGGTGACCTGTATACCATTAATCGCAGATATTGATCAGTTAGCCACCCCTGGGACCATTTTCAATATGTATATATCCATTGTTTACAGTCACTACAGTCCTATTTTCGATGATATTATCAATCTGAGACCGGTATTCGTTTCCAGTTCAATTATCGAGGATAGCTTTTCCACTCGGGGATGGTTACAATGTGAGCCTTTCACAAGCCGTCCCTTTACACAACAGAGGGCAATACCCTAGGCTGCATGATCTCATCGGCAATCTCTGAGAATATTCAGTTTTTCCTGGTAATTTGTGTCTGATCGCATGGAGGAAGTTGTAATTCGTTCTGGGTCTGTCGCCAGCATGCTACAATTATTGAAATCCGAGTGTCATCCGTTATAGGCGTTAATCGACGTTAAGCGAGGATCGCTTTGCGCCGGACTTCGGTGATTGGTTCACTGTGAGCTTTTCAACGGAACCGTCCGCTACGACACAAGAGTGCAATACCGAGCTGCAATGATCTCATATGCATCTCTGATAACAATTAGTTCCTGGTAATTGGTGTCTGATCGCATGAGAAAGTTGTACTTCTTGCTTTTTCCACATTGCTACAAAATATAAACAGTCCAGTCCCCCCCATTTATAGAATCAGATGCACACACACACACACTTACACTTACACATACACACACTATATATTGATATAAGATATAATATATATATATATAAAGGGTATATATTATATATCATAATATATATATTATATATATATATTATATATATCTATATAATATATATATATATATACATATACATAATATATATATATAGATATATATATAATACACACAGACACTGTCATGATTGTAACATAGAATCCCGGGCTAAGTCAAGGGAATGAAACGACCACGGAGGTACGTCTTTGTATTATATGTCGGATATATAATTGAGGTCGGATCATATCTGATAGTACTGCCTAAAACTTGTTTGCCAGTAATTATTTCTATGTCACAACGACATATCACATGGTTTGGTCTCGAGCAAGGACTCGAAATAAGACGGCCGGTTTTGAGATCGTGAAAATAATACGTACGGGCGGGCAGGTAGGAAATCAGGAACCAAATGAGGCGAGAGGTCTGGGTCCAGGATGTCTGGCCGTGGCAGCTAAGCGTCCATTCTTGTAATGCTAGTCTGGTTGCGAATTACGAGTTATTGGGTTATCCAGATAACCTATTGATGACCGAGTCCGACAATACCGCGCCTGGATTGATGTTCTCGTTGAACTAGAGAACAAACGTCATATTTCTGTAACTTGCATGTCTACGTGCGAGACATGACAACCGCTTCTGGCATCAACCATCTCCCTAGGCGTAGAGGAAGATGTCCTCAACCCCTGCTGGTGGCTTTTGCATTTTTGCGTTGAAACAGGACGTTTCGCCCTTTTTCAATTTCGCCCATTTACGATTTCTTCGCCGCATTACAAGTTCGCCCCACACAAGCTCGCCCCAATTCAATTTTTCGCCCCCTTTCAATTTCGCCCATTTCATTTTCGCTCATTTCGCCCCACTCAAATTCGCCCCATATGCAAGTTCGCCCCACAACTTTGTCCCATCACAAGTTCGCCACCATTTCATTTTCGCTCCACTAGAACTTCGCCCCCATTACGAGTGGCACTGGCTGGTGGGCTGTTGGTGGAGTCAAGATTAGCTGGAATTAATCGGATCGTTTAATACGGCCTGTGGAGCTTTAATTGGAGAATTGAGAGACGCACGGTGACAACAGTCAATAATGAATGTTGTAACGAAAACGCGTCGCGGTCATGAAAATATATAATGGCAGACCCGAGATATAGTTGGGATCATGATATGATTTAATGGTGTTTAGGAGTGGACTAGATGATTGAGGGGATATATTGTGTTTTTTGTCTATTAACTGTCAAGGTTTTGAACGGACTTAATCCCTGTTGTGCCCTTGTTTATAGTCTACGCCGAGCGCAGTATTGAGTGAATCACTCTGTAATGTTTTATTAATTCCAGAAAAAATAGACGTGCGAGGTCGCTCAGGCTAAAGAAAGGGAGAAACCGTTGGTCAGGGAAGGCATTAAGTTTTCTTCGATCAATACTAAAAATGTCAGATGAAATTTACAATGAAGTTTAGTGTCGATATGCCAGGCGATATGCCTAAGCGCAAAGTATGATTGTTGTCAGGTTAATTGGCGATACAGAGAAAACCAAGTGGGTTAATAAATAATACTTAACTACAACATCACTGAACAAGAAAGATATTGTATGATGGTGTTGCGTCCGACACCGGCAACCAGTCAGTCTATAGCTCTCGACAAACCGGTAATCGGAAATAGGAGCCCAACACAAGCCGACCCCAGAAGGGTCCGACACCAACCCAGACTTAACACTCTAAAATCAGTGTTTAAGAACTGAACTTATTAGCCATTACTTCTGAAAAACTCTTAAACACTGAACGCAGTGTCAAGTTCTAAACCTTAACGGCGTTTATTATTTGCTAAAGTCAGGCCTATAGTTCAGATAGTGTTTAGCATGTCAGCCACGTTTGGTATAAGCAATGCTGTCCAATGTGGTCATATTGTCAGAAGTGATTGCAAAATAATTTCATGTTTAATCATTGTTCCATGCATTCCTAAAACCGTACTTTTTTCACTAATAACCGTGCAGTACTCACTTTCCAGTAGCCCTAATGAGCTAATTACTGAGGGTCCCATGTTCATATAAGTTCCAATAACCTTGTTTTTTTTTTTTTTTTTGGGTGCGTCAATCTCATTTTTTTCACATTTAATCACTGCTCACAGAAGTGAAGGAATAACATGAACATGAACATAACCGCAATCGATGAAATCAACATGCATATGTATTATTCTTCCTTATGTTAATTAGTGTAACCCATACCCCCAGTCCAATGCTGATTCCCCTCTTTCCTCAACATTCCTGGCATATTTTTCCAAAATCCCCGAATTTTAGTCCTTTGTTCTAAACAACATGACCTTATTACCGGCCTAGGGTCACAACAGCACCAGTGACTTTAATTCTACATTTATGACGTGATAGCCTACTAAATATGAAAGTGCTCTGATATCCATGGACGTGGGCACTATCAAATCAAATAGAATATCTCGATGAGAATCCAGATCAAACTATTACCAGTTTTTTTCTGTTCACCCAGCAATATACGGTTTTGGATGAGCTCCTCAAACAACCGGACAACTCACGAAAATAATGAAAACAGTTTCCCACTTTCCTGCTCCAAATGTAATCGTCTTCCTTCATCACCCCCCATTTTTTGTAATAATATTCGTACCTAGAACATTGTTAATAAATTTTTATTATCATCCGTTGAACAAAACGAAAAGCAACACTCGGTTCATAATAAGACCACTCGTTTTCACCAATAATCGTTTTCTAAGACTGCACCCCACGATCCTCTTATTTTCATTAGAATCGACTTTGCCTTTAGAAACATGTTCATAGAAAACACCGGCACCCCTTATATTCGCTTTCAATAAACTGCAATAAATTGGTTTGGATTGAACATACTCACTGCTCAACATTATTAATTGAGACATAAGTCGCTAACGGTTTAACTCAAACTTGTTTTAATGTTCAGAAGAAATTTCAAACGTCCAAATAGAGTTGTATTCGCCATTTTAATCCTGCTCATTTTTCGCATTTTCACTTAAATCTCAAATAGGGCACTTTGTTTGCGACCGCTCTCCCTCCTCCACCCCCCCCCCCCCCCGTCAGATAGTCGGGGGCCTCTTGCGAGGGATTTCGAGGGGGAAGAACCTACTGCCTATCTGCCCTACCCGACCCTGTCCCCCCCCCCCCCCCATAATCTTGGAATGTCAAACTGATTGGCCAAAGGCTGTTTTTGGTGTATGGAATGGGACATGATATCCTGGCCCCCCCCCTGATTTGTGCAAGCAGTATCCCTGATAAAATTGCGTCACCATCAGTAACATCTTGTGCTATTGTTTTGAAGGTGCTGCATAAAAGATGCCATACTCAGCGTCATGAAATCTGCTGTAGTCATGGGATAGATCCAACCAACAGAACTCTCAATGAGGGGATCTAACCATACCCTTGAACAATGGGAAAGCTTGGTTGAGTGGCGCTTATAGCTGTGAGTGGATATTAACCAGCAAGGCCACGTAATTCCCAAGCATGGATCGCTATTATCGTGCAGGTTGGCTGTTTTGCTGAGGTGAGAAGTTTTGTCACCGACAAAAACGAATTTCTGGCGAAAACTGGTTTTGGAATAATCGGAAGAAATAGCCAAAAATAAGTTCGATCTCTATGGCGAAATACTCAACATCTGCAATTTGATATATTAATCATCGGTACATTTCAAATCGTCTAAAATTCGTCTGGAGTTTCGGCTGTACAGTAAATGGGTTACCAACAGTCACAGTCATATTTACATCACTATTGGCCCTTAACTGCTCAACAATGAATTTATTTCGAAAAAACTCGCTAACGGTGTAACGTGTTCAATGTCAGCAAGAATTCAAACGTCCAAAATGGAGTTGTTTCCGCATGTATCCTCATTTGTCGCATTTTTTCCCCCTTAGAGAATCGCCAATAGGCACTTTGCATCCCTCCCCCCATCCCTTCCCGTGCAGATGCCGGCCCTTTTGGAGGGATCCGCGGGGAAGTAGGACTACCTACTGCCCATACCCTGACCATCCCCCCCCCCTCCCATAATGGCGTGGAAAACTGATTGCAAGTGTTTTGGTTCTTGTGTAGTGCCCGGGAGATATCCTGGCCCACCCCTGTTGGGAATCAGACACATCATCGTGCCATTGTTGGAGGTGTTGCATAAAAGATGCAAATTATCTCGTATTGATTCTGACTGTAATGTAGTCATGGGAGAGCCAGGCACCACAAACTCCCAATGAGTTTTACCCGTGAACAATGGGGAAGTTTTTGGTTCAAAGTGGTCGCATAATAGCTGGGTGTAACAGGCAACGTAATTCTGAAGTATGGATGATATATGATCGCCGGGTATGTTTGTTGTTTTGCTGCTGAGGTGTGAAGTTGTGTCACCGTAGGAGCAAACAGTTACTTCCGCCCCCTCCCACCCGACTTAACGAATTTCTGGCGAATATGGTTTTGAAAAAAAGTGCAAAAAATAAGTCAGACTGCCAACTCGGTGAAAGTGTTCTTAATATGATAATAATCATAATAATAAATAATAATAGTGAAAACTTATTAGGCGCCCGGTATCCGCCGACTGCTTTCGATTTGCTAGATGGAGATAGTTCCACGGGGAGAATTTTTCCACATAGAATAGAACGAGCACTGCGTTGGCAGATAACCACTCAATGCGGGTGAGCGCATTCCGCACAATGGAAATTCGGGAATTCCACGGTCATACCCAAAGCGCGAACTACTTACGCCACAGCGCATTGACACATCGTAAAATCTAAAGCGCCCGCACTGCACTGCGGGACGGCTTCCTGGTCTACAACGTGGAAAACATTACGTCAAGCGCCGATTGCCATCGCCGTCGTGAAATCTACTAAAGCTCCCTAATATTGAAATTTAAAGCTCCATGTGCAGAAACTTACTATAATCATTAATCCTGCAAATTAACTATGACAGGCCGTTTGGTTTAGTCAATACGAACTGTACGGGCATTGAGTCCATATGACAGCGACTATATATATTTTTTTTTTACTAGCCTAAGGCGTCATTGCTGTGGCGCCCAATACTTCTTTTAATTGGGCCATAACAAAAATCACTGTCCGCATCGTATTTTTGTCTGCCAACACTGTAAATCATATAATTTTTTTTTCCATCGATGGATTCAAAGTAATAATCCGCCAGCACACTGCTTCGAATTTACTCCATATATATATCGCAACGAACTGACAACCATATACTAGGCCTTCTACTAGCCATTTTGCACTAATTTTGGTAATCATCTGACATTTCTCAGTGATCGATAAAAACTTCCCGGTCCTGACCAACGGTTTTCCCCCTTTTCGAGTGATCCTCGCCCGTCTATCTAACCTTACGAGGTTGATTCCTTGATACGGCGACTCGTGCGCCTAGCCTATAAACAAGGGCCGCATACGGGCAAGTAGCAAACCCTTGAAATTAATTGACACAAATACAGAAAAACCCCTCAATCACCCAGTCACAATCACGAGAAATTATTTCCTCCAATAAATTCAAGGTCTGACATTAGTGCTTCATTTACACGGACATTTCTGTTATTATATTGGGCTAATTACTTGGGACTGCCGCGCGCGAGTTCTTCTTCCAAAGGATGGCAGCTGGCATAGCACGCATGCCTCTGTTCCTATGGGCCCTCTAACAGTGACCGATTACATTATCAGTTATATGCATGTTTGCATATTTTTTCAAACAACCTTTTTGTGGCCTATTTTAACTCTGAGGCCCGATTACATAGAGCGAGCATGAATGCCCTGAACACTGAGCCCCTAACCTGTTTTTGAACCCTACTCAGATTTTGAACGATTTCTGAAGCCTAATTGATCCTCTAAGTACCATCCTAGAGAAATTTTTTCAAGTGTTGAGCCACCAGCCCGCCACCCTTGAAATGGGGCAACTAGAGTGGGGCGAATTTGTAGTGGGGCGAACTTGTGACGGGGCGAGTGTGTGTGGGGCGAACTTGCTTATGGGGCGACTCGTAAGTGGGGCGAACTGTAGTTGGGGCGACTCGTAGTGGGGCGAACTTGTAATGGGGCGAATGTGTTCTGGCGAACTTGCATCTGGGGCGACTTGTAGTGAATGGGGGCGAACTTGTGTGGGGCGAACTTGAAATGGGGCGACACGTCTTGCACCATTCTACTATACACTCACTGCACTCTTTACATCCGGGTTGCTTCACTTAAATTTGCTCCGCAGCTCTCCTGCAATTTAAATGACCTGTTGTTGCAATCCACTTTTTCAGATGCAAATGCATTGCCCGTTCTTCGATGTAGCTCACACGAGGACATGCTTTTTTTTTTCTCTTCCAATAGGTTAATGCCGTTCGCCTCCCATTTCCCTCTCCAGTTAGCATAATAGTTGGGGGACTTGGGTCCAAAGAAGGACGATCTGAGATTGGCTCGCCTACATTGATTTTATTGGCGTTTTAGGGTCATATCCGATATGCTGAATCCAAAATTGAGAGTTTTCATTTCTTTTTTTTCTTTTTTTTCTTTTTTTTTTTTGTGGGGCGTGGGGGAAATAATTATGGCGGCCATAACGATTTTAATGAGCCGCCATTTTCCGGGATAGGAGGCTCGCGGGGGGGGGGCTGTTAATCTTCTCATTGACCTACATACTGAATTGAGTCCATTATCAGCCATTCAGGGGCCCTCAGAAGTTTTACCTTGATACCTTGAATATCGCCATACACTGCTGTAAACCGGATAGTCTACCAATTCCAACGATGTGCAATTCGCTGTACCATGACCGCGCAGGTTTTTTCAGCTAGTAGTGGGGGGGGGTCTATTTTTAGTGTGGTAATTTTCGACTCAATTTTTTTCGTCCCGCCTATCTTAGTCCTGAATTTTAAAACGAAGAACGGCCAAAAGTGGCCCACAATTTCCATGAAAGTTTTCGGTCGTTTTTACTTTGATAACCCCTCCATATAACAAACAAGCCAAAACCTCCGTATTTCCTCCAACAGAGCAGCAGATGTACGCCAAAATAATATTATGGACTCCTTTTCTGATACCTTTCGCGCGATAATCTTCAAGCTAATAGTGCTCTGCCCCGATAAAGGTATAACCTTATCAATACAGCACCTACTGACATGATGATGATAGCTAACATTATCAATAGACACACTTCAAGGCGGCATCTTTGTTTCAAAATGGCCGCTTTTTTCCTCGGAAAATGAGCAAACACGATTCACACGCTCTCGTAAGCTTTCACGCTTTCACCTGAATTTTAATATGACCATGTGCTCTGTTTCCGTATCGTAAATAATCGATTGTGTTCCTATAGTAGTGATGGGGATGTTATAATTTCAACAATTATCACCGCGCTCCTGTACCATCCAATAGTAGTAGTTCAAAAAAAAAGCTTAACGAATCTTGTAGTTGAGTAGAGGGAGTGAAAGTTCCCCCAGAACAGGAGTCACACGGGGTCATAAGTTTGGACTGAGACTCACATTAGGAATCGCAGCAGGAGTATCTTTATGTACCAACTGAAGTTGTCATCATCTTGTATCGATATCATTCGAACCTTGATCACCATGGCCTACGGGTTTTGCTGAAGTAGCCGGGTCGTTCCCCCCCCTCCCCCCACTCCATCCCCGCTTCCATCCCGAGAACGCGCTGTCGAATAATTTTTTGATGAATTTGAATTTTCACTGGGTTCGCAGGGTATCGGTTTTACGAGCGTGCAAACAAGCACAGGAATGGAATCACAGTCACCAGTTGATATTTTTCATCAGCTGCCTGTGCACAAATAATCGGAGTCTCCTTTCTACCCGGAAGAGAGACGCCGGTAGGATGGACATTTAAAGGGGCAATGTTGATCCCCGCAAGGCGGCGGTTGGAGAACCCCGACCCTCGACCTCGGCTGCGGCTCTTCCACGCTCCTTGGCTGTCGGCATCGTTTCAGTTCCAACCACAGGAACTCTTGTAGCCGGAGTCATCACTGTTTGGTCACGACTCAAGCTGGAGCCGAAGCTATTGTAGGAGAAAAACCACCCACGAAGAAGAGTCCTGTCAATGTGACGGATCAGAGTCTCGACGGGATCTGTTGCGGGAACAGAACGGGAGCGGTCGGCAGCCTGTTCTCTTTTGGACGGCTGAACGGATGGCAGAGACCAGCCTCTTTCGGGGCCTTTACCTTGGTTACTTCCGATTGAGGTACCCCGACCCCCCCCCACTCTCAAAGGTCTTCGTCGAAGGTGTGCTCATTGAGGCCGATTTGATGGACTGAGACGCCCAAGGACCGCCTCAATGACGGTTTCCTCGGCGTCCCGACAGTACAATGGGGGGGAGCACGGGCAGCTGGTCAAACGTCAAATCACCGCTACTGTCCCACGAGGAAAAGACGGCCACCCTCGATTTTTGGATCAAGCATATACGAAAATGCCGGGAAATGCAATGAAATCAATTCAGGCAAGGCCTATCTCGAAAATTACATATGGGGGGGGCTACCCTCCTGTGATGGCTCATGATGATGAACATAGCAGAAGAGTCCCCGATACGGGATGTGTTTTTTTATAGGCCCAACTTTATTCCTTGCTACCCCCAAGTCTATGTTGTCAAATTAATGTTTATGATTGGCCACGATTATAGCTAGACGGAATCAGAGTTGGGTTTTTGATAGAATAAACAAAGACTGGATGATCATACTGTTACAAGAATTATAACTCTGACCTCTGTTGATCTA
The DNA here is from genome assembly GCA_026419785.1 of Sclerodactyla briareus. Classification (NCBI taxonomy): domain Eukaryota; kingdom Metazoa; phylum Echinodermata; class Holothuroidea; order Dendrochirotida; family Sclerodactylidae; genus Sclerodactyla; species Sclerodactyla briareus. The sequence goes on along the minus strand of JAODTK010005822.1, from coordinate 106,069 downwards.
TTTAACCTGTTATCGTTTCAACAACTATTAATATAAATCCACGGCACAACCCAGTCAAGTATATGCTTCATCAGGGTTCACATTAGTTCAACTTTAACCCCTGTTGACTGTGGTGAGGCAGGAATTCGGTGGCGGAGGGGGTGGGGGGGGGACCATGGTTATAATCGCCGTCCGGTAGAGGCGTCGGACAATTTTCGAGAATCTGAGCTTCTCAGATGCAATTTGGGGAAACATAGGATAACTTCTGAGGGGTGATATTCACTCCTAAATCCTATTTTCAGTTATAATCGTTCTTAAAAAACGCTCACAACTAAAACGCCATTCTCTAGCCCTGGTTTTTTTGTCGTTAATTTATTTAATTTTTGTACTCATTTTCGGTTCGAGTTTTCTTAAGAGCCTCATGGGTTTTCAGTCTTACATTTCCTGTTCTATGTGTGCCTTAACCTCTGTCTTGTCTTCACCATAGGCCACATACAAGTGTGAAACTCTTCGAGCCAGCAATATATTTTCAAATTTTTCTCACTGTAGGCACACACACAATAGCAGTGGTTTTGCAGGCAATGAAGAGGGATGAGGACAGTGAGAAAATGTCGTCACTCTGGCCAAATGACCCAATTTTTTGTTGATGTGGAATTACTAGGAATATGATTTTCGTATTGGGGATCACGACTCTGACTTGGAAAGAGCACATGCAAATTTTAGCGAAAAAATGTCGAGGTTAAATGGTGATATAAATAGCTAAAAACAGTTCTACCGGAAAATTCCCCTAATTTTAAATTCAAAACACCGTACTCTTCCCATTTCACTTATAGCCCCCTTACTGTGGGGTAATACCCATGATCAACACTTGCCAATATATATAAAATCACCAAAAACATGTGAGAAATATCTGTACCGTACCATATAGAACAAGCCGGGGCTTCAATTCAGATATTTAAAAACTTTTTGATATATGAACATGAGATCTTCCCATATACATTCCACCACGATGTGCTTCTGATACGTTCAGCGATTGTTACCATTAAAAAAACTCCAACTTGAATATAACACTCGTTATCCGTATTCTCTGAGTCAAACCCTTTTCATAGGACATTCGAAACATCCATTTCTCTTCTCGTGGTAAAAGGTGATATTCAACGAAGGTACCGGACTGGAAAAGTATATACTTATTTCTTTTCTGGTTCCTCTACTTCCTCTGTTTGCTTTTCAGAGATGAGATTACATATATGTTGAGCGATCATAAGTTCGGTATTACACTTTACAACATTAATACAAGGAAAGTAGAAAATGAACATGAAACTTGACTTGAAACCTGATGTCTAGCCAGGAACTACATTATTCTTAGGTGGATATCAACTGTAAACCCACGCATTGATCTAACTGATACATCCCACAGGTAACCCTGCCTGAACCTTAATGCTCTGTAAATAATGTTCTTTATAAAAGAAAATCAAGTTGAATAAGCATGAAAAGCTCGATGCAGAACACGATTATCTAGTGTATCAAGTTATCCAAATGCGTTGGGGTTTTACGGGACGTACACCTGAACATGTAATTTGCTCGTGTCTCATATGACATGAATTATCCGTTTATGACGCCGTGACCTATATCGTGTGTACATCGTGGCGAGTTTCTCAACCTCCTACAAAAATCCGATGATATCTTCATTGCTGTCATATATTTCAGACCCTAGGTCACATGACCCATCCATGTTGAGTGCCCAAATTGGTCTCTTTTTAATCACAATGATTTTGAATTATAGAAATACCAATCAATCGAGCGATCTTACAGTCAATTGGAAACGTTACAACGTTGGTTGACCGTTGTTCACTATTGCAACAACCAACTAGGAGGGGGACAGGGGGAAATTCTGTTTCATAACGCACATCCGTAGCCCCCTGAATTTAACGAGCTTGGTTCCTGACGAAAACAGTTATTGTTTCCTCCCTCGTAACGAAGCTACACAGGTTGAGCATTCTTTGGGACGTATGGTGACCTCGTTGACATTGATGTCTTAATTAATGCCACTAAGAGATTTAATTTCACACAGGTGGGTCGAGTCCGTGATTCGAGAGGAATCGTGAAAGCCCAGTATCCAGTTGGTGAATGTGGCCACGGATTTATATGTGAAATTTTTAAGCATAGGATTACAATTTCCTCTTGATCAGAACAGTACATGACAGAATTCTGTTCCTTCGGAAGACGGGACCGAATTTTCTCTGCCCCTGGTTTCAGGAATTTTACGGGAACGTCCGTTCCTCACGCTTCCTATTAGGGGAGGTTTGACGAAGACATTGCGAACATTGAATTGGCAACATTCTTCGGATTTTCCTTGCTGAAGGTTGAATTTATTAGACATTGACCTTGAAACCAATTGTGAAAACCAACACACATAATCGGACCGAGATTGGCAAAAATATCCTCAAGATTTTCAAGAAAACAAGACACAAAACTGTGTCGTGATTCCTTGTGCCAAGCCTGACGGCTATGGCCTATGCGGCCAAACCAGAACACTTTATTATTCCCCTTATTAATAATTGGGTCGGTTTACAATACATTCTATTTAGTCGCAACCAATGGACATTCCGAAATATTTCTTTTCCCTTCCTGATCCCTTCTTCCTCCCTTCTACTACTTTTTTGGAGAAAGAACAAGTCACCTCCCCATCCACCAATTGAAGTGTTATTCAATTCTGGCGAAGTTTGGCAATCACAAGAAGTAAGCAAATTTGACCTCCGGTGACCACAAAATGGCCCTCATTTTTGTCACGGACAAATTAAGTCCCTAACCGGCAAGTTTCGTTCACACAGAATAGGACAAACTGAATTTTGGCGAAAATTCGTGGGTGTAGCAGTACCTACAAACGTTATATGAGGTCAACCAATAGATATTGCGAAATTGCACCGTAGAAACCAATGACCCCTGCTTGTTGGGTCATGTATTGATGATAGGCCTTGTCAGACATCGGTCTCACTTCTGTTGACCTGACCACTCAACATTCGAGGGGGGGGGGGGGATGGGGGGGTAGAGGCAACAAGTAGAGGGTCGCAGTTTCAAGTACAGCCAGTTATGCCATTAATTGGTCTGATTAGGTTCCACGATGCAACCGTACTCTTCTCGAGCAGGGCTAAGTAAATACGGGTCATTCTGTCATTGACCAGATGTTAAAAGATATCTGTTCTCTTGTCTAATTAACGTTGATTTTTTTATTCAAACAGAAACAGGTTTTGGAGATTATAAAGTGCTACACTCACTGAGGCCTTCAGAAAGGTTTCATCTTCATCAAACTGTTTTGCAATTGTGTGCATAAACCTGTCGTGATGGAGGGGGGTGAGGGGGGGGGGGGGTTGGTAGGTAGGGTACTGTTCCCGGTTGTGTTGGGTCATTCTGTCATTGACCAGATGTTAAAAGGTATCTGTTCTCTTGTCTAATTAACGTTGATTTTTTTTAACAGAAACGGGTTTTGGAGATAAATAAAGTGCTAAGCATGACTGAGGCCTTTAGAAAGGTTTCCATCTCAGTCGAACTGTTTGCAATTGTGTGCGGAGACCTGTTGTGATGGAGGGGGAGAGGGGTGGGAGGTAGGGAGTACGTATCACCGGTTGTGTTGGTTTTGCCTTTGAGCTCTGGGGCACCAGCGGGAGGGGCATTAACATGTCACCGTATGGTTGGATGGAAACAGTGTATCAAACAGAGCGTTGTCCACTGCACCGACCCTTCCCATGATTTCAGGGGCACTTCACCCCCCACCCTCCGCCATATACACTATTGGTGGTACCTTTTAAATTACTTTAGACTGGTCTACTTGTTTAGAAGCCCCATAAAGAAAATCATCAAAATTGTCATAGGCACTGGGCGTTTTTTTTTTTAGGGTTATGGAATGGTACACTGAGAGCATAATACACAAGTAAACATTGCAATTTATAGGTGGAGTATGGACGGGACAGTTTGATAACGATAACACAAAACCATCGTTGATTATAGGACAGCATGGGTGATTGGGATATTATGCTCATAACTGCAGTTCCACAAGACAATATCAGTCTGACCAGGGAAATTGTGTGTATAATGAAAAGGGTGCACTATGGGATCATACAGGTGATTTACAGTAATACCTACACACTTTCACTTAGGTGGCATCTGAAGGTGCAGGTTTCTCAAACGGATCACATACCCCTGCCCTGAAGAATAAGTATCGGGGCACTGGACACAATTATGGCAAATATTTTTTATCCTGACACAGCATCCTAATTGCTAAGTGGCAGGTGGCCCACGGAATATTAAAACAACATGTGGGCTCCCATGCATACCGAAACTGCATGCAGGTCGCTTGGACAACCAAATCTTTCCATTGAACCACATCCTTCTAAAAAGTTTGTTGCCAAGATGTCATGTCAAACACCAAATTCAGGCAACATTCAGTGTTGCAGGCTGCCTCGACCTTCCACACATGTGCTTTCCTTGAGATAGCTCGTGAATAGGGTGTGGTATTACTTAGGCTATCACTTTATGGTTGTCTCAAACCAGACGAATCTGGTCATCACAAAAATAGCACTCAATGTCACAAGGTCGAGAGGTCAATAAGGTCAAAAGGTCAAATGAGGTCAAATTAGGTCACCAGATGTAGCTCGCCCAGACGAACAGACCTTTTCATTACAACATCCCTATGACATTTTCGTTGCCAGATATATAGGGGTTGTCCTATAGTGACCTTAAATGGACCTTGACCTGACACCAAAAACAATAGGGTTCATCCTCACCATACGTGCAACCCACATACCTAATATATAACTTGATACATGCTTGCGTTCGTTAGATATCGTGCTGACAGCTTTTCTGCAGTTTGCCCTCTCGTACCTTGAATGACCTTGAACTGGCACCAAAAACAATAGGGTCATCCTCTCTATATGTCCAACACACAAACGTTATTTGAACTTCATACATGCTTGCGTTCTTCAGATATCGTGCTGACAAGGGGGTGTCACACAACCTCACACAGGACGCACACACACACATACGCACGGTGCGTGACTGCAAAGATTCCTTTTGCCTTCGGCAAAGAATAAAAAATGCCAACTAATGATGTCAGACCGTGAAAGGTCTCCCACGAAGCGAGGTCAGCGAATTTTTTCCTTCGGTTTTGTGACGCAAAGAATCGGCCAACTCATTTGTCTGGTCTCCAAGGCACATATTTCTCCAATGATCCTTGCTGGCTTAAGCCAGGATGCTGCTAAACGATTCTGCCTAGTTAGTATCGAATAGAAAACACGAGAGCGCAGTTAATATCAAGGGTATAACCTGTGCATGATCGAATGACCAATGGCAGCCATCGTTTCTATCACGAGGTTGTATCTACTTGAATTCGATCGCAATCACTTGAAAGTAATACCACTTTATTAAGAACGCTAGCGGGTCAAGTCGGCAGTCTGGCGGTAGCATTCAACCAAGTATCCTACTCTGGTCCTCCCAACCTCACAACGACTAAGTCATAAAGAATGGGCGGCACAAGAGCCTCGTTGGGCCTCATGATGGGCCCTCGTGTGTTTACAGTGGTTCAAATGTTCCGAAGCACAAGGTTTGTTCTTGTTTTGTTCCCATAACCCTCGGTCACAGTTGGATATCTCTCTTAAAGGCCTCATTGACACGATACGATTTTATGCCTGACTCGTGCACGACAGAAATCGTAGCATGTAAACGGGTTTTCTCACGACTTTTGTTCACGCCCATCTTGTCAAGGCAAAAATTCAACAAATCGGTCGTACGAAAAAGTCGGTGAGTGTAAATGACCAACATAACTCGATTTATAAGTCCAAATGCTCCTGTTGGTGAAGTTCATAGTTTCATACACGGCACGATTTTTGTCATACGCGATTTGCGATATGCGATTCAAACTAGTGGTTGAAGAGGATAACTCAGATAGGCAGATAGAGATTTCGATCATTTTCATTGAATGATTGGTCTAAAGTTGTTCCATTGTTTGTAGGAGGGTGGAGGACGCCCGAGCCATTGAACCCTATTAGGCTAAACTGCTGTACAGCTTTGATTGAGCAATGAACCGATTCGAGGGGGAAAACAGGCCTACATTTTTCGCGCCCCCGCTTCTTAAGTTTTTGGAAGATTGAAAAATATATTTTCAGTTTGTATGCGTTGTATGTTTTTTTATCGGTCACACTCGTACGATATCATATCGTGATTCGATCCGGTTTTTTCAGACTATAGATCACACTCAGCCACAACAATAGAGGAAACTGATTCGCTGTTTGAACCCGATACAATGAAGACATTAACAACGATGTGGCACTGTAGTATTTTATTTCATACGTGGAATATTATCATTGTCACAGCTAACGTTGAACATTATAAACGATTTATCGATAGCAATCGTGCCTTCATGAGAGATCCCAACCTTGTCATTTTGAGAAGTTATGCAACGGTCGTGAATATGGCAATGTTGGTTACCACACAGGCCTACATTATGAGTCGGCTAAAAAAGGGGGCCCGGTTAGATAGCCCCCATGAGGAGGGGGAGGGGGCACATTCGGAGGACGAAGGCCCGAAGACAATAGCCGCATGCCCGATCGTCACCCCTAGCTAGAGGTGGTGGAGGGGCGCCATCGGGGAACATTTTGTAATCTGAGTGCTTCAAAATTGCATTTTCGTTCCGTTTTTTGAAGATAACCACAGCACCAACCTTATCGTTTGGGTATTTCTGTCGGGATATATCGTTATATTTTCCTTCGGAATAGAGGCAGTTCCCCCGTTGCACTTGTTAAGAAGTCTAGCTGCGGGCTGCCGCTTGATTGCCCTCTTTCCATACCACGACAGTGACACCGGTAAAAAAAGTCATTTGGCCTGATGATATACGCCTATCTGATTCTGAACGCGTATACAGCCTCGGTGCTTTTTAACAAATTACAATTTCTTCGAATCCGGTCCAAGTCCCGGACATGCTGTACTAGAGCTCCTATATGCAGAGCAGAAGCTGTGTTGCTAAGTGTTATAGTGACATGTGATTCTGGCGACATGATTCGCGTTTTGTCGGAATATTAGAATATGTTCCGTTTTGACAGCCTCCTCTAGTTCGAACTTAACACTAATTATCTCTAGTTCGCTCCGTGATGTTATACTTCCACGTCCAGATTAATTTTGTGTTTCTGGGCCTCCTAATGGATCGGCTGACTTGTGAAGAAATTGAAGACCTATATATACTGATTTCTCTTCACTACAGTTGGGGAGACTTGGTGGTAATCAGATGTATCGGATATGAATAAATGAATTGGTATACACATGGGTTGAAAATATTCAGCTTCCAGTTCCTACCAGCCTTCTATATGATCTTCGAAATATAAGTAAATGAGACTATTGCAGTTTGTTCATTCATGACTAGGCTTACTCAAACAATATATGTCGAGAATACTTGTGCGGATCGTGATGGAAAGCATTGAACTATGTAATATTCAATATTCATGGGCACTAATATATTAATAGAACTGGATGGTCTGTGCTCAGATACGCGGTTAATTTGGGAAGGATTATGACTTTTGTTACTAATTTTTTACTCAAATTCATCATTGGTCCCTAATTGGCCTGGTAGGTAGCGTAGGTAGAGAGGGGTAGTGGAAAAAATAACGTACTTTGTCCAAGGGTACATCGGCAAAGTTTCTGTTACCCCATACTGAGGGTCATCGACTTCTGGAAACTGCCTGGGACGACCCTTCAGTTTCAACACTGGAATATTAGGACTAACACGCGCAGACACACAAAGATAACCACGAGTTCCAGGACCCTTGGGCTTGGTTTTTAGCTGCGGGTAAGCAGCTCTACTAGTCATCATGTCTCTCCGTCAGTTCGTTCGTTCGTCCGTTGGTGTCGTTCGTTCGTCTGTTCTGTCGTCACGTTCATTGGAACTTTTAAATCGTACATGCTATCGGGTAAAATTGGTGATGGATGATTGATGAAGCATGCCACTGGCTTGGGTGAGTTACATTTTTTTGCATAGTGTGATTAGATTTAATTACCCCAATTTCCAACTTCCATTGAGCTCTCTGTGCCAGTATGAAAGAGGTTTGTTTGCATTACTCCATCCCTCTGCAGGTAGCTAGTGTTTACCTTATACTGTCAGAAGGCCCGAAGATTGGTCTATCAACAACATCTCGCTCTAAGATGTGGCTGGTGACCCAGAAAGAGAGTGGTTTTCACATGTTGGGTTTGGGCACTGATAGCAAATATTAGGCCAAGGTGGGTAGAACATGTTCCAAGCCAGTCCAAGGTTATGACAGATTTCAGTAATGGTCAATTAAATGTGAACAAACAATAAATGAAGATTGGTGAAGAACATGCAGTGTATTCGCCACTCGAATTTTGCCGCAGCCCAGCTAGAAAGAACGTTTCGACTGCGCTGTTCAGAGAAAACGCTGTTAGGAAAGGTTGTTAGACTTGAAAACATGAGATCATATTTTCTCAAATCCTCACATTTTTAGTTGAAGTAAACCAGTTAACCAGTCATGGAACACACATACTGTACATTGAACGGAGTTCGAATAGTTTTCACAAACCTTCATATCAACTGTTCAACGACTTAGCCTAGCGGGTATGTTTTTGTCCAGAGTGTTCATAAACTAATTCAAGTTCACAGAATATACGTCCTGTCTCATTCTCTTACCGTTTCTATCACCTGCTGTCACTCTGAAAACTTCCGAAGTGACTGAAAAATAATTATAATCTTGACTTCAATCCATGATACATTCAATTGTCGTGGTCAAGCCTCTCCAGAACTGTTTATGACGCACCATCTAGGACGCTGTTTAAGTGTAAAACTCCTAAATACACGTGACTAATGTTTGTAAGTTTAGTGTGTGAAAGGAATTATAACCGGTTATAATTCCGGTAGTAGACACCGGCTGGAGGCGACAAAAGTATGTCTTGGAAGAAATTGAATTGGCGATCAACGGAACTTGGAAGTTTTCGAAGTGTTCAAGTTGCACACGATAACGAAATGTAGGGCCTATATTGCAATTTTACGCATTCTCGATCGTGCCCGAATCGTTACGTAATCCAACACATAGAACTAGGCCCATATTTCGAAGCTTATTCATTTTGTTTTGTCACCTTTCACTTGAGCAGAGGATTAGGCCCACCGGAGAACTTATTACCCTGAACTTCTCTCGTCGTCCTTTTCAGAGACTAGATATGAATATGGCACATGCAGTTCTAAATGTCAAATGCCGGGGTCGAAGGACAAACTCCGGGTGGATGATGAGAAGACCGGATGGGTGCGAAACTGAGACTGGTCTGATATACGCGATTTCATCCGCGTTGATTCAGGGAAATGCTACTCTAACGTTAGACTGCCGGTTGGCTAGAAGAGACATTTCCCTGGATGAATCACAGGCTAAATTTTGAAATATGAAGGACGTCACAAACAGTCCCTCTTGGGAAACGTTTGAAGAACGGATACTCTTTTTACGCCGGCATCCCGAAGGACCGAAAAATCCGCCACTCCCGGTGTAATCACCTCGGGCAGTATAACGCCTTCCTACGGCTTCAGAGATACACGTTACTCCACTCACTATCCTGTCTCCCGCAGTACACGTGATAAGCCAACCAGGTGTACGATTCCTATATATACCACCACTACAACTATGCCCAGAATCCTGCTAATTTCATTCAACCTACAGCCCTTAATAGATCTTTGAATCTCAGTTTCCACTTTGTTTTTTCCAATCAACCGTTCTACTACCCTAGGGGAGTCGGGTGTGCGTTCAGGAAGGGTGACTGAAGTGCACCGCTGATCTTCTACTAGCTATTCATTGACCAACCTTATCTGTAAACAATGACCATTGGATTTGCTTGACCGTTCGACCTTCTCTTTGGCCAAATAAATCCGCTCGCCAAGGGGCGCCAAAAAAGTCAGGAACATCACATGAAGGTGTGAAGGGATGCTAATATTGCTCCTGTACCAAAAGAACTACGGTACCGGGTACAATTCCTCACTTGTCATCTTGCTAAAATATGTGAAGGATTCGTGGCCAACTGGGTTCGCGATGATATGTCAATTAATATTGATCGCGATCAATATTGTAGTATCAAAGGTTATTCAACCACCTATTGCCTTGTTAACTTCTTGATGTCATATATGAAGGTACTGACACGGGCATACCTTAGCAATCAGAAGATTGTATGAGCTGGGGTATAGGAGGGGGGGGGGGGGGTAGTTCTCCATGGATAGCTGATTTTCTGATCTCACGTCGGCAGAGAATTAAATATCAGTCAGCAATCTCATCATGGTAATCACTGCATTGCGGGATACCACATGCATGTTGAAAAAAAGGCGTCCGACTTTGCTCACCTGCATATCAGCTTTATTCAGTGGCGGCGCCACAGGTGGTAGGGAGGGCGGCTGCCCCGCCGCCCATGTGGTTTGGTCCGAAAAAAAGTCAAATCGACAGAATGATGTTTTAATCCCACTTTTTCGTCGGTAGTGGGGTGAAGTGTCAAAATACGTTATCCAACTTAGGTTTATTTTTATTCGTTCTCATCGAGACCTCAAATCGAGACTCAAACTGTTGCTGTAACTATAATAGCTTTCGCAATGTAGCGTATGTTACTATTTTGAGAACACTGTGGTCATTATTAGCCACCGTTGTTTTTATATTGGTTCAAAATGACTCAATTGTTAGCTTGCAAACTCCGCAGCATTTTTTGTTTTTTTTTTTTTTTTGCAGGCTTGATATAATGTGGAACTCTGATTGAGACTGCTTCTAATGCTTTTCCTAGATTGATTCTGTTTGTAATTACAGAAAATGAACTAACAACTGTCATTTGCTTTTATTTATTACCCCATCTTCAGCAAGCATTTTTTTCCTAAAAAAGTAAGCCTGCCACCTGTACAGAACGTATATGTACAGTTTCATTGGGGGTTTATTTTTTGTCGGGTGTATCGGATGAAATATGACCTGCCTTGGAAAATTGTCATGCATTTTAATTATTCCCAGAAATTTATGGATTTTGTCGAAACTCGTTGACGTAGATACTTACAAACCACACGTATCAAATGTGGCTCCATTTTGCAACTAATCAAGTATAATGACTCAAATCGCAAGAGGAGGGGGCACCCCCTCCCCTTAGACCCCTCCCCCATGCCAGACATCCATGCCAAATCTGCCCCCCCCCCCATCGTATAACCCTGGCGCCGCCCTGCTTCATGTCCACTCAATATCGGTGACCGGTGATTTGTGCTGAACAAAGCCGTGAGACTTCGTTTCGCTCACTGCCACTTAATCATGGTCGGACTGTCATGCTAGTGGCGGTGCGACTTAACGTTGAATGCGCAAATGTGAACATGTTCCCCTCACTAAATTACGGGGAACGGCCACGCACTGCAGACAAAATCACTCCATTGATCTTATCTGGAATTGGTCTGACAACCTCCACCCTAATTTTGACATTTGTTGAATGGATATCATTCTTCATTTCTAATTTGAACATTCCGATTTTTCTGAACCCATGCGGCGATAGTACCAAGTTTTTTTTTTCAACTTTGTTTTAGGAGGGTAACTCGATTGGCTATTAGGCTGATCTCCCGAGTATAAATATGATCATTAATGTCACAGATTGTTCAGTGATTCTTGTCTTGAGTAGTTTTCAACTAGCTTTCCAATTAAAATGATCCAATCGTGCTTTTCCATATACTGTTTCATTCACAAATAACTGAGACACCCGAAGTTAAATCACCAATAATGGCTATATCATATGAAGTACTAATGTAAGGCTATTAAGCATATCATGAAAATGACTTGCCCATTCACTTCTTGATTCCTTGACGGAGTCAAAGAATCTATGCAGTCTGCCAGTGCGTCTGGTGTAATCTGGTGGTACGGATGGTGACGCCCAGCTTGTTGACACGATAAACTGACCCCACCTGGATGGATGAAACCGCAATACTTAGTATGTGTTGTCCCCATGATTATTACATGAAACCATTTGTTTTGGGTCAGGTCAGAGGTTCATCTTAGTCCACAGAGGTCAAAGTCTGAAAACCTTGTAAACAACGATAAGTCCAGAAGGTTGGTCCGTCAATTTGACAATTGGTTGTATAGCTTTCTTCTCATGAGGAGACAGAACCTGTTGTTTTTGTAGAGGTTCAGGTCAGGGGTAATTTTTGTCACAAATAGGAAATTTGTGAAAGTCGATTTTTTGTCCCTTTTTGGCCTTTGTAAACATGAAAACCCGACCACACCTGGATAGAATGAAGCTCATACTTGGATGTGGTTACCCCTATATGAGTACAGAACTCTGTTGTTTTTGGAGTCAGGTCGAGGTCATCTGAGGTCACCAGTGGTCAAAGTGTGAAAAAACTTGTAAACACGATGGTCAGTCCCGAATGATTGGCTGCTCAGTTGAAATTTGTGTGTGCTTGCCTTATGGGAGTACAGGGACCCTTTTGTTCTTGGTTTGGGTCGGGTGACCTTTGAGCAAAAATGGAAAATTTGTGAATAGTCGATACTTTGCCCAATTTTGGCTTGTAAACATGATACTCGACTTCACTTGGATGAGTGAAGCCCATACTTCGTATGTGCGTTTCCCATGATTAGTACATGACCCTAAGTGTTTTGGGGGTTGGTCAGAGGTCATCTAGGTCACCATAGGTCTAAAGTCCTGAAAATCCTGAATTTGTGTGTACTTTCTTATCAAGAGTGTAGGAACCGTATTGGTTTGTTGGGAAAATGAGAAATTTGCAGATGGTTATGTTGCTCATAATGGACTGGTGCAATTCTCCCATTTCCTTGTGTCCGGGCTTATAGGTTGTCAGAAATAGTCAAGGAATCACCTAGCCTTTTGGCTTTCTAGCCCAGCTAGGTGGACGGTAGCAATTCCCTCTTCTAATGAAAGATATATTTCCTCAACATACAAGACAATGCCTCTTTCGATTTGTCAAGTTCTGTCTCTGTAAATTGTTCGATAACCTGGTAATTTTATTTCATTATCACTTTAGCTCTGTTCAAGAAAGACTCGTTGATACCTAGGATGTGAACATGACACATATCTGCGGAGAGTAGCGATCCCGGTCGATCCAATTTAGAGATAAGTGTTACGATTTATAACTCCAATGTTAGTGCCAACTTTTGATATTCCTCTAGGTATACTCATTTGATGCCCCGCCTAATAATTACTTTTCCTTATGGCCCAAACGTCCGCATCCTCGACAAGTAACAGGACCGTCGTAGCGGCAGCCGTATAGGCCATATAAGGCCGGCGCAAGCTAAAACAATTGGCTTCGTTTCGTTTTCCCTGAAATTAACATTGTCGTTATTGTTCAAAGGTGTATTGAAGGTCTGATTAACTATTCAATTTTGGATTTGTTCAAACAAGTCCTAGGCGGCGAGATGTTGGTAATATTCGACAACGGTATACCAAAGAGGGATAACCCCCCCCCCCCTTATTTTTTAGGGCCGTTTTTCCCTCTATGGCCTGCTTTAGCAGCTAGGTGTCACAAGGTACCAACTGAACCAATAATGCATATTGCAATTATTTAAAATGCATTGGAAATGCAGTTCATCCATTGCTTTAAATCGCGTTAATTTGATCCTTGTACAGTCCGACAGGTTTACTCGGCAGCTTTAGGTCCATATTGGTCGTGTATGTTCGCAACTTAAAAAAGTTATGAATGGGCTATGGGGTAAACAGATTTATCGGATTATGGTTCACTCCGACCTGGGTTGGGAATCACAGGTCAATATTACGGTACTGAGAGTAGTCCGTATACTTTAATATGCTAAATAGCTTTGAAAATGTTTGGGGTTTCTCTTTAATGATCTAGTGCTGGGTTTATAACGCCTATGTTCGCCGTGTGGTGAGTATGCTGCCTCTGTGTGCATCACTACTGCTCACTCCAATCGTCTAGGGCGTATCCAGAGCGATGATGAGCAAAAGTTTTGTCAATCTTGTCAAAGTTGGACTTGTGGTTCTAGTTCTCAATTACCAGAGGCCAATTCATAATATGTAATAGGCGCGCCTGGAAAATATTTTGCAACTGAAATAAGGCACACATGAAAAACAATTATAGGACCTATCAGGACCGCACTAGCGAACCGCTTCCCGTCTCCCTAACCCTCTCTCTTTTTTCTATCGCTGTCCAACAAATATGCAAATTTCGTCGCGTTTCGGTAGCCTGAGCTTTGTTTCGCTGTTTACGTATTGTAGACCACGTCACGTAGTTATGAGATTCCGGCAAATATTTTGAGTGCAATTTTCTAATTCTAGGAGTATATTTTACAAATAACTCTAGACATGGCATTTCTAGCCAGCGAGGCATCGTTATACGAGTTCACTCCATTTTACAATATATATACTTGCAATTCAAGTTCAACAAAAACACCATGGCCCTGGTCGCAAAACGAGACAGCACAAAAAAAAAAAAACTGTATCGCGTTCGAGATATTTCCACATGTAATGGGCATTCATAAATCCTTTATTGGTTGCCTGCATTCTGATTGGTTAAAAAGTTTATTCGAGACCAGTTCGAATCGCCATTCGAACGCTTCTCTATTTTTGAAGAAGAAAATTGGGAGAATTTATGATTAATCTGGAATCTGATTGTTAGCTGGTGAGCAGCCATAGTTACCATGTGCATGCCAGCACACAAGTGAACTTGGAAAAAAAAATTCCCCCAATATTTCCTTTGTTTTGGATAGTTGCTCTGTTGATACATTGTGAAGTCACAGCATATTCTTATAAATGATAATCATTCAGTCTACATAGCGCAGCGCGCATACTAACCCTCTACGTTAAACCACATGTAGCTTGCTATTAATACTCGTCTCTGGAGTGACGGGACCACTTAAGAGTATTCTGTCCCAATTTTTCGAAAGGGTTTTCCAAATATCATACACCACAGGAAATCAACTCGAATTGTAAGTAGGGTGTGTAAAAGTATTTATGATCGATCGACTTCCAGAATTACGAATTCGAACAAATATTTCAAGTTTTCCCAGGCCGTCCCGTCACTGACTTCCGATCCTAGAACCTGGCTATGAAAGCGGACGCCTGTTGGCAGTACGTAACTGATGCCTATGCATCCCCATATGCATTCCATCTTTCAGCGCTATCATACACAAGTCCGATACTTGAAGCAACATCTACGAGTAAAGCTCATGGTTCAAAAGCGGTCCTGAATCCGCTGTTTGGCCCCTTTATTTGTGTAAGTCCTCACACGTATCGGCTAATTTCGATGATAATAATTCCTCCCGTGCATTAGTTCCGCGAAACTGTGCTATTATCGTGTGCTTAAGTAAAGTTCGACTGATAAGTATGTGTCCGCTTTTTAACCCAGGTGTCCGGGACTCACCCAGGTATACTTCGTTCGTATATATTGTACATGTCCTCTATATAAACGTACACAAGCCGGCTAGCCTGGCTCACAAAATACGAGGCTATGCAACGTCATCTCTCGAAATTTTAGGTCCTAACACAACCATACTACGCAACCACCCTAGTGCGTGGTTAAAATTATTAGTCCGGATAATCAAACAATAGGTGTGGAACGGCAAATCACCTCAAATTGTATCAAGTACCTTCGGATACAGTTAAATGTTTGCAAGGGTCACTGACCTGTGTAGGTGATCAGTTGCTCTCACGTTACAAAACATTAGGGCTACACAGCTCGTCGATTTCGAAGTGAGTAAACTTTGAAAATTCATAAAAATCAATCACCTTTTATCCAGCAGAGGTTACCTGTTAATGTCCTGGTATCGCAACTGAGAGAATGATCTACGCATTTTTTCGTGAACATTGATCGGTGTCTTCTAATTTGTGATAAAGCTGCAGGTCGGGTTCAAGTTTCTTCCGAGAGTCCAGTACATAGTTCAGACTAAGTTTAGCGCAAGCAAATAAACAGTGTAGAAAACTGCATGAGTGGATTACGCTGTAATGTTGTGTACTCAGCTAGATACTCTAGTCTCTGCTTCGTTTTAGTTACTCCTGATATGTAATTTCTCGCCATTATGTGTCACTGACCCGATTTATGAGAATGTTATTGAACGCAGAAAATTGGCGTGAACGTCAGTTTTTTCGAGTTCTTTTTAATATACTTTTTTCCAGTTCGTATTTATGATGGGACGTCATCGTAGGGTTAGGGTTAGGCTCTGGGTTCTTACGCCTCCACGATGACGTCTCATCGGTCTTAAATGCAACAAAGACCGATCGGCACCCTCGTTATTATCCCCTAATTATAGGAATGAATATGTTAACAAAACCCGGCAAGAAATGTGTAATTCTAGCAAAGTGAGAAGTCATTTTTTCTTATTTCATTAGGCTTCTACAAGAAACCGTGCGAAACTAGCACCTTTTACTTTTGTGTGTTCTACCTTCGTGAATGACAACAAAATTCGAACAACTTTGTGATATTCAGTCAAATATTCCGTCGAGAGATACGGGTACGAAACGGGTACAAAACAAAAAATTATACACCTGGGTTCTCTATAATGGGCTAACCGGTCCGACTTCCCGCCTTCTTCCCCTAGACCCAACTGAGGAAATTGATGGTCCCGTGGAAGGTAGGATTCGGAGGGGCCGATAACTAGAGAAGAGCAACCTACTCTCTTGGTGGTCAGCACATTTTAACACGAAAAAAATCATATTTTAGAGCATGGTTTGCACCTAAAGCCCATAACTTTTCACGGGGGACAGATAAACCCTGAGACCCCTCTCACAGGGCCTTAAAAACTGTTAGCCCCTCGCCTAGGTCAGAAATTGTCTCTACTTAACGCCACTGTTTGCCCGACAGAGTGAAACATAAATCTGGACCGCAGTGTGCCATTCTAAGTTTTACTTCCTTTCTGCAACATTACATCACTGGCACTTGATAATTTCGCAAAGCAGAAATGCCATCACCCAATAAATCCTTTTTGAGTTACTCCCCAGCCTGGACGAGTAACTTGGCTAATAAAATTTGTTTCACATCACTCATTGTAAATCCGAACTGCTTGACTTCTGCTCTGTCTCCAAATCTGCGTGCCGCTTTAAAAGAGCGCATTTTTTCCGAGTTGAAACATTTGGACAGAAAAAGGGCAAAGTGAGAATAACCCAAAATCTGCTGACTAGCGTGAATTTTCAATAAAAGGCCCGAAAAAATATGCAAAGTGTTCCATGCGCTTCGCGCGCGGGGGCTGCTTTTCTTCTGGCGTCCACTTTTCTTACACGTATTTAGGCAAAACATTTTCTGTCCCAAAATAAGAAGGGGCCCGTACGCCTCATCCAGCTCGTCAGCATTTTTTTCTCCTTACTAATTTATATTGCTGCATTAGCCTAGGCGACCCGAATTGTATGAGGACCGAATTGTTCACTGATGTTCTCAAACAAACGTTGCAGCTGCATGGGCATCACAATTGCTTTGTTCGTATATTCAAGGCGAGTTCCCTGACGAAAGTTTAGGGTCCCAGGTGATCGAGTGAAGAAGCTACCTTGACCCCCCTCCCCACTCCCCCCCCTCCCCCCCCCCCCACACCGACAGACTTGCGCCCTTGGATAGCCCTAGGAGATTCACCCTGTTATCGCTATTGGCAAACATTTATTTTCATTTATTTTTCAACCCAAGGTAGGTTACATTGTTAAATCTAGTGCCCAATATAGAAGATGGTAAATTTATCACGGCTACGTACAGAAACAACTAATTAGGGCAAATCAGTCCTAATATCTGAGAACTGTGTGGGGGTGCAGGATAATTCGAGAGTGAAAACACGAACGAAAAAGCCCCAAATTGGAGAAATAATGGAAGAAATTTAGGGCAAAGCTAAAATAAAAAGTTTTTTAATTATGAGTATGGTGGCCCGAATTTCGGTGGCTAATTAAAATATTCCAAAACATCCCAAAAAAAAGTGGCGCGCATCAGTACTGCTTGATTGTGCATATAAACTGCAATGAAATCCCAGCCTTTTCGAGCTGGGTAAGTTGTTCTGGCCCCCAACTACTGACCCTGTAAACGTGGTACTGTGCACCTAATCAATTTTATTAGCAGTGGTTGTGCGGTGTTTTAACGGTGATAAACATAATTTGACGATCGTCTGAACTGATTCTATTTTGTCTCACCAACACTCGCGTTGGAATTGTTCATAGGTCCACTAATTCCATGTTTTTTTTTTATTTATGGGCGCAAGACGGTCAAAGGATTAAACCTATGACGCGGCCTGCTTGAGAAAAGGATGAAAGCGCTATGCAAGAGTAAGTGATAGACCAGGCTTGTTGATTCTAGACTTGAAAAGCTGAAAATTGTAGGAAGAGGGAGAAGGAGAAGATGGCAAGCATTCCAAAGGCTAGAGATTCTGACAACGAATGAGGAAGAAGGGGAAACTGAGCGGGCCTGGATGGATGTCGAACGTAATATGGTGCCTGTTGCTTGTCAGCCGAGTTACCCAAGATGGGATTGAAGGGTGGGGGCTTAAAAGAATCAGCTCAGAGGATCGAATTCCCAAAGATGTTGCGAGCGAAAGGAGAGGCACTGCGACACATCTACCGGTGTGCAAGACTTTAGAGAGAAGAAGTCAAAGAATTATCTCCCCATGAGTCTGTAGCCTTGGTTTGTAATCTTATCGAGGATTCATTGACTGTCGGGGAGCTCATCCCCAAACGTGGGAACAGTACTCCGGCTGGAGAAGAATCTGTGCCTTATCTGTGTCAACAGATGAAAGGCTCAAGTATTTTCGAGGTCGGAGAAGGAAACCAAGTTTCTGGAGGCCCGCTTGGTAATATCTACAATATCAATTTCCAGCTAACACCAGGAGTCAGACGCCTGCCAAGGAGAACTTAGAAACTGAGCCTCCCGGTCGGAAACATTCAAGGAATGCTGGGAACAGTTTTTTTTGTCACGCTTTCTAGAGACGCTGAGCTTTGCAGTCTTCGTGGAATGGATTTGACCGATTATCACAACCCTATCGGGTTACGATTGAGGTTTGTGTTGAGAAGTCTCAGTTTGCCTGCGTTTTGTGAGTCATTAAAGAAGGGGGTGAATTGGAACTAGTTGACAGAAGCTATTGTCATCAGCAGAGATAGACTGGGCAGGTTTATTGGCATGAGAAGATCACTTGATGAACAGAAGAACAGGGTTTAGAGATACCATATCCTTGGGGCACTCCTGCATTTTATGGATGACTGAGCAGGCAAAATCCATCTAAAGAACAGCAATCAACCGACCGAGAGAAAGTCAGAGATCCAGCAAGTGTCGTGTAGAAAGGGTGGAGATCAAATTTAGGAAGTTTGGGAATGAGTCCCCGATGCCCAGACACGTCTAACTGCTTAGAATGTCCAAAGCGATTACCCAGCTCGTCACTGCAGATAGGTCCAAGAAAGTTGACCAGACACGATACATAAGCTGATGAGGTCACCAGTTGACCTCGCTTGCGAAACTATACTAATGGTCAGAAAGCAGAAAATGCTGTTCCAGAACGACAAAAGTGCTCGGTGCTGGATTGATTCCATTATTTTGGACAGCTAAGAAGTGAGTGCTATTAGTCGGATTAAAGGAAATAGACTGTCACCTTTCTTGGAGACGGGACAAATTGGCTAGCTTCCAGGACGAAGGAAAATGCCAGAAGAGTCGGACAGTTTGAAATGCTTGTGGATCCTCACGCAAACAAAGCCGGTGTAGAAAGCAATACAAAGATACCATGTGTGAATATCGGTAAACCATAGTGTATGCACAATGCAACTTTTTTTTGTTTTTGTGTCTTCTACTCAAATTACACATGTTGTGGGTGCTATCGGCCTGGCCTGTGCCGTTCGCCGCGATCCGGAGGGTATGGAAAAGCTAACAGTTTCTCTATACGAATCCAGCGCCCACCGATGGGGGCCTTCCGCGCAATTGCTAAATTGAGTTCGATGTGCCCCCCCCCCCACTTTGCAAAACGGATCGACCCATGGTGTTGTCGATGTAAGGATTCCTGGTGGAGAGTTAGCCCGTTGACATTTTTCTCCCTCTACATACAACTATGTTTTCCCCTCGGACCAAGTATAATCTTTATAATGCATGGGTGGGCCTTTGAGGGCATGCTTTTCTTAGGTAGCACATGGTGCATGTCTTTCAATTGGCACGGGATTTTCACCTTAACCGGGGCCCGTTGGACCATATTACCCCTTGGAATCTGTGCTGAGACAACAAAGTGAAATCAACGGACAATATGCTGTGATCATTTCGACATTTAACAGCATATTGATTGCACTCAGGTATGTTTGCCGCCACTATTCATAGTGTTTCTGCTATAACTTGGTTTTCAGGAATTTGGGCCCGGGGCCCAGTTGGGCCATAGGGCCATTATGTGAAGTACCACACAATCTTGTATCTCGTACAAATTTAGGGCACAGTGCTGATGGTTCGGTTCATTAATGATGGTTAATAGACGTACCTTGTGAGGTGGTTCAGGAGTTGGTTCCAAGGTCCGACTTGGGCCCGAGGGCCAATTTTATGATATTTCATACATTGGTGCCTTGAAATGCCTCTCCTTCCCACAAGCTTCAATTGATTTTCTGCAAAGTTACATGAATGGTTCTTGGGCGATGGGCCATGGGGGGTTATTCAATAATTTGGGGCCCAGGGCCCAGTTTGGGCCCATTATATGAAATACTGTTAAATCTTGTATCTCCTACAAATCTAGTTGCAACATGCTGATGTTTTGAGTCATAATGATGATCTTATAGCTGTACCTTCAGGGTCCCCAGGGAATTTGGACCCAAGGCTTAGTGTGGGAAAAACACGAGGGCCAACGTATGGGGAATTATGCCAAAATGCTTCTCCTCTTACAAGTTTGGTGCCACAGGTACGATATTCAGTAGAATGATAATTCAACAGTCGTACCTTTGGGGTGTTCAGGAATTTTCAATCCAAGGTCCCCCTTGGGCCCGAGGGCCCATCCTATGAAATTTCATACAATGGTACTTGCAATGCATCTCAATGCATCTCCTTCCACAAGTACCAAATGGTTTTCTTTGAAGATACATGTAATGCTCCTCGGTTAGTAGTCCATCGGGGTGTTTGCGAACAATGTGGGCTTTAGGGCCCATCATGTTAAATCATGCAACATGACTTCTACAAATTTGGCACAAGTCAGTGCTTATGTATGGTCATAATGAGGGTCTAATAGCCATACCTTCAGGGTTCTAAGGAAATTTGGACTTGAGTCCCAGTTTGGGCCCGAGGGCCCATCACCTGCAATCAAGCAAAATATTTTCTTCCTACAGTGCTAAGGCTTTATCATAATGATGGAAAAGTCATACCAAGGACCACTGGGCCTACCGCCAGGACTATCTCGTACACACGGTTTGTCAACAATTGCCTGACGACCCAACAGTCACTCTGTGACGGATGTCGACAAACTTGGACACATGTTAATGACCAATGAGGACATGTTTTACTTCGTAAAGGTCCGGGTCAAAGGTCAAGGGGGCAATTATGGGGCATATCTATAACATTTCAAATTGTATTTGCCTACCCAAGTAGCCTACATTAGAATTTCTTGAAACTGGTGTCAGAATGTATTTGGAGGTGCGTTTTCAGCTTGTTTGCAGAGTTTGGATGCAACATATAGTGTTGTTAGAATATAAAAGGTAACATTGATGAACAGAAGCAAAACAGAATCTATGATGGAGTTTTCCCAAAATTTGACCCAATGTTAATTGGACTTTTGGGACTTGTGAAGTTCAAGGGCAAAGTAATTGAGGCGCAATGGGCCATGGTGTGAAAGGGCCTTCTTTCTCTCTCAATTGGTCATTCATCGCTGGATGTTTGACTGAAAGTGAGCAACAATGTTCGTTGAACTGCTAAAACATTTTTGCATATGAAAGATCATTGTCAATGGTTGTTTACAGGGGCACAATAGGCCATTGCCTTCAAATTGCCTTGTTGGCCTTATGATCATGAACATTCAACCACATAATTGTACATTCGTCTGGTACATTTGTGTCTGGTTGAGCTACAGCACCATTGGTGCGCTTGGTTTTTTTTTTTGTTAGTCTCGTGGTGAAAGGTGTTTCACCTCAATCCCCAATCTCACAGGTCAACGTCGTGACCATGGGAATTTGTGCAGAGACAACATAACAGGATCAGCATGGGCAGAATGCTTCATCTTAACGACGATGGGTACCATATTGATAGCCTTTGAGTATCTGTACTCCTATTATGTCAAGTTTCCTGGATGCGTCCGCTGGTATATTCAACTCTGCTAGATCCCTTCACTACGCAAACTCCGGAAACTATTCAACCAGTTTGGTGCGACATCATTATTGTTGACGATTTGGGAATGGGATTGATAGTATGGACGCCCATCTGTGTTTCGCGCTGTTACGAAAGTCCACTATGTGGCATGAGGAATCATTATATTCTATTCCATTTAAGGCGTTGGCATTAGACTTGCCTGATGGAGCGACGAAATGAAGCAGAGTGGATGGAAGTGTTTATAAACGACCGTGGGGGACTGCGCGACGACTCTTGGGACATCGACGATGCTAATGTTGTCTGTCGTCAGCTGGATTCTCTGGAGCAATTCAGCACCAGGCAGTGCTCACTTCGGGCAGGGTGTAGGACTGATACAAATGGGACGAGTGATCCTGACAGAGAGGAGTAAATCGTTGATGACTGCCAATACACTAATTCCCGCCGGTGAAAACTGTGGTCACCAGGAAGATGCTGGAGTTGTGTGTCAGGTTCGGTCAGTGCATAGTCTGGAAGCGAAGCACGGGGGGTCCCATTTTTTATGTATGGTATTAATAGTGCTGGCTTGTGTTGGTAGCTAAAAATTTAATCATTTTATAGTAATGGTGCACGGATACTTACACGTAGTCAGGCTGGTTACATCACTCCCTGCCTTATCACACCAAAAGTTGACTTCTTTGGGCATTTTACCCGGCAATTCTACGGTTATTGAATCGATGCTGTGCGTTGATGTGGTCTGGTGGAGGAGTTATACCCGATGATTTTGTTTTCCTCGCCCTCTACATTACAACTATGTTCCACCGTTGGACCAAGTGTAATCTTTATAATGCATGAGTGGATGAGGGCACATGCTTTTCCAAGCAGCACATGGGGCATTGTCCTTCAATGTGGCAGAGGATCTTCACCAAAACTCAGTGCCTGTAAAGCAAACCTACCTGTGAATTTTGCTGAGACAACGAAGTGAATAAGGGAATAAGATCTGTGATTATTTCACATTTGACAGCATCTCGATTGCACCTAGGTATGTGCCGCCCCTAATCATAGTGTCATCATTAGCCTTATTAGTACGTTATGTTTGCGTTCTTCAATTCCGATGGAAGAGTAAGAGAACATATGAGGTAGGTTGTATTTCGATGCAGAGGGTCGGCTAAAATTGGAAGTGTAGCGTTAGTTTGACATGGGGCGACCTTCTTTGTTGCAATGTACCATGTTATGCTATTCTTGCAGGGCCCAGAGGATTGGGACCCACGTTAGTGTGGGCCCGACAGGGCCCACTATGGGAATTATGCACAAAATGCTTCTCCTCTTACAAGTTTTGGTGACCAGTACTGAGATTCATCATAAGGAAATCAACAGTCGTACCTTTGGGGTGTCAGGAAGTTCAAAAATCCAAGAGTCCACTTGGGCCCGAGGGCCCATCCTATGAAATTTCACACATCGGTACTTGCAATGGAATTATCAATGCATATCCTTCACAATTACCCCCAAATGATTTTATTGAGATACAGGTAATGCTCCTCGGTTAGTAGGCCATCGGGGGTTGTTGCGAACAACTGTGGGCTTTAGGGCCCCTAATGTTAAGATATTGCAAATATGCTTCTACCCCAAATTTGCACAAGTCAAGTGCTTAGTCTGGTCATAATGAGGGTACAATAGGCGATACCTTCAGGGTTCTAGGAAATTTGACTAGGTCCCAGTTTGGACGAGGCCATCACGTGCAATCAAGCAAATATTTCTCTACAGTGCTGATGCTTATCATAATGATGGAAAAGTCATACCAAGACCCTTGGGCCCTACCGGCAGCAGATCTACTTCTATAAGTGTTGCTGTTTCTGTAACATTTGCCCCCGAACGTCACTCTGTGGAGGATTGCGACCACAAACGTGGACACATTGTTAATTGACCCTGAGAATGTTTGAATCGTAAAGGTCAGGGTGTCTCAAAGGTCAAGGGCAAATATGGGCAATTATCTATAAACATTTCAAAATGTATTCTTTTCCTGCGAAAAAGGAGGCCTACATTAAGAATTTTTGATGAAACTGTGTCATAATGTTCCTTTGGAGGGCGCTTGTCAGCTGGTTGGCAGATTTTGGATGCAACATATCGTGTCGTAGAATATAAAAGGTAACATCTGATGATGAAAAGAAGCAAAACAGACATTATATGATGGACTGTTTGTCCGAATTGGACCCAATGGTAATTGACTTTTGACTTGTGAAAGGTCAAGGTCAGAGCTCATTAAAGGCGCCGCAATGGGCCTTGTGTTGAAATGTGCCTCTTTCTCGCTCAATGGTCATTCTTCGATGGATGTGACTAAAAGTGCAGCAAAACAATGTTCGTTGACTGCTAAACACATGTTGGCCATATGAAAAGATCAGGTGTCAATGGGTGGTACAGGGGCACCATCAGAGCCATTGCACCTTCAAATTGCCTCTGGCCTAGATTCTTGAACATTCAAAACATAATTGTACATTACCGAGAACTTCCAACACAGTACATTTGTTCGGGTTGAGCCACAGCACCATGGTGCTCTTGTTTTTTTTTGTTAGTCTCGCGAGGCATAAGGGTTCTTTTTTTCACCTCAAGCCCCAATATCAAAGGTCAACGTTACCATGTGGAAAGTTGTGTCCGAGACAACTATAACAGAATCAGCAGGCAGAATGCTGTCATCTGAACGCCGATTGGCTACCATATTGATAGACTTTGAGTATATGTACTCTAATTTGTGCTCAATAGTTTCTGGATTCGTCCGCGGTTATTTTATTCAACTCTGCTAGATCCCTTCACTACGCAAACTCCGGAACTATTTCAACAGTTTGGTGGCATCATTTATTGTTGACGATTTTGGGAATGGGATGATAAGTAGGTAAGCCCATCTGTGTTCGCAGCTGTTCGAAAGTCACTACTGTGATGTGAATCAATGATATTCAGTTCCATTTAAGGGCCGAAAAAGCTTGGCATAGACTTGGCTGATGGGGAGCGACGAAAGTGAGGCAGAGTGGAAAAACTGTGTTTATACAAACGATCAGTGGGGGAAGTCTGCACGGACTTTGGACATCGCGATGCTAATTGTGTCTGTCGTAAGCTGGATTCTCTGGAGAATTCGCACCAGGCAAAGTGCTCACAGTCGGGCAAGGGTGTAGGACGGATACAAATGGACGATGTTCCTGACAGCGGAGGAGTGTAAAGCGTATTGCTAGACTGCACTACACTAATTCGACGATGGATGCAAAATGGTCACCATGAAGATGCTGGAGTTGTGTGTGTACAGGTATGGTCAGTGCAATGAGTCTGGAAGAGGAAGATCACGGGGGGTCCATTTTTTATTGTATGTATTAACTATAGTGTGATGTTGTTAGCGAAAAATTCATCATTGTTATAGTACTGGTTCGACACGCGCAGTTATTCACAGGTAGCAGGCTGTTTACATCCCTCCTGCTTATCAACACCAAAAGTTGACTTCTTTTGGGCCTTTACCGGCAATTCCTATCGGTTATTGAATCATTGGCTGTGCCTGGTTGATGTTTTGGTGGAGAGTTAGAGTTTATACCGATGATTTTGTTTTCATCGCCCTCTACATACAATATTTCCCACGTTGGAAAAGTGTAATCTGTATAATGCATGAGTGGGCCTAAGGGACATGCTTTTCCAAGCCAGCAACATGGGGCATGTCCGTCATGTGGCAGAGATATTCACCAAAAAACTCTCAGGGCTGTGTAAAGACAACCTACCTCGTGGAATTTTTGCGAGCCAACGAAGTGAAATAGGGAAATAAAGGCTGTGATTATTCGACAGTTGTTGAAGGCCATATCGAGTGAACCTAGGGTATGTTTGCGCCCCTTAATCATAGTGTCATTCATTGCATTATTCGTACGTCTGTTTGCGTTATTCCAATCGATTTGAGAGAGTAAGAGAACAATATTGAGGGTAGGCGTTGTATGTCGATTGCAATTATGGTAGGCCTAACAGTGGAAGTGTAGGCTTGTAGTTTGCCCTGCGCGACACTTCTTGTGCAGGTACCATGTTAGCATTCTTGCTGGGCCGTACACTAGGTTGGGACTTGCGCTTCTAACCTTGCCTATCGTTGGACGGAGTACTGTTTTTATTTCTTCTTACTCTTGCAAGCGAAGGGTGTTAACCTTAATCCCCAATCTGCAAGTGAGTCACCGTTACCATGTAAATTTTGTGCCGAGACAACGGAAATGGAATGCAGCGGCCAAAAATGAGTCATCTTAACGACGATTTAGTTACCATATTGATGAGGCCTTGAGTTATACAGTACTAGCTTGATGTCAGTTTCCTGGATCTGCTTTGCGCGTATTTCCAACTCTGCGTATCCCTTCACTACCCAAACTCTAGTCTTGTTCAAGAGTACCGATGAAGCATACTTGGATCCAGCAACCATCGAAGTCATAGATACAATATCCCACTACAGATACATTGGGAATACGCGTATGCCAGGTATTGAAAGAGACAATAGTTTATAACCGTGAGACTACCCGAACTCCGGAGAACACATTTAACAGTGTTGACGTGCTAATTATTGTTGACGATTTGGGAATGGGATTGATCGCATTGAGCCAGTCTGTGTTTACGCGATTTTACGAAAGTTCACTACTGTGATATTGAGATCATTATATTTTATTTTCTTTCAGCGATGGCATTAGACTCGCTCGTGGGAGCGCGCCGAACGAACGAACCGCGAAGTGAAGGCAGAGTGGAGTGTTGATAAAGCATCGTGGGGGACTGTCTGCGACGGGACTCTTGGGACATCGGTGTGCTAGTGTGCCTGTAGTCAGCTTGGATTCTCGGGAGTATTCACACCAGGCAGTGCTCACTTCGGTCAGGGTGTAGGACTGATACAAATGACGAGGTTTCCTGCAGCGGAGGAGAAAATCGGTTGGGGTTGACGGTTAATACATAATTCCGGACAATGAAAAACTGTGGTCACCCATGAACATGTGGAGTTGTGTGTCAAGGTATAGTCAGTAGTTGTTCTGGAATAAGCACGGGGGAGTTAATTTTATTTATGGTATGGTACTAATATAGTGCTGTCTCTAGCCCAATTTTCATTCATTTTAGATTAAGGGTTCACGGCGCAGACCGCCCACAATTGGTGCAGGCGTGTCTTCATCATCAAGGCTTATTCAACACCGAAAGGTGAATCTTTTGGCCTTTTATGTTAAATCCTATCGGTTATTGAATAGATGCTGTTGTCGTACTCTGGGGTGGAGTGTTTATCCGATGATTTTGTTCTCTCGCCATCTATACATACAACTAGTTGTTCCCGTGGACCAGTGTTAAGGACTTGGATAATACATGAGTGTGCCTGAGTAGACATGCTTTTCAGGTAGCACATGGGGCATGTCTTCAATATGGCACGGGATCTGCACCTCAACCCGGGGGCCCGTTGGACAGAATACTAAGTGGAATCGGTGTTGAGACAAAACAAGTGAAATCAGCGGACAATATGTTGTGATCCTTTCGAATTGAAAAGCATATTGACGCTGCACTCAGGGATGTGGCATACACTAATAATCGTGTTTATGCTAATGTGCTGAACGAAGAATTGGCGTAATCCCCGGTTGATACGTACTAATTAGCCTTAGGCGTAAGTAGTTTGCGTTATTCCATCCTATTGGAAAAGAGAATAAGAACAATATGAGGTTGTTGTATTGATGCAATTGGTAGGCCTTACCTAACCGAGATGTGGAAGTCTTGTATATTGTGTGGGGTAGGCAGTTAAGTTGTCATACGCGACTTTCTTTGTTGAGATTCTGTTTTGTGCGCATTTCATACTTATTGATGGTTCTTTGACAAAGTACGAGGTAATGCTTCTTGATGGGCCGTACACTAGGTCAGGACTTGCGCTTCTTATTGCATCTGTTGGACGGAGTATGTTCTTTTCTTGCTAGTCATGCAAGGCGAATGGTTTCCACCTGAAATCCCCAAGTCTCCCAGCGTGAACGTTACCATGTGGTCATTTGTGCCGAGACAACAAAATGGAATCAGCAGACAGGAGCTGTATCTTAACTGACGCTTGGAGACAGATTGATAGCCGTTGACTATCTGTACTCCTAAGTGGTGCCTCAAGTTTCATGGAAATGCTCTACAGGTATTTCCAACTCTGCTAGATCCCTTCACTACCCAAACGTCCGGGAACTATCCAACATTTTGGTGTGGCGTCATAGTGTTGACGATTTGGAAAGGGATCACGATCGTATTACACACCGTCTGTGTTCCCCGCTTTTACGAAAGTCCACTACTGTGATAATACATCATTTATTTCATTCTATTTCAGGCTATGGCAGTAGACCTTGCTTGCGTGGGAGGGACGACGAAATGAAGGCAGAGTGGAAGTGTTTATAAACGGTCAGTGGGGGACTGTTTGAGACTGACCTCTTGGGACCATCGCGATGCTAATGTTGTTGTCTGTCGCTCACGCTGGATACTCTGGTAGCAATTTCAGCACCAGGCAGTGCTCCCTTCGGGCAGGTGTAGGACTGATACAAATGGACGATTGTATCTGCAGCGGAATGGTGTAAAATCGTTTGGTAGACTGTGACTACACCAATCGACGAGGAAAGGAAGGAAAAAAACTTGTGGTCACCATGAAGATGCTGAGAGTCGTGTTGTCACACGGTATAGTCGTGTATAGTCGGGTATAAATGACGGGGAGTTCCATGTTATTTATGTGGACAACTAAATATAGTTGCTGTTTCTAGCCAATGTTCATCGTTTGATAGTATTGGGGAAGCGCATACTTCAAATGTAGCAGGCGTATCTAATCTTCCCTGATTTATTAACACAAAAGTGGACTGCTTTCGGGCCTTTACCTGGCACTCCCTGTTGGTTATTGAATCGATGCGTGTCGTACTCTGGTGAGAGTAGGCTATACAAAATGATTTTGTTCTCATCGTCATCCTGACAACTATTTTTTCTCGGGACCAAGGTAATTTTTTAATGCTATGAGGGCTGAAAGCAATGCTTTTCAAGTCTCAGCATGGGGCAGGCCTCAATATCGAGAGGATCTTCACCTCAACCCGGAGCCCGTTGTGCGCATTACTCTTTACGTGGAATCTGTGGGGACAACGGTGAGAATCAGAAGACAATATGCTGTGATCATTTAGGACATTTAACAGCTATGTGATTGCACTTAAGATAGGTTTGCCGCCGTGAATCCATTAGTGTTTCTTGCCTGTGTGTTTAACGAAGCATTTGGCCCGTCGTATCGTCTTGCTAGTACTAATTAGCCTTATGCGTAAGTCTATTTGGTTATTTCCATCCATTTGAGAAAGAGGGAAGAGGACGCTAAGATTGAGGTAGCTTGTATTTCGAGCAATATGGTCGGCCTAAAATGTGGAAGTCCGGCTTATAGTGTGGGGTGGGAGTGCGTCACGTTGTCATAAGCGGACTTTCTTATTGCATATGTTTTTTTGCCATTTCATACTATGATGGTTCTTTGCAAATGTACCACTATGTTTGCTATTGGGTTGGGCCGTACACTGAGGTCAGGGGACTTGCCGCTCTTAATTTGACCTTTGTTGGACGGACAGTAGTACTGTTTCTTTTTCTTGTTAGTCATGCAAGCGAAGGGTTTCAAATCAATCCCCAATATCAATGGTCAAGTTACCATGTGGAATTGGCCGACGACAACAAAATGGCATCAGCAGACATAATGTGTCTCTTAACGACGATGGGTACAAATAGTTGATAGCCTTTTGGTATATGTTAAGCGTCTAATTTGATGCTACGTTGCCTGGTTATGCTCGGCGTAATTCCAACTCTGTAGATTCCTTCACTACCCCAAACTCCGGACTATCCAACGTTGTGGTGGCTATATTGTTGACGTTTGAAAATGGGATCGCTTGTAGTGACACCCGTCTGTGTTCCCCGCTTACGAAAGTCCACTATGTGATAATACAATCATTAATTCATCTATCAGGCTATGGCATAGACTTGCTTGGTGGAGCGACGCGACGAAAGTTGGAAGCAGAGGGGAAGTGTTATAAACGGTCGGGGGGACTGTTGGCGACGACTCTTGGGACATTCGGTGATGCTAGTGTTTTGCACTGTAGTTCCCAGTTGGATGATCTGAGTGATGTTCAGCACCAGGCCAGTGCTCACTGTCGGTGGGTGTAGGCTGATACAACAAAATTGGCCAGTTTCCTGCAGCGGAGGGAGAAGAAAATCGTTTGGTTTTGACTGACTTACCTAATTCGACAATGAAAACTGTGGTCACATGAAGATGCCGGAGTTGTGTGGTCAAGGTATGCAGTGTATTAGGATGGAATAAATGAAAGCACGGGGAGTTTATTTTCTTTATGTTGTACTAATATAGTGTGTCTCTGCCAATTTCATCATTTTGAGTACGGGTTCACCGGCTACCTCACAGGTAGCAGGCTGTCTCCATCCTCCAGCTTATTCACACCGAAGAGTTGACACCTTCTTTTAGGGCTCTTTACTAGGTAATCCATATCGGTTATTGAATCGATGCTTGTTCGTACTATGGTGGCAGGTTATATCCGTGATTTTGTTCTATTCGCCCCTCTATACATACAACTAGTTTCCCCGTTGGACAAGTGTAATCTTATAATACTGAGGGCCATGACGGAGGAACATGCTTTTCCAGGTACTGCACATGGGGCAGTTGTGAACTTAATATGGGACGGGATTACCATCAACCCGGGGCCCGTTGGGCAGAATTACTCCGTGGGAATCTTGGTTGAGACAACAAAGGAAATCAGCGGACAATATGCTGTGATCATTTCGACATTTAAAAGCATATGACTGGCCTCAGTATGTTTGACACTACTAATTATAGTGGTTTTCTGCTAAGTATGCTTAACGAAGCAGTTGGGGTATCGATTGCTAGTAATAATTAGCCTTATGCGTAAGTTTGTTTGCGTTATTCATCGAGGTTTGAAAAGAAGAGCATAGAAAACAACTTGAGGTGCTTGTATTCGATGCAACTATGGCGGCATAAGATGTGGAAGTCTTTGTATATTAGTGTGGGGTAGTGCCGTTAAGTTGTCATAAGCGACTTTCTGGTTGCATTCGTTTTGTGCGCATATGTATACTTTATGAGGTTCTTGCAAATGTACAATGTTATGATATTCTTGTGGGCCGTACACTGTCAGGACTTGCGCTTCTTAATTGCCCTGTTGGACGGAGTAATAACTGTTCTTTTTATTGCTAGTCATCTGCAAAAGCGAAGGATGGTTCAGCACCTACAAATCCCCCAAGTTCTCCCAGGTGAAAAATCACTTACCATGTGGAAGATTTGGGGCCGCGAAAACAAAAATTGAATCGGCAGAGCAGGCTGAATGTTATCTGAACGCCGATGGGTACCATATTGATAGCCTTTAACTATCGGCTCCTAATTGTATGCTCAAGTTTCCTGGAAATGCTTACGGTATTCCCAAACTTTGGCAGCTCCCTTCACTACCCAACTCCGGGACTATCCAACAGTTTTGGTTGGCGTCATATGTTGACGATTTGGAAATGGACTCGACGTATGACACAGTTCGGTGTGGTGCCACCGCTTTACGGAAAGTCCACTAATGGGATAATAAATCATTATATTTCATTCTATTTCAGGTATGGCATGGACTTGCTGGTGGGAGCGACGAGAGTGAAGGCAGAGTGGAAGTGTTTATAAACGGTCAGTGGGGCGGATGTTTGCGTACGACTATTGGGACATCGACGATTGTAATGTAGTCTGTCGTCAGCTGGATCATTGGAGCCAGACCATGTAAGCACCAGGCAGTGCTCACTTCGGGCAGGGGTAAGGACTGATACAAATGCACCGATGGATCCTGCAGAGGAGGGTGTAAGTCGTTGGTAGACTTGGCACTACCAATTCCGACGAGGAAAAACTGTGTACATGAAATGCTGGATGGAGTCGCGTGTTCAAGGTATAGCCAGTGTATAGTTGGATAAATGACGGGGAGTCCATTTATCTGTGTATGGAACACTAATATTAGTGCGTTTCTAGCCAATTTCATCGTTTGATAGTAATTGGGTTAAACGCGGGCATACTTCACATGTAGCAGGCTGTCTCCATCCTCCCTGCTTATTCAACACCAAAGGTTTGACTTCTTTCGGGCATTTACTGGGCACGTCCCGTTGTTATTTGAATCGATGCTGTGTCGTACTTGGTGAGAGTAGGCCTAACCCCAATGATTTGTTTCTCCTCGCTCTCTACCTACAACTATTTTTTCCCGTTGGACCAAGTGTATATTTTTAATGCATGAGTGGCTGAAGCCACATGCTTTCCAAGATAATACTGGGGCTGTCCTTCAATATGGCAGAGGATCTTCACATCAACCGGAGCCGTTGTGCAGAATTACTCCGGGAAATCTGTGTGTAGGACAAACAGAGTGAATCAGCAGACAAGATGCGTGATTCATTTAGACATTTAACAGCATATTGATTGCACTTAGATATGTTTGCCGTTAACATAGGTTTCGCCCTTTTGCCTTTTGTGTGACGAAGCAGTGGCGTTATCGTCTTGCTAGTACTAATTAGCCTTATGCGTAAATCTATTGCGTTGTATTCATCTATTTGAGACAGGAGCATAGGAAGCAATATTGAGGTAAGCTTGTATTCGATGCAATATGTCGGCCTAAAATGTGGAAGTCCGGTTATATTAGTGTGGGGGTAGGCGTCAAGTTGTCATAAGCAGACGTTCTTTTTGCATTAGTTTTTTGCGCATTTCATACTTATTGTGGGTCTTTGCCAATGTACCATGGTATGATATAGGATTGGGCCGTACACTAGGTCCGGACTTGCGTTATTAATTTGCATATTGTGGACGGAGAGTCTGTTCTTTTTCTTGTTAGTCATGCAAGCGAAGCGGTTTCACCTCAATCCCCGAATATCAACTGGTCAACGTTACCATGTGAATTTTGTGCCGAGGACAACAAAAATGGAATCTCAGAAGAAACATACTGCTGTCATCTTACGACGATGGGTACCATATTGAGAGCCTTTGAGTATCTGTACTCCTAATTTGATGTCTCACGTTTCCTGGACTGGATATGCTCTGCGGTATTTCCAACTATGCTAGATCTTCACTACCCCAACTCCTGGACTACTATCCAAAAGTTTTGGTGGCGTCATAGTGTCTGACGAGTGGAAATGGGATCGATTGTATTGAAACCCGTCTGTGGTCCCCGCCTTTACGAAAGTACACTACGGTGATAAAACTGCATATAGTTCATTCTGTTTAGATATGGCATTTAGACTTGTGGTGGGAGAGACGAGACGAAATGAAGGCAGGTGCGAGAGTGTTATTAACGGTCAGTGGGGGCCTGTCTGCGCGACTCTTGGACATCGGTGATGACTGTGGTGCCTGTAGTCAAGCTTGGATTCTCTGGAGTGATTTCAGCACCAGGCAGTGCTCATCAGGTCAGGGGGTAGGATTGATACACACAAATGGACGAATGTTGCATGCAGAGGAGAGGAAATCGTTTGGTTGGAACTGTAACTACACTATTCCGACAATGACACTGTGGTCACAATGAAGTGATGGAGTTGTGTGTCAAGGTATAGTATAGTGTTAGTCTGGCAATAAAGCACGGGGAGTTTAATTGTCTTTATGTATGGGTATACTTACTAATCTAGTGTGTTCTCTAGCCAATTGTCATTCATTTTAGAAGTACTGGTTTCACGCGCACCTCACAGGGTAGGCAGCGCTGTCTCCATTCCTCCAGGCGTATTCACACCGAAGGTTGACTTCTTTTGGGCCTTTACATGAGTATCCCTATCGGTTATTGAATCGAGGCTGGGTCGTACATGGTTGGAGGTTATATCCGAGTTGATTTGTGTCTCTCGCACCTCTATACATAAACTAGTGTCCCCGTTGGACCAAGTGTACATCGTTTAATAAACGGTGGCCTGAGAGACCATGCTTTTCCAGGTAAGAATGGGGATGTGGGCCTTCAAGGACAGTGTGCACGGGATCTTCACCTCAACCGGGGCCGTGGGCGAAATTACCCGTGGAATCTGGTTGAGACAAACAAAAGTGACATCAGCGGACAAGCTCTGTGATCATTTCGACATTTAAAAGCATTAGTGACTCTGCACTCAGCGTAGGTTTGCCACTAATAGATACCTTGGGGTTATCTAATTGTGCTTAACGGCATTGGCGTATCGTCTTGCTAGTACTAATTAGCCTTATGCGTAGTTTGTTTTGCGTTTATTCCAAATCCTATTTGAAAAGAGCATAGAAAACAATATTGAGGTGCTGGAATTCGATGCCATATGGTCGGCCAAGATGTGGAATTCTTGTATATTAGGGGGGGTAGTGCCGTTAAGTTGTCATTTAAGGCGACTTTCTTTGGTTGCATGCATTCTGTTTTGTGCGCGTTTCATACTTTATTGATGTTCTTTGGTAAGTACCATGGTATGAATTATTTGTTGGCCGTTACAAATAGGTAAGGGACTTGCGATTCTTATTTGCCTTCTTGTTGACGGGTTTTTTTTTTTTTTTGTGAGGAGTACTGTTCTTTTTATGCTAGTCATTGCAAGCGAATGGTTCACCTAAAATCCCAAATCTCCCAGGTGAGTTACCTGTGGAATTATGTGCCCAGAGAAAACGAAATGGAATCAGCAGACAGGCTGATGTTATCTTACGACAGATTGGTACATATGATAGCCTGTTTAACTATCTGTCCTCCTATTGATGCTCAAGTTTCCTGGAAAGTGCTCTACTGGTATTTCCAACTCTGCGAGATCCCTTCACTAACCAAACTCCGGAACTATCCAACAGTTTGGTGGCGTTCTGATATTGTTGACGATGTGAAATGGGATCGATCGTATTGACACCCGTCCGGGTTCCCGTTTTACGAAAGTCCACTACTGTGATAAGTAAATATTATGTTGCAGTCTATTCAGGCATATGGCTTAGACTTGCGGTGGGAGCGACCGAAAGTGAAGGCAGAGTGGAAGTGTTAATAAAGACGATCAGTGGGGGACTGTTTGCGACGTCTCTTGGGACATCGACGATGCTAATGTTGTCTGTCGTCAGCTTGGATTCTATGGCGCAATTTTCAGCTCAGCAGTGCTCACTTCGGGCAGGGATGTAGGACTGATACAAAAGGCGACGATGATATAATGCAGGAGGAGGTGTAAGTGTTTGGATAGACTGTGACTAACCATTCCGCCGAGGAAACACTGTGGTCACAATTGAAAGATTGCTGGAGTCGTGTGTCACGGATAGTCATGATTAGTCTGGTATAAATGACGGGGAGTTCATTTTATTTATGTATGGAACTAATATATAGTGCTGGTTCTAGACAATGTTCATCGTCTGATAGTATTGGTATTAACGCGGCCTACTTCACATGTAGGAGGCTGTACTCCAATCATCCCTTGCTTATTCACACCAAAGGTTGAATTCTTTCGGGCCTTTACCTGGCACTCCCTGTTGGTTATAATCGATGCTGTGTCGTACTCTGTGGAGAGTTAGGCTATACCCAATGATTGGGTTCTCATCGCTCTCTACCTACACTATTTTCCCGTGGACCAAGTGTAATCTTTTTTTAAGCATGAGTGGCCTGGAAAGAAGCATGCTTTTCCAAGATCAAATGGGGCATTGAATTCAATATGGCAGAGATAGTCACCTAAACCCGGAGCCCGTGCTGCAAGAATTACTCGGGCGGAAGTGGGTGGAGACAACAGAGTGAAATCAGCAAGCAATATGAATGTGAATCATTTAGACTTTAACAGCATATGGATTGCCACTTGGTATGTTTGCCGCCGTTAATCATAGTGTTTCTGCCATTTGGTTAACGGAAGAATTGGACGTTCGTCTTGCTAGTACGAATTAGCATTATGAGTAAGTCAGTTGGTTATTCAATACTATTTGAGAAGAGCATAGGAAGCAAAATATATGAGGGTAGCATTGTATTCGATATTGCAATATGGTCGGCCCTACCTAAAATGTGGAAGTCCGGAATAATTAGTGTGGGGTAGTGCCGTCAAGTGTATAATCGATTTCTTTATTGCATTATGTTTTGCGCATTTCATACTTTATGATGGTTCTTTGCAATGTGTACCATGTTATGCTAGTTAGTGTTGGGCCGGTACTAGGGCAGGACTTGCGCTTCTTAATTTGGCCTCTTGTTCGGAAAAACGGGAGTAGTACTGTCGTTTTCGTGTTAGTCATGCAAGCAGAAGGTTGCACATCAATCCCCAATATCACATGGTCAAGCCTGTTACCATGTGGAATTTGTTGCCGAGACACAAAATGGAATCAGCAGGAATAATGCAGTCATCTTAGCGACGATGCGGCTACCACATGATAGCCCTTTGAGATCTGTATACTTCTATTTGATGCTCATAGTTCCTGAATGCTCCTGCGGGGTGTGTTTCCAACTCTGCTAGGATCCCTTCACTACCCAAACCCGGAACTTAGCCAACAGTTTTGGGTGGCGTCTATTGCTGACGATTTGGAGTGAAATGGGATCGATCGTATTGACGCGCGCGTCTGTGTTCCGCGCGTTTCGAAGTCCACTACTGTTGTGATAATAAATCATTTATTCTATTCTATTAAGGCGATGGCATTAGACTTGCTGGTGGGAGCGACGAAAATGAAGGCAGAGTGGAAGTGTTTATGAACGGTCAGTGGGGGACTGTTTGCGACGACTCTTGGGACATCGACGATGCTAATGTTGCCTGTAACGTCAGCTGCTTCTCGCACGCAATTTCAGCACCAGGCAGTGCTCACTTCGGGCAGGGTGTAGGACTGATACAAATGGACGATGTATCCTGCAGCGGCGGAGAAAATCGTTTGGTAGACTGTGACTACACCAATTCCTACAATGGAAACTGTGGTCACCATGAAGATGCTGGAGTTGTGTGTCAAGATAGTCACGTATCGTTTGGAAATGAACACGGGGAGTTTCATTTTATTTATGTATGGTACTAATATAGTGCTGTTTCTAGCCCAATTTTCACATTTTATAGTACTGGTTCATGCGCATACTTCATAGGTAGCTGGCTATCTCCACCCTCCCTGCGTATCCACACCGAAGGTTGACTTCTTTTGGGCTTTTTACCTGGCAATCCCTATTGGTTATTGAATCGATTCTGTGTCGTACTCTGGTGGAGAGTTAAGCCTATATACCCGATGATTTTGTTCTCATCGCCCTCTACATACAACTATTTTCCCCGCTAGACCAAGTTTAATCTTTATAATGCATGAGCGGCCTGAGGGGCCATGCTTTTCCAAGTAGCACATGAGGCATGTTCTTCAATATAGAACGGGATCTCCACCTCAACCCGGGGCCCGTTGGGCAGAATTACTCCGTGGAATCTGTGCTGAGACAACAAAGTGAAATCAACGGACAATATGCTGTGATCATTTCGATATTTAACAGCATATTGATTGCACTCAGGTATGTTTGCCCCCACTAATCATAGTGTTTCTGCTAATTGTACTTAAAGAATCATTGGTTTATCGTCTTGCTAGTACTAATTAGCCTTATGCGTGAGTAAGTTTGCGTTATTCCATTCTATTTGAGAAGAGTATAGAAAACAATATTGAGGTAGTTTGTATTCGATGCAATATGGTCGGCCTAAAATGTGGAAGTCTGGTATATTAGTGTGGGTAGTGCCGTCAAGTTGTCATAAGCGACCTTCTTTGTTGCATTCTGTTTTTTTGCGCATTTCATACTTTATTGATGGTTCTTTGCATTGTTCCATGTTATGCTATTCTTGCTGGGCCGTACACTAGGTCGGAACTTGCACTTCTTAATCTGCCTCTTGTTGGACGGAGAACCGTTTTTGATTCCTGCCGAAGGCAAAAGGAATCTATGCAGTCACGCACCGTGCGTATGTGTGTGTGTGTGTGTGTGTGTGTGTGTGTGTGTGTGTGTGACACCCTTGTCCAGCACGGTATCTAAAGAACGCAAGCATGTATGAAGTTCAGATAAGTATGTGGGGTTGGACATATAGAGAGGATGACCCCTATTGTTCTTGGTGCCAGTTCAAGATCATTCAAGGTCACGAGAGGGCAAACTTCAGAAAGCTTGTCAGCACGATATCTCAGGAACCCAAGCATGTATCAAGTTCAAATTAGGTATGTGGGTTGCACGTATGGTGAGGATGAACCCTATTGTTTTGGTGTTAGGTCAAGGTCATATAAGGTCACCATAGGACAAGCCTTATATATCTTGGCAACGAAACATTTTAGAGGGATGTTGTAATGGAAAGTTTTGTTCGTCTGTGTAATCTACATCTGGTGACCTACTTTGACCTCATTTGACCTTTTGACCTCGTTTGACCTTTCGACCTTGTGACATTGAGTGCTAATTTTTTTGTGATGACCAGATTTGTCTTGTTGAGACAAACCATGAAGTGAATTAGACTAATGTAATTCAACCACTCCTATCACAAGCTATCTCACGGTACGCACATGTGTGTAAGGTCAAGACAGCCTAAAACACTGGAATGCTGTTAAATTTGATGTTTGACATTGACATCTTCACAGCAAAACATTTTAGAGGGATGTTGTAATGGAAAGTTTTGTTCGTCTGGGCACACTGCATGTAGTTTCGCTATGCATGGGAGCCTACATGTCGTTTGAACTTATGAATATTTTGTTTGGCAACTGCCACTCAACAAATTTAAGATGCTTGTGTCAGGATGAAAAAAATTGTCATAATTGTGCCCAGTGCCTCAATTATATATCCCTCAGACAGGGGTATGTGATACCCAATTTGAGAAAACCTGCACCTCCAGATGCCACCCAAGTAATAGTGTGTAGATATTACTGTAGATGCACCTGTGTGACTCCCAATTGTCCACCTTTTCTATATACACACATTTCCCTGGACAGACTGATATTGTCTTGTAGCACTGCAGTGATGAGCATAATATCCTTCACCCATACTGTCCTATAGTCAACAGTGGTGTTGTGTTATCACTGGTCCAGTCTCAAGGGCACCCTTATAAACTTGCAATGTTTACTTGTGTGTTAAGCTCCCAGTGTAGCCGTGCATACACTAACTCCCAGTGGCCTATGACAATTTTTGATGATTTATCTATGGGCATTCTCAACAAAGTAGGTCAATAGTGTATATGGCAGAGGGAGGGGGGTGGAATGCCCCCCCCCCTCCCTGACAGGTTTCACTGGGAAGAAAAGCCTGAAATACCGGGAGGTAGGTCAGGCAGAACATCCTGTTTGATACACTGTTTCCAACAATAGCGTTACATGTAAGACTCCCTCACCGCGGGTGACCGAGAACACAAAATCTAACTCAGCACAACTGGGAACCGTACCACTACCTACCACCTCCCCCCCCCCCACCCCCCCCCCCCCCCCCACACACACACACAATCACGACAGGTCTCCGCACACAATTGTAAACAATTTAGTGTGAGCTGAGTTTGGCTTACAACAGTAGATGAAAACCTTTCTATTTAGGCCTCAGTGAAATTAATCAATCAAGAGAACAGATATCTTTTAACATCTGAGTCAATGACAGAATGACCCAGCCCTGCTCGAAAAGATACGGTCGTCATCGTGGAAACCTCTAATCAGACCAATACTGACATAGTTGGCTATACTTGGAACTGCTAACTCCTCTGCTTGTTGCCTCTACCCCCCCCCCCTCTGATGTTGTGTGGTCAGGTCAAAACACATCTGAGGTAAACAGATTGAGATCGATGTCTAAAATAGCCTATCAACCAATACCTACCCAACAAGCAGGGGACAATGGATTCTACATACGGTGCAATTTAGCAATATCCATTGGTTGACCCCCATAATGACTTGTATATACCGCTTACATCCCACTAATTTGCAAAATATACGCGGAAATTTAAAGTTTGCCCTATGTGGACAAAACTCGCCGGATGGAGACTTCATTTGTCCCTGACGAAAGTCAAGCATTTTGAATCACCGGAGGTCAAATTTGCTTACTTTTTGTGATTTCCACTTTGTCAGAATTGAATAACACTTCAGTTGGTGAAGGGGAGGGTCATTCGTTTTTCTCCACAAAAGTAGTAGAAGGAAAGGAAGAGCAGTGAAGGGAAAGGATAATATTTGGAATTCCAAGTGGGGGACTGTCTGCGACGACTCTTGGGATATCGAGGATGCTAATGTTGCCTGCCGTCAGCTTGGATTCTCTGGAGCACTGTCTGTCAGCACCAGACAGTGCTCCCTTCGGTCAGGGTGTAGGACTGATACAAATGGACGATGTATCCTGCAGCGGAGGAGAAAATCGTTTGGTAGACTGTGGCTACACTAATTCCGACAATGAGAACTGTGGTCACCATGAAGATGCTGGAGTTGTGTGCC
This sequence comes from Sclerodactyla briareus, assembly GCA_026419785.1. Lineage (NCBI taxonomy): Eukaryota > Metazoa > Echinodermata > Holothuroidea > Dendrochirotida > Sclerodactylidae > Sclerodactyla > Sclerodactyla briareus. The sequence goes on along the minus strand of JAODTK010005822.1, from coordinate 65,564 downwards.
AAGGTTAAGGTAAAGTCAGTGTATAGTCTGGAATGAAGCACGGGGGGCTCCACTTTATTCATGTATGAAATTAATATAGTGCTGTTCCTAGCTCAATTTTCATCATTTTATAATACTAGCTCACGCGCATACTTCACAGGTAGAAGGGCCTTCACCCGGCAATTCCTATCAGTTATTGAATTGTTGTACGTTGTGTCATAGATGTGTCTTGTGAAGAGTTATAACGGAAGATTTTGTTCTCATCGGCCTCTCCATCCAAATATTCTTCCCCACCGGGCCAAGCGTAATCTTGATGATGCATGAGTAGCCAAAGGGGACATGCTTTCCCAAGTAGCACATGGTGCTACTTGGGCGGGGGGGGGGGGCGCAAGTCCGGGTAACTCTGTGGATTCCGTGCAAAGACAACAAAGTGAAATTGTTGTGATCTTTGCGACACTTGAGATGAGAACAATCTTGAGGTATTTAGCGTGTATTCGACGTTATATGGTTGGCCTGAAACGTGGAAGCCTGGTATATAAAGAATGGGGGTGGTGCCGTTAGTTTGTTATAAGGGACCTCCATAGTTGCATTCTTCATTGCACATTCTTCTATCGATGGTTCTATGCATTGTACTTTGTTATGCTATACTCGTTGGACCCTACACTAGATAGGTCGGGACTTGCGCTCCTTTGCCTCTTGATGGACGTCTTGTTAGTTGTTGCCCTTGCAAGCTGAGGGCTTCATCCCAATCCCCAATCTTACAGGCCATCGTTACCATGAGGAATTTGTGCCGCGGCAACAAAGTGGAATGATCAGGCAGAATGCTGTCATCATAACGACTCTTGGTACCATATTGAATGCATCAGAGTATCTGTCCCCATACTATGATACTACAATATTGAGGTCGCTTGTATTCCATGCAATGTGGTCGGCCTGAAATGTGGGAGTATATTAGTGTGGGGGTAGTGCCGTTAGTTTGTCATAGCCGACCTTGTTTGTTGCATTTGTTTGCGCATTCCTTACTTCATTGATGGTTCTTTGCAATGTACCGTGTTATGCTATTATTGTTGGGCCGTACACTAGGTCGGGACTTGCGCTTCTTGATTTGCCTCTCGTTGGACGAAGTACTGGTTTATTTTCTTGGTAGACTTGCGAGCGAAAGGATTCCACCTCAATTCCCAATCTTACAGCTCAACGTTAGTATGTGGCATGTGTGCCGAGAAAACAAAGTGGAATCAGCAGGCAGAATTCCGTCATCTTAACGACGATTGTTACCATATTGATTTCCTTCGAGTATATGTACACCTAATGGCGGTGGCATTAGACTTTCTGAGTGGAAGTTTATATTAACGTCCAGTGGGGGACTCTCTGTGACGACAATTGAGATATCATCGATGCTAATGTTGCCTGTCGTCAGCTTGGATTCTCTGGAGCACTGTCTGTCAGCACCAGACAGTGCTCCCTTCGGTCAGGGTGTAGGACTGATACAAATGGATCATGTGTATTCTGCAGCAGAGGAGGAGATCATTTGGTCGATTGTGACTACACTGATTCCGAGTTATGTGGCGGGGTATAGTGCATAGTCTGAGATGCATTTTAATTTTCTTCCTGTTTGGTACCAGCATTATTAACAACATTATTCCGGCATTATTGTCGTTACCCAACAAGAACTCACTCACTCTAATACTTGACAGGAAGCAGACGTTCTCCATCCTATCTGCCTATTCAGGTTGTATATGTTCACTTTTTCGGGCCTTTCTTCGTCGGCTTTCCTCGGTTCCCGGTTCGGTATTGCAGATGTGCTTTGTGATTTTTTTTATCATGGGCATGCCTATGAATTATTTCTACCCTTCGGACCACTCCATTCGTTTGCCGCGTTAGGCCCATATTAATATAGAAAATGGAATATGGAATAAGGGCATGTTCAGGTATAGATAACGGCGAAGTGATACTTTGCATTGAGGTAGTCTTTTTTCACTGCAATGTGGTTGGCCTGGAATGGGGAACGCCCGTATTAGTGCGGGGAACGCACTGATTTCGAGTTGGTTGTTCCCTATAGCATTCTGTTCATCCATGCTCTCTGTACTATTAATTTTTAGAATGAGAACTAATGCATGAAACTAATGTCATATCCTATATTCTCAATTTTTCACGACAAACTGGCAGAATTAGCCGTGGTGTACGCAGCATAAGGGCCTAGCATAGGTTTGGATACCAATGGTGTAAGGAAGAACATAAATTTCTACAGTTCGAAGTCATTTGAAGTATGAGCGGGTGGGGATGAGATAGATACACAACCCATATGATGTTATAGTAACAAGAGATCACTGAGACTACAGAACAAATAAAATAATACGCGTACAAACACACGAAGCAACACAGTATGGCAGAATATTGGTCAGAATAACGTAGAATATCGTTGTCAATGAACAATCCATGAAATTATCCCATGCAATAAACAATAAGGTGAAGGATGAATTTGAAATTCTTCAAGCCTGTTCCACAGAAGACAAAGGATAGGTGAACAATTCGTATGTGCTGTTTGATTCGTGAGGACCGAGCAGATCTCTAGTACTCATATTCCTCGGAAATCGCATATCCCCGTGACCCTACTCCACTGTGGAACATTATCTTCTAAAACTTTGATATACGTCTTATTTGTGATGTCAACTGATGTATTCATACAGTAATCACAGTGGGAAGACGTTTTTTCCACCTGGTAATAGCTACCAACAAAAGTAATACCATTACTCGAAGGAGCATATCAAAGTCAAAACTTCCCCCAACCTGAGGCAGTTTTCGTGTTGTTTTTTCATTTTCTTATTCTCTCATATTTCTCAAGTGAGTGGGCTACGTCTTACCCCCCCTACACGCAATCTACACTGTAGTTGACTACATTTTCACAATATTGAGGCTTAACTAATTGTGAGCTTCCGCAAACTGTTAGCAACTACGTTGAGAGCGATATATAGGACTTTGCCACATTGTCCAACTGAGTTTCACTTGATCATCCTCGACAACTGCATATGCGCCATGTACCTCGTACCATTCCGCCCAGAAGACTGACGCCCATGGTTCACTATACGAACTCCCACGCTGTCAAAAAGCACTAACTTAACGCGTACGTGGAAATGCTCGTTAAGGCAGCAGCCGATTCCCGGCTCAGCTAGCTCCCTCACTGCTTCACGCGATCACGTCGGGCCTGTGACGCACATGCTCACTTGTTGCATGCATACATACATACATACATACTACATACATACATACAACATACATACATACATACATACATACATACAACATACATACATACTACATACATACATACATACCTGCGTGGGTTGGCAACCCAGTGGGCAGCGGACCGTGACGGCATAGCTCTTTATAAGAGATATTCGCCGGCCTTCTGTTTCGGTGTTCACATACAACCGAGAGAATGGTGAGACCGTCTTCTCAGGTACGCGACAGGAAAGTCACACTGAGTACATACATACATACATACATACATACATACATACATACATACATTACATACATACATACATACATACAACATACATACATACATACATACATACATACATGTTACAATGCCTACAACTGCAATTCGGGCTTAGTCTTCAGGTGTTGCTGCTAATGAGGCCTGTTCAAATGATGGCAGCCAACCAGCACATAAAGATATCATGCTTCGAATTTCTTTCATTTCCTCTAGGGTTCTCAGCCGAAGTCTCCGGGACTGAATAACTATCTGGACGTTAGCGACCTCCTGTTAGAATAGGGCACCTGCAGTTTAGTGGATAATTCAACTTGGTGATGGAACAAACACACTGTTGACTGTGTGTTTCAATCTGATTCGTCAGATTGCTTAGTAAAGTGGTTTCGGTAACTTAAAGTATTGTAATACTGAGATTATACTAGAATATATCCTATTATATATTATTATGTGACCATTCATTGTATTCGTTAGATATTCTCTACGTCGCGATAGCTGCCTCGCATCAATTTCTGTTAGTGTGCCATTGTAACACGAACATCAACGAAATAATATATCTAGTAATATCTAACATTCATTAGCCTAAAATTCCACATTCCACCTTAGAAATATATTGTGTAATGTGTTCAATTTGGGGCTAATCGTGATTGTTAGTTACTTGGCCATAAAACCTGATCGATGTGTACTGGTATGGATATCCAATTATATCCATACGATTTAACCAGTTGGTCATTCTATCATCCGATGGAGTACATGCCCTTTCGCTATACACCTCGACAATACTGTCTCAGTCTGGAGATCTTCCGACAGCGATAGTTAACCTCCTGGTGTAGTACAGTGATATGGAGCATGTGCGGTTTCATTTAATTCAGTTATTGAGGAGAGACTAGGACGGAATAGTTAACTATGAACTGCCATGATACCACAATAACCCAAAAAGATAGAAGTACAAGAACCTGAGAATTCGCCCACATTTTTCGAAAGACAAGGCAAGATCATTGTTTAAAGACATGCTTAGACAAAGCATCTTCGGGAGGCTGTTCCACTCTCTGCGATGAAAATAAAATAATACTAATACTACTGCTACTACTACTAATAATAATAATAATAATAGTAATAATAATAATAATAAAATAATAATAATAATAATGATAATACGCTCGAATCCCTATTCTGCAGCATTTTCAACAACGAATATTTGGTAGTAACATCTATTAATTCGTAGGTATTCGTAGGTATTCGTAGGTATTCGAAGGAGAGTTTGTCAAACCATTAACAATTTCCTTAACAATTCAAACTGAGGCAACACTGTGATTGAGACAGTCGACATGAATTACCTTGCACTTCGGTTGAAGAACATCTGCCAATCGGATGACCATCTGATTCGAATCCTTCTCTCTCTCTCTCTCTCTCTCTCTCTCTGACATCTCTCTGACATGGTGGACATGTGATTAATCAGATGGCTCTGTGCGCACACAGGATGGTGCCACGTCACGCTACAGCGAGAGTCACTCGACATGGGCGCTGTTTCGGATATCCAACCGCAAGTGACGAGATTGCACATGGACCTTCATCTTTCTGAAGACTTCCATCTGATATGGTGGGCATGCGATTAATCAGATGGCTCTGTGCGCACAATCGATGGAGTCACGTTCCAGCGAGAGTCACTCGTTATGTCCGCCAATCCGTATAACCGATAGTCTTGCGTTAAGACGACTATTGTTCTAGCCCTACCTGAACGTGAATCTGTCTAAACAACGCAAAATGCTGCCCGACTGGATGAATTGATTGTGGTGGTCGCGCACTGGAAACTCTCGTTAGTGTTGGATTTGAAGCAGCAGGTAATCGGGAATATCAACGTCTCAACGACTAGATGAACAACTGCAAGTGACGAGGTGTACATGGACAGACAAGGGGTCTGTGAAGACATCTCTATGATATGAGGGCTTGCGATTGATCCGATGGCGCTGTACTCACACTCGCATTGGTAACGTCGCTTCAGGCTTCAGCTTGACGCGACTGCCGTTTCGGGCGGTCGGATAGCCAACTGCCAGTCACGAGGAGCGCGTAGACGAGGAGGAGGATCTGTTAAGATATTTCTTTTATATAGTGGGCATGTGATTAAAATTTCGTACATCGTCTTTCAGAGATACTCCCAGCACAACTTGATGCCGTCCACAAATGTTAAACTCTTGGTTGTTTCCCCAAAACTTACTGGTTTGGGTATTAACTGGCGACCATACTCACCTTCTTAAGCTCATCTAATTAGCAATAACCCTAGTAATCTTAACGGGCTGCTTTTGCAACCCCGCCCCCAACTCATGCATAATTGACACCCGAAGGAACACCATTCTTATTTGGCATCCCCAGTGTCAACTACACCAACACGGCACGAGTGAGGCAGAAAACTCACCTCAACATGTACCCCCCGACTGGCAGATTCAGGATGGAAATAGAGTGCTCATGTCCACTCCAAAGACTGCCAGCTGCCTGGAAAACCCCCATACCCAAAAAATAACCCCCCCCCCCCAACGTGCTACAGGACCGTCCTAGGCTCTAGCTAACAAGTCCGCCCAGGACCTAGCAGCAAAATGGGCGAGCCCAAAGTACCCGCCTCCAAGGGGGGTGGGCGGCGGGAAATAACCTCAAGAAGGTGAGTATGGTCGCTTGTTAATACCCAAACCAGTAAGTTTTGGGGAATTCACTGCGCTCCCAACTCACCTTCTTAAGCTCATCTAATTAGCAGACGACTTCGCACCGTGCAAAACCGTATACATACCGGTTTGGCGGGTGGTAAACCTGTGGAGGCTCTAGAATAGCCCGGACGAATGCCGCCCCTGTAGCAAGAGAACCCAAGCAATAGCACGACACAAACATCAAAGGAGTGCCCGGCGCCTCAGCCCAAGGAACACTTTGACTGAGACTCATGCGAACAGAGCCTGAGACGTAGCCCCCAGGGAACCTCGCACGCCCTGAGCCTGAGGTCCAAAGACCTCGGCCAGCGACCTGGGAAAGGTACTCCTGGGAGCCGCAAAGCCTGCTTCCAAACGAAGAGACTCGTGGGTGCATGCCCAAGTAGGCCCCTTATCCTGTGAAGGCAGCACAAAAGCTCTGACTGTCACCCGAGCCGGTCCTCTGAGACCGGAACGAGCCGTGGATTCAGAGAAGAATCCTGAAGGAAAAACACTTCAGCCTGAAGAAGCAAGAGGTGTGGCACCTGGCACCAGCCAGAGTCTGTGAGCCGCTGGACCACAAGGACACGGCTTCACTGAGAGCGCTTGCAAGCCGCTTCTCCCCTAACTGAAGCTGTACCCAGTCAGCTGAGCCCAGTCAGCAAGCAAAACCTTGCGCAAGAACCTGTGATGGTCCCCCTGCCAAGGTCTGCAACCACAGATGCTTGCCACCCCCGCTTCAGTAGCTGATCCAGAACCTGGTTGCTGCCCCCATCCACCCCTCTAGAAAACCGGCAGACCGCCCCTCACTCCCGACCACTGAGGGAAGGAAGTAATGCCACCTAGAGAGGCTCCAACCTGAAGACTACTCTCGCAGACCGCACTGCCCTACTCTTGGAATTCAGAAATCCCAAAGTTACACAAGGCGATCTCCCCGACTAAGCCGCCTGGGCAGCAACATTCGGCAACAAACCACCATAACACCTTACAGAGAGAAGAGATCTGAACTCTGGGGTGGGGAAGAAACTGTCCCCCATGCCCCGCGACATGTCGCGGCCCGAAGGAAGCAGGACAGGCAAGCTACGCCATGTTTATAAGGGAGCAGCAACCCAAGTTGACAACCCAGAGGGGAAAAGACATGCAAATCGCCGCACTGGGAAAACCTGCCATTGCAAGTACCTGATGAACCTGCTGAAGAATGGGAGGGGACGCGTGAACGTCCAATCCGACCCAGCGAAGGGACAGCAAGCCCACTTGGCCAGAGTGCTCGGCGAACACCCCAGCCACCTATCATGGTTCCTGCTCCCACCCATCTGCCTCACTCGTCCTCGTCGACAGTGCGTCATCTGCCAGCAAACACTCACTGCCTGCATTGCAAGAAGCCTGCAGGTGGAAGTCCTGCAGAGGGCACATCCCTCCAGCAAGACCTGCCACCAAGCACAGCCGTGGGGACCTAGCGCCCCCCTGCCCGCTGACGTAGGCTATCATGAGTATGTGGTGTCCTCGAAATTTCAGGCTCCTTCCTCTCCTCCTGCCCATGATCTTGAAAACTCACATACCCGCCTCCTTCTTCAACATGCTGGAAACCTGCTGGCTCGCCTCCGGCGCTGGTCATGCTTACCAAATGATCCAGTTCTCACCATACATTCGCACGCAAACCGGAAGTATCCGACGTCGCCGCCAGTACTGTCGGAGGAAACTTTGTCGGACGGGCTCTCCGCAGTCCGCCACCACGCTAGGACAGGACAAATCCAGGGAACCCTATGAGAGGGTTTCCCCAAGCGTAGTGAAGACTGAGGAGGGGGTACTGGAGATTACACTTATTCGAGAAGGGGTGCATCGATCGCATCCCTGCGCGCAATCCTTCCCAAGGCCCAGCCTGCATAGGTCCAAGCCCATGGCCAAGCGAATATTGCCGACATCCCCCCTCCCAAGACTATACTCTCAGGAAAGGGGAGTAGGGTCAACTAGTTATGTCAAACAGTGGACTCGTCCCTCTCGCCTTCTCTCAATCGACGCACCGCTGCCGCCGCCACCCGAGTGTGGGCAGGCGATGGGAGGACATGACGAAACGCCAAGCTTTCCGGTCCGAACTGGAAGGCGATGAAGTGCTGACACCCCTGGGATGAAGCATCCCCTCAATCATTGCGTCGTCTGATCAAGACCCTCCTCAGGTGCACAATTGACTGCGATCGCTTTCCACAAGAGACCTCTGTCGAACAGAAGCACTCAAAGACTGATGTTCAAAGGAATAGTACCAACCCCTGACTCTTCCAGGGGAACCCGGGGGTTACCCGTTTCCTCTGCGGATGCGATGCGATGGCAACTACACCAAGCAAACCACCGCGCATCCCCTGGACGAAAGGCGTCCCCATGCTCCACCCACCGCGCTGCGCCTGCCAACTGGCCTCACTGTAGCTCTAAGGCTCACTGCAGTAGCTAAGCTTTCCGGGTACTGGGCTGGGTTATTGAAGCCTGCTGCATCCACAAAACCCATCCACCAGCAAATCACTACGGAGTTCGAGCCGAAGCGACACCCAGATGAAAATCAAACCTGTTAAGGTGATACATGAGCCTCGTCCTATGACCTTGAGCTACCCCGTTGACTGGTCCCGACCACCTCCCCAAGCTCCCGTCAAACCACTGAAGAACCCTGCCCATCCATGGGCTGGGCCTGTTCCAGGTTGTGTTGGTACCCAAAGACTGCTGTCATCTGCAGAGAATCAAAGAGCTCTATCCCCATGCACGTGGATGTATCCACCGGGGCCATCTTAATCCGTGTAGCGTACCCCAGAACTTCCTTTCAGATGTGGAAGCGCCCCTGCTCGGACTCACCTCCTGGGTCATAGCCCCCAGGAGAGAGTAGGGACCCTTACATCGGGAACGCCACACCCTCGAGAAAGCGGTCCGAAACAGCCTACCTCAACAAGGCCAGCCATCCACGCACCAATTCGCCAACCTCCAGAACTGAGCTCGGACTCTTAGATTCTTGACAGCCTGTTGGAGAGACACCAGGGTATTTTGTCGAGCAGCCGTGTGTCCCAGTTCCTCACGGTCTGACCGTCAACCCCCGTCTAAGATAACGCCCCCCTCCTCCAGGGAGGAGGAGCTATCTTTCTGTGGTCCCATGACATTCCCTTGCTTACAACCCACTTCAACCCCGCTGACCTCTGTCCCTCCATCCTAATCCCCCAACAGGGAATGCGATGAAGGGTCAGGAGGATCCGCGGGCGAAGCAAATGCCCACGTTAGCGAGGGTCGAAACAGTAGCGTTGCGTGGTTGTCGCATGACAGGTAGCTCCAGTTGAGGTATGGCCTGACTCTCAGGCCTGGCACGATACCTCCACCGCAAAGGGTGTGAGCCAGCCCACAAGCTGGTCCATCTGAACGGATCTAGCTCACACCCCCATCACGAGACAGACTGTCCTCCGTCCTCCTGTCCCCGACGACATGCTCCATCCCGAAAGGCTCAGCGTGGCCCGGTCCAATCCACCCGGAAGAGCAGGAATGACCCCCCGGACCCTAGCACAAATTGACCTGAATGCCTCGAAGGACTGACAGGGAAGATGTACCAGGGGAGGCCTCCCTCTGGACACATCCTGGGAAGGTGTACGCTTGTCCTGCAGCAGGAATCACTTCGATTCCAAATGGCTATATACGACATGCGCCAGGTCGTATACAGCTGATCCCTGGTGCCTTGGTTCGGGGCGCTCTGGGTAAACCCAGACTCGGTTCTTAAACCCCATATGAAGCTAAGGTTGCCCCCCCCCCTAGGTGTGGGCCCGCTTCTCTAGCTCCAACAGTTTAAACGCCGAAAACGTTTACACTCGCGGATCATGTGATCCTCCGTGAGATATTGGACCCTGTGTCCCAACTGAAGGCATAACCAACAGTTGGGAGAGTCCAGGGTGTGCACATCCGTAGACGCCATTCCCCAACATAACCTTGATCCCGAAGTGGGCGTTCCGCCACAAGTAAGGAGCCTCGGACCCACCTCGTTACGGAACCGACTCGGTGTCCGGTGCCCTCCCTTGCGAGGCGGTCCACCCTTCACGAAGTCATCCCCACCCCCTACAAGGCACCTCAGTAGAGAAGTCCTCCCCCGAACCATGTACTCCTAATTCCTACCAAATAGAGTCCTAGCCTTTGCGCTTCCTGCTACTCCTGAACGCACCGGAAGCCCAAGCCTTAGGATTCCATAAACAGGACTAGCCTAGGCCGTCGTAAACACTGCCTAGCTAGTAGTAAAGGAACTCCTAGCGCGAATAAGCCAGTGATAAGGCATATTCTGATCCAATGCCCGTTAAACTGACCGTGGCCGAAACGCACGGGTTCCAGGCATAACTAGTAATCAAGGCCCAAGGCACCTAAGTGGGAGGAAGAAGGCAAGAAGCCAAGGGTGATTTTAATGGACGTGTAGCAGCTGCTTGGCGCCCATGGCTGCAAAAACGCCATACAACAGGAAAAGTACAACTATTGCTACACCAACTTCATTACTAGAAAAAAAGGCCCCTGCGGGCTCTGGGAATCGAAACCTCACGATGTTCTGATCACCAGTCTGTAGCTCTACTAAACTGAGCTTATTCCACCTGGAAAGGACAATAAGACACGCGAAAACGAAGCTAACCCCCAAAAGGCCCTCTAGCCAAAAGCTAAGTTAGACCGACCAATTACGTCACTGAGTACCTCCGTAATTGATCGGACGATAAATTCCGGCCTAGAAAAGAGGTACTTAACGATATCCTTCAGAAAATTATGTGCGAAGTGAATATCACGTGATAATCCGTATAAAATCCCCATACTCCAGGTATTGGGTCCGGAAATCGTGAACGATAACGTAGTAAAGTCAAGACGAAAGATAAAGACGTGCTCGGTACCGTAACGGGCAAATAAGAATGGTGGTCCTACGATTGGTGTCATTTGAATGGAGTGGGGGGGGGTTGCAAAGCAGCCCGTTAAGATGGAGTTATAGGGTGATTGCTAATAGAGGGAGCTAAGAAGGTTGAGTTGGGCGCAGTGAATGAAGTTAGAATCATCGCAATCAACATCAAATATATATAAGTCGAAAAAGAACCCGAACCCGACCCCTATGACCATCTGCCAAGTGGAAGAACGCCTAATAACGACAACTGTTGGATACTATCTGAAGTCACTCCTGAGTCCTCTTAAGTGATAATAAAAAATCAAACTGAAGACGTGATGTGGATTTCCTACGGCAGCCGATCTGTATTTATTTCCTATGGTTTAAAATGTAACTGACAGATATGTATAGACACCATAATCGGTTGATTGTTGTGGGAAGTTTTTACTCCAATGGTTACAGGTTCCAACCTGATTACAGCCAATTTGTATTTCTGCAATTCCCTATTTTTGTTTTTTCTGCAAATCAACATAACCCATACAGTCACTATTAATGCATCACATAATATTGTGCAATGCCAATTGAAATGTCATGTATTGTTCATATCATCCAAAGTTAACATAATAAGTAGTAGGTGATCGGATATGAACATTGATGGAATATTATGGTAGACCAGAACTAACCTTTCGTATAAATTTAAAATGGTAGTTGTTGACAGGATCTGCTTTGAAATAACACTGCATCGCTACCAATTTGTTTTGAGCATAACCCCCCCGAAAAGTTGTCATTGAAATGAAACTTAAAACCATGTTGTTTGAATGTCAGTGATAGGTTGGCCGAATAGCCGCTAGAAGAGATTTTGGTCAAAATTGTAAAGAAAAATAACCATACCTGTCATCAATGGGAAATTTATATCGAATGAAAACAAATTTCGTCCAGCTCGTCCTGTAATTCCTATAACCACCCTACTCCCAATTCCATCATGTAGATGCCTATGGTTTTAGACCATGTGAATTTTAAAAATCAACAAACCTAATATAAATGCAGGAAATCTGACTGAAGCAAAGAGACTGATCTATGTACATGTCAATTAGAACCCTGTCTGAAACTCAGAGAATAGAAGAATGTGCACGCTTGAAATAGCAACCCCCCCCCCCCCACTCCCCGTTCCCCACAGACGTAGATGTCCAAGGTTGATTTCGATAGAAGTGGAAAAGCTATCGGTAATGACAAGAAGTAGGAAATGCGGTATAAATGAGAGAATCTTCTTGATTGAGCGCACGGGGGCAAAACGGGTGGGCTCGACATTCTGGCTACTAGTACTAGACGTGGCTTTCGCTAACTATCGCATCATCATTTGTTGAACAAAGTCAGAGCTATCTTTGTGTAGGTAGGCAGTGGGGGGGCTGCCATGGCAAATTTTTATTTGAGGAATGATTTATTTTGTGCAAATAACAGCTGGCTTATTTTCAGTATATTATTACTGTAGGTTTAGCCTATGCCTTGGGTTTGTCGGCGTTATATAAGTCTGTTGTTGTTTGCACATTCGATCGCCATCTAATCATTTTATGTATGATTGTATGTTTAACGGCTGTCATGGATCATTATTTGCACGAAATTTGGTATCCCGGTTTTCGATCAGCTGGCTGCATAAGTTGTTATTTAGTGTACTTGATCACCTGAAGATAATTCCAATATGACCCCAAATTCAATTGATCATTTGATGATTGATCCGACAGTATTGGGAATCACTTGGTATCTCTTGAAATTGTCCTATAATTGTTTTATAAAATCTTCAAGGCACCTAACAACTCGATAACATAACCGAAAAGTTGAATTCTTTCAACAATGGTGAGCTAAGCTGTAGGCTACAGAATTAGCAGCGCAGCTGCAGGCTGAGTAAGACAGGCACCACATTTACGTTCGAGAAAAATAAATGGCCTCAAATTGGAAATGAAGGTATCATATACAAGAATTATTTCAATTTAGCTAATGGTTGGCTCAAAGTTCCCTAATTAGCTTTAGACATATCTGTTACTTGATTCCTGGTAGATCAGAATTAGCCTTAGTTCCCGAAAAGAAGAACTGCTCGAGTGCGCAATATTTTCAACGTCGTAATTGGCAGAGAAATCATAAACCTTCGTGGTATTCAAGAAATATAGCATTTCAGTGGGTTGATTAGTGTGTTCCCCTATAGGACCTCTGGACTCTGGCTTATATGGTCAACTAAAGTCTAGATAAACGGGGTCGGCCCACTTTTATAGATTAGTTACCCTTTCGCCAGTCTTTACTTCAGTCTGTACACTTGTATTAGCGTACTGCGTGCCATTTGTTCAGTTTTTTAGGCGCTTTGTAAGGGTAGTTTCTTGGTAACCCTTCCTGCGTGCGGTCCATTCTTTACCCAGTGCGCGTTGTTATGGAGAGGTGTAGCCGTGGCTTCAGTTTTTTGCACATAGTGCGTGTGAGCTACTAACCTACCCCCCTTATCAAATCCGTGTGAATAGGGACATGGCAGCGGAAAATTGAAACTACTGCATCAGATTGTTAACTTTGCAGTGATTGAGATATGGCTATTGGGTTATCGAATTTTAAAAGTTAATTGGAAACAGTTACTTCAAAAACTTGAGGGGATGTGATGAAGGTGATGGCTACGAGTATAATGGAGGCCTATGGAAAAATGCCAGCTCGTCCCTACCCTCCACCTTCCCTAACTCGCTAGATATCCATTGTTGCTAATCCATTTTTTTATGTTCTCCGAGGAGGAGCCACTTGGGAATATAGGAGATAATTAATCCTTTCTTACTGAAGCAAATCTGAAGGTAGAGATGTGATTCTTATTATTGAAAAGTGGAAATTAAAGAAAGTGTCACCCCGCCCCCCCCCCATCCATCCCACTGTCGTGTTGGCGCCCATGCCTACATATTACTGCCAATGGACAGTTTTATGTCGTTGCAAAAGTAACTAATTAGCCCATGGTAATCCGATCAAGAATAGTTCAAAATAGATGTGTCAAAATAGACAGATGTGATATACAAAAAGGAGATCTGATTCAATTAGTACCATGTAATATAATTAACATGAATGCCAACCCTGTTCGGGGATATCATGGTTTTTGGGCGTGTAGCCGCCGTCTCCGCCGCCGCCGCCAGGAACTTTAGCTTGTTAGCGCAATGACTCTTCAGCGCTTCAGCCAATCGATCTGAAACTTGGTAAACATGTCCGTCCTAGTGAAATCTCGGATGAGTTTCGAAAAGTGGGCATCGCTGCACATCTGCTGCCCTCTATTTTGCCGGTTTCACACAAAAATACAGAGTTAGTCCGATTTACATGGAACTTGGTGAGTGAGGACAAAAGTTGGACACGAAAAACATGATAGTGATTTCAAGGTCACCAGAGGTCAAATATGCGTTTTATTCGTGTTTTTCCAAACTTTGTTGGATTTGAACGAAACATGGAGAATGTGGATACAGTTGGTCCTGAACAGGTAGGCCCATTTCAAAGTCACCCGAAGTCAAAGGACATGAATATAATGTGCTTTCTTCAAAAGGGTCCACAAAGGCCATATCTGCGAGGATGAGGATATACACCGGTCGGGCGGGTACCCCCGCATGCACACATGTCTAGTTTGATTTGGTACCGGGGGGGGAATAGACCCAACATATTTGAAATTAATAGACAAATATGGCTGATCAGACAGATGGGACAATAGGAATACTTGGCAATAACAAGGTCCAATAGAATCAGCTGAACAACCAACTATCAAACACAACACCTCATGACATTGCACGGATTACGGCGCAGTTTTGCGTCTTGTTTTATCTAGGCAAAGCATTTAGGTCAATCATTCTGGACTTATCCTATACACGACCTCTGGTACCCCATGATGAAAGAAATGAAAATTTTGCAATTTTGTCTACCGTTGCACGTTGTCCCCTGTATTTACCACATTAATTTTTCTCCGACGATGGGACTTCCCAACACTTCTTTGGTATGATACCGTGGTGAATGCATGAGTAAAACTTCTTTACTTCCTCATTGCATATTGCTTGATTGAAAAAATGTTTTCATTCGGAAGTAAAACTGTTTGAGTGTAACTACGTGGAGATATAGCCCTTTACATTCCGTTATATTCCGTACACTCATACTACCGTATGCAATACGCCTAGCTAAGATCCAATCAGGGGCTACACGAGATACGGCTCTTGAAATTCACACCAGCTCACGTATATATGCATTCTTATTGCGGTGTTGCCTGCATACAAAAAGTTTTGAAAGATATCGCTCATGAATAATCATAGACAGAAACGTCACTAACAACTATCGCGGTAACGGCTTAAATAAATGGGATCATAGGTGAGAAGGGAAATGAGCCATATCCCTGACACTTTTCAACTTCCAAACAATTAAAAAAATTGAAAATGGCCGAGCCATTGCTAATGCTTTTGACGAATACTTTAATCAATCTGGTCCATATGATCTTCATAGTACGTACTGAAAATGCTAATGATGTTGTTGTATTGCTCTCGTCATATACCATTTTCCGTCTCTGTGTTCGTCTACTCTCTTAGGCTGACATAGTATCGACCGGACAGAATTTTGTTCTTCATGTTGGCTGGATAACTCACCGAATAGCCATAATAGTCAGGGTATGTGGAGAAAATCCGTGAACTAATTCCTCACTAACATGTCATTCTGATCAAAATGTTGGTGAAGATGTCTAATAACACATCTGAAGAAGAAATTTCACCTCGACTCCCCTAGGAGGACCATAGAAGCCTCTGAATAGGGGTACTTAAACACTATTAGTAACTGAAATCTCTAACTGAAATTGTTTATCTCTTTTCCGGCCGACTCGTGAAAGGATCAACCAGGGGCTTTCCATAACACGAATCGCTTAAATTTTAGTTTTGCAACAACCTCACTCCTCATTAAAAAAAAAAAAAAACCCGGTCGAATAGTTTTGTCCACCATACACCTTATGTATATATGAACGTATTACTAGAATAATATCAATAGAAGAATCCATATCAATTATTCAGTTTCTTGAGCAACTGTTTGGGAAACTGTCTTCAATCACCATATTAATTGCATTGGTTTTCATGTCCCAGGTTTTCTCTGGAGTCCACCCATCATGCGTAACACTATGCATGTGATGTGGTTCCCGCACGCTGAGGTACACCTGACACCTTTTTCCCTGCAGCTGCCACCATGGGTTGCTGCAATCACCATTGTAATTGCAACTGAATCGACGCCGCATCACAGGAGCCATGCATGGGGTCAAGCGTTGGTACTGGCTCTTACCTAGAGAGCCCTACTGTCCACCCATAATCACTGGGGTCCATCGACATGCCCACAACAGAATCCAGTCACGGATTCATCGGAGACACGTATGTGTGGATAGGCGCGAAGAGAATGTTTTGCAGTTGCACCCTCTGCTGGTGTATAGTTGTCTCTGTTTGATCAGCCAAGCAGAAAATTACAATACCAGCCGCGATAAACCCACGCGGTGGTTAGCCTGTGTACATCGATGAGGATGTCCAAATGTTCATCAATTCAGGCATGCAACAGATTCCACCAAAAATGGGAGAAAGGGTAGTGGGAAATTTTCGGAAAGTAGGAGGAAATTAGGATTTTATCAGCAACTTGCAAAGTCTGCATGAGTGCAATCGCAGAAATTTATAAGCATGGCTAGTTGATTACTAAAATTGACTCCATAAATGACCTTTGGCCTTTAAATGCGAAATACTGCATATGTAACATTGGTTAAAGATAATACTGACTGTAGTTCTCGGCCTTTTTTCTCCTAATTCCTTTGCTTCACTCTGAAAGTGTTTTCACGGCTCAGTTACATTCTTGGTTTGGCAAGACCATGACCGGGGTGAGGGCCCGCTGGGCTGGGTATTTTGAGGATTTATACAAGCCATAGCGAATGTTCCACCAAGCTTGGGAATTCAGATGGATTGGTGTTGCGTTGCAACTGTGGCCTACCTATTATCGGGGGAACTCCTAAGACATTGGATCAGTTGAAGGGCAGGGAAGCTCCCGGGGTCTGTGGCATACATCCAGAGATGCTCTGGGCTGGTTTTTAGGCTGCCCTCGAGTTTTTTGCATGGCCCATACTGCTCTGTACGGAGCACTATAGTGTCATCCCAACTGACTGAAAAGGGGGACTTATTGTTCCAATCTGGAAAAGAAAGGATGATACTCCGGACTGCAATAAGAGAGATTTCGATTGAGAACGAAGGGATCTGGACGGACGGTACCTCAGAAGTTGCTCACTGATGTAGCATGGGGCAGGCGGCGTGAAGGGCCTTATAGGTGTACAGAAGGATTTCAAACTGTGACCTATACTGTACTGGCAGCCAATGCAAATTATAGAGAATAGGAGTAAGTGTTCAGAACGACGAGTGCGAGTCACAAGACGTATTGCGCAATTCTGTACCCATTAAAGACGACTGGTGAGGGTAAGCATTGCATAATCCAGCCGAGATGTGGCAAGAGCATGAATTAAAATATGACACACATCATCGGAAATGAATTTCCTAATTTTACCAATATTGCGAATATGATAACAACATGACCTAGCAACAGAGTCGACCTGGTTCTGCATGGAAAGATGTGTGTCCAGGTGAATTTTCAGATTTTTGACTGAAGGAACGGAATGTATATCAGAAGTTTCAACTTGGATTCTCAGGTCTTCAAGACAGTTGCCTGTGACTTGGGAACGAACACAATCAACTCTGTCTTCTCACGAATAAGTCTGAGCATATTATCATCCATCCATCTAATAGCATCGTCTTTACAGGAATGAAGGTTGAATATTCGTTACTTCTGAAGCCATGCTGAGGCTCATGATTCGAATTATACTCAATGAAATACTTCACCAAATAACCCTAATAATTTATTCCGTCACTTTGCAAACCACACTGGTAAGACTCACTGACCTTGATTGAAGATAGGCCAAACAATTCTGCCCCAGCACTCCTCAGGAACCACACCTTCTGCTAGAGATCAATTGAAAAAGAGCTAACAGAACAGAAAGTTTATCCCCAAAAGACGTAAGTACCCTACCGTCCTACCCAGGACCGACAATTCTTAATTTTTCTTCTGCAGTTGCTCCTTAACCAAAGTAGAGACACCGGTACGGAAAGAAGGGAAGTATAGGCGTAGAATACAAGCAAATACAGTGGGCCCTAACAGGTACGAGAGGCAGGAAACATAGACCCAGCCAGGCAACAATGTAGTAATATCTTAACAGCAAAATTCCCCATAACGTGGGAATTCCCTCGATATTTTTTTCTATCTAATGTTTACTTTCTAGGTTGCTGCGGAATTTCATTTGACAAACGCCTCGATCGCAACATACTATTGTTTATTATTCATTTCCATGAGGTGTTATGAGGCGTTTCATTTTTTACTACCCATCTCAAAACAATCGTGCTCGTTGATTCCTTTAATTGGAAAACGACACCTGCCGCAATGGAAGTGACAATGACAAATCATATTCGAATGTGAAAAGTGTTTCATTCTTTCCGTTCTAGATCTTCTTTACTGGAAACTTTTACTTCATCCGTGGTTTCGTCTTTCCGGGCGTTTCTCTGATTTGTTGACTATTGCTGTCTGCAATGAATGTTTGACCTTTTCAGTGTTTTGGGGGAGTTGTTTTTTATCTTTCATCTTTGTTGCCACTTTCAGGTGCAGTTACCAGGTATCACTCTCTTGCTGGGCCTTGAATAGGATCGATCCTTTGGTCGGCAAGTATACCTTACAAAATAATAATCAATCCGATGCGTTCCGATGTTTCGGAGAGTTGAGTGGATATAAGCTGCTGGTTTCAATGACACTGTTTTTTATTCCTTGACGAAGTCGAGGGAATCTATGCGTTCACGGTCGGGTGTGTGTGTGTGTGTGTGACGCCCCTCAGCTGTAAACCGTAAATTGATAAGGTGGAGTAGGTCAGCTCGTACTTGATATGTATGTTCCCCAATGATAAGTACATTGTTACCAATTGTTTTGGGGTGAGGTCATCTGAGAGTCACAGGAGGTTCAGTCTGAAAACCTTGTAAACACGTAAGTCAGAAAGTTGGTCCGTTAGGTGAAATTTGGTGTTAGCATTCCTCATGGAGTAGTACAGGAACCCTAGTGTTTTTGGTTTCAGGTTCGGGGGTGATTTTTGGTCAAAATATAGAAAAATTGTGTTGAAAAGTCAATATTTTGCGTCAATTTGGCTTGTAACAGATACTCAACACCACGGGATAGATGAAGCTCATACTTGGTATGCGTGTTCCCCCTGAAGACATGAAACCTATTGTTTTGGGGTCAGGTCAGAGGTTCATCTGAGGTCAGCAGAGGTCATAGTCTGAAAACCTTGGAAACCACGAGAAGACCAGCATAGTGGTCGATCAGATCGATTTGGTGTATAGCCTTCTTATGGGGAGTACAGGAACCCTATCGTTTTTTATTCAAGTGGGAATAAAATAATAAAACGTAACTGGGAACAAATTAGTGAGGGAATCAGAGAGGTTACGAGAGATTCCCCGAGAGGTATCTGGGCAAGTCAAAGGGAGACCTGGTAGTAGGGAACAAAGAAGAACAAGGACCATCACAGCTTGTGCAAAAGAAGAATGAACGAGAGGTCCAGAGATTTAAAACCGATATAGGGAGAACATTTCATTGAGTGCAAGAAGCTAGTTAAACAAGCTAAGGAGATTTTGGCATTGACAAAGAGCAGTGCTACCAAGAGCTGTATGACAGCTTGGACTCAACAGGGTTTGAAAACAGGAAACACAAGGAGTAAGCTAAGTCTCCAAGCTGTGAAAGATACGAATGGGGCAGTGTGTCAGCTGACGAGGGCAGTGAATAGCTCGGCGGAGAAACAACTTTACCATCTTACGGAATGTGGAGGGAACCCGAGAGTGATACAGGGGCCTCCCAATAAACGAAGAGGGGGGTTGATAAAATCACTGAGTCTATCCTCAGTCACTGCAGCAGGCGAACAATGAAGCGAGGTTGAAGGCAGGATCCGGACGATCATACTTATCTGATGCCTGAACAGCCTGAACAGTGGGGAGTTGAGTTGCTGACGCACCTACTCAACAAAATCTTCAACAGACGGTGTGTATGATGAGGGGCGAAGGGGACATGATCTCCATTATATAAAAAAAAAAAAAAAAAAGAAGAAGCATCACAGAGGTAGAAAACAATGTTCACACACTATGAGAGGTGGGAGCAAGTGATCGAAAAAGATGAGAAAAAGGATGTCGCAACTCGCAAAAACAGTTCGCCTTCATGCCGGGCGGGCAAATTGACGTGTTTGCTGTTACGGTCGGAGTTCACCAGGTTCAAATTAAAGCCCGTGCTATGTGATATTATCAGGGACTATCTGACTGCAGGATGAGAGAGTACGAAGGAATCATCATAGGAGGATTGGTTTGCAGACGAGGTGGTATGGTGCACCGAGCCAAGAGTTATAATCAGAGCAGAGACTGGAGCAGTGGAGAGATAGCTGCACAAAGAGTCACGAGAGGTCGGCAGGAAAAGACCTGGTCCGACCCTTCAAATAATATATGGAATGGAAGCAGTTACCCCCCCATTACAAAGAGGACAGAGCGACCAAGTGAAGGAGGCGCAGATGAGCTGTTGAGGGTTATTAAGGGTGTATAATTGGGAAGAGAGGATGTGGAATTAGGCCGTCAGGCGGAATTATGGTAGTTGAGCTCAGTATTAAGGTGGCGTCAGACAAGACTGCAGTGGTTTGGCACGTGAGGCGCCGAGACGAGAACGTGTTGAGAGGAGAGTGATGGGAGATTAAGTGGGGAAGAGGGGAGACGACCAATGATTAAATTGGAGGATGGTAAGGGGAATATGGCAAGATGCTGAATAGTACAGGAGGAGATTTAACGGAGACAGGATTGCATGGAAACACCGCCGTCCACAAACTTGTAGGCCCAACATTCTAGGCAACAGATGCGTTCAGTACTAACGTATGTAGGCCCATTTATTGTGCAACTTTACCCGGTGAAAACTTTCCAAAACTTGCATTTCAAGTTCTCCCAAGACAACGTCTCCAGCCGGTGTTTAGTACTGGATTATAACCGGCCATAATTCACCCTTCACACACTAAACTTACAAACATTAGGTAACGTGGTATAGAATCGTATATTTTTCTATTCTTGTATATGCTCACTTTGCCAATTCTTGGTTAACGTATGATTCTGTTTTTTCACGTTGAATAACGTTTCAAACGCCTTGCATTATTATATATAATCCTACCGATAGACAGTCCACAACAATTCAAGCAATTAGAGGGCGACTAATGTAATTCTTGGTTGATGTGAATAGCACCCAGTATGTGGGGGACACAAATAGTTCTGACTTATATTTCGCCAACTTTCAATTGACGTCACACAGTCAGTAAACACGGATTTCGGCAAACAGTTCGAAGGCATTTTTAAACGGTCATAGCCTCAACGGAGAACAATAAAATTAGTGTAACTCAATCTTAAACAGAAAACTTCGAAGATGGAATTCATATACATATGTATATTTTCAAAGAAAAAATCGTACAATAGGCAAGTTTCTGAAGAAAACGTTAAGCAGTCCACTTGTGCCGGGGGCTACCAGCGTTACAGAAATAAACCTGCTGTGTTTTGTACGTTGAAAATACGCGAATCTAATCTTCTTAGCACCGAAAAGGGAAATAAATGATTCGAAGGTTTAACTATGTCACTGTAATGTTTGAGTATGATTCTATCGTTGGAGCTTTGTTTATTGCACTAGTAATTTTAAAAAAATGGTAATTGGATTTTCGACCGACACGTGCAAGGGTTCCATCAATTTGTATAACCTCTCAAATAATCAGTATCTGAAGGTTCAGAGCAGTGTTCTTTGTGGTATATTCTTCACTGATTTTGTGTAAAAATCGATTTATTCCGAATAAATCGGAACAACACAGGAAATACACCCGACTGGTTACAGGCGGGTTAAATTTGAGTACCCTCAGATTTTTTTTATAAATATTTGAAACAAGAATGCTTCACCACCCTAGTTTGGGTCTATCTACCTACTACGCATTACCAAAATAGCTCCTGTGCAAGTGAAATGTTTTGCATTGTTGCCTTCATCCGCAACGTACTGAACAGGGGTGCTCAAATTAAATGGATTTCACATCAAAGTTGGTCTTCAAAACAGCTTTGTCTGGCCTGATCAAAGTCCAGGGAGAGGGACTTAGCAATCACTCTGTCGATGGTACGTGCGTGTGCGGGGGTAGTGTGTATGTGTGTCCCATTTCCTCGTAAGCAGGATTTTTGAACTGTATTACGATTTTTAGTGAAATTTTGTAAGTATTCGGGTCGGAGTGAACACGATTCTGATTAGATTTTGGGACACATCACAAATAACGTAGGTAATTGCCTATGTTACAGTAATGTATGGCTAGACTCGCAGCACGATTGTCACAAACTTCACAGAATGGAGGCTAACAATCCTCCCCGTTAGTTGTGAGCCGGGTTTTTCCGTGGCCTTAATTAGACCGCACAACGTATAATGAGAAATTAGGGAAAATAACACAAGGCACTCGAAAAGAACTACTGAGAGGTTCTGAACAAGCGACACCTGGTATATTAACAATATTGATCTTGAAATTTCAAATTTTGATCCAAGAATTTGAAGCAATCTAGATTTACAACAATTACGCGTATTGTGCCGGCTTTCGATGTCATTCTTGACTGTGCTGTCCTGGTATCGTCAACCAGCTCCTAATGGCTGTTGACATCGCCATGTCCATACAGTGCTCTCGAATGATCCCCCGAAACCACTGGGATTTGGTTACCCAGATCAACGTTTTCACGAACTTACGAAATTCACGCTCGACACAGTTAATTGATAACTCAATTGGAAAAAACGAGCAACTCCTTGGTTACTGTCCTCTTCCATGTCGAAATTAACTTCTCGAATCTCGACCACGTTTTTTCCCCACGTTTCTCAAAAATGTTGAGAAAAAGTATTAATTTGAGGAACCGGACAGGATGACCATATGGCGGGGGTTACGAGGATCAAAGGCTCGATGATTCTCCAGTCGGGATGGACCCCATTTAATCGAGCGCTAATAACCCTACGAAAATCTTTCAGGAATAGTGATGTCTTACTGTCAAGAAAACTTCCAAAAATCGCATTCAAAACAGTTCTGACGAAATCATTCCAAAAACAGTCCATCTCGATCGATTAGAATCCCAACGGAATCCCTCGTAGACGAAAGTGCACAGTCACATTACCATGTTAGGAAGATTACTACAAAGTGTTCAAAAATAACGCCCCCTTCTCGTAGCATCGAGAGGCAACTCGCGTGCGAGACTCCCAGGTTCATCGAGCTGTACACGTCACGCGTCAACGAAACAGTGCGTCACAAGGGATGTATGTAGAGGGGGTCGGGAGGGCCCATTTTGCGCCCCAGCGGCTGAACTACATTCTGTCTGTACGATCTTTCTAGACATCACACCGCTGCCGGGAGGTAATGTGTGGAAAGTTGGAAATAACAAGGGTAGGCAGCTACGAGACCCCTGTTACATGTGCAATATCTACCTACCCCCTGTCTTATGCCCTACAGGGGTGACTATTAATACATTCCACATTTTAATTATTAGTAATAATAATTAGTGACTCTGTTCTCAAAATCTAATCAGAGATCGTCTAACACCCAATCCTGGAGCGACCCACAAAATTTCGCCAATCGGCATACGGTTCAAGAGGAATCCTGCTATCGAGAAGTGATGACATACACCCACTTAACATACCCACCCATACGCGCACAAACATCGTGATCGCTAAGTCCTTCCTGACGTTATTCAGGCGAGACAAAAAGTCCTCTGCTTTTTCTTACATATCTCATTTGGCGTCAGCTGACATTGTGTACTGCGTTCTATTTCATGTCATACCGTCGGGCCGAACGGTTTTCCCCAGTCTTGCCCTCGACAACTTGTCAATAAGGTTCTCCATATTAGCTTTTTGAACTCTTCCTTCGCGCCTCAATACTGATGATGGCTGGTTTGCTCAGTCGATCCTGAAGCATGGTTGACCGAGAACGTTTTTAATCAGCTTCAGCTTGCTGAACGACCGCTCGCATGAGGCTACTGTCCTATGCCCACTGCAAGCAATATACGTAAAGCCCTTTGCAGGTTTGGACCATAAATTGTCTCCGTACGATACCAGAAAATTGAAAAACTCTAGTGGGGTCTCCGGTATTTCGATGTCGCTGTCAGTTGCCCTGTTCTTCTTCGCAGTAGCATTCTGTCAGTTATCAACTTCATACTTCAATGCCAAAGTCGGCCCATCGAACTACATCGCTGTAGCAATTGTGCTGCTGTTTCGCCCCTTTCTCCTGTAGGTCCCTATTCAGGCTCTTCTGAGGTTATTAGTTGTTGAACGTCCAGAAAGCAATCCAAGACTACCGTCCAGAATCTTTAAATCGCCTGATCTATTGCCAAGTTTCCATTGACAATTCTGTCCAAAATGAACTTAAGGACACTGTCCATTTCCGCTCTTAGCGTCCTCGGCTCATCTCACTTACTTTCCCTGGCATTCGCTTTCTGCGACGACTTCGTCTGTCCATTGTCACACCACATTCCTGACAAATCTTTCCCCGCTTCAAGTGCATGTTGCCACACTGTGTCTCGTTTCCCTCCTAATCCTTTCCTCCAGCATTTGAATGTCAGTTCAGCCTCGCGAATGTCATTGATAATACTGGAGCCTCTTTTGTACTACATCAATGGTCAGGACTAATGTGGATTCCAGAAGGAAGGAAACACTATAAAGGTGTAGTTGGCAGATACTTTCTACTAGCGCATGGCCTCACGCCTTGTGTCTGTATTTAGATCTTGTCTTGTCTTGTCTTGTACTCTGCAAACACCATGGTTTATCACTGCATAGGGGACAGCACCAACAGGCCACAAGCTTTTGAAGAGTAAGTTGAAGATGAATGAAGAAGTTACATACAAAAACCATCACCAAAAACACCACGGACTACTTAATTCCTGCTAGTGAGACGAATGCATTCCATCTGAATTGTTCTGGGCAAAATACCACTGAAGACGTCGGTATTAACAATAACCAGTCTATAGTTAAGTCCTTCACTGATGATGATCGTTTGCGATAGTTAGTCTGTACTCCACAAAATAGAGACCGGTAAAGCCCATATGTCGTTAATGGAATCATGAAACAGCTTGAGTCGTGCAATGCACCTTCTCCTTCCCTGCAAAGTAGGCCAGGCAAATGTTGCATGAGCCCTGCGACACTGGATGACCGACGGTGATCCTTGCAAACAAATCTGGAAAAAAAGCTTTGCGCTGAACTAATTTACAGCTTCTATAATGTTTACAAAAGCTTTGGGTCAATGAAGTCCCACATTGAGGAGCTATATTCCAAACAGGGACGTACCAGAGACTTATAAGCAATGTCTTTCGTTGTAGTGTCACAGTCAACAGATGTCTACGGATTGATTAGGATCTTGAAGCTTTACCAACTATATTTTATTATTTCACCATGAGGGCTTTGAAGTGATGGTTACTACTCCCAAGATGTATGTTCTTTTCCACACCAGTGCAAGGCGAGTATCGTCATTATATATTGGAAACGGTACAACTGCCTCTGTTGGTTACAATCATTGACTTGCATTTCGATGCATTCAGATCGATCTGCCAAGTCTTACTCCATTTCGAAAATTATCCAGATCTTGCTGGAGCCTGTAACTGTCATTGATGCCATTGATGTCCGGTAGATTATGCAGTCATCAGCAAGCATTCTGATAGTTGATGCTATACCATCGGAAGATAATTGATGTATAGAGAGAACGACAATGGACCTAGTACTGTACCTTGGGTGGGACACTCTATTGAGACAATTCCAAAAGATGACTTCACACCAATTATGACAACATGCTGGGTACGATGGTTCAACAATGCATTATCCAAGTGAGGAATTTGACCACTTAATTATTTTTAGAGGGCCGATAATGTTGAAGCTTAGGAGCCAGTCGCTTGTGTGGAACCTTGTCAAAGGCTATACTAAAATCAGTAAAAACAAATCTGTCTGAGCCTGCCGTCTAGATTCTGTATGATCATTGACAGTTATAGCCAGTTGGGTTTCCACAAGAGTGTCGTTTTCTAAATCCATGTTGAACATTGGTCATGAGCTGGTGTGTGTCCATATAGTTCATGATGTGGTGATGAACAATATGTTCAATATTTTACATGGGATTGATGTTAATGAAACAGGCCTGTAATTGTTGGGGTCTGAAGGGTTCCCCTTCTTGAAAGGGGAGAGACAACAGCAGTTTCCATCTGAAGGGCAGAAGACCAGTATTAATAGATTTCTGATAGATTGCTTTGTTCACTTGAAGATTATCTAGGCTTCTTCACACCATGTTCCGTGATTTCAATGTCTGAGATGAATGATCCACAGGATTGATAAGGATGGGAATATGTCAGTATTTTCCGTAGTAAAAACTGAGCAGAAGTACTCATTTAGCATTTCCGCTTATAATAGGAGAGTGGCAGTAATCATTCCCCTTTGATTAGAGGTACCAATGTTTGGTGGTAGTTACGCTTTGACTGGATAAATTTCCAAAAAGGCTTAGTGTTATTACTGTCGAGGCTGGTACAAAAATAATGTTATGGAGATACAATAATATATATGCTTCCTAGTTAGATCGTCCAGGCTCCTACGGAAGCTCGAAACACATGGTGATCTCTGGATTTGACGGAACGGGAGCCCTATTGTAGAGGCGTTGCTTTTTCTCACCTGACGACGTAATTTGGCATCAATCATGGATGGTAAATCTAGATGATGAGGTTTTGCTCGGAATAGTTCATCATTGCCAGAAACAGTTGCTGTTTAAATAAAAGCCATGATGCATCGTCGACTGTGTGGTAGCTCCGGAAGTTTGGAAACGATGTGATTGTTAAAAGGTCGCCGTAGCTTTGTGAAATGACTTCGAAGTTGCTTTGAGAACAAATAGATCTTACTTCTAACTGGTCGGAGGAGTGGGATGGATTGAGGCATCAAAACGACAATGTCATGATCCGCTGATTCCATTTTTTACTTGAGTTTTTAGTAATCCTTATCTGGTATGTTTGTAAGGCAAGCTCACCATATTGTATGCTTTGTAGTCTAGTCCAAGGCTCCAGATGGTTGAGACAATTTTACAGCTCCATTGGTGGTGTGACATTGTAGGCTTAAGGCCTAATCTGTATGTCACAGCCAGCCAACACTGAACACAGAATTAAATAAGATAAAAATCCCTGCCCCCTTTGAAGAACATGCTAAGTTTAGAATTCCAGTTTAAAAAAACAGTAAAACAACAGTGACCATCTATAAATCAATAAAAATGGGCCACCAGACAAAGGCCAAGCCTAAGCTGAAATAGGCTACAGACGACAGTAGCCTGGCCACAATGATAAATCAATTGAAAGGATAAAGGACAATCAAGCTGTACAATGAAAGTCCAATGAAAATGTTACCAAACAGCTATGAAACAGCTCAAATCCCTAAAGGCAAGGTTCATGTAAAAACAAGATAAGTACTCTCAAGTAAAGTCACTAAGAACAAAACAGCTAAAATGAGAGTCAAGTGAGAGCTAAAAATCAGCAAGGCACTGCTCTGCGAGTATTTCCATGATACCATCCAAACTGTCATGAACTACCTTCACAGCCTCTCGACGTGGGCGCTCACCTATTAGTAAAATTACAACCTTTTTTGGGAAATTACTCCTTTTAACCAAGATATATTACATAAGAGGCGAGTCGTCTTACAAGGCCTGACCAATAATGACGACTCCTTTTTTCCGTGTTCCACGCTGAGCACGATATATATCGGCCACAGTATTTAATTTAATTTTGCATTGACTTGTCATAATGACGATATATCGGATTGATACCGAATTACATGAGGGGCCATTCTTCGTCGGACGTCATGCAACTGTCACCGTTGCTTTCCCACAAGTTGCTGCATGACGACAGTGCTTCTTTAATAACTTGTTCAAGGAAAATTTCTTGTACAGCCTTGCGTCAAATGCATAAGGAACATTCTGGGATAGTTTTGTGGCTCCCTAGGAGTGTAACTTCCAAAACAATAATTAAAGAAGCTTCCTCCTCATTTCCAACACCGTTCTGTACCACAATATCTCCGCGAATGTCGTACAAAATATGGGTATTCGGGACTGCCTAAAAAACAACCACGCCTCCTCCTCATTTAAATAAAAAAATCCCCGACGCCAAACAATGTCTTTATTTTTACTTTTGCCTAACACGACTGTGATTATGACATCTAAAACTGCTCATGTGCTGAATAGTACAGGTAAAAACCAATTTCGGTCGTTCGTGTGAGGGTTGTCAGAGTCAGAAAATCTGGAAGAATTTATTTTTGTCAGCAAAAACAATAAAATTAGCAGTCAAAGGAATGTGGTTAAGGCAAAGTGCCTATATTTTAGTTATAACTGCTCAAATACAAAGTTGTAAACATGGCTAGCGGACGGTTAAACTTTTGTCATTCCAATGTCCAAGTAGGGCAACGCCCTGTTATTTTGTGCCAAAAATTAACAATAAAGCAAAGATATGTCTACAATAACATCTTCTCATCTACTACAATATATTACAAGTACTACAATTATAAAGGTAGACCCTAATGCATTATTCCCCCCAGGTTTCCTGTGGCAACTCGCACACACTGTAAGACATGCAAGGTAGGCTCTACATTGCTGGCCCTGACTTACTGAGTAAAGGGAATGGGGAACTGGGCAGCTTCACCCACGTCTACCACTCCGTAAACCAGGTGCTACGTCTTCCAGGGCAGAGCTCCACATTCTGTAACAATATGTGGAATGATAGGAGCACTTGCTCAGGCTCAGGCTCCAGGGCAACACCACTGGGTGCAGCCGTCATACGGCTACCAATGTGATATTTTTTGCAAAGATCATCATTTTTTCATTGTGACTTATTGGCTGTCATAATTGCGTAGCCTGTGTTTTTCTAGCCTAATGGACTAACATTACAAATGCCAATCCACATTATTAGTCAGTTCCTTGTTAAACTGTACAAAAAGTTTTGACATCGTCAGTTTATTCCGCACGATCCATTGCGATTTGATTATCCACTCCCGTGGCAATGGATGTCCGTGACGACGAATGGTTGTGAATGAGGGTGCATGGAACTAACGTAATGACCGCTACCCATTCTGTAGGCCTTCGAATTCAGCCTTCGAATGCAGCCTCGCAGGATATCAGGCGAGCATAATAATTGAAGCCTGTAAAACTCTAACAGAAGGGGAGCCATGGGCGGCGAACGGCAACTTGGTCGAAGTAGCTGTTTTCCATGCCACAAATTGCCCACCTCTTCCGGAGTTTCGGTTACCATTTTGGTGGTTCTTGTTAGCTATTATTATTTTTAATGTTTTGAAACAAAACCGAAAATCTCGTGCAAGCCTTCCTTCATTTTTGCGCTCCCTAGAGATTGCGTAGAGGGGTTGGCGGCTGCCCCTCCCTGCCCCCCCCCTCCTGTGACTCCACTGCAAAACGAACTTCTCCTGTTTGCCAGACGACCAGAATAATGCGTATACCGATGAATAGTTAACGCGGTACAGGCCTACACGTTAATTCGTAAACAATTACGACAAAACGTAGGTGCTATGGTGATCGGTTCAGCTCATTGGTACAGTATAAAGGTTTAGATGTACTGATTAGCTTTTAAGCGTAAATATTCATTTAGGACGTTCAATTTGCATAATTTATGCGAAATTTTAAAGTTTCGATTTTTACAGAACTTGGTGGAAATGTCTACTTCCAGTTCCACAAACTTTTTTAACATTTTCGAAGGTCATTGGGAGGTAATTCAGTGTGTTTAATTTACATAGGTTTGTTCGATTGTCAGAATGCGTGGTGAGATTTTCCCAGAAAATTTAACTAGATTCAAGCCACTAGGGGGGTTCACATGTATAATTCGCTTCAGTTATGGACACATTTTGAGGTTTGTTGTATTGCACGTACGGTCCACTATTGTTCTTGAGATATTTAAAATTAAAAAATTGGTCAGGAAATCAAGTTATTTTGCTAATTTGCATAATTTGGCAATTTAGTAACATTTCCATAAAACTCCTTCGGTAGACAAGGTTAATGATCCGTTCTTATGGATTGGAAATGGTTCTCTGATCAGTGAGCTGTTTCTGTCAAAAGCTAAACGCCATCTGCAAGCAACACATGTAACGCCTCGTAAGTTTGCATGGCCACTGATGCTTGAACGGGCCATACCACATGGGGGCGATGCCCCGTGTATTGTGATGCACGCAAGACTACAACATCATTTTAAACTTGTATACAATGTGGTTACTGGTAGTCCATTCTATGTGTGATTTTGAGTCAGGTCAACATTCGATTATAGTTTTCCTGTATTTTCTAGGCAGTGTTCATACCTTCGACCTGTAGGTTCCGGTGGTAGGTGGGGGTGGCGAATGATTCACCGCATGCGAATTTTACAAATGCTCGCTCGATTCATCTGTCGTGAGCAGATAGAGTATTTCCTAGTCGAGAGTTCCCGATACCTTTCAGTGTCCGGTGTGTTGTAATTAGGGGGGGGGGGGGGGGTCTTGGCAGAAAGTCCAAAGGAAAGGGAGAGGACCTGGGTCGATGGACCGGCTCTGAGATTCGATTAGACAAATAACTCAGTTAGGAGAACCACACTCGGGAAATCAGTATGAAATTCCCATGTACCTCGAGTCTGCATAGACAGTTAGAAGGTTGGCGCGACGATTGACGATTTTTAATCTTGAAAGGTTCGGCCTGCCTCACACGTACGGAATTGCAGCCGCAAGGCTTGCGGCAGCTTACGGTCATGCTCACGTTCTCCCTGTGACCTCAAAGGTGAGGCGAGGACTGCAAGACGGTACGCTGCGAGCGGCCAACCGCCCGTAAGCCTTGCGAACTTCGACTGTAAGGTTTGAAGCAGCTCGAAATATTTGCGGATTCCGCAGTCCCACTAGACAAAGCAATGATAATAAATAGCAATGCGCAGTTTGGAACTGGACTTGAGCGATTGAAAGTAGTACCGTTTATGCTTTGAGTGTATCCAACTTTTAGTAGTTCTTTAGAGGCACACAATACTTTCGAAATGAAACATGGTCCCTTTGTGTTCTCCTGTGTTTTCCCAGTGTGTGTCCAAAACAATACGGGCAACGCTTGCGAATGTATGGTAAAAGCCTACTCACACTGTACGGAGTTTGAGGCCGCCACAAACTAGAGTGATTGGGCATCGATATGACAGATAAATGACAGGTTGTTAGCCGAAGTAGAACGCCGGTTTTCAGTATCTTGGAACTGAATAACGTAGGCAGGTACGAAATTTGAAACCAGATTAAGCGTGAGGTCTGGGGATCAGGGATGTAAGGCGAGATAATTGAGTCTGTAATACTGGCTTTGATTGTGAATTATGGGCCATTCCATTTATTATGACCAATCTTTGGCAATTCAACGAAAACGCGCCAATACTGGATTGACACTGTAACGTAGAATACGGAGATAAACATATGTCATGTTTCTGTTACTTTGCGAGTACCGAGCGAGGATGTAACTACCTACTTTTAGCAGTTGCCCTACATTAGCCTAGTGGGAAAATATGTCCCCAGCGGGCCAGCCCCTGCTGCACTCTACGTGATATAATGCACCATACTGAAACTTTTCAATCCAAGGGACTTACTAAATTGTATCCGCAGCGTCCTACCAATTAGAGCTAGCCAGAACACTGTTATGTTGCTGTTACAATGTTCACAACGTGATGCAAATTTCCCGTTCTTAGGTTTAGTTCGCAGGGGCCTTTTTAATTTTATGGTGATCAGCCATGTCATTTTATATCATCTATCCATTCCGTCATTTGGCTGCTTTTGGCATTGTGTTCGCTAGAAATGGGGCCCAATGTTCATCGGCACCTGTGGACATCAGGACCGCCCTCAAGAAGGTCAATGGTCAAAAGGTATTCAAAAGGGGGGAAAATAGGCCAATGTGTGCAAAAAAATTTCAAAATGTATCTCCTCCCACAAAAATGCATCAGTTTGCTTGGAAAACATAATGTTCCTTGGGTAATGGTACATTCAGGTTGCTACAATATCTCGATTCAAGTTCGTCTTAGGTCATTGACGGTTCAACAGTGGACTCTGGGAAAAAAAACTTTTGCCTCCATTTTCTTGAAGGCTCATTATTCCTGGACTTCAATAAAGGAGGGATTATGTTATGGGCCAGTGGGACATCGTTCGCCACATAAAGGTCAGGTCGAAGGTCATTAGGGGCATAATGGGTCCATTTTGTGCAATAAATAAATGACTCTATGCTGGAATCCAGCTGCTATTTCCCTAACACTGCATATAACGGATGGCTCGAGTTCGTCGGCCCATTCATCATGTCTGGCCGCCGACCGGGTCTGACGTGCTGCCCCTTGATTAGAAGATGTCTGACAACGAAAAACAACAAGCCAGGGGGTTCGTGCACATCAGTATGAGGTTACCTGATGACGTATGGCACTATATAGGCGCGGGAAACAATGTGAGACATGGACATTTTCGACCAAAATTTCAAACGGAAACAATAACAAACTGAAAAATGAAAAATTTCCTGCTGGGGGAAACTGGCCACGATTTGTTATGATAACATACCCGGCCCCGAAAATGCCACACGTTTTGTCACGCGGAAGTTTTTAGGGGAATCAACGTCAGTGGATGTTGCTTACTGCCATAAGGCCCTGGAATTTCCACTCCCTGCGCTCTGGGGGTCTGTATCACGAAAGTTTTCCTTGTACGCTCAAAGAGCGTCAACTGATGATGCATGAATTGTGAGGCGTAAACATCGAAATTCCTTCAATACGTTTCTTGGAATTATAAATTTCGGGAATTTCTGTCAATTTCAGTGATTGTTACTCACTGCTATAAGGCCAGGCGCGTATCCGGGGGTCTTGGGGGGCGCGAGCCTCCGGGTAAGAGAAAGAGGAAAAAAGGAAAAGGGGGAAGAAGAAAAAGGGAGGAGGAGAAAGAGGAAAAAGGAAGAAAGAAGAGGAAAAGAGAGAAGGAGAAAAAACAGAGGAAAAGAAAGAAGGGAGAAGAATAAAGAGCACGGGTAGAGAAAAGAGAATGAGCGAGGGGAAGGGGTGTAAAAACAGACGAGGAGAAACCAAAACACTGAAAAAGGACGTAGGATATATGTGTCTATACGCAAATGAACCAGGGAGACCCAAGAAAAACTGTTCCCACGATGTAGCACTACCCCCCCCCCTCCCCTCGCTGATTCACCAGTGTTAATCATCAGCTTACGTATCTCGGATGATCAAATATTGGATCGAGCCGGAAGCCCCAAACACTAAAACATGGTGTTAATGATAATTTCGGTGGATCGGGCAACATACATGCTATAAGGCACGAGTTGAATTCCAATTTGACATAAATGTTTTGTTTGACATCCGTTGTCGAAAGCTGGGGACCTATAATTGCTCTCATGAAAGCCCGCCGAGTCTTCAAAAATCAGCCTGAAATAGTACAACGTTACACCACTGTAACCCAACTCGAAACCACTTCGCAGGCGCGGTTCTACTGTAAGCCCCCGTCCTAATAGAATCCGCATCTGCAATACGATTCTCATCAGCCGACGATGGTGCACCACCGCTTAGATAGCCACGTCATGAATCCACCCCCCCCCCACTCTCTCCCGCCCAATAGACGACAGTACAGTCAGGTGGAATTCAAAAACCAAGTAGGGCAACACTGTTGTGCAGCCAGAATCAAGTTGAGATCGAGACTCGGGCGAAGAAATGGAGAGAACATACAGGGTGCAGCAAAGTGAAATGGGTTACCCGAAAATCACGAGTTCCAGTGCCCACATGAAATGGTGGGTTCTTCGTGAACCTTTCACCATTTCCGTTCTGGCGCCCCTACAAAACCAAGGCTGCGAAAAAATCAGGAAGATTGGAAGTGCCTCATTTTTAACACTTAGGAGCTTCCATATCCCGAAATTTATGTGTACACTACTCACCGACCGAATGCTTTCTCTTCGCTCAGATATTGAATCAACGACCATGGGAAATACACTCTATAGCCCGCTTAGCTCGCCAAGGGGTAAGGGGGTACGTTCCCCCTCGAAAACATGGTGCCCCACGTGCCCCCCCCACCTCCGAATGAGATTTGTGATTTTTTGGTGAAAATCTGTAGTAGTATTCGACTACCAGGTTTGATATGGCCCTGTCAAATTTGTTTTTTTTTAACAAGAACGACAGTAATTGTGGCCAAATCGCCTCAATGCACTAGAAAGTGTAAACAAGTTCGTGCTCGCGCGTGGATATTAGTGGTGGAATAACTTCCCCGTTTGCTCTCCCTCTTCCGACATCTCTGCAAGCTCTAGAGGAAATGTCTGCCTCGTTGGCCCCCTAGCTTATACTTCTGTGAGTGAAAATATATTTTTGGACTGCAGTATCCTAGGCTTCCGACTGCTTGGATTTTCAACGCGTGTTTTTTCCTCCAGGGAACTACTACTTGAATGTTCCCTGCTCTCTATGGGATATAACGTTTGTATTATGTTTGGGACAATAAAAGCTAAAGCTGGCTAAATTCCCTAACTTTCTGCTGGATCCTGTTGTTCTCAATTGCTCCGGAAATCTGAGAAAAAAAATCGCGCGGAGTATATGGCGGAGCAATGTTGAACATTTGGTTAATAGTTCAAGTCGGGGCAACGGATGGATTGCGGTCCTACAAATGTCCAAATTTTCTACCGATTATAAAATTTGTGGATTTGAAATGCTCGTTTGTTGAACTTGGTATGGTGGGGCTTGCACAATCACAAATTCGCGTGCAACGATCCGCCGCGCCAACCATGGGTGAAGCTCCGCTCAGACTAGGTGAATTGATGTGCCTCCTGAAATGTCTCTTCCCCAAGGCGTAGTATGTAAATGGGATCCGGGACACGCACCAAAGATCGTCCCAGGTCTTTCTCTAATATAACTTTATAACGTCCAAGGTCTAAATTCCCAATGTTAGCATCGTGTGACCACCATCCTCGTGATGCACCTCTTGGTATCCAACGGAATGGGATACCTTATTCACATGCGACTAAAATTATATGCAACCGTCACTTCTACTAAAAGTTCATACCGTGCACGGAAGTTTTCTTATCAATGAGTGCTTCTGTGTAGTTTTCCTGTGTTATAGTATTTTTTAGTGACCGATCCTTTCACCCACCCTTTGCCTTCTTCGCATTAATAAAGCAATCATTCAAACAAGTATCGAATACATTTTTGGTCTTAGACCGATATCCTCAATAATTGAGTACCTTCACACTCATCTTTCATTTTCCCTACAACCTTTTTATTAATTTTGCTGAACAGTGAATTTTTTAGGGTAGTTACGAGTGTCTACATATACTATCTTTTTGCCATATCAGAGTATATATCTTTATTTTTAATTTCCAAAGGAGCTATCTGTATCTGTAATATATCAATTAACATTGTCATTCTAATTTTTGTTTCAAGTTTGTGGTAGTACAACAATCATACTTCCCACATTGCTAAGATCCAAAATAGCCATACCTAACAGTTATTGGTTTATCCAATTTAGTGTTTGTTTTATACATGTGCACAGCACCAAGATCCATCGCAAATATTTTTTGACTCGCATCAGTTGGTTTTTGCTATTGCTTGCCATTTTTGATTCTTCATGCGATTTAAACCAACTCCACACGAGTCCTTTTTCTATTTCTAACATTTCCATGTTTTTCCACAACAACACAGCAGTGTTCATGAGTTTGAACATGTCTTTCTCGAAGGGCTCTTTCTTTTGGCGCAGTTGTTTTAAACTATGTATGAACTCATCCAAGGAGATTGGTGAAATTCAGTATCCTATGAGTTTTGCAACTTTGAGCCCACGGCTTCGTATAATTGCCAGTTTTCTTAATGCAGGTACACAATATTTTTCTTTGTCATTGATTTGGAGTAATTTTCCAATATTTAGGAGGCAGGTGATGCACCCAACAATTGTAGTTGATAATCCGAGAACCATCCTTTTTGGGAATCAAATTTTCTGGAGCCAAGGATAATCACATAATCATTAAGTGATTTATGCAACTCTTTTGGATACTTCAATCACTTCTAATATCTACCCAACATCAGAATCTGTTTTCGTGTTTAAATATTTGATTCCAATTTGTTTCCGGTCACAAGCAGTCCATTTGAATGTTTGAACTGGTAGTTTGACTCAGAAGCCCAACCATAAGATTATTCCGCTCTAGTCTTGAATAAACTGGTAGGTTCATCAGGATTATATTCGGGTATGTATTTATTATTAGCTTTTGCATACCTCTTACTACCATTGAAATCCCGCCTCTAATACCTTTCTCAACAAACAAGTGTTGTCGATATCAGTGAGTAACTCTAATGTCTCTTTCAGAATGTTGACGTAGAGCATCTCAACTAAAACCGGGAAGAATGTAGTAATGAGCAGATCTAAGAGCTGTGAGTTTCCACATGTATGTCTAAAATTCCTCAAACATCCGCCATAACAAACACATCAGTTTTTTCATGTATAGATCTTGATATTCCAGTTTTACATTCAGAAGTAGTCCACACATTTTGGGCATGTTCATAATCATCATCAGCGATGGTTGTATCATTCAACTAACTGTATCCAATGATTCTTTAGGTGGAAGGTATTTTTCCTCATCTTTCCCAACTATCATGTACTCCACTGATAATACACCCTTTTTAGTTCCCAAGTCAAATTTATTTTACTGAGACCATCTCCTAGTTTATTCCAATGCATTTTTATCGGTATTCTTACCCAAATTGTCTAATGACTAATTGAGGAATTGAAGGGACTCTATAAATCTTAATTGCCCAATGTGAAAGACAAATATTTTTCCATATTGTTTGAAATACAACCAATTCCCCCCTATGACGCACTAACAGTCTTGCATGTAATTGAGAGTCCATAACCCCTAAGATTGTGAAATGACGGGAATGCCAGTTTTATCAATAAAAATCTCCGGTTGTGTTTTTAATTTTAGATTACAGTAATCGTGGAGCCTGCGCCTCTATATTCTCCCGTGATGTGACGGTCTTTTACAACTTCCCCATATATAAATCATTTTTAAGATATGACAATGTGTCGCACTTTCATGTCTCACTTTATCATCCGATGTCTAACAATATGTTTCGGGTTTTCACATACTCTATTAATTTTTTCAGTAATTTTTCGAGGATTTTTAGAAATGTTTAGCAGCATTGGTCCTCTTATACCCTGGCTTACCGACTTTGCCATCACATCTTACAATGATGTAACCATAAACCCTTTCAAAAACTCATGTTTTGTGATATTCTGCGTATTCATTTATCGGGATTATCAGCACAACCCCCGAAATCCTCGGTTAGATCATTCAAATCAGCATAAATGACATAGGGAAGCCTTCATCCGTCTAGCTTGATTTATAAATAAATTTATTATGTTTCCACGCACGACATTTTTTCTTTTCAAGTCTTTTTAAAAAAAAGTTTTTTTTTCGCACCATTCCTTGGGCATTACAATTTTTGGATGCTCTGTCTCCAATTTCATCACAGTCTTCCTTGTGCCCCTCAAGAAGATCCTCCTTATAAAAATTGTGTCAATTTTCGACACGATAAACATTTGCTCTTTTTTGCTTTGGGCATTCAATAAAGTACTGAGACTTTTTCTTTTAATCCATGTGTAATGATATTTATTAACTTGCTCAATGAGCATTAAATCAATCTCTTTTGCACTCCTCATCTGATGATTCGAATTATGATATGGCAAACCACAAACCACCTTCCCAACCCAATACATTAATAGATAAATCGTTTTGTTGTCTTTCTACTTTTGGTATGTGTGATAGGAGTTGAGGCCCTTATATCATCAAAAATTTTAACCATCATCTTTGGATACTGCTGGGTTACTCTGGTTTTTTACCTACTGGGAATAGAGCACTCCTTAAGGGCCCCACCTTAAAACATTCTCCATCTTATTTTGAGGCCCACCTTAAATCTCATCTTTACTTTTCACATTAATAATGTTGTTTAATTGTTTCAATTTTGTAGGTAATCAATGGTTACGACCCACCTTTAAATGGTTGATATTTACCAATGATCAGAGGGTCAATTTAGGACTCTTTCGACTCTAAACCCCGACCTTGATTTGTCCATTTTTCAAATCATTTCGAGTATTTAAGATTCTGCTGTGTGTAAATTAGCCATCCAATTTCCCTCTGTTTTTAAAATCACTACTTT
The DNA here is from genome assembly GCA_026419785.1 of Sclerodactyla briareus. Lineage (NCBI taxonomy): Eukaryota > Metazoa > Echinodermata > Holothuroidea > Dendrochirotida > Sclerodactylidae > Sclerodactyla > Sclerodactyla briareus. The sequence goes on along the minus strand of JAODTK010005822.1, from coordinate 27,260 downwards.
TTGGACCGTTCGAAAATCACCCCTCAACACATCATAGTTCCATCGGGTTTTATCTTTTTAATTTTAGTTTCAAATTTTGTTGAAACTTGAAACTTCCCATTTATCATATTCTTCAACCAAAAAAAAAATTCCCAAAGAATTTTTTTTTTCCAAAATTTTTTTGTGTTCTCGAAAAAGTTTGCTTTGCGTGACCTTCTCTTTGCATAGTTTTTCAATAATTAAAAAATCCAGATGGTTGAGTCTTTTTCTTCGGTCCATTTTTTTTCCTCTGCCTCTGCTGAGTTTGTTCTAACTAATCGTGCCTTTTCTTTCTTCTTTAGCCTCTTCAGACCATCTTTTAAGAGTTAGAAATAAGAAATTTGTACCCTAAAAGCTACGGCATTTATAATCGCACACCCCCTACCATCAATCGCTAATTGTTGCCATTTTTTATTATTCCTTTTTTAATATCTAAGTGGGTGGCTTTATAATTTTATCTGGATAGTATAACCCTGATTCACCAACCATCCTTGGTTGCTAGTGCCGCAAACCTGCTAACAGTATCAGTCAATTTTGCAACGTCATCGTTTTTGACGTCCAGTTTTACCAGATTGGCGGTTTAATTTTTAGCATTTTACTGTCTCGCAAGCATTCTATATACATACTTATCCCCCCAACCATTGCTCCGTGCATAGTTTTTTCCCCCCTTCCTGTTTTTGGTAACCTTATACTTGTTGTTTCATTTGTTGAGGTTCCTCCTCCTCCTCGCCTCCCCCTTGGTTCACTTGGGGTTCCACTTTGGTTCCTGTATTCCAATTGGTTCATTTATATTGTATCACTATTATTTTTAAATGAAACATTCTTGCAGTTATCAGGCAGGCAGCAAGTGGAGCAATATTTTCCACTTCATGAATTAAGCTCACACAAACAATGTGATAAAGCATTTGAGACTATTGGATCATTCTCTAATTCTTTAGATACAGCTTCAACAACTCATCAATTTCTGTTCTTCTGCATTAATTCCTGCTAATCCATAACAAGAGCATTAACAAAAATTTTATTGTAGTCCGAACCTAATACTTGATATCTCATGACCAAATTTCGCTCTTCGTATCTATAATGTATTTTTTTAAATTCTTCTAATTCTAATGTTCGAGACTTTCCGGGGAATAATGTTTGCCCAAAAGATTTCACGAATCACCACCGCAACTAATGAACGGGTGCTAATCTGCTTATCAACACGGGCTTTTGGTCTTTCTACATCTTCGTGTATAATTTGTGGTAACTCATGTGTGCCATGATTTTACTTAATAGAGGGATACATTTAAATAGATAAGATTGATAATGTTTCTGTATTAATATAATATACTCCTGAATTTATAAGTATGCGCAAGCGATCGTTGTGGGTAAACATAAGTACTTAATTACAATAACTGTAACTTCTTATTCACTACACGGTAAGTTCTTTATTACACTAACCTGATAGTTCTTATTGTAACCTAACTTGGTATATTTCTTATTACATAACTTGTAAGTTATTAACAACTACAACAAACATTGTAACTAGTAGGTTGATCTGTTTTAAGTATAAGTTTTGAATGTTTTTTTGCCTTTAAAATCATTTCATTTTTGTCTCCTAGTTGTTTTATCCGTCAATACATCATTTTCTTTCAGCAATTTTTCGTATGAATCACACGCATCTTTGCATAAAATAAACCCAACCCTTTTGTCTGTTCTCTAAAATCTTTCGTAACACTATTATATTTTTGTGACAAAATTGCCAAACAACTTTGATAGGCATGTCTACCACTCAACGCTAATTCACTGATCATGCATTTAGAATCGTTATGTTTTCTATTGCCAATTCCTTAGTTGCAGCACAATCACTATGATATATAGTTTCATCACACCTTTGAAATTTCGTATATCTCTTGATTCTAGTCATTAATTGTTAGAATCCAAGACATAAACTTCAGAATCTTGTCAGAAGACCCATCTCCTGTTTTTATAAACTTTATTCCCATGCTAGCGTGGGACAAATTATAACGATGTGTTTTTCAACATAATTTTGTATTCAATTTTCTATCGATTCAACAAAACTTCTGTTTTCCACACCCTGTTTGACCGCATACGAGTTCCGAATGAGGATACTTTGGGATCAACATTTAATATATATTTATTTTCATTTTTAAAAGGGTGCTGAACTAAATCTAACCATCCTTATATTGAGCTGTGCATCCCTGCCAACCGAAATATAACAGGCACAGAATTCCATCTGCTTCTGCACTCTTTTTCCAGTTGAATTGTAATCAATACCTTCAAGAAAAACCTTTTCTATTCTCCTACCACGACCGTGATTTTAAATTATCAACTCACTGCTTTCTCATTCCTAACCAAAGAGCTTATTTATTTCAAATAATCCGACAGAGATACCTCACCAAGGTTCAGTCTTTAAAACAATGACTATGCGTCAAATGTTTTAACAATTTCTCATCCCACGGTTGATATCTTTGCATGCCTTGCCATACACTGGATTCGGGAATGCCTTCGAAAGTAATGGTTACTTTATTAATTTTGGGATTGTAAAATTTACGTCGTGTCCTAGCATAATTTAGGCACTTTCATAGGGGTACTCAAATAACATGAGTATACCCTCCATGCTTTTTGCTGGTGTGTTCAGATAATATTCCAAGTTGCATCTCTTTTTTTTAATTTCTTGTTTCTGTGTCTCAATACTTCTGTCAAAAGTCAGCCATTTTTTTTGATACTGGTTTCTAATCATTCCAGCTATCTCTCTGCATTAGTACACATTTCGTATTCTAAACTGATCCCACTTATTTTATAACTATCACCTTGTCTGTGCTTTTAATCACACGACCATAATCATTAAATGGTTATTCATAACTCAGACGGTCTTGAGGCCGCCTGATAATAGGGCATATGATTTGTCAAGGCTCGTTTCCGCCATAGGCCATCGCAAGAGCTTTAGTCTTACCATCGTTTGCTCGGCTTACTATCTGCCTTCAACTCCTCACTTTCAATGTAATTTGTGCATTACGAATGCCCTCGATACGCCATATTACTGAGCTGTTGCTTGGGTAAACCATAATCGCTATAGCAATGATAACAATCTGCATCGTCTAGGAATAAATTTCATTGCCTCCTATTTTAACACTTATCTTTTTTACAATTGCTCTACAGCTTGTGGACATCGTTCTGTTTGCATCGGCTAGATATTAAGTAATTCATGTTAAAAGCTAGTCTGGTTTTACCGGGTACTAGCATCAGCTAACAACCTAATTTGGAAATCTAACCGGTAACATTTGGTTTTGATCTAGTGTGCTGGGGTTGTTCTGATCACAACAGATTGTCTAATCCCTTTCACACCCAATGCTTACGTAATTTTCTTGTCGGTCCAATTTGTGGCCGTAGTGCGTTGTCCATTTTATTAAATACAATATTACTTTTTAAATAAAAATTGATGAATTGCATTGGATCCTTATAGGGGGAAGAAAATCCCGCTCTGGAAGATGATGGCTGATGAGACAACATTTATCATTGAGGAATCATTTGATGATCAACTAATGAATAGAGAAGGTGATCTAGACGAAATGAATGAGCAGACAAAAAAACCAAAGTAGAATGATTTCTATGCTAAGATGCTATAAGAAGATTAGGGATTAACCCCAAATGTTTAAAATTATGATTATTTTAAACTTCTTGGTGTTCTTTCAAGTAAAAACAATCAAGGATATAAATCAGTAACTCAGAAAGATCCAATTCCAGTTCTGTAGTATTAATAAATTTAATGTAAATACTAAACGGAATAAAATGGGGTTCGTTGACTCCTCAAAAACATCCGCCAAAAAGTTAGCAATACCTCTGCCTCCGAATCTGAGGATTATTGAATGGAAGACTGCCAGAAGTTGCTAATGATATTGATCAATCAATACAAGTGAATGCCAGCACTAGGTCGATAAGTGTTAGATAGCACAGGGGATGTGACAGTTTGATACCCAAACAGAACTTAGAATGAGAGAACTACTAGCTCTCGATGAAGCTCCACAAAAATCTTTCGTGGTGAGCTCGTCATAACTTGGGCAAACTGAAAAGTAGACGATGTTATATATGATAAGACAATATACTAGCACAAGCTCAGAGGAGAGGAAATGAAGACGTTGAAAAAGAAAATCAACGCCAAGAATAAGAATAAAAGACTGGAAAAATAGAAAGAAGTGGTATAGAGTGAAGTGCAAAGTTATAATGATTAGAGCATGCGTGGGCCAGATGTAAAAGAATAAAGAAACCATCAATCAAATTCTAAATTGAAGATACGACGCTATCGGAAAAAGTAAGAATTTTATTTAGAGAACAAGGTTGTAAACCGTGGTAGTATATTAACGGCTATAGCATTAGCTTTAGCACATGTTACAAGCATCCTTGAGGGGGATTGTAGTGGGGTGCCACCCAAACCGAGTCCAACCCCGAGTGTGGTGCGTATTAAACAACAGATTTAAGATATTCTAAAAAGCATTGAAAATGAATTGGGAAAAGTTAGGTTCTAACGGCTGGATGCACTGCCGGGCACTCATCGAGAGGTGTGGATCTTGGCTATTAAATGCCATGAGTGGTGCTGTTGGCTGGCTGGCAGAAAATGTGCGGGCATTGTTACTTGGTATTGTAGCTTTGGTAGGTATTTACTTGAATTAAACCATTGAAGTAATTTATTTAAGTCATGCAAAAGGAAATATATGAAATACTTGCAATCCCGTTAACCCCAACGATGATGGCAAGTTTGTCATTTTTATGTTCACCCTTGCAGATTCGGATATTTGGGGATCTGGTGTTGAAATGTAGTTGGTTGATTCAACTGTTAGTTGTATTCGTCAAATTGTAGTGGAGTTGCATTGGTTCATCGATAGTCCTATCATCAAACTCACTAAGTTCACTAAAAGGTGGTTGGTTGCTTCGCAGTATTAAAATAATCATTCCTACCGAGTGCTGGTGTTGTTTCTGATGCTATGTTGAAGTTTTATTATTAAACCTTAATGGGTACCAATCCTCAAGTTTAGATCTGTAGGCATCATGTAAACATTTTGACCGACGACAAAGTATACTTTGCTACGAGCATATTGCAGTGAGCTTTGATAGGGATTTAAACTACTTTGTACAAATCTACTGGAGAATTCATACAATCCTCTGTTTAATATAGACAAAAAAACGTCGTTTATTTAGCATCTAGAGATGTGCCAGGGTGGCGAAAAACTTGTTTTGTTTGAGTTTGTGCCCCAAAAATACAATAAACAAAAGTTCTATGATATTCATGAGTGCCTCCTGGTCAATATCTTTTAGACTCTGAGTGTGGTATGACAAACCCTCTCCAAGCGCCTACTACTTGTTTAACTTGAGAAAGGTGAGGAAAAGGGATCAGCGACACGAGGGCTTTTTACCAAAAGCCATTACAGTTGCTTCTGTGTGTACCCTTCATGTGTATTTGTACCTACTGGTTTCATAATTACCTTCTAATACAATTGAATTCCAGCATAAGCAGTGCCTTAACAATTACTATGGGTATTTACATGTTGCGTCCAGTTGTTTGATTCTGGTGAAACATGAAACGCGATGACATATATTCTCCATATGCTGAGCATGTCTATATTATTATTCAATGCATTTTAATGATTTGAATGGTGTGGACACTCATTTCCTTTTAGCAGCCTTCGACACAATTCGACATGACACCTATAAAAAGCTTTGAATATCTACTGTCTATGTTGGAGGTGGTCATAGCGGCCAACACATCCGAGTGCTACACCAATTACAAAGTTGAGTTGATTTTGCCAAATTGCATCGGGTTTGAGTTCCAAGCGTTTATACGACCCTCAGGCAGATTGAAACGTGTGGTTAATACATAATTTTCCATAAAATCTGGTAGATCATCCAAATGTTGTCAGTATTTTTATAAAATGTATAGTGTGAATTGTAAAGTCTGTTTTTGGCTCACAGCGCTTTATTGCCTGTGGTGGGATATATACTCCTAATTTGTATCTTTTTGGATAATTGCTTTGAAATGGCTGGTGGTAACATTTTTTTATTTTTGGAAACATATTTATGTTTAAATAAATAATCATACTTATGAAATTAAAAACATTTGAACGTCGGTTGACTTGGGAACCTACTATACACACTAGACAGGCAATTTTAACAATGACTTTGAAATCACTATGTTTTGGCTAGGTATTACAATATTTTCTAATAGGTGAAAAACTTATGTATAGGTTGGTATGATGTATTGAAATGTTTTTTTCCATTGCCGCTGGCCTTTACAATGTGGATCGACTGGTGGATTTGATCACCAGTGAATTATACTGGGTGGCATTAAGGTCATAAATACAATGGGATTTGCAACTTCAGTCCAAAAAGTTCCAGACAATAATGCATAATTTTCTGAAAATTCTGAAGACTTTTTTCACTTAATACAGTTGGTTGTTTTGATGGTGAACACATTCGAAAAGTGGACATGGCAACCCTTCAAAGCTTTTATTTACCCTGTCAAGATCAAATTTTCTCCACCAATAATATATTTACGGAAAACCATCTAAAATGTTGGGTGTCCATCATTGGGTCCATTACCCTACTACGAAGTCGCATCTACTACCAGAATGGAGCACTAAATTGCAAAAACCGTTGGAAAATGTATATTAATGAAATAAAATCACATCAAGATGGCAATTGTTTAAGGATTTAATAATCAGGGCTTCACTGATAATTACTTTAAACTAACTATTTTAAATAAATGATAATATTTGGAAGTTCCAATACGATTAGCAACCTGCAATCTGATATTTCACAAATTCAATGAGGGTATGAATATATGATTAGTGAATATGGGAAAAATCTACTTGGGACAAATTGTCTACCAAATGATGTAACCAGCCAATTCGTTTATGACTATCATGGGATAACTATTATGTGGGATAACTATTATCAATAGCCTATGGTTATGTTGAAATAGTGATCTAATGTTATGATGTTGGTCTATGGAGAAAAAACATCAGGACCAATGGGATGACTACACGATTGATTTACAAATAATACCCTTACATTTCTCTGAAATGGTAATAGAGCGAATGATGGTTCAGGAGTGATACAGTTATGTTCATCAGTGTGGTGTTCTGTGTTTTTTGGTAGTACAATGAGGGTATGAATGTTTTATTGTCAACCTTTTATGTGATAATTTTGGTATGTATTACAAAATTAACATACGACTATTTAAAAAATACTAAAACCGATCTTATAAATGCGGACCATTTATAACCGAAGTACACAGAATGAGGGTACTTTCAGACTACAAAAAATTGATAATATTAAAAGAAATAGAACTGAAAGAGATAAGATTTTCCCTGTATAAAAAGTATAAAAAAATTTATTAATCCTATAACTACACTAGAAACCATTTCAGAGGTTGTTGTGCAGTTTGTTACTTTGCGCTTCAGGTATTGCAGCTTCTGGTGGAGTTATTACTTCAACCAAGCGATTTTCTCGGGAAGGTGTGCATTGGCTTGTGTGGGTTATTGTGTTGGTAACAAATGTTTTCAATAACAAACTTAAAACTAAAACTCAAAACCTAATAATTCTAATTTGCAGAGTCAAACTATACTATTTGCGAACAATTTCACAAGCTCTGGATGATTATGCTATCAGTCAAGAAGATTTCCATTCATTACCGAAGAACGGCCCAGTTTCAATGAACTGAAAGAAATTATTAGAAGAAAGCAAACCTGCATCTGTACCAGTTAATGAAGACACTCACATCAAGCAGCCTAGTAAAAAAAGAGCTTATTCAAAATTTATGAATTCAGCCTCAGTTAAAATAGATTATATTATATGAAAGACCCCCTCCTTACATCCATATTCATTTAATCTTTAGTCAACATGGTAAAAGTATCCTCTCTCCGTTGGATACCAATAGGTACATACACGCGGATTGTGTTCACACGAGTGCCTATGAATTTAGACCTGAGCCCCATAATTATTTCAGAGAGACCTTGGGAGAAACTAAGTTATATTTAGAGAATACCTCGGACGATTTTGGGTGAGTGGGTCCGAACCCCATGTTACATACTACTAATCTTATCGTTTGCATAAGAAAGATTGGCTCCCCCAAGCTTGGGTATTGCCCTTCATTGGGATTGTCGATTTCCTGCTAGGACAAACACAACTCGCGTTTTTAACCTTGAGGTGAAGTGGGGGGGTGGGGGACGCGGGTAGGTCTAACCCCTGCGGGATATGAGATTTCATTTTTTTATGGGTGCGCGACCACTTGTGAAGTTGGGTGCACGGCCTACATACTATGAGGGCACACAGGGCGGCATCGAAAATGCGGCTAGGGAACGCTACAAATTGCGTTGTCAAAAGACAATGATTCAAAATAAAGTGAAGAGAGGTCTAAAACTGCCTGCATGGATGTCCAAAGGGTCACTTGTTGTTTTCCGTAGGGAAGGAGGTTGAGGCTACTGGGGTAAATTCTATTTACCCGCTGGCAGGCCTTTGAACTTTTTGGCATTTGCAAATTCTAATAGAATATCAGCATAAATTTGATTGAAGTGAAAAGTTGGGTGTGTGCTCGGTGCACATACTAAACGACAGGCACACTGTGGTGGAACGCCCCTTAAAATACACGTAGCTATCGCAGATTCGGCAGGAACGCCACAATTCGTGCAAAGATGGTTTTCAACTTCAGGTAAAGATAAGTTTATATCCGAAGATTGCCCGATTTTTCGACGGAATTTCTAAAAGTGTAAGATTTTCGCGAGCATGCGCTTCGCGCGCAGTTGGGTTTTACTTCTGTGTTAAATTATACTTTCCACCCCCTTTGGCCTGTCGGTCCCCGATTGGAACTTGTCTTCCCCAACGCGCCTTGGTCCGCAAAGAAGATAAAACTGGGGGCCAGAATCTCTGAATACAAGACTCAAGGCCCATCTACATGATAGGTAAGAGGGGTCCGGGCAATGTCGTTGGTCAATGTTTTTCTCTTTGCAAAATTTCGCGCTTCGCGCGAACGAATAATGTCATTGCCCATTTCCCTTGCCCCTTACTGACCGTAACCTCACTTTGCAATCGTAATTTAGCATGTCACAGCACCCAACGCAAAACCTTGAATTGATCCCTAAGGGCGATAAGTTGTTGAGAACCTCTCTCAAAGAAAGTTTTTATTTTTTAGGAATGCTGCTTACTTTCCGATAAGGCACGGGAATTGCCGTTTCCCTGCAATCTAGGGGTCTGTCACACGATTTTTTTCTTGTGCGCTACGAGTCAACCTGTGGTTGCCCTCCGCTTAGATAATAATCATCTTGTCCGTCCCACCGAACCGCCAAACACAATCGCCGGCCCTTGCCTATTGCATGCTAATTTTATGTTAATTCCATCTGGACCTTTCTCAGTGATCGATAAAAACTTACATTGCCTTCCCTGACCAGCGTCACCATCCCTTTAATGATCCTCGGCCCGTATATCTCAAATATTACGAAGTTGATTCTTTGATACGGCGACTCATGCGCGTAGCGCGCAGAAATTTCAAGAATGAAGCAGCAGATAGAATTCATGCAACTTGAATCGTTGAGGTCATTTGCATTATTTGTCGAACCGGTTGCTACTGTATATTGTCGGATACCGATTCACGCAAAAGCAGTTGGTTCAAAATTAGGACGGGGACAAAATGCCTCGCCGTCCCAACCAAATATTGGGAGGAAACTCCCGCCCCCCCATAATCGCCGCCCTTGTCATTATGGCTGGTATAGTCCTAGTGTTATGGTTGTCAAGTTAATTTGCAATATTTATATATATGCCATCAGTTTTGGGGGGGGGGTAAGCCACTAGGGGGGCCGGCGTCGCCCCCCCTAAATTAAGGCGACAAGTAATTTCTCTCATAACTCACGACGGGACCGAATTTCATGATCCTTCACCGTTCTCTAGTCACAGTTACTATACGTTGCAATAGTTCTCTATAGTCACACAAGATGTGTGGCGGTATATACCATACCATGTATCATCGGACACGTGTTCCCAATACAATAACTGTTATATGTTGTCTCTTGAAGTTTTACTATAGTAACTATGTGTGAACGCTTCTTGAAAATCACCAAGTCCTGGAATGGTAGAGAAAAAAATGTCTCACAGACCTCAGAAATTAGCCAGAATATGTCCTCAGATTGCAGGGAACAGTTCATTATTTCAAATTTTCTGGGGGAAGCATGCCCCCTAGACCCCTCCAGGTTGGGTGCCCTGCGGCACGCCTGTAGTACTGCCCCGTACCTTCAGCTCTGGCTACGCCACTGTATTATGATATTCGGAGCAGTGTGCTGTGATTATTACTTTGAAATCCCATCGATGAAAAAATATATTATGATTTTCCACAGTGTTGTGCCAGTACAAAACTACGATGCGGGCAGTACAATTATTTTTTGTTATGGCCCAACTAAAAGAAGTATGAGAGCGCCCCAGCAATGACGCCTCAGCTGAATCCTTTTTTTTTGTTTTTTTGTTATAGGTCGCTCATCTGGAAATCCAATGCAGTACAGTTCTTGTATAATAAACAAAAGGCCTGTTATCGTTATTTTTCAAGGATCACTGATTATGCACATGTAGCTCCCATATCAGGGAGCTTTAGATCGCGACGGCGACGACAACGACTTAACGTATGTTTTCCAGTTGTTAGCCACGTGGCCGTCCTGCAGTAAGGGCCTTTAGATTTTACAAAGTGTCGATGTGCTGTTTGCGTAAGTAGTATCGCGCTTTTTACGATTGCGCGTTTGAGTATTGACCCGTGAAATTCCCGAATTTCATTGTGCTGGAATGCGGCCCATCAACGCGCTTCAGCACAAATGGTTATTCTGCCAACGCGTGGCCTAATTCTATTCTATTTGGAATACGTTTCTGCCCCCCCAGGGATTGAACTCATTCCATCTGCAAATCGAATACATCATATAAGAACCTTCCCGAGTTTTTTTTGTTTCAAAACCTAATCGGCCAGAATTTGTTACGTAGGTTGGGGATGTGGAGGGGGCGGCTGTGGGATATTTGTTTGTAGAGCAATTGTCAGTGACTGATCCTGATGGAGGTCTAAGGGGAGGGGTGTCCTCCTCCCTTTGACTTTTCTTTCACTAATCACTTCGATTAGATGCAAAATGGTGTTTATCTTTTACAATTATTTCACTCCATCTTGCCGCCAAAATGTGCTACTGTCTTGAATTTCGTATTTTTTTAAAAGGTTCACAACTAATTTTATAATATCAGGGCTCCCGTGCACGACCTTGCTTGTCGTAATTGCGAATCTTAAAATCCTCTATAAAATAATCCGTAATATGCCTACGAATACATGGGGCGACTAATGTGAAAAATACACTGATAAAACGGTAAATGATAAAACCCAGGCCGATCAGAAAATCAAATTCGCAACAATTTTAGCCTTTTGTTTCAATTATCAGGCACCAACTGAACACCAACTGGACCTCCCGTGACATCTCGCCCCAGACCACCAGTTTAGCTTGAGGTGGCGATCACACTTCTGCTGCTTTAGCAATTTCAATGTCCACCGAAAAAATCTTTCTCCTTCCTCCGTTTCCATCAAAGCTACGGACGATGGTCGGGACTGACCCAGTGCATGCATTTCTTCTCAGTCAGTATTTCCACCTATTTAACCACAGAAACGATCTCTCTGCTGTAGCGGAAGATAGAGGAGTGTCCAATGAATCCGTAAGGGGATGTGCAAGGTAGGGAACATATCTCTCATTCTTCAGATCGGACCTTGCATTGTGCCTCAGTGTTAGAGAGATTTTCATTTGAGTCGTTTGTAAATGCCTTTTGTTTTATCATGTTTGGTCGTAGATTTGCCCTATGCGTTTTCATGTGAAGTTTGATTTTGCAAGAAACTCCGCAAATCAACAATAGTTATTTAGGTTTATGGCTGAACATGGCTGACCAATATAAGTTTCAACTAGCTTCACAGGACAATTGACTTTCAATATATCTTACTATATTTTCAAAGGCCTCGGAAATAACAACATTAGGCCTATTCAGGCGCATTGAGATCGGAGAAAGAAGAGCGAATATTAGACCAGATCAAATTTCCTGATTATTCCTTGTTCCCTACTGTGCACGTAAAATATAAAGTTACTAATTAGCCTCGGAAACTTTCCACAAATGTACTTTTTCGGGCATTCGTAAGTATTAGTTCTCCCACAAATTAGGCTAACATTTGGGTAAACTCGATGGTTAGGGGCATTAATCCATCTATTTCACAGTATTGGTGCGTTTAGTGACTCAACGATGTCAAACTACTCGTGATTAGTGATAACGGGATGGATTGTTTCAGATTTGAACAGACCGCAACATAAATCAGCTTGGGAATGAAGTCAGGAATGTGCCTCCCATCTCACACAAACCCTTAATTGGAAAATGTTCAATTGGAAAATTTTTTTAATTTTTTTATTTTTTTCCCCCCCTCTTTTTCCCCCTATGGCCAGCGCCACTGGGAGTGGAGGGGCGCGAAAGTAACTGTTTGATACTCAACATCGGTGAGCAAAACAATTACCGCAAACTAGCACACTTGACACACGTCGCAGCGAAACAGCAACCTACACGATAATATCAATCCATGCTTCAGAATTAAATTGCCTGTTACATAAAACCAAACACCCAGCTTATTATACGAACGCTAACTTGAACCAAAACCTTTCCAACTTGTCCCGTTAGAACCTCATTGGATTTCTTGTTGCCTGGCTCTCCTATTGACTACAGCCAGATTTCATTACGTGATAATTGCATCTTTTATGCAAGCCCCTAACATAACACATGATGTGCTGATGGCCGCATTTTATCAAGCATCACTGGCTTTGCACAATCAGGGAGCACAGGATATTCATTCCATTCACTACCTAGAGAGAGGGGGAGGTAAGGCAGTGGGTACTTCCCCCTCGGATCCCGCGCAAGGGCCGCCCATCTGCACGGAGGAGGGGGTCGCAGTGCCGCAGTGCCGAAGTGCCATCATGAAATTAAAATGCGAGTACACTCATTTTGACTTTTTGAATTCATTTCTGACATTACATAAGTTACAACGTCACGACTTTCTTTCTCCAATAATTAATGTTGAGCAGTTAAGGGGCAATGCTTCATTTAAATATGACGTACCTTTGGTACCTGTTCACAATCCTAATACAATATGATAGTCGAAACTCCGGACCGAATTTCGCAATTTGAATGTAACGATGTGAATGGGCGTGATCAACATTTCAATGTCAATATTTCGCAATAGAGATCTGACTTATTTTAAGCCCTATTTTCTCCCAATTGTCTCAAAACCATTCTTCGCAAGAATTCGTTTGAGTCGGTGACGAAACTTCACACGTCAGCAGCAAAACAATCACCTACACGATATATCGCTCCATGCGCCACTCAACCATTTTTTTCCCATTGTTCACGGGTACGACTCATTGGGAGTCTTTAATTGTGCTGGTTCTCCCTTGACTTCAAGCCAGACTTTCCCCATATGTGATAACTGCATCTTTATGCAGCCCCTTCAACAATTCACAATGACCGTGTCTGATATGGCTCGCATTTTATCAGGCATCTGCTTTGCACAATAAGGGCGGGGAATAGGATTCATCCATTCACTACAACCAAGAACACTGTTTGTCCACTCAGTTTTTCCATTACCCATTATGGGGGAGAGGGGCAGTGCCAGAACTGTAGGCAAGTGTTCCTTCCCCCTCATATCCCTTCGCAAGGGCAGCCCATCTGCAACGGAGAGGGGAGAGGGTCGGCAAGTGCACCTATTCTAAGTGAAATGCAAAATAATGAGGATAAACCGCGAAATACAACTCCATTTGGACGTTTGCATTTCATTCTGAACATTTAAACAAGTTTACACCGTAGCGGACCTTTTTTCTCAATTAAATCCATGTTGAGAATAGAAGGCTGTCGTGGTCAATAATCTGCCTGCAAAATTTGTGTCCCGGTTCTCGATCAAACTGGAGCGTTACGGATTGTTTATTTAGTGTTTGGGCCAAAAATGAATAGGAGAATTCAAACATGGCCCTGAATTCCTGGATATTTGAAAAAATGGACTAAAAATTGGGAGAAGATTCCGAAAAGTTTTCAATAATTGTTTACAAAATCTTCAGGGCACCACTTGATAAAATATCGAAAGGTCGAATTTTCCAGAATGGTGAAGCTGAACTGCAAAGGATTAGCAGCGCAGTTGCGGGCTTGAAAAAACCATTGGCAATTGTTTTTCCTCAGTTTCACTTTGAATATTAGAAGTTTCCACCGTGAGCGACTCTTCCTCAATTTTCATGTTGAGCAAGTTGAACACCGAGAATGGAATGAAAGTACAACGAATTTATTCCGTATCTTTCCGTCGGTTAGCGAAATAGGAAATAATGGGAGTAAAATTGAATACAACTTCATTTTGAAGCTCACCGGAAACCACCTCAATACTGATAACATTCGATATGTACATATTGTGACAGAATGGAGCCTGAAAATGGGATTATCTGAATAGGCTGACCCCGATGACTGAATTTTATATCTTTCATTAATTTTCACCACATCACATCTACACTGAAATATTAATCAAGACATTTTAAACAACCAAAACATCAAAATGAACTCCATTCCAGTGGGTTCTTTACTGGATATATATTCGGAGAAAGAAATGAATACATATTTTATACTCTGTCAGATGTATATCACAAATTACTACACAACAAATAAAATCACGCTGGGTTCAAGTCTCTGTGAAAAAACGAGGCCCTCATTGGTTACGTTGATTAGTTACCGATATTCAAACGAAACTAACCAAAAACCTCAATTCCGTGTTTCTTGGAACTAGAACATCTCACTCATAACACAACCAGAAAGCCAAAAGTCTTAGTGATGCCTTGAACCTCTTTCTGACAACCTATATCCAGACACAAGGACAATGGGAGATTGTACCAGCTCTCGTTATGGAAACATAACATCTGTCAATTTCCGCATTTTCCCAATTTCCAACAACCAATTAGGGTTCCTATACTCGTGCTAAGAATGCTACAACACACTTATTTCGAGGCTTTTCCAGACTTTGAGCCTCTGGTGACCTCAAAACAGTAAGGGTTCATGAACTCATCAAACTCGAACACACATACCTGTATATCTTCATCTTCAGGTGGGGGGGTCGAGTTACTCAGTTCACAGCCCATAACTTGGCCACATATATTCTCGACCAAAATTCACCCCTGACCTACACCAAAAAAAAATAAGGGATTCCTGTACTCTCCATAAGAATCTACACACCGATTTCAATTTCATCAACCCGATCAGACCAACCATTCTGGACTTATCGTGTTCACAGGTTTTCAGACTTTAACCTCGGTGACCTCAGTACCCTCTGACCTGACCCCCAAAACATAGGGTTTCATGTATTCATCAATAGGGAACACACATACCAAGTATGAACTTCAATCTATCCAGGTGGGGTCGAGTATCGTGTTCACAAGCCAAAATTGGCCAAGTATTGAATTCTTCTTTTCACAAATTTTTCCTATTTTTTGACCAAAATTCACACCCCCGACCTATACCCCAACAAAAGGGTTCCGGTAGTCCCCATAACGAGCTACACAACACACCCAATTCTACCTGATCAGACCAATCAGTCTGGACTTATCGTTTCACAAGGTTTTCAACTTTAATACCTCTGGTAGCTCAGATGGGTGACATGACCAAACAATATGGTTCATGTACTCATCATGGAGACCACACAATACTTAGAATGAACTTTATCCATCAGGTGTAGGACGAGTTCTCGTTTTTCACAAGTCAAAATTGGCCAGTTATTGACTGTTTCTCACAATTTTCTATTTTTGAACCAAAATTCACCCCGACCTATACCCGAAACAAAAAGTCTTAACTCACTCTCCCCCATAACAAGCTACTCACCAAATTTCAATTCAACCCGTCACATACCAACCATTCTTGGACTTATGTGCTTCACAAGGTTATCGTGTTCACAAGCTCAGCGTCAAATACATCCTACATACATACACATACATACATACTATCATACATACATCCATCCTACTACATAACCTACCAAACTACATACCTACCTACATCCCACGACTGTCATCACTGCATAGATTCCTCTGACTTCGTCAGGAATCAAAAATGAGCAAGAACCAAAGAGAGAATTGAATTATCAGAGGCAACGCCAATTTTCCAGAAATAGGGGGGTCGTACGGTGTCTGACGGTCTCCCGCCACCAGGATGGAATCAGGTATTCTGTGTTTCGTCTGAACGTATTCCCTGCCTGGCCGCAAAGATTGTCGCGGAGTGATGGACATGCTCTCCAAGATCCATTAGTGAGTTTTCACAAAATTAAAGTCGTGCTGCATAATCGACTGCCGGGTAACGTTGGCGGTGTGGGTGAGACCAACGGGAGAGGGGATGCTATAGACGGATAGAATATCTGCCGTCATTCATATGTCAACCGTTTCAGGTGAGGTAACTGATACGAGCAGTGGCGTAGCCAGAAGTGAGGTACAGGGGGTGTAATCCAGGGTGCAGCAGGCACCCACACTCGGGACTCGGGGGGTTTGGGGGAAGCTCCCAGAAAATGTGAAATAATGGAACCCTTCTCCTGCAATATGAGACATAGTCTGGGCTAATGTCTGAGGGTCTTGATGACCAACTTTTTACTGTCTGCCTAATTAGTTTTATAGATTCGGTCTGGGCCGCAAACGGGGGAGTACGCCGACTAAGCCCTATGCTTGCTTACGCCATGCGACGGTAGGATATTCAATGTATGTGTTTTTTAAAAGTAACAACAAACTGTTCAAAAAAAAGAGTTCCACAGCTGTACTGCCCCGCATCATGCAGCTCGATGAACTCCGCATACAGAAGTTTCAAGCCCCCTCTTATGACCACGACTATACTGGATGTTGCGACCCTATATGTAGTTAATTAGACTACTTAAAACCTATGAAGCTACACGAATTTACTCACGTCTTTTTCATGGTTGCCTTTAAAGTCGCTATAACACATAAAAAAATACACGTTGTTGGTAACTTTTCCGCAAGTCACTATAAATACTATGGTATGGGCGATATATAAAAAGAAAGGAGAGTATTTTCATCGTGTTGTCTTCAGTTCGATAAAGATAATTGTTTTTTATACTACAAGGTTATTGGCAAATATATATGAACCTGGACTCTCACTCAGTCTTTCATTTAGGACATATGGAAAGGTAGTAACCCTGTACTGTTATTGGATGTCTCTTTAAAAAAGTATTTAGTAATTGAACAGTGATCTAAACACTGGTTATTTTGCCATCACTTCTGCAATATGCCCATAATTGAAAATTGCTTTAACCAACGCTGCTACAAATGCTAAACAATGAAAAGCCCTACTCTAGCAAAATAACGCTGTGTGTAGTTTAGGCAACTGACACTGGTTCAGTATTTAGGCTGAGAGGGTTTTTTTTTTCAGAAAAATGAATGGAATAGCGTTAGTTCTTAAACATTCTTTTGGAGTGTTGAAATGTCTGGGTGTTGGTTGTCGGACCATTCTGGATGGTGGCGGTGGTGGCCCCTAATTTACGATACCAGTGACGAGGACTAGCCTTCCGACTGAGTGCCGGTGTCGGACGCCAACACTTGCACAATCACAAATACTTTTTCAGTTTGATCAGGTAATGGAATATTAATTAGGTATGGTCACCAGCCCATGATTCTGGTTACCCAGTTACATACTTGGCTATCGCAATTATTAACCTGGCAAACAACCATATTGGCCCAGGCATATCGCACTAGTATAACTTCATGGTTAAATTCAATCGACTGAATTTTAAGCTGGTGATCGAATAAAAACTTATTTGCCTTTCACGACCAAACGGTTTCTCCCTTTTTTTAGCCTGAGTGATCCTCGCTGTCTATGGTCTATATAAACATTACGAAGTTTACTCCTCAATCGGGCGGGCTCTGCGCGAGCCTAAAAACAAGGGCATACAGGGTATTTTACTCGCGTTCAAACCTGTGTGGAATAATAGACAAAAAATCACCAACATACCCCATCAATCATCTAGCTCCACCCTCATGAACCCCATAAACATGGGATCATGAATCCCAACTATCTATCGGATCTGCCATTATATATTATCATGACGTTTTCGCTAACAACATTTATTATGGATGTGTCACCGTGCGGCTCCCCAATTTTTCAATTCATGGGGCCAAATGCATACTTAACGATCCAATATACCCAGCTGATTGTGACTGCCACCAGTCCGCCACCAGCTCGGGCCACTCGCAATGGGATGAACTTGTGATGGGGCGAAAGCGCTTGGGAGAACTGCATATGGGGCGAAATTGTCGTGGGCGAAACTTTTAGTGGGGAGAATCGCAATGAGGCTAAATCGAATGAGGGCGAGCGAAAACGTCCGTTTCAACCAAAAGCTACATAATCAACAACTACCAGAAAAATAGCCCACAGAAAGTAAAGCTAGGCATGAACCGGGGTCACGTACTTAGAAGTATTAGGTATAGGCTAGTATAATGTATTGACTAGGCTAGGCAGGCAACTTCAATCAGGCAAAGGGGAAGAATTCCTGTCCGCGGTCGTCCCCCGCGTCACGAGAAGAAAAATGGGCTGACGAGCGAGGCGAGAGGGGGATGCGGCAAAGACAGGTGACCCAATACACGACCGGACCCGCATATCTAATTCGGTAAGGGATGGATACGCCACGGGAACGGGGCTCCGGTCCGGGCGATCGAGGCCGGCCAGGCCAGGTGGCATTTAACCAATGGCGGTCCCCAACCAGAGCCTGCAGTGGGGGATCCGATGCGGGATCCGGCCCTGGACCGAGAGGCCTGGTCTAAATCGGGGGGGTTGGCACAACCCAGAGAGGTTTCCGCCCCAGGACCCGCACGTGGCCGGTCATGGTTTCGGGACGACTCAGACAGGAGGAGCAGGGGCCCCTTACAATGGCGGTTTAGAGGCAGACTACTCCGCCGCAAGCCACCGCAGCGTTTTGACAATGCAATCAAATCCATGGAGGCACTTGATTACAAATTTGGAGGCATACCTTAATCATAACATTACCTTCACTCACAGCGAATTGCTTATCACAGACTTAACATGATGGTGAATATATAGATTACAATGGCGCTGAAAATACTATACTTCATAATTTCAAAGATGACGAGAGACGCCATCTTGGTTTTGTGTGGTTGAGATGCATACCCAAAAATATGCATCAAAGAATCACCCCAGTGGATTCACCATAGCAGGAATTATAGTTGGAATTAACACTTTTAATCATTACTCTTGTGCAATATCTGGCAATGTATGGCTATTTTAGCGTTTTCAACCAAATGGGCGGCCGCGAGGGTCAGGGTAAATTCGGTTTAAATCAACTTCCCCAAAAAGCAGATTTTGTAGACTGTTTCCTGTTATTAATTGCATTCACTAGGTTATGAAACCATTGACAGACCTTATGTTGATTTTGTTGGATTTTGGGGTCAGATGGTAGATAAGACCCACAAACAACACATGCGAAAAAAAGCTATGAGAGAGCACCTAAGACCATAAGGAGCCCAAAGGCAATTGTGGATATCCACAATCAACAAGCCACTGAGAAAAAAGACCCATGGGAACCAGAGGATCGGCCCCAGTTGGCAGAATTGACTCAAAACCAAACAAAAACAGTGGACTGTGGAGAGATTTGGTGGAAACACATTTAGAAGGAGGAGCAGTGGCGCCATGGAAAGACCATTCTGCCCGGGACCAATCCCGGGAAACACCTTTGATTTATGATTGCGGAAGGCACAATGAATCTATCATTACATGTCCTGCGTATATGTGTGGTCGCGTGTGCTGTGTGGGTTTAGTGACACTGCAGTCAGACGATATCTAACGCAGGGGCGGCGATTCGTGCTAGCTATGAGGGGACCATACAAGTTAGCACCATCTAAGCGAAGCGCCACCAGCGGTACAGACCCCCCCCCCCCCCCCCCCCCCCCCCCCCCCCCCCCCCCCCCCCCCCCCCCCCCCCCCCCCCACCCCCCCCCCCCCCCCCCCCCCCCCCCCCCCCCCCCCCCCCCCCCCCCACCCCCCCCCCCCCCCCTCCCCCCCCCCCTCCCCCCCCCCCCCCCCCCCCCCCCCCCTCCCCCCCCCCCCTCCCCCCCCCCCCCCCCCCCCCCCCCCCCCCCCCCCCCCCCGCCCCCCCCTCCCCCCCCCCCCCCCCCCCCCCAGATTGCAGGGAAACCGCAATTCCCGGGCCGTTATGGCAGTAAGCAACGTCTATAAAATTGACAATAAATTTCCGAAATTAAATTCCCAAGAAACGTTCTTGAAGGAAAAGCAAATGATGATTAATGTTAACGCATTACAATACGCACCACCACCGGTTGACGGCGTAGCGGCACAAAAAAATTATTTCGTCATTACAGACCCCCAGATTACAAAAAGCGGCATTTCTCGGGCCATATGGGCAGTAAGCAAAACATCACCAAAAGGGAACAAGTAAATTTCTGAAACTGATCAAAGTTATTGCTTACACTTCTCCATCATTCTTACCATTTGAAACATTTCTTTACAGGTCTTCCGCTGCCAATCGAGGACACTTCCAACTGGGCAGAGGTTGCCCGGACCTTATGGGAAATTTGCTCAACATAAACGGTAGTGGGAAAGGAAGGAACCCCCAATGTGTGTATTTTTCTGTCGGGCCATTCCCTTGATGACAAAAAACCGAGCCTCCCGTCAGCGGGAAATTTGGTTCAGTTTTGATGTGTTTCCAAAATTTTCCCATATGTTCAGAATTGTTCGTATCCCGCCTGTGCGCTCATATTAAAAGCCAGACGTCAATCACGTAAACTTCCACACTGATGTGCACAATCCCAAGCCCGTTATTTTGTTGATTATAGCTTCCACCTTTATCAAGGAAGAAGCAATCAGGTGGCAAAGCCACGACGCGGTTGTAAACAATAAGGGATCAGAAGTAGTTAAAGTCTAAGCCATTTGATTATGTAAAGTTGTTCAAGAAATGGCAGTTGGCCCGTACCATTGGTTCACCGAACTTGTAGATGACACGAATGTATATAAAACAGGAATATTGCCGAATCCTGACGAAGTTTATCGTGCATGGGGCCTACTGCATTAGACCAGTAACGAAAACGTCAATACTCGCGCCCGCGCAGAATTTGCATTTCGACCATCTAAACAACTTTTCAAGCATCTGAGTAAGCTATGTGTTAGCCCGTTTGGTATGTACCTTTTGATTGTAGGTTTCCTTCCCAGTCAATTGCTCTCCCGCCCCCTTCCCCCGTTATCGCCGCCCATGATCTAACGAAACGCAAAACAGGTATAGTTTCCATTAGTCCCCATGGGTTGCTCATGTGGGAGAATAACCCTATTGTTTTTATTGCCAATCAAGTTTTATCCAAGGTCATGGACCAGGACAAAAAACACCTTGTCAGAACGAATTCTAAGCTAGCCATCCACAGTCTTTCCTCAGCGCAGGCGCAGCGCGGCACTGCGCATTTCGTCAGAAATTGGGAACATAGGAATACCAAAGGTGCCATGCACGGGTCCGCAGGTGCCACATCTGCAGTAGACTGCTGCATAGGGAATTGATCAGTTGCGAGTTCTGCGGACTGCGCAAGCCCTGCGAATGTGCCGAATGGGCGAATCCGGACCATCTGGGCAGCGGTAGCTATCAGTGTTGTGTCAAGGCCGCTACTCCTATGCCAAACCGATGCCACTACCTTTCGAAGGCCAAGGCCGAGGCATTTCGCCGAGGCCAAGACCAAGGCCGCACCATCCGAGACCGGCTGAGTTCGTATTTACCAATGTAAAAATTAAAGTAGGTGATATTGTAGCCCTACCTTCCAGACATAGACAGCACCTTCACCATTTAGTAGTTACACCAACTTGTTCTCTAAGCTAAAATATTAGGAACATTCCACTATACCTTCTTTGCCCCCCCCCCCCCCCCACTCGCCCAACGATTTGTGACGTGCTTTTTCCGTATGTTGCTAGTGCTAGTCTGGGAACGAGCTTCCTAACACGCCCGCCGTATTCCCCACTCCCAAATTATCTTCGAAGACTTTTTTCAGAGACATCTGGGTAGCTTTTCTTGCCACTCTTACTCGCCTCGCTATTCAATGTTGCTATTGTTGTATTTTTGCTGTATTTATGTATATTTTTTCCTGCTGTTTTTGTGTACCTACATGTAAGCGTCTCGATATCGTTTTTCGGTCTGGCGTAAATTATTAATCAACATCAATCATCAGCAACCCTATGACCTGTTAGCAACCTTTTGGTATTTAACAATTAAATACAACATTTTCATAATTATGACACCATAGCATTTGAACGCGTTTTGAAAGTCCTCAGGATCTGAGTCAAATCAAGTCCCATTCCGATTTGTATAATCTACTTTCAATATAGGAAGGTACCGGTATAAATTTTTTCTTCGTTATTCAATCAATTCTTCCTCTGCCGATTTCCATCAAAATAATAGCGCAATGGAAATTCCGTCTGTCAATTTTACTTGCACCATATTTCATCTAAGGCGTTTTCAAAACTATTTTTTTCCAAGGGATCGGATACCTCCTCTCACTACTCCTCCACCATATTAGTCATCATTTACAGATCTGTCGGCAAATTAAAACCCCCGCGCCCCCACCAAAACCCCCGATAGGCCTCTGGTCCAGGATGTATGTGTCCTTATACGATATTTGCTTTTCATATACGAAAAGAAAAGAAGGAAAAATATTTACAACTTTCAATAATGTGTACATAATGTATAGTTTAAGAACAGTCGGATGAAACATGTGCAAAGATTTCTTTCTACAATCCTTGCAGAGCAGAATGCGTAATGCGTCCGTAAGCAAGAAATAGCTAAATTAAGCGAGTAAGATTCCAACCTCGAACCAGACCTGTCCTGGTCTGCTTAGCGCAATGGTTGACTATTGTAGTCCGCATTTCTTGCGCAGGGACCTATTTGTGCAAGCACCAGGTTAGCACTGGCCCCGGGTGCCTACACAAAGAAAGAGGTCCTCACAATTTTAAATCAAGTGTTTCCCGGGATAGAAGGGCCAGATTTGTTTAGAAATTTTGATATACTGCGTCACAATTTTCACCCTTCTGCATGTCCCTTATTTGAGAATACCCTCCCCCTCTCGTCTACATACCATTCACGACAGTTGGTGTGACGATGAATTAGAATTCCCGCATATCGTAAACATCAACCAAAAAAATGATAGTAATAGAATTTGGTATTTATAGCATTATTCAAGCATAGATACAATGTGATGGAGTCTCCAAGAAAGGTTATGATAGCTAACAAAACTAGACACCCTTTGAGGAAAAGAAAAAAGTGAGAGGAGAAGAAAATATACACACTTAGTTGCCTAATCGATAATCACATACAGCAACAATTCCATATCTACTTTCTCGTGCGTGATCATTGTACAGAGACATTGCTAATGTCTTAAAAGCTGGGAGAATAGGAGAATCAACACGAAACAGGATAACCTATATCGAGCATCGCAGCTTTAAACAGGTGTCACTCTTAGCAACACTCACTGCAATGAACATGGATCATTCCGGCAAATGATAAGGCGCATTGTCTGTGGCAACTATCCCAGGAGGAATTGTCCTCCACAAACAAAAACAAAATTAGCTATGGACATCGTTTTCGGCCGCATTTTATTTGGCCCTGGACTTCCTGCAGACTCATGCATTGTGTCATGAAGCTCCAGAACGCAAAAGCTTCCATCTAGGAGACACAAATTCGAGAATAAATCTTAACAAAAACAATTTGGAACAGTTATTTGCATCAATTTCGACCAGTACTAGGCTATATGACTGTAAGCTAATTCAAGAATGAACTTTAGAAAAAGGTTCACTGTTTTTATATTTTTCTGAAATATCAGCAGTTTTCTTTTTTTACTCCTCCGCGCCATCCTCTATTTCGTTCCCTTTTTTAGTTTGTTCCCGGGAATCCTCTGCAACTCTAGTCATGTGTTATGAAGTTCACACATGGGAAGAGACGGCTTTTATCAGCTAGGAAGCACAAAAGCCAATAGATGGAAACTCCTCCCAAAATAAAAACAATTATAGCAATTTTCACAGCAAAGTGTTGACCAGTACTAGTGTCTACAAAGCCGATGCCCATAGGTAGTTAGTTTAGCTACATAGAGCCATGTCATATTTGATGAATTATACATAGAGTTATTGAGATGATGTTGAGTTAACCTTGAGCATAATATTGCTTGTTTATCTTGTAGAATAGGCTACACTAGCAAACTAGCCGGACAGAACCCCCGATTGTTGGTAAAACCATGGCGCCCCTGATCAATGTTGAATTGTGTTAGTGTCATTCCGTCCTGAAAACAATTCTCCAACCTTGAAACGGGTGCTCGGTTGCAGAGTCCTCCGATCAATTGCCCGCCCCATCTCCAAAAACGCCATACGTTCCGCTTTGTTCCAACGAAGATTGGGTATACTTATTATTGTACGTTCGGAGTTATTGGATCACACGTAAAAGTATTACGAAAACTATCTCTGATATGATAGCCTGAACTAACATACATTACGTTTCGTGTTTACGTGAGCCAATTTACAGGGTAAACTTCACCCTCCTGACATTGATATGACGTCATTGTTTACACTGAGTAAAGTAGTGTGATTCGTTCAGGTGGCGACACAAATCATAAACATGGATGAACCTTCACATTATAACAGCATCCACAGTGATGTTTTCCCACATGTCATGACATTATTTTGTACTTTCTGCAGGACAGAGGTGAATGTCATGGGAATGCTAAGATGATCGTAACTCTGATGAGAATGCGATTGTCAAGACGGTAAACCATTTTATCACTTATATAGTGCTGGAATGGATTAACATTTTTAGTAGCTTTTCATTCAGTTACCCCACGGATATTGTACACAGTGAGGCCACAGTAATAGTACCACCCTTAGCATTTCTTGGCCAAAGCAATTAATAATAAAGCATTTCTTGGTTCTTGTTTAAACTGATGACAGCATTAAAGTTTTTATACACCCTCACATATAGATCAATACTATGCTGATCAATAACGATACGTTGTAACATTGGTATGGCATTCTGTTGGGTTGCACATGTCCCCCCCCCCCCCCCCCAGGTTGTTGGCATATAACCAGACGAGCAATTTCCATGAGGAAATGGCTTGTGATTCCTCTTGACTGAGCCCGACTTGATTTCACGCTACGCATTGTCACCTTCACATGCCTAAAGAGATTTATGTAGGATCATGTTGTAATCATTATGTGACGTAACATACCAAGTATGATCTTCATCATACTCCAGGTGGGTCCTTGTTTAAGAAGCTAACATCAAATATCACAATTCTCCAATTTTTTTCCACCACCCTATGCCCCGGGATCCATGAAAAACAAACATTCCATGTAATCCCTATAAGGAAGCTGCCTACCAAATGTCATTTGACCCGCAAGCAATAATGATTAAGTACCACGGGAAGCATGACGCACCATCATCCAGGTGGGGTCGAGTGTTACAAAGCTGATTAGCCCACTATCTCAACAATATTCCCATTTTCCTTTCCCCCTGGTCCACACCACACTAAAACACCATAGGGTTCTTGTTTCCCATGAGGGAGCTAACAATTGTCAACTCAATGATACCAGGCAATTCTTGACTTATCGTGTTTACGAATTTTTCCAGACTTTTGACCTCCCTTGACCTTAGAAAATGGACCCCAAAACAATAGGGATCCGTACTTATATCACGGGGAACCCACATACCAAGTATGAACCTTCAGCCTCCTGGTGTAGCGAGTTATCGGGTTAACAAGCGGAATTTGCCAATGTATCATTTCCACAACCCCCCTATTTTTCGAAGAAGCTGACCCCCGGTCAATCAAAAACAACTGATGACTGGTAACTCCTCATAAGCACGCTGCGTACCAATTTCAACCTAATCCGAATTGGGTATTCTGGACTTATTGTGTTAACGAGATTTCAAGACATGCCATAGGGATTATGGATCCTACGGGGAACGAATAACCAAGTATGAGCTTCCTCCATGCCATGTGTTGCGACTTATCGTGCTAACAGCTAAATTATTCCCTTACTATAAATTTCTCACAATTTTCCCATTTTCCCCCACCATGCAGTCCACACTAAAAACAATAGGTTCTATCTAGTACTTCCCATAAGAAAGCTGCATACCATGCAACCTGATCTATCAGTTTTTTCATACTCTGACCTCTCTTTGACCCTCATATGACCTTTTCACCTGATTCCAAACAATAAGGGATCATGTAACTCCCATAACCCACAATCAATATGAATTCCATCGATCCAGTGTGATCGAGTTATCGTGTAAACCGCGAAAAATCGAAAAAAATACCAAGCTATTCGCAATTTCCCCCAAACTGACCCTGCGCGACACTAAAGCATAGGGTTCCATCAATACTCCAGAATTTCAACCTGATCGACCAGGCATTCTGGACTTATTTGAGAACCCATATACTAAAGTATAACTTCATCCATCCAGATGAGTCGGTTATCGTGTTAAAAAAGGCAGGGCGTCACTTCAATACATAACTATCTTGACCTGCATATATCCTCTGACTTCGCAGGAATCAATGAACCACGTTCAGAAGTGTCCTTACTGTCATCTAACACCAACGTGTCATCAGTGTCATCAAATTCATATCCAGAATCATATTTCTACAGTTTGCACCGAGTGTGTCATTTAGTGTCAGCACACATAATTAACACTATTATCGCCCTATTCCCAGTAACTTCAGCCACGTTCTACGCCTTCGTGTACACAGGCTACAAATACTTCTCATGTATGCCATGTAGTGTCATGAAATTCCTGACGCAGCAATATGTGAAAAACGACTAGTTCTCCCTTTACATGATTCCTAATGCGGGTGCAATACAGGAGCGTCAAATCTAACCCCTGTGAAATCTCATACCCTGCTAGGAATCACCCACGTGGGTTGACACATCACATCAGGCACCTCTATCATCCCTGTCTCAAACAAAGCGAAAGAACTTATACCTTCAACTGTGCACTAATCTACCAACCACAACCTATCAACAATAAAACCTGCATCCCTCGGCCCATTCGAGGAATCCATCCGGCTGAAAATGATTTTTAATGTCTTGTTGCCTGGTATGTGACCTATACACCCTCTATACTGACATGGAGTTTGACATTCCTTCAT